>CM056493.1:12416017-13616017 GCA_029783415.1 Anisodus acutangulus | reverse complement strand
AAGGGAAGGGAAATGGGTTTGAATAAAAGGAATTTGGTTTTGGGCTTGTTTTGGTGTGGAGTAGAAAATTGGGGGTTTATTTTGTTTTGTGGGGTATTGATTTATTTTGGGTGAGGGGAGATTAAATGGGTTAGAAATATAAAAGGGCTTAATATTAAAATATTATTTTTGTTTTGTAAAAGATGTGAATTATTTAAAATAACATAACGACGTGACAATAATAAAATATAATATTTGCGAAATGTTTAATGCTTAATAAAAAATGTAAATGCGATGCAATTTTATGAGAATAAATAACATAGAATTTTCGGATAACTTATGATTATGCTAAAAATGCAAATGATATAAAATGCGAATAATAATAATAATAAGAGGATATACACATATATGCCTATATTTTAAATTTTTTTTAAAAGTGTCAAAATATTAAAAATTACGAATAAAATCATAAAAGATGGGACAAAATTGGGTGTCAACAGATGCCCCTCTTTGGACGGAGACGATGAAAGAGTTTTCGGCCAAAGAAAGTTGACTGAGTAGCCAATTTTGTCCCGATCATCGGAACTGCATGGTAAGAAATAGAATTCCCGGGGGGTATAGAAGTTGCAAAAAGATAGTGCATTCAAGAAACAATGCCCCAGTGTCGACTTAGGATGACACTGGTCGCAGATGCGAGAAACTAATGGGAAAAGCGGATCGACGTTCGAAGTAGGTCGTTGACCAATTTGCCTCGGTTCGCCGTAAGAGATAGTTCCACGCTGTGATGAAATTCCTGCAAATTAAAAACTCCTGCAAACTAAAGCTTAAGATATAATTAGTGTATAACTGCTGAGAAAAATTGTAGAGAAAATAACTTAGAAATACCCGCATTAGGAGGTGGGCGCTGTTGAAATTAAAAATACCCTCATTATAAGGTGGCGCTGTTGAAATTAAAATACCCGCATTATAAGGTGGGCGCTGAAATGACGTCGTTGTATTGGCGTGTTGTGTTGAAGACGTCGTTGTAATGTTGTTGACGTCGTTGTAAAAAGACGATTGTTGTCTTTGCATGTAACGCCGAGGGCGTTGTTGTAATCTTTGTTTCTTTGTGAAAGATAATTGTTGTGTTGCATGTAACGTCGAGGACGTTGTTGTAATGCTGTTTTGCTGTAAAAGATAATTGTTGTGCTGAAGACGTCGTTGTAATGCTGTTGACGTCGTTGTAATACTGTAAAAATAAATGTTGTGCAGAAGACGTCGTTGTAATGTTGTTGACGCCATTGTAATGCTGTAAAAATAAATGTTGTGCTGAAGACGTCGTTGTAATGCTGTTGACGTCATTGTAATGCTGTAAAAATAAATGTTGTGCAGAAGACGCCGTTGCATAGGCGTGTTGTTGATGACGCCGTTGTATGGGCGCGTTGCTGATGACATCATTGTAATGCCGTTGATGTCGTTGTAAGAATGTAAAAGATAATTGTTTTGCAGAAGATGTCATTGCGTAGGCGTGTTGTTGATGACATCATTGTAATGTTGTTGATGTCGTTGTAATGCTGTAAAAATAAATGTTGTGCAGAAGACGCCACAGATAGGCGTGTTGTTGATGACATCATTGTAATGTTGTTGATGTCGTTGTAATCTTTGTAAAATAAATATTGTGCGTAAGACGACATTGCGTAGGCGTGTTGTTCATGACGCCGTTGTATGGGCGCGTTGTTGATAACGCCATTGTATGGGCGTATTGCTGATGACATCATTGTAATGTTGTTGATGTCGTTGTAATGCTGTAAGAAATAATTGTTGTGCTGAAGACGTCGTTGCGTAGACGTGGTGTTGATGACGCTGATGTATGGGGGCGGTGTTGATGAGGCCGTTGTATGGGCGTGTTGCGGATGACATCATTGTATTGTTGTTGCTGTCATTGTAATGGTAATCCTGATGCCGTCGTTGTATCGGCGTGTTGTGTTGAAGACGCCATTGTGATGACGTTGTTGCAAGAATGTAACGCTAAGGTCGTCGTTGTATCGACGTGTTGCGTTGAAGACGTCATTGTGATAGCGTTGTTGCAGAAATGTAATCTTTGTTTGTTGTAAGAGATCGTGTTCTTGTTGAAGGCGTCGTTGAAATGTTGTTGACGTCGTTGTAATGTTGTAAAAAGGCGGTGTGCGCCCGTAACGTCGTGGGCGTTGTTGTAATATAGTTTCTTTGTAGAAGGTAGATGTTGAAATGGGCGCGTCATTGTAATGTTGTTGACGTCATTGTAATCTTTGTAAAAATAGATGTCGTGTTGTCAGAACGCCGTGGACGTTGTTGTAATCTTTGTTGAAGATAGTTGATGTCTTTGCAAAGAACGTCAATGACGTTGTTGTAATACTGTAAAAGATAGCTGCTGTGTTGAAGACGTCATTATAATGTTGTTGACGTCGTTGTAATGCTGTAAAAGATATTTGTCGTGCTGCGTTGCCGTAAAAGATAGCGGTTGCGTTGAAGACGTCATTGTAATGCTGTTGACGCCGTTGAGATGCGGTAAAAGATAGTTGCTGCATTGCCGTAAAAGATAGTTGTTGTTTTGAAGACGTCATTGCAATGTTGTTGACGTCGTTGAGATGCTGTAAAAGATAGTTGTTGCATTGCCGTAAAAGATAGCTGTTGTTTTGAAGACGTCATTGTAATGCTGTTGACGCCGTTGAGATGTGGTAAAAGATAGTTGCTGCATTGCCGTAAAAGATAGCTGTTGCGTTGAAGACGTCATTGTAATGCTGTTGACGCCGTTGAGATGTGGTAAAAGATAGTTGTTGCATTGAAGACGTCATTGTAATGTTGTTGACGTCGTTGAGATGCGGTACAAGATATTTGTTGTGTTGTTGTAAAAGATAGTTGCTGCGCTGAAGACGTCATTGTAATGTTGTTGACGTCGCTGAGATGCTGTAGAAGATGATTGTGTGCTGCCATAACGTCGATGACGTTATTGTAATGTTGTCCTGTTGTAAGAGATGTAAGTGACGTCCTTGCCGTCAGTTTGCTGTAATAGGGCCCCACGTTGTGCTGAATCTTCTGCCGATCCAAACTCATGTGAATTGAAATGTTGTCCTGGCACGGGCGAAAATGTGATGCGACGTCTTTGCCGTCGGGTTTGCCTTGTTGTCGTTCTTTGTGATCCGAAATAACATCTTTGTGCAGACATAATAGTCGGGACCCTGTAGGTCAAGATGATGTCTTCGTATAAATGCAGAACAAGAATGTAATCCTTGTAGTGAGTTGTAGTGCCGAAATTCTTTGGGGAATTGATCATAACTGATGTGGCTTCCCTGCTTTTTCAACCTGAAGAACCTGTACTCAAAGAAAATTTGTGAGTTTGGGGAGGGGCGGTTGATTCGCGTTGACTTGATAGCTTTGGCTCTTGATAGCTGCATGTCCTGCTGATTTGGACCTGTAGCCCCTGTCTGGTTCCCAGTCTTGGCTAACCGTTAATGAAAACATTTGTTGAAAATAATTTGTTTATAAGAAAGTATGCTTATCATTAAAAAGTTCTTGTCGAACTCTAATGAAAATATTTGGTGAGAATAAATTGTGTATAAGAAAATATGCATATTAGTAATAAAAATCTTGTCAAACTCTAATGAAAATATTTAGTGAAAATAAATTGCGTATAAGAAAATATGCATATTAGTAATAAAAATCTTGTTAAACTCTAATGAAGTATTTGTTGAAAATAAATTGCTTATAAGAAAGTATGCATATATGTAAATGTCTGTCGAGCAGCGACATGCGGTGAAACAAAGCAAACGTCTTATCCAAAATCCTCTTAGGCTGAAGACTTAGTTTGCCGATGCTTTTCCATGTTTATCGGCGTCCTCCGGCAGTGATCCCTTAAAAATGCCCCAGTTTCCGATATGTGAGGATGACGATCTTTTGAACGGACAACCGAGTCTTGTGTAGATTGCTTGCTTGTCCTATCAGGGCGATCAGATGGGTGCATTTTTTCATATGTTAGATAAAGGAGAAAATATTTCCTAATGGTGGGACCGAAGCCGATTTAGGCCGCCTACGTATCCCCATGAGGGAATCAGGTCGTGACGTAGTTCATTACAAGTAAAGGAGATTGTAAGGGTTTTTCTAAAAGTGGGACCGAGGCCGATGCGGCCGCCTACGTATCCCGCTGAGGGAATCAGGTCATAACGTAGTTCAGGTTACAAGTAAAAGGGAACTGTAAGGGTTTTTCTAAAAGTGGGACCGAAGCCGATGTGGCCGCCTACGTATCCCGCCGAGGGAATCAGGTCATGACGTAGTTCAGGTTACAAGTAAAAAGGAACTTGGGGAAATTTGTGATCTAAGAAACGGAACCCTACGGGGGTTCTATGCGTATCCCGACGAGGGAGCGCAACTTTTACAACATAGAAAAAGTATTACATAGAGAATAACTAATCTTAGATATGGTATCTCTTCACTGCATCTGCATTGATGGTTTTTGGCCATTCTATTCTGATAAGGTTGCCCCGGACAACTGTGTCCATCTGCTTTTCATCAATCAGTCTCTTAGTAAATGATTCTGTATCCACTTGGCTGCGAAAGAAATAGCATTGCCCAGTAGAAGTCATGATCGTAGTGTGGTAGCCCAAGAGTACAAATGGCAAACGTCCGTGCCAATGTTTGTAACTATCAACCATCTCGATGTTTCATCCAAATATGGCTTTGACTTATGCCCCAGTTCTTCCGGTTGTGAGTCTTCCTCATATTCTTCGAAGCCTTGCTTGCTTGTTTCAAATGTGTCACACATTATCGACAGATTAGTTTGCATAATGGAAAAGAAAAGAAAATTATTAAACAAAACAGATTTTAAAATAGCAAAAGCAATGCAGATTTGTCTTTTTAAGTTTTCAAAAGGTAGAGGCAAAACACATTAAATGCATATATGTGATTCAGGCCTCAATTTGAATCGCATTGTTTCATTAAATAGTAATGCAGTTAACTAGTTTCTGGGAGAAACAAAGCCGGGGCACATGTCCAATTTCCCAAATCATCTTCTTGCTCTGCATCCCAAATGGTTGAGTCTTTAGCGTAATCCTCGAAAATCACACTGCATCCTCGCTTCTTCTTCAAGAATGAAAAGACTTTTGAATCCTCAACGAGGTTGGTCGCATTGTCCTCCTTTGATTCTGAGTGGCGCATGCTCGACGAATGGCCGACTCGGAGGTGGAACAGGCTTTGGCAAAGGAACATCTCTCTTTCTTCGAGATTGGTTGATAAGACTTTTCCAAGAAAAGATGGTGCCATGGCCCGCGGCTTTGGAGGAAGTACTTACTCGAGCGGTGCCCTCACTTGGGTAATCAGGGGGTGATAAAGGCGATGATTTAACCTTTTCCTTTCTGCGGACCGCACAATAGTCCCTTCCAAGTTGTGTTCTTTATCAGCGGTAATCATATTCACATTTGCATCGTCATGATCGGCAAAGAGTTATTGTTTTCATTAGAGGCAGTCCTTTGGTCGGATAACTCCTTCTTTGATTAATGCCTCGATTTTGTCTCACGAGGGCATAGCAATTTTCGATGTCGTGCCAGGATTCCCGAGTGGTATGCACAATGCTTAGTTTCATCATACGACCTGGGAATAGGATTGGGGATATGCCTGGGATGGGTTGGAGTATTCTGCGATTTTCAGTCTTTCATATAATTGGGCTCGAGGTCTAGGCTAAAGGTGTATAGGTTTTGGTGGCTTTCTTTCAGATTTTTGCTGTGAGTGCAGGTGCATTTGGTGCATGGACTTGTGGATGAGGTAAGTATGTGGGGTGATATTGTGGGGATTCGGATAGACAGCGCTCGAGGCGAGGCTATATATTGGATGGGTATGGTAGACAGGGTAGGGACCAGGTGGGTATTGATAGTAAGGTTTAGGGCTTTGGGTATATGGGTAATAATAGGAAGGATGAGGACTTTGGTTGTTTTGATTGTAGTAGGGAGGCTGGGGTGATGACCTTTGGTAATTTGACACTTGATTTGGCCTATGTTTCTGGACCGTCATGACAAAGACACTCAGTCCCTCTTCTTCTTTATTATTCCCCCAAATGAGTCCGTGGATTGCCTCACTCGTTGCTTGCAATCTCGCCAAGTTTGCAATTCTCCCGCTTTGATACCTTCTTCTATGAAATCTCCCATCCTTACGACTTGAGAGAAACTTCGTCCTATGACGCTTATCATTCTTTCATAGTATGTCGCATCTTTCAAAGATTGTACAAAGAGAGTGGCCATTTCACTTCCCGTTATCTGGGGTTGAACTTTTGTCGCTTCGCCTCCACTTCATGGCATATTCTGCGAAGGTCTCTGTGGACTTTTTCTCCAACTTCATCAAATAAAATCTATCCAAAAGCGTAGTCGGTGTTAAATCTGAACCTATCCACGAAATCACGTGCTATTGTGCCCCAGCCATGCCATTTTCGGGTCCTGGCTTGTGTACCAGTCTAGTGCTTCTCTGTCAAACTCCTTATGAACAACTTCATTATGATGGCACGATTTTTACCTCGCCTAATCGGTTTGTCGCAAAGACGATCTCAAATGAGAGTAAGGATTTCCTTTCCCATCAAACAAGTCAAATTTTGGCATTTTATATCCGACGGGCAATTCAATGTCGGGATGCATGCACAAATCTTCATACTCGAGTCCTTCATGCCCTGGCGATTTGGATATTCTTGAATGCTTCTTTCAGGCTATGAATCTCTCTCGCCACACTTTCACGGATTCGATCTTCACCGCTGTCCATTTCTTCACACCGGCCAATTTCTGAAGAGTCATGTTTGAATCGTGGTTGTAAAGGTTGAGCTTAGTTGCATATCTTTGGTGGCACGTCTTTGTTCGTGGGGATCGGCGGCGTGTGCTATCAATATGTGTTGGCACGCTTGGTGATTTTGCATGGAAGAGGTGTTTTGGATGAGTGGGTTAATTTGGGTATGTGGAGTTGCGGGGTCATTTTGTGGGGGGGTTTGTTGTGGACTAGCTTGCGGGTTAGTGTGCTGTGGATCGGTTTTGTTTAGTGGCGAATTTTTGGGGAGGTTTTGGGGAAATGGCGATTCAGGAGATGAAAAAGTTTCTTGGGCGATTGTATTCGTCCCTTGTTCGAGGAGTGGGGTATTGGCGCTAATGGGCGGAGTTGGTGAGATTTTGGAGCCGCTCTATCTCGATCTGCATATTTGCCATCTGTTGTATGTGATTGGGCGATGTATTTTCTTGGATGTAGTACTTCTATTTTCGGAAGTCTCTGGTTCAATCTCAGGAAAGAGTGATAAGTTCCAGGCGATCTGTTCGGATGCATCTAAATCGATCATTTCTTTGAAGGATTGTGCCTTTGACCTCGTGAAGTAGGGATGATCCGCCAGTTTTAGTCAACGCAAATCAACCTTTGGGAAGAATAATTTAGGAAAAATAAACCTTCTAAAAATGAAGAAAACCAAGTTAGTATAGTACGAGTAATTATTGCTTTAAATAATACATAGTGAAAAAGCATGAAAACAACAAAATGATTGTAAGGCAATTAAATCGCATCCTAATATGCATGGGGCCTCCCTTATGCGGAGGTGGGCCTAAACGCCAGATATGCGGGATTACGACAGATTTGATCCAAGTCGCAAAACCGCAATGCTTTGTTGGAAATGAGACAAAATGAATGTACATTTTCCAATTTCAAAGATGTCATGATTAGTCTTGGATTAGTCTATCCTTATCACGCTACACATAATATGATGATTGGTCGTTGGGTTGTGAGACCCGTAGACATCTTTGGCGGATTTCTTAATTGTGGAGTCGATACCAAGGATCGACCCACCTAAGGTGTATGCATGCATGACTTAAAATAAAGGGTGGTATAGCTCTATCTTATATTTTCTAAGATTTGGCTGACTAGACACAAGGTTCCCGAGCGGACTACTCGAGTGAGAAGGCTACGCGGCCACCAGATGGTCCGGTCACTCCGCGCATACGCCAACTCTCCTAAAATTTGGTAGATTGAAAGAAATTTGCGGGTGCGCAAAACACACCTCGCGTGTAGTGTGTGATAGTGTCAATTTTCCAGAGTGGAAGAAATATGAGCGAAATGCCAATTTAAGATAAGCAGTAAAAATATGAAAATTAAAGCAGTTATGCATGCAGAATTTCACAAAGGAAACAAATCAAAGCATATATCAAACAAAGAGTGAAAGTAAAAGCACAAATAATTAACCTGAATTTTGCTATGGTTAAGAACCTGAAAAATCCCCAGTGGAGTCGCCATGCTGTCGCGCCTCATTTTCGACCCGCTCGCAGGTCAAAAAGCGGAGCGCGGACAGGTTCGTGATTCCTGGGTAAATGATTGAGGAGTCGCCACCTAATTATTTTTTACGGTGAATTAGGACACCTAAATATTAAACTAAATGCTGCTATGTAACTCCAATTTTAAAGTCTGCGAAACTAGTGAGATTCTAGGTAAGGGTTCTTTATTATCCTAAAGGGAAGGGGTTAGGCATCCTTTAAGATCCGCTAACTTGCGGTTATCCGGTAAAACTCAGGTTAATTTTTACTAGAAAAATGCATGTTTTACAAGTATAATAGATTAAAAGATGTTTGCAAATAATTAGTAAATGATGCATTTTATACAAAAGCGTATTCAGATAAAAAGAAAGATACATGTAAAGTTTTGAAAAATATGCATTTGTGACAATAAATTATTTATACTATCAAAGAAGTAAAATTTTGGGAATCATGAAATTGTAAATTGACAAAAGATAAACTTATTGAATGATTAATAAAGCGAATAAAAGATGACAAAAGTTGTTTTGAAAATCTTGAATACGCGTGACGAGCCTAAAATAAATAAACTAGCGAGGGATTTCTAAGTTTGAAACTAACCTATGAATTAATCCTAAGTTTGCCTATTCTAAGCATTTCAATAGTTACATAAGTGCGATAAATAATATTACAATACAAAGCGGGATAAAAGCTGAATTAAAGAAAGAAATAAGATAAATAAACTCCGATGAATAATTCGTCGTTATTTACTTTAATCACATAATTTGTCAAAAACAAGCGGTTAGAAACATTTAAATACAAATAACTTCATATCCGTATTCAAAACAGTGAATGTTTTGATTGCGGAGGGCTCAGACTTAAATTTTGAAAAGAACATTCCAATCACGTCGTGGCTGCAAACATATGACTAATGTAGTTTATTTTTGATTGCCTCGCCTACTAAACGTGTTGGTCTCTCGGGTGAAATAGAAAAGATCACTTATAATCACGTCGTGGCTGCGAATATATAATTCACCTCGCCTACTAAACATGTTGATCTCGGATGAAATAAAGGTTTAAGCCTCATCATTGCCCAGAAGTTATATTTTATATAGAAAAATACATATTTGGCAATTGAATAATAAAAGAAGCAATTTTTTATGAAAAAATCTTTCAAGGTTGCAAATATGATAGAATGCAAACCTTATTTTTAGGGATTAAAGAAAATGAATAATAGATAGCCAAATTATTTTTGAAAGATATTAAAGCATGCATAACGAACCTAAAAAATAGAACAAAGTAACTAGAGGCTAAGTTTGGAACACACAAGACGGTCCTAAACAAATAAAGCTAGCGGTTGGTTTCCAAAGCGATCCTAAGAAATAAACTAACGGCGGTTAGACTATCCTATTCATTCATCTATTAGCGGCCTAATTATTCTAAGCATTCTAACAATCACACAAGCATTAAAATAATTATTACATGCCCAAGAATAGAAATAACGAAATTAAAGAATAATAATAAAAGAGGAAACTAGGGAGGATGATGATGTCATCCCGCCCTATTTGTGTAGAAATTCCGAGGCGAGAGAATGCAAGGAATATGAATGTGGTTCTTCATTTTGGACGAAGTCATGATGAGTCTCATAATGAGACTCTTCGTTACTCCCGATGCATTTCATGTAAAGAAAAGAAAAGGATTAGTAGATGGAACGAAAATATCAACACATGAATATTCCTAATACATACATACACCTAAATATACAACATTAAATGTACATAGGAATGAATATTCATGGCCTTCTATTCTACATATACTTAAGACATTATTTTTTCAGATTTTGGCACATTAAAGTAGCGAAGAAAGACTATATGATAACACAACCGGTTCTAAATTTAAACAAAAATAAAAGAGGCAAGGAAGACCAATGTATAAATTATGTATACATACATAATAAATTCCGTTGGACTAATCTTAATTCTTAAAGAAGCATAACATTCATAAACTTAAACTAAACGCACATACTATTATATTAAACATGGAT
Organism: Anisodus acutangulus; assembly: GCA_029783415.1. Taxonomy (NCBI): domain Eukaryota; kingdom Viridiplantae; phylum Streptophyta; class Magnoliopsida; order Solanales; family Solanaceae; genus Anisodus; species Anisodus acutangulus. The sequence continues at coordinate 13,605,745 of CM056493.1, read as the reverse complement.
AATATATTCCTTTTAAAATTGCACATATTAATCTAGAATATAACATGGAAATATCGTCATTTGAATCAATTAAAGTATGCTCATTTGTTTGATTTAAAGGCAGCGACCAAACTACAACATACAATAATTTTGAATATCAACAAATCGTTAAGTGTCCTAAGAATATTTAATCACGTCGTAGCTCTTTCAAACACGTCTTAATCTTACATTATCCGTATTGCACTTAATAATGAACCCAAGATGTCTCACTAAAGCTAATGACAATAATCAGCTAACCAACACATTGAGGTAATATCATCTATCACATATCGACATCAAAAATCAGAAATCAGAAATATACCAATGACGTATATACAAAACGTCTCATTATCATATCAATTAATCAAGACTACATTATTTAGCGAAATATCATACTAAATCAAGCATAAACAACACAATCAAATAAGCTTTTAAGAAATATAGAAGAATTGGAACGAGTCTAACCTTTTCCGGGTAGCGAACCGAGGCGTGTTTTGAATCGTCGAATCCGCTCGGAAATGTTAGAATTCTGATTTTGTTGTAGATTTTTATGAATTCTGATTTTCTGGGAATAGGACTCTGCTTTTCTGATTTTCGGATGTTTGATCCGACCGAATGACCCGGCAGCGGTTGACCCGACAGCGGTGACCGGGCAGAAAAAGCAGTGAAAAATAGCTAAAAATTCAGATTCTTCAACACCAAAACCAATAATTTTCGACCTATATTTTGGAATCTTTAAGTTGAAGAACACATGCAAGAACAAAGAGGTGTTCTTAAGAAAATTTCGGATTTTTTTAGTGAAGAACAATACAAACAAATACAATACAACCAAAACTTAAACCTAAATTTCAACTTAAAATTGACCTTAAGCAAGAAACCAAAACCTTTTTAATCCGAAAAATCCTTTCTAAACAAAGGCATAAAGGGGGTTTTATAGGTCTCAAACTTCGACCTCCAACCCCTCATACCCCTTAAAACGAATTTGAATTTCAAAATAAAGGGGACAAAATCTGATTTTGGGGCATGTGTTGAGGATTTTGGGGGTGTGTTGGTGAGGTGATGGGTTTAGCGGTGTCGGGGTAAGGTGCTGGCGACGTGAGGCAGGGGGTGTAGGGTGTAGGGTGGCGGCGTGGGGGTAGGGTGGCGGCTTGGTTGGGAGCCTCTAGGGTTCGTTTTTGTTTTTTATTTTTTGGGTTTTGGGGTTTTGGGGTTGAATAAAATAGGAAGGGGAAGGAATTGGGCTCGGGTATGGGTAGAGGGAGTGGTCCGGTCAGGTTGGGGTTTTGGGTGGCCGATTTGGGCTTGGAAAAAGGGTGTTGGGTTTTGGAATTTGGTTGGGGAATTTGTATTGGGTTGGGAGTTAAAAGTTTTGGGATTTTGTTTTGTGGGTTTTGGGAATTGGGGAAATAAAGGGGAAGGAAATGGGTTTGAATAAAAGGAATTTGGTTTTGGGCTTGTTTTGGTGTGGTAGAAAAATTGGGGGTTTATTTTGTTTTGTGGGGTATTGATTTATTTTGGGTGAGGGGAGATTAAATGGGTTAGAAATATAAAAGGGCTTAATATTAAAATATTATTTTTGTTTTGTAAAAGATGTGAATTATTTAAAATAACATAACGACGTGACAATAATAAAATATAATATTTGCGAAATGTTTAATGCTTAATAAAAAATGTAAATGCGATGCAATTTTGCGAGAATAAATAACATAGAATTTTCGGATAACTTATGATTATGCTAAAAATGCAAATGATATAAAATGCGAATAATAATAATAATAAGAGGATATACACATATATGCCTATATTTTAAATTTTTTTTTAAAAGTGTCAAAATATTAAAAATTACGAATAAAATCATAAAAGATGGGACAAAATTGGGTGTCAACAAGAGGTTTATTGAGATATGTACAAAGTTTTCACAAAGCTAGATGGGATGAATACGAGGCTACAAAATTGGGTGAGCCAATGCGCTCTCAGTCGGAACAAGGTTCACATAGTGTCCCAGACCAAGTACAAGGTCAAATTAACCCGACGATGGGGGAATTGTAGGTCCTAAATATTATAAACATAGAGATAAAGAAGCAATAGCAAAATTAGTTGCGGTGGAGGGTTTGCCTTTTTCATTTTCTTCTTCTCATGATTTTCTTCATTACATTAGAGTTATGTACAATCCTGCTTTTAACGTTTTCCTAGATCAATTGTTAGGAGAAACGTTTTTAAATTTGCGCATGAATATCAACAATTTTTACGGTATTCATTATATCATTTTCCTGGCAAAGTATTTATCACGTCTGATATAGGTCGTAGTACTAACAGTCATGATTATTTAACTGTAATATGTCATTGGATATATTATAAATGGTCTATGCAAAAATTTATTTTAGCATATAGATATATTGATGATAGGCACATTTGAAGTTTTATTGCAGAACATATTCATCAAATTTGAGAGTATTATGGTATAACTGACAAAATAATGACAATTACGTTAGATAATGTTTCTTCTAATAATATGCTATTAGACTTTTAAAAGATCTTTTAACTCTATCTTTTCCTAATCATTTTCATATAAAATGTGTGTGTCATATTTATAATATAGTTGTAAAGGATGGTCTATCACTTTTTAAAGGCATTCTTAATAAAATATAATTTGTTATAAACTTTATTTTTAGAAGTAATAGAATACAAAGAAAAAAAATATAAAAAAATATGTCACGATTATGGACTACCTTATAGAAAAATTTCCGAAGAAGTAGCGATTAGGTGGAATTATTTATATGAAATACTTATTGCTTATGTTATAGAGGACCTATAACTCTATTTTTAACGCACAAAATCGACATCCAACTGATATGGTTGTAGATAACAATTGAGAAAAAATTCAGAACTTATTGTATTTTTAGATAAAAAATTTCAAGCTACTGAAAAAAATTTCGGTATTTATTATCCTACTATTTCAACTATGTTATTTTATATAGATCTAATATTTTTGTTACTTAGTGAATATATGGAAAAAGCATCTTATAAGACACCTATTAAATTTTTTTATCAAATTAAAAAAATATTTTTTCCTATTCCAACTATTTATATTATTGTTGTTGTATTAAATCCGACTATTAAAAGAGATGGTTGTAAAGCACTTATTGAAACTATTTATGATTGCATAGCAGTACTTTCACCTCCAACTCCAAAAACTCCAAATGACCAACTACCTAAGGAACCAACTAAAGAAGAAGTTTTGTCTAGCATACACGATGAATGTAAAAAAAGTATATACACATTACCAACAAGAAAGTGCTAGCAACCAACCGGCTTCCATGCCATCTTCTTCTTCTTCAATACAACCTAAAAAAAAGACATGTTGCGACTAGTATTGAAAGCCTCATAAATAGAATGTTTAGTGGTACCACTACTAATCAAGTTAGCGAGTTTGATATTTTTGTTTTGTAGGGTGTTGTATCGTACCAAGCAGTTCTCAATGAAGAAGGACATGAAAACTTGCTGAAATACTTGAGGGAGAATGAGAAGACATTTCTGACACTACCAAATATGTCCAGAGATGTGTTGAACATTCAAGCGTCATCAACAGTGTCTGAAAGCGCTTTTTCTGCTGGAAGATTTCAAATAGGAGAGCACATACACTCATTAGCGAGAGACAACTTGGAGATTGCAGTTTTTATTCAGAGATTGGATACGAGCGGAGCATAGAAGGTGCGGTCAACCGGAGATCAATGAAGAAGACGATGAAAACTACAACGAAATCTTATCCGACGGAGGTGGAAGCGACATCGAGCAATTTGACCAACAAATTTCAATTCCAAACGAAGAACCACAAGACGTTGTGAAGAAATTAGAAAAGGTGTTTATAAATATTTGATTTTTTTAATTGCAATTTTACTATGTTATTTGCAACTTTCAACACCACAAAGTTGTAATTATGAAATTGTATTACAAAAAAAATTATATTTCTATTAAATAATATAAGAGGCACAAAAACAGTCTTGAGATGTTTTTATTACACTATCTTATTTAATTATTGAGGTATTTATATATGTTGTTTTTTTAAATTAAGTGCAAAAAAAAAAAGGAAAACCCGATCCCGGCCCGATAAGACCGGTCCCATTTTTCGACGGGAACGGGACGGGACATCGGCGGATGCCGTAAGTTTCGGCTCGCCAGTTCCGATGGAGGATCGGTGTCGCCCTCCCCCGTCCCGTCGTGTCCCATCCCGCCGGGATAACCCCCCCCCCCGAACATTCCACGTTGGCCAGCCCTAGCGGCAACTAACGATTTAGAATGAGTTTAATACATGAATTACAACTTCAAAACTTCAACAACCTTTGAATCTACTCAACACCTCCAATTCTTTTTCAAGTTCATACAAGAACAATAACAATTCTCCTTTTCATTTTTCTAAATATAAAGTGATATTTTTCATTATATTTTGGAATTAAAAAGAAAACAAAAAGAAATAAATGGAAAAAAATTAAAATGTGAAATTACATGTGGCAGCGCGTGTATTTCACTGATTACCAAGAGTTTGGTTCTCTATGCCACGTTAGCACTTAGAGGGACGTTTATTACACTTTAAAATAGTTCAAGGGGGTAATAGGATCCCTGTAAAGGAAATGTGTCCCTGAAACTTTGAGTATAGTTCAGGGGGTACTTGTGCCTTATCCCTAATTTCTTTACAAATATATACCATGAATCAAATGTGGCTTTTATAAAAAGAAATATGATATGTATGTGTGTTGTGTGTGTATATATATATAAAAAAAATATTTTATTTTTGAGAAAATACATCTTTTCACTCTTAAACTTGCACCGAAAACTTACTTTAGTAATTAAACTTTACTTATAATTATTTATCCTTCTATTCTTGTCGATAGTGTATTAAATATCTCCATAAGTAGAGAAATTGTACCCACCTTCCCGGAAGCAAGTTAGAAAAACAAATTAAGAAACAAAAATAATGCACATGTCATTTTTTTTAATGGCCAATATATAATTATACTCTTAATATTTCTTTCTTGGTTATATGAATTTTTTATTTAATATATATATTTTTAATTATATGAATTTTTTATTTTGAAATAAATTAAATTTGTGGGTCCCACTTTTCTTTTTAATTTTTTTTTATCTCTCTTCTCTTTATCTATTGTCTTCTCCAAAAGACTTTCTCTTCCATTGTCACTACCTTATCTATTCCATCATTTCCATGATCATCATTATTGGACTAAATGTTGGAGAGAAATAAATTAATAAACTGATAACTATAAATATAATAATTTTATATAAAATAAATTAGCACAATCACAATTTGCAATTCTTAAAATCTTAATGGATTTGAACATTTAGCCCTGAACAAACCACTTAATTAAGTGTATTACCAAGCCCCTTGGAGTTGCAATCAACTTTTCCATGACGTCATGATAGAAAGAGTCAATATTGGGTGGTGAAAATGGGGCAATTGTTAGCTAGGCATAAGTCAAATTCTTTGCTTAAAAGAGTTCTTCCATCAAATAGTGATTGGTGTTTTGTTTAGTTGCAGTTAGGTGCCGATTGCCGAACAAGAATTGGGTTGGGGGTTTGTTTTGTAGTGATGTGAGGTTGGGTAATTGGATGAGATTAAAGAGAGAAGACTAATGGTGGTGTGTTGCCGCCACCACCACTTAGTAAAAGCAAGAAGAAGGTGGGTTGTGGGGTGGGGGCGGGGTGGAGGGGCATTAAGAAGAAGGTGGGTTTGGTTGGGGTGGTGGTGGTGGGAAGAAGAATTAATGGAGAATGTGGATTTGGTTGGGGTGGAGGGGTGTGAAAAAGAAGGAATGAAATTGAGACTTTCACAAAAAGAAAAAAAGATGAATGAAAATACAAAAAATAGAAAAAGAGTAAAAATTTAAAATTTAATCGATTGTTGATGTGGCGCTGATGTAGCGGAGATTGTTTTACACAACCCATTATAAGATTGATTTGGGCAACGTAAGATTGAGTTTAATTCACATATAAGTTATTTAGGGGGTAAATAATTACAAGTAAAATTTACTTGCTAAAGTGAATTTTTTGTACAAATTTATGGGTAAAAATATGTATTTTTTCTATATTTTTTAAAATTCGAATCAAACCATAAACCAAAAAACCAAATCAAATAAAAAAAGTTCGGTTTGATTTTCGTAGTTTTCGATTCAATCCGAATAAGACACGCCCCTATTGTTTTGTGCGAATATTGAGTCCAAAAGTAACGTAAAGTTTCTTCTTTCATTTTCTAGTTTACCATTTATGCGTGAAAAGAACTACAGTAAAATGTATAAATGAAAAAATTGGATATAGCACTTCACAAGACAATTAGTGTAAAAAATATTAATCAAGATAATAAGAATTGTAACAAGTACAACAACATTCCAATATAATCTCACAAACGAGGTTTAGGGAGGGTGGAGTATACGAAGACCTTACCTCTATCTTGAGAAGTAGAGAGATTGTTTCTGATTAACTTCAACTCAATAGAAAGCATATCAAAGTAGGTCAGAAAAGGAAATAACGACATGAACAAACCATGGCAAGATACTACAGAAAGCAAGACAGAGCATACCGGAAAAAAAACAAGAAATATCAGATAGTAACAAAAATAGAAGGACAAGAAACTACAGGAGAAATACTACGACTACTAGTATGGAAGGACAAGAGAGACAACACTCTACTACCTACTAACTTTCTACCATAATTTTTGTCCTCCACAACCTCCTATCAAAGGTTATGTCCTCGGTGAGCTGCAACTACGTCATATCCTGTCTAATCACCTCTCCTCAATACTTCTTCAGCCTACCTCTACCTCTTCTAAAGTCATTCACAACCAACATCTCACATCTTCACAATAGGTCATCCTCACATCTCCTCTTCACATGCTCAAACCATCTCAGTCTCACTTCTCGCATCTTGTCTTCCATCTAGGCCACTCCCACATTGTCCCTAATATCTTCATTTATAATCATATCTCTCCTAATATAACCACACACATCCACCGCAACATCCTCATTTCCGCAACTTTCATCTTGTAAACGTGAAAGTTCTTGTGCCACGCCCCAAAATCCACTATGGTGGAACAAGCAACCGATGATGATGAATCATACCAGAAACACCTTATAACATAAAGTAAACACTTGTCTAAACTCAATTAATGGTTAATTATGTACAAGTTGAATAAGAGAATAATTAAGCGAAAAAAATGTTATTAAATTCATGAAAATGTGTCAATAGCTAAGCATGTCGGAACGCCCCATCAAGTCATTGAGAGACTTTTATGGTTACTACCCACAATATGAGCAAATTTCTATGGAGCTTCTAGGAATAAAAAGAATAATATAGACATCGGGACGAAGTCTGAAACTAATAATAAATGAAAGAATAATAAAGGGAGAGACGAAGCCCCACGAACAAGTGTGTGGGCCTTGCCAACACTCTAGAAAGCAACAAGAACTCATAGTCTGTGCGATCTGCATGTCCCTGCTCTTCTCAGTTGTCTAACATACCATCAAAACAACAATGGTATGCCTGAGTACTAGGTACTCAATGAATGTCTAAAGGGCAGTAGTTAATATAATAAAAGTAATCATAATAATAGATATAACGAAATAATGACAATAAATTAGTTCAAAATTAGTGATAGATTAAATCACGAAACCCAATAAATTCATACATTGAGAAATAAGACAATTTCCATTCATTTTGTTCAAAAACTTCATATCGTGCCAATCAAGGCAATAAACCAGTAAGCGTAGTAAATCATGAAAGTCCAGTTTAAATCAGTAAAGAAGAAATGGTCAATTTCGATTAATTATGTATCTCATATTTAAGTTCTTTTCCTTTAAAGTCAAGGTCATCATCACGTCTGCTCATGGATAACCATAATCATGCCAATACATGCCAAAAACCTTCCACGACAGTCTGAAATCAATCGTAAAGAAGGTATAACAACTTTAGGTTCTCTAAATTACTTAGAAGCACTACATTGGGGATAACAACTCACAATGGCTACCCTTCTTTCCGAATAGATAGGCAAAATCTACATCGGGGCTACTAACATTCGATGGTCACTCTTCATCCAGAATGTTAGGCAAAACCCCACTAGAATTCATAGTGACTAACCTTCCTCCCGAGTAGCTAGGCCAAACACAAACAGCAAAAATCATGGTCTATTAGCTGAATCACAATCATAGCATGGAAGTCAAATCATTTATTATAAATTATGTCCATCATCCTATTAATAGGGTATATCAAGTCATTAATCGATTTAGAAACCATGTTCAAATTATTAATCAATTTCAATTCAATGAAACCCGTTCATAGGGCAAAACACATTAAAGATCAATACTTTAGAAACTAGTTTCAATCATCCCATAATAGGGGTAAATCACGTTTAACGATTATCATTTTTGAAATCAATTCGATCACCCCATAGTAGGGGCAAAGCAATTCTAAGATCATCACTTTCAGTGCATGTTTGTATTCATGAATGCATGTTTGAATTCCATGAGTTCTTAATTATCAAGTCATGAATAATTATTACTTAACCTATAAAATTTTACATATTTTCTCACAAGTTATATTATGTATCCATGTTCATGTTAAATTATCACAGATTATGTTTACAAGTTATATTTATGAAATCCACGGGCTTATAGGCCAATTATTTTTAAGTCATGTTTTGGGAGTTGCATAGATTACCAAGAAGGCTCAAGTAGCCTGAAACTACGTATGTCAGTGTAGGATAAGGGTCACTCCGCCCAGAGGACGATACCTTTAGATTATTGGTTGGATCCTTTTATGTCATGTTCATATCTCATACCCCGTTAAAGTATGTGAGCACTATGTGGTCGGGCCAGGTACCAGACTCCACATACCCACGTGGTGATTTCATATTGTTGGTTATACTACTGCTCTCCCCACATATATACAAATATACAGTTTACAGATTTTACACATATTATTATATTCATGTTCATGCTCATATTTCAGTTTTAGTTTCATGTTCCTATTATATCATATGCATGTTTGTTTTTTTAGTTACTTTACATATAGTACAATTCAAATGTCTTAACGTCCCTTTGCCCTGGACTACACTTCACGATGCAGATATTGAGCTTCAGGACGACAAATCTGCTCGCTAGGATTTGCCTCAGTATCAGCTATTGATGAGCCCCATCTCATTCGGGGTGTCAGTTTATTTATTTTCACAATTATGGTTTATAGTAGAGGTATTCTAGGGCCTTGTCCAAGTAAACAGCTTTGCAGACTCATGTTTCAGCTGTTTAATAGACTAGACTAGTTAGCATATCATGTCAGTATTACTTTTAGACTTATCATATTTCTAGATATTTATGCTATGATATTTCAGACTATTTTCAGTATACAGTTTTACATGACTCATTATCATTATTATTGCATGCTTTTGATGAACATATTGATTCAACAAGCTATGTGGTTGGCTCGGTCACATACAGTCAGACACTAGTATCGTGTTTCGCCTAGGCCATGGTTTGGAGCATTACAAAGCTTGGTATTAGAGCTTGGCTTCATGTGTCTTACTGAGTTTATGAAATCGTACCTAGTGGGGTCTCTTTTATGTGTGTGAGGTGCCCACACATGTAAATAGTTGACTGCAAAGACATCTGTGATTGTCTAACTTCTTTCATACTCTAGATAGTGCAATTAGAGCTATACCTTCAGAACATCCTTCTAACTGTGTGTATTACATATTTTAAAAAATACATGCTAAAAGGAAATCAACCCCAAGCAAGAGGGCTGCTCCTAATGTTGCTCGTGAGAAAGATACTCATGCTCAAGGAGCCAATTCGGGTACAACACCCCCACCCGATACCACAGGGCCTGCGGAGTTTCCAGTTCTGCCGCCCAATTCCACTGACTCGGATGTTAGGGGATTTATTCAGCTGCTCACCTAGATTGTGGCTGCTCAAGGCCAACGTCATGGAATGACTCCGGGCACAGGGGCTAGTGGAGAGTCATCCAGCTTCAGGACTCGGGAATTTTTATGCATGGAGCCTCTAATGTTCACACGGTCTTGTAGAAAGGAATATTAACATAATTTCATTAATAGGCTTCAGAAAATCTTTCATGTTATGCATGTTGCTGAGGTAGAGGCAGCATAGTTTAGAGCTTACCAGTTGTAGGATGTTGCTAATATTTGGTATGAATCATTTGAACAATCCCGAGGAGAGGATGTGTCTCCTATAACTTGGGATGAGTTTGCTAATACTTTTCTTAAAAACTTTCTGCCAATTGAGGTCAGGGAGGAAAAGGCTATTGAATTTGAGAAGCTCAAGTAGAATGATAGGAGTGTGCATGAGTACTATCTCCACTTTGTCTCTTTAGCAAAGTATGCTCCACATATGTATTGCACCCTGGAGTTTGGTATGCGGATGAGAGCATAGTTAGACTACATGAGCCAGTGATTTGAGATCCATTTTGAGGGTCCCTTATGACTTAGATGGATGTTGCGAGGATGTACCGAAGGTTGGAAGTCATTTGGATTGGATGAACCATCCCTCGATGAAGTTTGATGAAGTTAGAGTAATACGCTGAGAATTTCGCGTCACGGATGGGATCCACCTCATAGATGGGGCCGCATATTAGAAGCCATAAGTTGAAGAAAATTCTGGAAGGAAGTGCAACTGCATATGGCCATATGCGCCGCATATGCCATCGTGGATCCAAGGCGGTGGCTAATTTCTTTTGCCTATTTAAGCGGTGAAAGCCTACTTGTACCTCATTTTCGACCCAAATCATTTCCTTTACGCCCTAAGAGGTCCCTTAATATATTCCTAAGATCCAAGAGCTATTCCAAAGCAAAGCAATCGAAGTTTAGTATGAAGATGTTGGAAATTACAAAAAGTAGCTTGTGTGATGTCCATATGAAGTTAAGAATTATTGTGAGCTAGGTGGAGCTTGGAGTTCACGTTGAATATGCTATATGATGTATGTATAACACCCTTTTGGTTGTTCTTGAGGTTAATCTTAAGTTATATGAGTTGTTTAGATGAAGAATCATGACCTAGAACTCGAAGAAAGAGAAGATGAAGTTGTCTTGTAGTTGGGCTATTTTGTAGCAATAGATATAACTTGTAGTAGTTAGAACTCATGGAAAATAGCTTGGATATGATATTTAGGGTGTTGTTGTGTTTGTCAAAGTGTTGATATTGAAGGTTGAGAATCTCCTCACAAGCTAAAGGAAAAAGTAACTAGAAAGCATGTAAAATTGAGTTTTATGTTATTAGAAGTATGAGTTGTTTGGGAATAATTCCTTGAGATTGGATGGCTGAAATTTTGAAAAATAAGTTGGTTATGTTGTTGTTGATATTGTGGATGTTGTGTTGATATGGAAGAGGTAAGGAGGCGGGGGAGATGTTGTCCGGGTTGTCGTAAAGCGAACTTGTCGCTCGATAGTTAGCTAGTATGCCCTTCTTGTTGACATGAGTGTTATTTGTTGTTGTAGATGGATGATGAAGATACGGATTGCAGTGTCGTCATCGAAGATCTCCTTCCAAGGTATGTAATGGCTATCCTTCTTTCTTTTTGGCATAAATCTGTAGTATGTCCCCTTGTATTTGAAGCCGAATGGGGCTAGTTCGCTTCTATGTTTCTTAGTGATAGAGACCATCTAAGAGTTAATGAGTCGATTTTAGTAGAGCTTCTGTGTAAGTCCTATGAAGTAGAGTTAGTAACACCTCGAAGACATTCTTAAGCTATCTATATGTAAGCTAAGAGTCTCAAATAGAAAGAGATCTGAAGAAGCAAGCTAATAAACTAGAAGCAGAACATAAGTAAAGAAAAGACGAACTTCCAATATCCTAGTAAGATAAGTAGGTACGCAAATTTGTGAAGGACTAAGAGACTTCCCAAAGCTAAGAGAAATAGAGTACGAGATACGATAGAAGGAGCCATTTGAATGAAGATAGAATATGAGTATATAAGATACTCCCCCGCCTTAGGAGAGGTAAAAGTATGCGAGTTATAAAGATGAATTGAGTAGTATAATGAGATAGTCGGACGAGAGCTAAGATAGTACGAGACTTCTTAGAGCTAGCAGAGTATCTCATAAGATAATAAGTATGAACCATGGGTTCTTGAAAGTGCTAGATGAACTAGAAGTTATGTACGCATGTACTTAGTTTACAGATTGTTTGCTTATTGTTGTATGCACTTGTCTTCGGGTCTATTGACACCACATTCGGGGCTATAATATAGATCATCTTCGGGGCCACAATACAGATATGCGCATTGCCTTTGGGGCTATACAAATACAGATTGCTTTCGGAGCTATACAGACGCACACTTGCCTTCACTGACATACATATATAGATTGTCTTCGGGGATATTTTGATACACTTGCTTTTAGGGCTTTGCATTTACACATCGGACCCCTTGTGAGGCCGGAATATTGTTTTCAAATTGTATGCTAGATAGTAACGTAATAAAAACTAAAAACCAGAGATAGTAAAGATAGTACATAGGGCCGAGACAGAACATGTAGTATATGTAGACAAAAGGGGCCAAACGGCCCAAGAGACAAGATTAGGTAAGCCGATCTAGAGCTGGCGGTAAGTCCATTCCTGTCCCATCTTTTTAACAGAGATTTCTAGCATATTTATTCATGTTCTTCAGCTTCAGAGTTTATATATATCGAGATTATTTTCTGCCTTACATACTTGGTACATTTCTTTTTACTGACGTCCCATTAATGGGGCGGTGTATTTCATGCATGCAGATGCATGTAGTATGTTTGACGAGTTCACCCAATGGAGTAGATTGGGATTCGGCGAAGGATCGGTAAGACTCTATCTCTTCCGAAGTGTAGCCGGGTCTAGAGGTCAGCTATTAGATATTTTGTACAGACTATGGGTAGGCCGAGGCCCTGTCCCGACCACGTTTGATGTCAGTTATCTTTAGAGGCTTTGTAGACATAGGTTCAGTATGTTCAATATGTTAGTGGCCTTGCTGACCCTTATCTTATGTTTTATTCATTTTGCCAATATAAGTGTTTACAGAGGCCTCATTGGCCACGGTAACTTCTAGTAAGAATAAGTTCAGCCCTGTCAACCTAAGTTAAGATTGTTTTTACGGAATGGCCTCAAGGGCCTTAGACTTCTAGTTCAGCTTGATACACTCGGACATAGCAAGGTACTGAGTTCCAACCACACCCCTAACTAGGTTGGGCTGTGACAGTATAGTTCCAGTTATGAGGGCCAGAGTTAGACATTTTGTGTATGGTCTTGATCTCCATTTGTACGATGCAACTAATAGTTCTGCTCAGAACAATGATATGACTATTACGAAGATAGTTGCTTTCGTACAGGGTAATGAGAGCAGAATGAAGAAAGATGAAGCGTTACAGAAAGAGAAGGACAATGAGTTCAATAAGAGGGCTAAGTCTACAGGACACTCCACTTATTGGGGAGTGGGAAGCAGACAATTCTTCAAAAACATGTCATCAGGACCCGCTCCATCTTCAGCGTAGGATGAGGGTCGCTCCTCCTAGAGGACGCTACCTTCAGATTATTGATTGGATCATTTCATGTCATGTTCATGTCTCATACCCCGACAAGGTATGTAAGCGCTCTGCTGATCGGGCCAGGCACCAGACTCTACGTACCCACGTTGTGATTTCATGTTGTCAGTTATACTACCGCTCTCCACACAAATATACAAATATACAGTTTACAGATTTTACACATGTTATTATATTCATATCCATGCTCATGTTTTAGTTTCAATTTCATGTTCCTATTATATCATGTGTCTGCTTATTCTTTCAGTTGCTTTACATACAGTACAATTCAAATATACTAATGTCCTTTTACCCGGGGACTGCACTTCACAGTGCAAGTACTGAGGTTTAGGATGATGGATCTGCTCGCTAGGATTTGCCTCAATATCAGCTATTGGTGAGCCTCATCTCATCTGTGGTGTCAGTCTATTTATTTTCACGATTATAGTTTATAGTATAGGTATTTTAGGGTCTTGTCCTAGTAAACAATTTTACAGACTCATATTTCAGAGATCTCATAGACTAGACTAGTTAGCATGTCATGTCAGTATTACTTTCAAACTTATCATGTTTCTAGATATTTTCGCTATGATATTTCAGACTATTTTCAGTATACAGTTTTACATGCATCGTTATCATTATTATTACATGCATTTGATGCCCATGTTAATTCAGCAAGCTATGTGGTTGACTCGATCACATGCAATTAGGCACCGAGTGTCGTATTTCGCCCAGACCATGGTTCAAGGCATTACAGAACCAGGTCCATGAACTTGTTCTATTACAGAGACATGTGCCGACGTATACAAAAGAAGGTGAGATGGCTCAGCTGAGAGAGCAATTCAATATTGAACAACAAACTTGCTCTATTAGTTCTACCTTAAAGGGCCAGCAGGTGTATTAGTTGAATGAACCGGGTCTGTGAAGTTAAACTATAAGAGGACAAATGTAGTACAGAGCTTATTGAATCGAGTTCAGAAATCAGGTGAGGAAAGACAGTCACAGAACTGAATGATTCAAGCTCAGAATAGCACATGATGAAAGAAAAAGATATGTCAACATGTTCCATCCAATATCTCATAAGCAGGTCAAGTGCTAGATGTAACGCGTATGAGAAGAGATTGATGGAATAAGTATTTGAAGATGTTCCAGCTCAGAAGATTCAGATGCTAGAGTACTAGGTAGTTGAACTAGGTCCAACAACATGTTCCAAACAAATCCTACAGTCACTAGGATTTGTGGTATTTATGAAAAAGACTTGGTGTACAAGGGGCATGATTCGATGCGATACTTATCAGAATCCCAATTACCCTCAAACCCCATTGTACCTTGATGAGCTGCATCAAGCATGGTTTAGTTCAGTCGCAGTGATGAATTTCAAAAGCTATAAATATCAAGTCTTACCATGAAGAACATTGAGCACTAAAAAGAGAGAAATTGGAGCTTAAATGATATGACCAATGCATACCTCTCAGTGATCATTTTTATTGATTGTCTTATGACGTTATGCATGTCAAACCATTCATACTTTTATATTTTGTGGATATACTTGTGAATTAATGATGGTATGGTCTGATGAGACATGGAAAGAGGTAAGTTGATATTGTGCAATCACGAGGGCAATGATTTCGGTTGTTATGATATGATTGAAACGACGAATTAATACGAGGAAACTGATATGAGATGAGGCCCAACCATATTCAAGGGGTCATTTTAGATGGTCGATGTGTATATGGACCTCGTGAGTCCCCCATGGGTCATAACTGCGTGGCTAAAGGCCCGACTATGTATATACCAAGTTTGATATTGGCCATTGCATTGCATATCATCTGCATTTCATCCCATTTTTAATAATTATGTGATTACGTGACTTGATTGACATGAATTGATAGAAAGACTTAAGGTTAACACTTGTTAAATACGAAAATGATGGATCTTTAAGAATAATTGTGAATAATACTTGGGTTTTCGACGATTTATGTACGAATGAACCTTAAAGTAACTTCTAATGGAAAGGCTGGACATCATGGAACGTAATAATCTTGAATGTGCTTTAACGGTACTGTATTGATTTGGCTCAACGTGTTTATTCTGTCAACTCTTATATTGTCTATATATGTTTCCTCGTTGTCAGCCTATTATGCCTACAAGTACTAGTGTTGTACTCATACTACTCTTGTTGCACTTTTGATGCCGATTCCGACCTAGGATCCAGTTCCAGAGCTCGTGGCTGATCGCGAGGGTTATTATCAAGGCTTTTCAAGATGAGCTACTTGGTCGTATATGGCCCCTATAAAACCTTCTCTTTTACTTGCTTTCTGTTTTATATTTGACAAACATTATTTCGCCTACGGGCATGATCAGACTTGTATTTAAGATTCATATTTAGAGCTCTTGTACTAGTTAACTAGATTTTGAGATATGTTGGATACTTCGTTGGTAGTTATGATCTATTAAGACTTTGGATAAAATGTTCCTTATTTAAATTCCGCTTTTTAAACTTGTTTTCTTTTACATTTGGGGGATGATTCGCATACCGGTGGGTTAAGTGTAGGTGTCATCATGACCACGATATGGGTCGTGACACCTTACATATTTTGAGTTATACTCGCTTGAGGTCAGGCATAGTGTGCTATTTATTGGTGCTCTAAGTCGAATAATGTTGTTTAGAGTCACCACATAATTTATAGGTAAATTAAGAAAATCGAGTTGAAAGGGTTTATTCAATTTGTTGAAAAATCCTATCTAAATCAGAGTCAAAGTAAGGGTTCTGATGATCCCCCGGGGAAGGTTTTAAACACCCCGGTATTAAGAATCTGTAGAATACGGTTGACATTCAAGTTCTATAGCATGCTTAAATGATGTAAATTGCTTAAAAGGTTTAAAATCCCCACAAAATTCTTGTTAAATTTCAAACTCAGAGGTTTTTGAAAACAAAGAGTTAATCTTCCACCAAAAATGGTTTGCACAGGGGTAATTTAGTTAACTTATTTTTCGGACTAAGCACACAAGAATTCACTTGAGTAAAACTCTACTATTTAGTCTAATAAGTTATCCAATATCACTTGCATATGAAATGACAAGTTTCGAATTTTTGAAAGTAGAAAACAAAACAATTTTTTCCTCTTTTTTCATGCCATATCCAAAGGTCAAATCATATGCCATAACTATTCAAAACCCTTAATATTAACTCAAGTCCAAGGTACAGGTTTTGGATCAAAAATCAATTTAAAGGGTTGGGCTTGGCCCAAAATCAATTTCCAAATATAACTTTCCAGCCTTTACCAACCTTCGTTTTAAAAAAATCTATTTCTTTAGTCCAAATTTGGAGAAAAACACAGCTCCTTTTATTACTCTTTTTGGCCCGTTAAGTGAAGTCCAAAGATAGTCCCAAGGTTCAATTGGTTTCACAGTCAAAAAGTTGATGCCACTTCCAGTTCAAAGTCTATTTTTTGTTCCCAAAACAGTCCATTTTCTTATTTCTTTTAGATTCAAAGGTTAATCAAGTTTTGAAAATACCATTTATGGAGATCCAATCTAAACGATGTACATATCGTTTGTCTATCCTAGGTTCATAACCGTAATAAGGTGTTCCAATATATAAAGTGTTCATTACAAATAATATATAATATATACACATGTATATGGAAATGAAAGAGGAAAGTTCAGGCTGGTGGGCCTACTTAAGCCCACTAGTTACTATTTTTACCCATAGTTGGGCCTTCAACTGTGCAGCAACTCTACCGGACTCTATCAAAAGAGGTTAGTTGGGCCTCATCCCAACTGGTTGAAACGAGACGACATACCTACTAGCCCATCCCGTCATGCAGCGGTAGTGTATAGAAAGAGGGGAAAAGGAGAGTATAAGTTAGAAAGTATCCAAGACTCATCTAATTTAAACACGCAGTTTCACAAGTAACTCACATAATATTAACTAATAATAGGAACATGAAGCCAAGTAGGTGAGCTTAGCCTAATTCAGATAAATGGCAAAACAAAACGAATGTATGTTGGCTTGGCCCACAACAGCATACAAGGGTAAGATGAAAATGATGGGATGTGGACGGGCCCAAAGAGCATATGATAACCCCTAGAAATGGTATATGCAATGATATACTTGGAATATACACCTGGTATATAGGATATACCCAGTATACATCTTGTATATCATTGCATATACTCTGTATATTTTTACTCAAGATAACCAGATGAAGTGAAGACAGAGGTAGGCAAATATATGAACATATGTAATGACTCTAAACCTATCTGCAGGCCTATGACTTCAATACTTGAACAAATCAATCATATATTATAGTCTTCCGAACTCAAGGCAGTGTGGTAGGGTCACCAATAAGACATACATATGACCACTTAACATGAATATTAAGTAGAAGATATAAGAAGGCGAAGCATGGTTTTTCTATACTCAATGTTCTATCTTTTGTAGTTTAGACCAAGTAATACCTACCTACCTAGGAACTCAAAGACAATCAACTGTCATGCATATACATATGGTTCTTGTGTCAAATCAGCAGAGATGATCATAGATTAAACATGCATGAACAGTGTGTGTGTGGGTGTGGGGGGGGGGGGGGGTACAAACAAAGCTCCATTTTTTAAGTGTTCAACTAGATATCTTAGTCCTACCAGTTTTAACATGAGTACATAACAAGAAGGACTATCATTCACTTAATCCCATAAGCACAAAAGCATTACTTTGATTCCTGAATTCCTATAAACTTGGGACATGACATAAGCAGATTACTTAGCAACTTTAACACGAATAGAGACATGACATGATTGTAAGCTATTGGCGCCTAAGCATATGACTCAAAACATAACATGATTCACATGAGAAATATAGAATTCCAACAGATCTACGGTTACCCAGCTTATGATTGATGGCTAGCATTCCTAAGATAGTCATGATTGATCTCTCACAAGTTTCATGAAGACTCTATATACATTCAGCTTAGACTAACATACAAATAAGATAATTTTATGTAAGGATTATATCTATGTGAATGCAGGCATGGCATAGTTGCACACATATAGGCAAGAACATGACATATGTATATATATATATTTTTTGGGGGGGGGGGGGTAGATGGCTAGCCTATATGGGAACAAAAGGCATACAAGAAAGGTCTACAAGTTTAGCTGCTGACACTATATGAGACAAAATGAAGCTTTAAACTATACAAGAATGTCAAACAAGGCATGCCAGTCTTACGATAGAAGTGACAATCCTAACACATCACAAAAGATTATGCTAGGCTTATTTCAAATTTAAAGTAGCAAATAATGCACATGACAGGGATCAGCAGATTGACATATTGAGACTGGTACAACTCCTATCCTAACAGATGCATTTCTAACAAACCTTGAATTAGGCATGCCTGATAGACAGACAACAAGACATCTCTTATCTACCAGACTCATTTAGGACAACATAAAAGCAAAACTGGAATAAAAAATTAGATAGATACCTAACGCATTTAATGGTCATTTTAACCCATATACTAATCCTAAATTATGACTTGACTCACTAACAGTTCTGTATAAGGCAATTACAATTAGGTATGCAACATTTAGGCCTAAACCTGTAAAAATGACAATATATTCTGCTAACTATCAATTTATCATTCTGATCAAACAAAGGGAACAAACTCATACGTGTAAGACAAAGAGAGCAGGATTCAGACACATACACCTAATACTAGGCTTGGACATACCTTTTTTAGTCTATCCAAAGCTTAACCCTTGCTAAATCAGACCTTAAGTAGTCCTTTAAGGGTATCAAAACAGCCTAATGACCAAGTTATCCCTTTAAAACTATGTCTTGAACCTAAAAGTTTCCCCCTAAAGTCATGTTAAAGACCATTTTTATGTTCTGTTATCCTCAACCTCTCATTTAAACACAAATTATATGTAAAACAAACATTACACTCATCTTAAGTGGACAGAACACATACAAGTGGTTAAGGTAGAGTCTTATATTCCTTTTTTTGGCCATTGAAGACCCTAATAGTGACCCCAAACTCTATAAATTGGGGCTTCACATCGGTGTGGGATGAAGGAAATAGGAGGGAAAAATCCCTCCAAAATGAACCCAACCAATGAAAATCGAATAAGACAATAGTAATTAAAGAATCATAGAAAAAGCGAGAGGGGGAGGGGTAACCTCACCTGCAGAGTAGTGGTGATACGGCGGCATGCTGGAGGATAAGGGTAAGGGCCATTAATGCCCTTACACTTTTTGGTCAGACCGGGACTGTGACAAAAAGAGGGAATGTTGACCTTTGCCATATTCGTCGATGGTAGTGTGCGGCTAGGGCTCCATCTAAGGAACGAAATCATGAAAAGATAAAGAGGAGGGCTTTGCCCTTCTTTACTCTTAATCATGTCTGGGCCGGGTCTGGGCCATTAGGCCTAGGCTTGGTCGAAATTAAAAGGAAATGATAGGCCCAATGCGTTTTAAAACAGGCTTAACCCATTAGGACCATATTTTGCGAATGTGGTCATATTTTAAATTAAAAAATGGCCATACCATTTTTTGTAAACATCTTCCCGATTCTAACAGAGTAAAATATTGATTTCTTTAAAATTGAGAATTTCAAGATAATGAATTTTCATAATTACCTTGAAATCCTGAAATTGCAATTGATGATAAAAAATAATGTGAAAATAGGATATGATATACAATAAATATATTGGATGATATTTTATCAAATAAAATGACAAAAAAAAATTCGGTATAATTTTGTAAAATCATTTTTGTCATGTAAAAAGTATATTTCACTCCGTCTGTGGCTCAGGAATCTTGAATAATTAAATAAAAGTATTGGAGGGTAAAAATTAGGTGTCAACAGTCGTGCTTGCTCCAGATTTTGAGTTTGCACTATCATTCGTGCGATACAATTCTGTTATTCCTTACATGTCAAACTTATCTTGCATACTTGTATATGTAATGTTGTTGCCCAGATTTTAGCAGACAACGGTTGAGGTGAGTTATGGTTAACCTCTTTTTATTAATGCATAAATAGACGATCGTGTGGAGCAAATTTGATGTTGTTATGTCATTTTGTTACCCTATGTGGCAGTGGATATGTGTTCAGGATGCTTGACTTATTTTGGACAGTTCTGTTTATAGAGAAAACTCTGCCGAAATTTTTAGAAATCTTCAAAAGTTGGAATATTCCTCAACATTCGAGGACGAATGTTCATAAGGGGGGAAGGATGTTACACCTCGTATTTTTGTGTGTCGCCGCTATCGTAATGTGGTCAATATAGGCTCAAATATGGTAAGACCCCTCCATTAGGTTTATGAAGGTTTACAAATGCATTATGTAAGTTTCGGGAAGGTTTAAGACCCATCGAATCAACGAAAATACATTTCAACGGAAGTTCTTTAATTCGTCACCTTTCGGAGATTTTTGCGAATCACAAGGCACATCCTGCAACCCACAGAAAGTGCCTACGAGATGCACATCTGCCACAAGAATGGACAAAGATTTTTCTTGTCTCAGGACACATCATGTGGCAGTCCTACGAGACGCAAGATAGTCCTGCAAGTAGTAGGAAATGCTCCGGGAATGTCGGTGACCATTTTACTTCTTCCTATATGTAGGACCATTCATGACTTTTAGCTCATTTTATTTCACTCTCATAACCCTAATAACCCTAAAATACTCTCTAAATAAGTCTAACATGGTTCTAAGCTAAGACTGGCCAGTGGGCCGAGTCGGCCCGGTTCCGCCCCGAAACTGAGTAAAAATTCGTGATATCAGGACTCGAACCGGGACGCGACAAGGTCTCGTCCCGGACCGCCCCATGCCCGCCAATCCTGACCCAATCCCGATCCCACCCCGGTCCAGACCTAATCCCGATCCCGCCCCTGTCGCGACCCGATCCAGCCCGAAACCCCTATTTTGCAAAAATAATCTTTGCATCAATGACCATTTTATATTTTGGCCATTGTGCAACGTCCATTTTTTGGCCTCCCGGTCCCCCCTCCCCAACCCCCTTAATATTTATTTTTAACCCATAAGTTATTATATTTATACTTTAACCCAATTTTCAACTATAAATACCTCATTTTCTCTTCATCTTTCTCACAAATCTTCCTACAATCTCTATAATCTCTTAATCTATCTCTCTACAAGTCTACATTGTCTACTAAATATTTAATTTTATTTATTCATTTGGAAATTGGGAGTGAAGTTGGCAACTAGCTTGCGGATCTTCTATCAAACAAAGTTTCAATTTTCAACCTCTCGATTACACGTCGGCGTTACGTCGGCGTTTGGTACATTCGTTCATTCATTAAATTATTATTGTCTGTTTATTTTATTTAGCGTACTTAATTTTATTTACTTTAATTATTTATTTGTATAATCATAAATTTATAATGGAAGGATTTAAATGTATGCTTACGGGTATGAGTCATGCTTCTTCTAGTAGGGGCAACGAGGGCAAGAGTCCTATTTCTAGACAGAATCCTATTCCTACACAGGATGATTTTGTTGATACTGAACATTTTCCTACAATACCATTAGATTTAGACGAGGAGCTATTTTCTTGAACTCAAGAAGACTTTAATTTAGATGATGATCTAGATGATACACCCGCTAATGTTGATGACAACACACCCACTAGTGCACCTTCAACTGAAATGCCTCCTATTCCCCCTAGTATGAGACGAGGTCCAGCAAAACGACCATTAAAATCATATGCATGAATATTTTTTGATAGGGACGTAGAGAATCAAGTAGCTAGATGTAAAATTTGTAAAGATGTTTTAAAATTTAAAACTGAAAAAGGCACGATGGGACGGGGGGGGGGGGAGGGGGGGTAATGAGACACGTAGTAAGGGCTCATCCAGCTAGGTATGCCCAATACGAGGCTTCAAAACCTGGTGCGAAAACGTCCACTCCATCGGGACAAGGTTCACATACTGATACTGTTCCGGACCAAGTACAGGGTGAAATTAACCCTATGACGGGGGAATTGTAGGCCCTAAATACAATAAATATAGAGATAGGAAAACAATCGCAAAATTAGTTGTTCTGGAGGGTTTGCCTTTTTCATTTTCTTCATCTCCTGATTTTATTCATTACATTAGAGATATATATAATCCTGCTTTTAACGGTTTTTTTAGATCAACTGTTAAGAGAGATGCATTTAAATTTGCACATGAATATCAACAGTATTTACGTTATTCATTATATCATTTTAATGGCAAAGTGGCTATCACTTCTGATATAGGCTGTAGTACTAACGACCATGATTATTTAACGGTAACTTGCCATTGGATAAATTATAAATGGTCAATGAAAAAACGTATCTTAGCGTATAGATATATATATGATAGGCACACTGATACTTTTATTGTAGAAAATATTTATCAAGTGTGCGATTATTATGGAATAACTGATAAAATTATGACTATTACATTAGATAACGCTTCTTCTAACAATTACAATTTTAAAAAATAGTTTAACTCCATCTTTTCCAGATCATTTTCATATAAAATGCGCGTGTCATATATATAACTTAATTGTAAAGGATGGTCTATCACTTTTTGAAGACATTCTTAGTAAAATACAATTTGCTATAAACTTTATTTTAAAAAATAATAGAATACAACGAAGAAAAGAATATAAAAAAACTTGTCACGATTGTGGACTACCTTATAGAAAAATTCCAGAAGAAGTACCCACTAGGTGGAATTCTTTATACGAGCAACTACTTGTTGCTTATGACTATAGAAAACCTATAACTTTATTTTTTAACTCTCATAATCAAAATTCAGCTGATATGGTTATAGATAGCGATTGGGTACAAATTTATGAACTTATTGTATTTTTAGAGAAATTTTTTCAAGCAACAAAAGAATTTTCCGGTATATATTATCATACTATTTCAACTATGTTGTTTTATATAGCTCTAATATTTTTATTACTTAGTGAATATATGAAAAAATCAGCTTATATGGCAGTTATTAAAAAAATATTTATCAAAATAAAAAAATATTTTATTCCTATTCCCACTATTTATATTATTGGTGCTATATTAAATCAGAGTATTAAAATAGACGGTACTAAATCACTTATTGAAACTATTTACAATTGTATAGAAGTACTACCACCTCCAAGTCCCAAAATTCCAAATCACCCACCACCTATTGAACAAAATAAAGAAGAAGTGTTGTCTAGCGTAGATGACCAATGCAAAAAAGTATATAGGTTTTACCAATAAGAAAGTGATAGTAACCTACCGGCTTCCATACCATCTTCTTCTTCTTCAACACAACCTCATAAATGACATGATGTTTCTGCGGCTAGTATTGAAAGCCTCAGAAATAGAATGCGCGGCCGTACCGCTACTAACCAAATTAGCGAGTTTGATATTTTTGTTTTGTAGGGTTCTGTACCGTACCAAGAAGTTCTCAATGAAGAAGGCCGTGAAGACTTGCTAAAATACTGTAGGGGGAATGAGAAGATCTTTTCAACACTTTCAATGATGGCCCGAGATGTTTTGAACATTCAAGCGTCATCAACTGCGTCTGAAAGCGCTTTTTCTGCCGGCAGATATCAAATAGGAGAGCACATACACTCATTAGTCGGAGAAGCTTGGAGATTGTAGTATTATTCAGAGATTGTATACGAGCGGAGCAGAGAAGGTGCGGTCAACCGGAGATCAATGAAGAAGAAGACGAAAACTACAACGAAATCTTATCCGAAGGTGGTGGAAGCGACGTGGCTCAATTTGACCAACAAATATCAATTTCAACCGAAGAACCACAGGAAATTATCAAGAAACTAGAACAAGTTTTTTTCAAAACGTAATTTTTTTAATTGCAATTTTATCATGTAATTTGCAACTTTTGAACAACACCACAAAGTTGCAATTTTGATAATTGTATTTGTATTACAAAAAAATCATATGTCTATTAAATAATATAAGAGGCACAAAAACAGCATTGTGATATTTTTATTATACTATCTTGTTTAATTATTGAGTTTTTATATATATATATATATATATATATGTTATTTTTTAAATTAAGTGCAAAAAAAAAAGCCCGGGATCCCGACGGGATCAGGATCGGGGCAGGACTTTGGCAAATCCCGCCTATCCCGATACCGCCCTTTTCCCCCTCCCGCCCCGACCCGATCCCGCCGGTCCCGAGCCCGGCCCACTGGCCACCCCTATTCTAAGCTAGACCTAAGGAAAACCAAAGGCAAACTACGCAAATCCGACGTAAGGAATCTCGGGGTCATCTCTAGATCATTTTCTTCCATGTTCTAATGATTTTGGAGGAAGCTTAGTTGTGAAGTAAGCTCTATTTTGGAATTTGTTTCTTGTAACCTATGGTGAGCCTCATCTTCTACATAATCTATCTAAGGTTTTATAAGTGGTTAAGATTAAATTATTGAAGGTTTCTTAAAGGACAAGTGCTTGTAAAGTCTTGAAGTATACTTTATTGTTGTGGACTGTTTTATATGATTTAAAGGTGTTATATGGAGTTGTGGAGTATGTAGGGGATAGTGGTGTGTAGTAGAAACATTATGAAGATTTGTTGTGATATTATGAATAGAGTTTGAGCTATATATGACCTCGTGAATTTATTCACACAAGTTGCTCGACGAAATGTCTAAATGAATTTTCTTATAAGTTATGAATTCAAGATTGATACAAATTCTTCGTATAATGTACATAATCATCCGTAGAATGTGTGAAAGCTCATGGAGAGTAGATAGATTCATCGATAAGGTATGTAAGGCTTAACCTTCCTTCATTTTGGCGTGATATTTGTGGTAACGGTATCCAACAAATGTCCCTCAATAAGAATTCTATTCTTGATTATTGAAGACATGGTTGTTCCTTATTCTTACTATGTTCATGAAGCTTATGCATCCTTTGTCAAGAATACCTTCTACAACATAAGTTATCCTTTTGTGTGATATTATATATTTCTTATTGTTTTCATGAGAATTGATGAACGTAGCGACAATAATGATAGTCGTAGGATAACGACGATAGGTCACTCCAAATCTGATGGTGATGTCTATTGAGCTTGATCTTGCATCACACTTATATATATCTATTTTCTTACTGCGCCACGCTATAGTCGGTCGAGCAGATACTTATATATGCATACCACTTATTAGTTGGGTAGATATTACCACATCCTGTATGGCCGAGCAGTTATTATGAGCTCACTCCACAGAGGGATTTGATACTATACTATATGGCCTCATAAGGTGGCCCGATCTTTACTTACATGCATATTTTCATAGTTATGTCAGTTGTATGCCCTCAATGGCCCTTTTCAAAGTTTTAGGTTGACTCTATATCCTTTTCTCTGATATTATCTCTTTTACTTACATGATTTACTTGCCTTACATATTCAGTACATTTTTCATACTAACGTCCCTTTCTATGGCATTGTGTTTCATGCCAGCAGGTACAGATAGACAGATTGACTTACCTCAATGGTAGGATATCTACTTCCAGCAGGTGAATGTTACACTTCACTTCTCCGGAGTTGCTGTACAGAGTCGGTAGGCGCTACTGTATATATATATATATATAGGGCCCTGTCCCGACTTGATGACGCATGTTAGCACTCGTATAGGCTTGCAGACTAGTGGTTGTTGTATATATATGTTGTGTTGTCTTGTTGGCCCTTGTCATTCATTGATATACTCGTGACGGACTTGTCGGCCTTAGTTTGTGCATATATGTCGTGTTGCGCATTTTCTGCATGCAAGATATTATTGTTTCCTACTTTGTTATTGTCAGTAGGTCGCCTTGCCAGCCCACGCTTCATGGCATGGATTCCAGATACTATAGTTGGTTCGCTCAGGCCTTAGGGCGCCGGGTGCTAGCCACCCCCCTCCAAGGTTAGGGTGTGACATCACACATGCAGTGAAACTAACCATGTAGAACATCTCATAATAGTGTTCCAGACTCTTCAAGATCGCAAACTTTATGCAAACTTTTCCAAGTGTGAATTTTGGCTGAAATCAATAGCGTTTCTAGGCTATATCATTTCACGGGAAAGAGTAATAGTGGACTTTTAGAAGAAAATAGACGCGGTGAACAATCCACTTCAGCAATAGAGATAAGAAGTTTCTTGGGTCTAGCAGTCTATTACAAACGTTTTGTAAAGGGTTTTTCCTTTATCTCTGCTGACTAGGTTGACTCAGAAGTCAAGTTTAGATAGTTAGATGATTGTGAGCAAAGTTTCAAAGAGTTCAAAATGAAGTTGACTTCTGCTCTAATTTTGATGCTACCAGAAGGAACCAAGGGGTTCATAATGTACTGTGATGCTTTAGGAGTTGGCCTTGGATGTGTCTTAATATAACATGGCAAGGTAGTAGCTTATGCGTCTAGACAACTTAAGGCTCACGAAAATAATTTTCTGCTTCATGATCTAGAATTGGTAACTGTGGGTTTCACACTAAAGATATGGCGTCACTACTTGTATGGTGTTCATGTTGATTTTTCATGGAACACAAGAGCCTTAAGTATATTTTCAAGCAAAGAGAGTTGAACCTTAGACATAGAAGATGACTTGAATTGCTTAAGGACTATGATGTGGATATCCTCTATTATCTGGGGAAAGCAAAAGTTGTAGTTGATGCTCTTAACCAGCGATCCATGGAAAGTTTAGCACATGTTGAAGAATATAAGATAACTATGGCGAAGGAAGTCCACCGCTTAGCTAATCTAGGAGTTAGACTTTTTGACACTGAAGATTGCAGAGTTGTTGTTCAGAACAGAGTTGAATCCTCATTAGTAGTCGAAGTGAAGGATAAAAAGTTCAATGATCCCTATCTATTACAGCTAAAGGAAGGAATTCACAAGCATAAGATGATGAATTTTGAACAAATGGGAGATGATGGTACTCTAAGGTACCAAGGCAAATTATTGTTCTGAATGTAAATGGACTCAGAGAGCGTGTTATGTCCGAAGGGCACAGTTTCATGTATTTCATTCACCTAGGTTCTACGAAGATGTATCATGGCTTTAAAGAGGTGCATTGGTGGAACGACATGAAGAAGAATGTAGTAGATTTTGTGGCTAATTGTCCAAATTGTCAACAGGTGAAAGCCGAGCACTAGAGGCCATGTGTGTTGGCTTAGAACATATATATTCCTATTTGAAAATATGAGATGATAAACATGGACTTCATAACAGGTTTACCTTGCTCATCTCGAAGCATGATTCGATTTGGGTGATTGTGCACCATTTTATTAAATCAACTTACTTTCTGCCAGTGAAATTCAGTAGAAGATTATGCTAAGCTATACATTCAAGAAATTGTCAGATTTCATGGCACCCTAGTCTTCATTATTTCAGATCGTGGTGCTTAGTTCACGACGAACATTTAAAAGTCTTTTTAGAAAGAATTGGATACCAAGGTAAATCTGAGTACCGCCTTTCATCCTCATGCCGATAACGAGGCAGAGTGCATTATTAGACACTTAAAAATATATTGAGGGCATGTGTCCTAGATTTCAAAGGTAATTGGGATGATCTCTTTCCTCTCATCAGTTTGCCTATAATAACAGTTATCACACTAGTTCAAGATGGCACCATACAAAGCTTTGTATGGGCGAAGGTGTAGGTCACTAATTGGTTGGTTCGAAGTTGGTGAAGTAGAGTTTTTAGGGACATACTTGGTCCACCAGGATATGGAAAAAGTCAAGTTGATCCAGGAGCATTTGAAAATTGTTCAAAGTCACCAAAAGTAGTATCCGAACATGCGTCGTAGAGACTTGGAGTTTCAGATTGATGATTGGGTGTTTCTAAAAGTTTCACCTATGAAGGGTGTTATAAGATTTGGGAAGAAAGGAAAACTTAGTCCCAGGTATATTGGACAACGTAGGATCCAACGTAGGATTGGTCAAGTCGCTTATGAGATCAAGGTACCGCAAGATTTGGCTTTCGTGCACACAGTGTTCCATATGACCGTGTTGAAGAAATGTGTGGGAGACCTATCATAAGTCGTCCCTACTGAAACCATAGAGATGAAAGATGTCCTAACTTATGAAGAGATTCCTATGGCTATTTTTGATTGCCACGTTTTCAAGTGGAGGACTAAGGAAGTTGCCTCAGTAAAGGTGTAATGGAGAAGTCAGAAAGACAAAGAGGCTATGTGGGAAAACGAAGAGGACATGAAGTCCAAATATCCATATTTGTTCTATGACCCAACATAGAGCCTCTAAGGTAAACGATCCTCGCACTCACGTTTCATGCTTTTATAGTCACGTTTCCACTACTCATTCTTCATGTCATAATACCCATGTTTCCATGTACTCATATTAATACAATATTCATGTTACATTTCATGCTCCTCATATTCATGTAATCATGTCAAGTTCATGCTCATTTCCAATTTTCATGTTAATTATGCCTACAATCTCTTTCCAAGTCCTGCATATATAATTTATGTACATGTTCGCCATGATAGGTGAGGGAGGTATTAATGCAAGCTATACGTCAAAAAATCCAAGCTCACAAGGGAGAGATAATGTAACATCCCATACCAGAGTATAGAACCATGGACAAAACAAATCATGTTTTCAAGAGACCTCACTTCAAGTGAGCATAACCCCTTATAAGTTGTGAATTTGGAAAAAACTCAAAACATGAAAGTTGTATCCTTTTGAAAAACCTTTCCATCCATATAAGGATTAGGACAAACAGACATATATACAAAAAGTTATGGCTATTTTACTGAAGGGTCACAGAGCAATCTGCTGTACACATCTGCAGCGCATAAAGCATTATGTGACGCGGATGGCATTATGCGGCGCATTTCCTTATGCATTTTTGGACCAAATTTCAGTCCCAAAGTTGCCATTATTCTATTTCAATATGTTGTAGCATAATGCATACTGTGGCGTAGATGCTAACACATAACCTACCCAAGTTCCTTTAAAGTCGCATTTTTCTAATTTTTTTTTTCTATTTTCCATTTCTCCAAGCCCTAGCACGACATCGGGTGGGTTCTGCATTAGTATCTATGCCACAAAATGCATTATGATGCAGCAGATGCTACAACCTATCAAAATAGAATAATGGCAACTTCGAGACTGAAATTTGGTCCAAAATGGATAAGGAAATGCGTCGCAGAATGCTTTATGCGCTGCAGATGTGTGTACGTCCAATTGTTGTGCGACCCTTTAGTAAAAGGGTCATAACTTTTTGTATAGAGATCTGTTTGGCATGATCCTTACTAAACTATGCTAAACTATGATATATCTAGATTGTGATTTTATTGTTTGTGTTCATGATTTATATATATATATATATATATATATATATATCACCTGCCAAGGCATGACGTAGATAGTAGACAGTCAGCTCTTTTACAGCCAGTTACTACGATTGATTGGGGAGAGAGTGCTAGTCTAACTGTCGGTACGGGTATGCTAATAGATAGAGGATCTTCCAGTCTGCGAATAAGAAAGTAGCTTGTCTGCCGTACTGGCTGCTTCATTGAATGTGTCGATCTGCATTCTATATAAGGAGTTGATTTGCATCCTTGTCTGGCAGTTAGCTAAGCGAGAAATAGTATAGTTTTCGTGGGACATGGAATCACATTAGTTCATAGTATGTACACACACACACACAATATAATACATATTCTAGTATGAAATTCATGGGCGTCTAAGCCGCCTATATTCATGTTCATGTTTTTTGGAGTTGCACAGGTTATCGAGAAAGTTTAATACCTGAAACTACGTATGTTAACATAGGATTAGGATCACTCTGCCCAGTTAGGACGACTTCTTCATATTACCCATTGTAGGTTATTTTATAGATCCAGTCATGTCATGTTCATGTCTCATACCCCGACAAGGTAAGAGATGTCTTTGCTGATTGGGAAGAGATCAGACGCCATATGCTTACATAGTGGTTACATGTCAGTTATACTAAAGCTCTCCCACTTAAAATGATTTAATCATGTTGTAATGTATTTATGTCATATTATCTTCATGTTCATGTTTAGTTACCTCTTATAGTTACAGTTTCAGTTTCGTATTTCTTCACATATCCATGTTAGTGATTTAGGTTGCCCATTCCCTGAGCACCCCACTTGATATTCTTTCATTTAATTTCTTTACATATAAGTACAATTCTAGTTTACTTATGTTTCTATTACCCAGGGCCTGCATTTCATGATGGAGGTACTAATTTATAAGACGACATATTTGCTCGCTAGGATTCTAGCGTATCAGCTACTGGTGAGCCCCACTTCATTTTGGTGCTATCTTTATTTCATGTTCATGTTATCTTAGGAATTAGAGGTATGTAGAGGGTCGTGTCCCCATAAATAGTTCAGTATTCAGACTCATGCTCAAAGGTTTCATATACTGGTTTAGCATGTCATGTCAGATGTTCAGTTGTCATGTAGCCCATGTTGGCTAAATACTTATTATGTTTCATACTATTTTTGCAATTATGTTTAAAGCGATATTTTCATTATTATTATGATGTCCCATGCTCACTCATCTTACCAGGTGGTTCAATCGGTCACATGTAGTTCGGCATCGAGTGTTATGTTGCGTCTAGGACCAAGTTCGAGGCGTGACACATTCTCCCCCACTTAAACTAATGTATATCCTCGAAGGGGTTTACAAATATAGTTGGGTCTCAAATAACTTTGGGTATTTTTCCCAAATCCCTTCTCTACTTTCCAAGTAATTTCCTTGCTCATATGGTTCCTCTATGATACTTTGATAAAAAAGGAATTGGGAGAGAAGAAATGACTTAAATAAAGCTTTGGGTCATGTTAGATCGAGCTACTCCTATGCGCTCCAAGAACCTGTTTCTTGGAACTGTTTGCATAATACGGTAATGCATCAGAATAAATATGTGAAAAACCCTTGCTCAAGGGTGTATAAAACCACAACCTATCTTTTCTATAGGATTTACCAAAATTCCACTATAATCTGGGGCCGTTAACAAGTTTAAAAATTCCTTGTAACACCTAAAGGACTTGTTGATTAAACAATCCACCTAAACAACCTAGTTTTTTCATGTCAGTAACTAACCAACGAACGCCTATTACACAATACTTGCAAAGGTAAATAGGTGAGAACCACAAAAGAACCTACCTACAACTAAATAACTTAAGGGATAAATCCGGAGAGGCTCAGGTTCTTTGTTGTTGGACAATTGGCTCTTCTTGAGACGAATGTGTTGATTGCGCTCACTCTTGTCTCTCGTTGGAGTTTTTGTGGTTGTGGCTTCCAAGTTCCAAATCTTGATCATGATGTATTTATATAAAAGTAGTTGTCGTCATCAATCCTTAATTCCAAGCAGGTTTTGGTTTCATTAGTTGCATAAGAAAAAGCAAACTTTGTTTGACTTGAATCTTCATTCTTTCTGTGTTTGCATGTCGGCTTGCTTGTCCTACTTCAATGCTAATTTACATGTTAATCAACTTATGATATTTGCAGAATATTACCATAACTCTAATTCCAACTCTTCATCAAATAGGAAACAATCAATAGTCATTTTCTGTAATGTCGGCATGGAATAACTTCTAATATACAATTGTGTTATAGTAAGGATCAATTACTTCGAGCAGTTCCTTTTTTGTGACTGCTTCACTGAGTCCTTCGGAGATCCACTTGGATATCTGGTTCTTCAAATGATTGTCATCGGGTACATTGTTTGTCAAATAATCAAAACTCTAATATTAAGATCATGATCCTTGAGCCATCAACTACTCAACAATTTCCTCCTTTTTGATGATGACAAACACATAGTAGCTTCATATATCTTCAAGTGCAGTCTAATCAGCTTACTTCATCTTCAGGTTTTGATCAGTTCTTCACGTGCACTTCTGACCAACTTACTTTATTTTTTATATCTTGATCAATTCTTCCCCCTTAAGTATTGCTACTATACTGACAATCATCCCCTTAAAACCAACTCCATGTTGTTCTAACACTACAACTTCGTGTTGATACAACTAAGGCTCACTACATGAGGCTTGTAAGCTCGCAGTAATTCACCCTCGATTTCAGAAAGTCGAATATACTTTATACTGCTTTAATTCTTTATCTGAGTCTTACTATTTACTATTGCTTTACTCTTTACTATTGCTTTACTCGTGCTTTGTTTTGATTGACTTGCGTGTGATTATGGGTCTTGAGCCAAGGAACTCCCGAAAACAGCCGCTCTACCTACCAATGTGGAAGTAAGGTCTGTGTACACTCTATCTTATCCAGACCCATAGTAAGAAATTTCACTGGGTATATTATTGTTGTTATTGAGAGAGTCCAAAAAAATAAAAATAAGGCCACATAAATTAGGATCGAGCCGGTATGTCATAAAATATCTATATTTAACCCTACAAAAAAAGACAACACGTGTATCCCTTACTCCCATAAATCGCAAAAAGTTGTCTCCTCTAGTCCTACTTATCCTAGAGGAGAGAAGAAAAAGGAGCATTTATCCAATTGAAGCCCACCCCCATAAATTCCGACTCCCGACAACGACATATATCCCGTAATTTAATTGGGAACACAGGTACTGGATAAACATAAACTATCCACTTTTTATATTCACCTTCAAAAACTTTGCTGGATATTTGTCTTCCATCAAATTGTTGTCTTTCAAGAAAGAAATGCAATCAGTGAGTTTTAATTTTAATGGGGGAATGAAATTGTCATGGGCGAGTGGAGTGGATGGAAGTAGGCAACATATTAAGTTGGGGGGAAATGTGAAGATGTTTAGAATAATGGGTTGTGCCCCTGAGATGAACCAGAGTTCGTTTCTTTCCCGTAGCCAGACTTATTCCCTTTTGAAACAGCAAATGGAAGTTGCCGCTAAATCTGAGGTCACCATCTTCTTACTTTAATTTCTTTTATTCACCTTTTTCTCAGTTAGCTGGCAGTTTTTATGCTGGTGGGATGTGTAGTAGCTATAGGTCCAAAATGGGACAACAATAAAAATGGAATGTAAGGTTTCCAGTATCAGTGTCAAAATATATAATTTAGGTCTCAATACAGACATCAATTTCTTAATCTTCTTAAAACAAAATTTACATGATTAGAAATTAGATATAAAGTACAAAATATATAATTTAGGTCTCAATACATACATCAATTTCTTAATCTTCTTAAAACAAAATTTACATGATTAGAAATTAGATATAAAGTACCATAAATTGCAACTTTTTATAGTTAGAAATATTAAACATACTGGAAAACAAATGTGATTTTTTTAAAAATAGTTTGATTCCCCAAATAATAGTAGGAGTGACCAGTGGGCCGGGCTCGGGTCTGGCGGGGTCGGGGTCGGGGAGGGACGAGCCAAGGGGTCGGGGTCGGGTCTAGCGGGGTCTGGCGGGACTTGCTCCAGTCCCGTCCCGATCCCGATCCCGTCGGTATCGGGGCGGGGTCGGGGCGGGGTCGGGGCGGGGGCGGGGGCGGGGTAGGGTCGGGGCGGGGTCCGGTGGGTTTTCATTTTTTTTAAAATAACATATGTATAAAAAAAACTCAATAAACAAGATAAGATAGTGTAATAAAAACATTCCAAGACTGTTTTTGTGCCTCTTATATTAATAGACATGATTTTTTTTTGTAATACAAATACAATTGTCTAAAATCTAAATTGCAACTTTGTGGTGTTGTCCAAAAGTTGCAAATTACATAATAAAATTTCAATTAAAAAAATTACATTCTCAAAAAAACCTGTTCTAATTGCTTGATGATTTCCTGTGGTTCTTCGGTTGGAATTGGTATTTGTTGGTCAAATTGATCCACGTCGCTTCCACTACCTTCGGTTAAGATTTCGTTGTAGTTTTCATCTTCTTCGTTGATCTCCGGTTGACCGCACCTTCTCCGCTCCGCTCATATCCAATCTCTGAATA
Organism: Anisodus acutangulus; assembly: GCA_029783415.1. Taxonomy (NCBI): domain Eukaryota; kingdom Viridiplantae; phylum Streptophyta; class Magnoliopsida; order Solanales; family Solanaceae; genus Anisodus; species Anisodus acutangulus. Next base: position 13,571,261 of record CM056493.1, on the reverse strand, counting down.
ATACTGCAATTTCCAAGATGTCTCCGGCTAATGAGTGTCTGTGGTCTCCTATTTGATATCTGCCTGCAGAAAAAGCGCTTTCAGACGCAGTTGATGACGCTTGAATGTTCAAAACATCTCGAGCCATCAATGAAAGTGTCGGAAAGGTCTTCTCATTCCACTCCAGATTTCAAAGCAAGTCTTCATGTCCATCTTCATTGATAACTTCTTGATACGGTACAGAACCCTGCAAAACAAAAATATCCAACTCGCTAATTTGGTTAGTAGTAGAGGTACGACCACACATTCTATTTCTGAGGCTTTCAATACTAGCCGCAGAAACAGCATGTCTTTTGTGAGGTTGTGTTGAAGATGAAGAAGATGGTATGGAAGCGGTAAGTTACTAGCATTTTCTTGTTGATAAAATCTATATATATTTTTGCATTGGTGTTCTACGCTAGACAACACTTCTTCTTTAGTTTGTTCAATAGGTGGTGGGTGATTTAGATTTTTGGGACTTGGAGGTGGTAGTACTTCTATACAATCGTAAATAGTTTCAATTAGTGATTTAGTACCGTCTATTTTAATTGTAGGATTTAATGAGTAACCAATAATATAAATAGTGGGAATAAGAATAAGATATTTTTTTATTTTGACAAACATTTTTTAATAGTTGTCTTATAAGTTGGTTTTTCCATATATTCACTAAGTAATAAAAATAGTAGAGTTATATAAAACAACATAGTTGAAATAGTAGGATAATATATACCGGAAAATTCTTTTGTTGCTTGAAAAAATTTCTCTAAAAATACAATAAGTTCAGAAATTTTTACTCAATCACTATCTAAAATCATATCAGCTGGATTTTTATTATGAGAGTTAAAAAATAAAGTTATAGGTATTCTATAGTCATAAGCAACAAATAGTTGCTCGTATAAAGAATTCCACCTAGTGGATACTTCTTGTGGAATTTTTCTATAAGGTAGTCCACAATCGTGACAAGTTTTTTTATATTCTTTTCTACGTTGTACTTTATTACTTTTAAAAATAAAGTTTATAGCAAATTGTATTTTACTAAGAATGTCTTCAAAAAGTGATAGACCATCCTTTACAATTAAGTTATATATATGACACGCGCTTTTTATATGAAAATGATCTGGAAAAGATGGAGTTAAACTATTTTTTAAAATTGTAATTGCGTAATTGTTAGAAGAAGCGTTATCTAATGTAATAGTCATAATTTTATCGGTTATTAAAGTAATAATGGCACACTTGATAAATATTATCTGCAATAAAAGTACCAAGTGCCTATCATCTATATATCTATACGCTAAAATACGCTTTTGCATAGACCATTTATAATCTATCCAATGACAAGTTACGCTTAAATAATCATGGCGTTAGTACTACGATCTATATCAGACGTGATAGATACTTTGCCATTAAAATGATATAATGAAAACGTAAATATTGTTGATATTCATGCGCGAATTTAAATACATCTCTCTTAACAGTTGATCTAGGAAAACCGTTAAAAGCGAGGATTATATATATCTCTAATGTAATGAATAAAATCGGAGATGAAGGAAATGAAAAGGCAAACCCTCCACAAAGAACTAATTTTGATATTGCTTCCCTATCTCTATGTTTATTGTATTTAGAGCCTACAATTCCCCGTCATAGGGTTAATTTGACCTGTACTTGAGTGGGGACGATGTCGGTATGTGAACCTTGTCCCAGATGGAGCGGGCGCTTATGCACCCGGTTTTGAAGCCTGGTATTGGGCATACCTAATGGATGAGCACTTACTACGTGTCTAATTAAACCCCCGCCCCACCGTGACCTTTTCCAGCTTTTAAATTTTAAAACATTTTTACAAATTTTACATATAGCTACTTGATTCTCTACGTCCCTATAAAAAAATGTCCATGCATCCGATTTTAATGGTCGCTTTCTTTGGACCTCGTCTCATACTAGGGGGAATAGGAGGTATTTCAGTTGAAGGTGCACTAGTGGGTGTGTTGTCATCAACATTAGTGGGTGTATCATCTAGATCATCGTCTAAATTAAAGTCTTCTTGAGTTCCAGAAAATAGTTACTCGTCTAAATCTAATGGTATTGTAGGAAAATGTTGAGTATCAACAAAATCATCCTGTGTAGGAATAAGATGACTAGAAGAAGTACCCTTGCCCTGGTTGCCCCTACTAGAAGAAGTCTTACCCTTACCCTTAAACATACCTCTAATTCCTTCCATTTTAATTATATGCTAACAAATAATTAAAGTAAATGAAATTAAGTGCGCTAAATAAAATAAACAGACAATAATAATTTAATGAAGGAACGAATGTACCAAACGCCGACGTAACGTCGACGTGTAATCGAGAGGTTGAAAATTGAAACTTTGCTCGATGGAAGATCCTCAAGCTAGTTGCCAACTTTACTCCCAATTCCCAAATGAATAAATAAAATTGAATATTTAGCAAACAATGTAGACTTGTAGAGATATATATTGAGAGATTAGAGAGATTGTAGGAAGATTTGTGAGAAAGATGAAGAGAAAATGAATTATTTATAGTTGGAAAATTGGGTTAAAGTGTAAATATAATAACTTATGGGTTAAAAATAAATATTAAGGGGTAGGGGGTTGGGAGAGGCCTAAAATGGCTGTTGGCCAACGGCCAAAATCTAAAATGGCCGTTGGTGCAATGGTCATATTTGCAAAGGGGGGGAACAAAGGGCGGGCCTGGTCGGGGCGGGCTCGGGTCGAGCGGCCTGGGCGAGCTTAGAGTGCAGCGGGACGAGACATTGTCCCGTCCCGAGTTCGAGTCCCGCCACCTTTTTTTTTTTTTTTTTTTGAGCGGGGTCCGGGCGGGGTAGGGCCGTCCCGGCCCACTGGCCACCCTTAAATAATAGTAGTGTAGTATAATATGGAGAGGATGAAGTATGCTTGCATTAGGGTAGGTGTCTACGTCACACCTCTTGGGGTGCGGCCCTTACTTGGACCCTGCTTACGCAGGATGCTTTGTTCACCGGGATGCCCTTTTTTGTTTGGTTGAAAAACTGTCTAAGTGTCATGAAGTTGTCATGCAATACATTATTACTAAACACCTCGTCAAAATCCGGTTGGGATGGTGCATGCCCTGTGTCTGCTCGATGTATAAGTTAAAAAGTCTTCAAAATGTAGATTATTGCAAGTTCACACCAATTATGATAGACAACTTGCCTTTTTGTGGACGTGGAATTCTACTCAGATGTGTTTGTTGTGGTTGCTAGCTTAAATTTGATTGTATTGCTGTAAAAATTGCATTACTAGTATCTTGGTGAAAGCTTTTGAAATTCAAAAAGAATACAAGAGCAATTTAAAGCTTTTTTTCTGCTTTGTCGGTAGTTACAAATGATTGGTGTTTTTTGCACATGTTGAGTTGGATTATGTATATGTAGGACTACAAAGAGGCAGCAAGACTTCGTGATTCTTTGAAAATATTTGAGGACGAAGAGCCTGTTTTGCGGCTTAGGAGATTGGTGAAAGAGGCTATTGCAGAAGAGAGATTTGAGGTACCTGTTCCTTTCTCCCAAACAAGTGTTTATTTTTTTTTATCAGGTAACCCAAACAAGTGTTATGAAATGCGATTCTTTTAATATGCTGAGACAAAAATTTTTAACAAACAAATTACGAGTTAAGAGACATGAAGCTAAATTATCTAACTCTACCTTATGAAATTAACAAAATTTGGCCTGCTTTTGGATTCATGTCTGAATATTGCAGTTCCGAACATTCTCACCAAGTGAATTTTCTTATATATCTTGGATTTGTAATAAAGTAAAGTACATTTTTGATATCTAATTTATAGAGGTGATTTTTATTTTGGATAGTGCAAATAATACCCCCTAATTTGAAAGTAACATGAAGAAATGGGATTGTTAAAACAAAAGACATTTTCAAGTAAACTCTTAAATTTGTATGCATACTGAAGGTAAGGGGTAAAATTTGAAGGCAATTGATTGTTTTTACTCCATCCAAAATTGAATAGTAAATGAAAATTTGTTTTCATCAGTAAAAATGGTGATAAATGGGTCATCCGTCATGTACCACCATTATCATAAAAAGTGACAACAGTAAGATGAGGTCCCGTTTTTACATGTTTTTCAAAGTTAGAGAGTTTGTGCAAGTTCAAAATGGACGACCAAAAACACAAGACTTATAAGATATCAAAAGCACAATCTGATTTTGTTGTACATTAGTGCTATATTATGCCTATATCATGGCACAAATTTGAGTTTGTATGTCAATTCTATATTTTATTTTCTGCGTCTATTTATGTATGTTCCATTATTGAAGATGCATCATAACACAATATAATATCCTGATGCCTAGCAATTCTTCCTTTTGATAACTCCAATGATTAGATGTGCTGATTTTGAATTGTATAAACTTCCTCATCTCTCTGGTAGTGCTACATCAGCTATTGATTATTTGAAGTCACTCATCATCTGAGTTCCACCCTTTCTGCTCCTCTTTCTCTATGCCTTCCCAGGATGCAGCAAGGTACCGCGATGAGTTAAAGGATATTGCTCCGCATTCTCTCTTGAAATGTTCGAGTGATGCAACAACACTGGTATGAAGCAACCAATTTTTCATGCTTCTATTTTACTTTCTTCTACTAGCTGGATTACCAAGATTGATACTTTACCAAGATGTTTTTACATAAGAGGCTTTGTATACTTTAAGGATAAAAATGTGGGAAAGAAGTAATGAAAATTTTGGATTTTTCGTAAATGTGCTCATTCTGTTCCACACATTCATGCACAATTGCACATGGGCTGTTGTTTTACACCTCGTAACAGCTTCTAGACCCCTTTTCCCCTACAAAATAAAAGAAAAGCTATGCTATATATAATTCAGATGTAATTTAAGACCTTCCTATTGTTGTGTCTTAATTAAGAAATATTAGTCTTTCACATTAAATCTATCTGCATAAATACTGTATTAGGGTCTAAATAAGGGCTGGCCTGATTCCTGTCAGTTTTTTCATATGATTGATTGATGGTTAGATCTTTATGATCAGCTCATAATCAGTGTTTTAAAAGGAGGGAGCGTAAGGTGGGGCATTTTATATATGCCTCGGCGAGGCATAAGCCCCATGGGTATTTAATTTTTAGTATTTCATAAAATTATATAATTACAATAAATATTTTTAAATAGGTAAAATTACATAAAAAAAAATTGTAAATAAATGAAATATATATATATATATATACCTCTGTGTGTGCGCACGTGTGCGTGTGCGTGTATGTGTGCGCGCGCGTGTGTGTGCGCGTGCTTGATCCTCACAAAAAACTAATCAAAGAAATTCATTATACGCCACTTACAACTTGTAATTATATATAACATAATTTTACAGGTATAAACAATACAATGAAATAAAAGCTATTATGAAATGCGAATCAACTCTTAACATATTAACTTTCAAACAATGAAAAAATCACAATTTCTTAAAACAATATTACTATCATACTATTCATTTTATCTCCCTATAATCAAATAATCAATAAATTTTATCAGTATTATAATTAAAATGTAACTCCTTCATGAATAGAAATAAAATTACTTTCAAATAGAGAAATAATAAAATATGATACTTTTGATACATTAGGACAAAAGACCACTGACAAGTGAAATGTACAATTCGGCTATGTATTTTAAAAGACATATTAAGTGATATTCACCCTCACGATATTCTGAAATAGTAAATATGCAATATTAGTGTGTGTCTGTGCGCGCGCGCGTGTGCGTGCGTGATCCTCACAAAAAACTAATCAAAGAAATTCATTATACGCCACTTACAACTTGTAATTATATATAACATAATTTTACAGGTATAAACAATACAATGAAATAAAAGTTATTATGAAATGCGAATCACCTCTAACATATTAACTTTCAAACAATGAAAAAATCACAATTTCTTAAAACAATATTACTATCATACTATTCATTTTATCTCCCTATAAGCAAATAATTAATAAACTTTATCAGTATTATAATTAAAACGTAACTCCTTCATGAATAGAAATAAAATTACTTTCAAATAGAGAAATAACAAAATATGATACTTTTGATATATTAGGACAAAAGACCACTGACAAGTGAAAATGTACAATTCGGCTATGTATTTTAAAAAGAAATATTAAGTGATATTCACCCTCACGATATTCTGATATAGTAAATATGCAATATTATGATTTGTTATTTGAGTTACACTCAATCTTCTTATTTCTATAGATGAAAAACTATTAAGTATCATTCATTTGTTAAAGAATTATAAGGGTCAACGATTTTAATTAAGGAATTTAACATATAATTTTTGTAAGAACTGTTAGGCGAGCTTGAGCGTTGGGCATTAAGCTTGTTTAGGGCGTATAGTCAGGCGCTTAGAGCATAAGCCTCACAGGAACTGAGCCCCGGGACGTTTTGCCAGTGCCCCGGCCCGAGGTGAGCCCCGGGGCGAATCCTGAAACTGTGTTTTAAAACACTGCTCATAATTAGACATCACGATAAGTTTTTTGAAGCCTGAACAGCTCATAAGGAGACTTTACATTAGTTTATTGAAGCTGAGTAGTTCTGCAATGTCTGAAATATCTGCTCAACATTGCTTTGTCTAGGGAATCAGGCTTCAAGTTAGAAGCGTGTACATAGAAGGTCGAAGTCATCCTTCAAAAGGCCTTTATTTCTTTGCTTATAGAATAAGAATTACCAACAACTCAGATCGTCCTGTTCAACTTCTTAGAAGGCACTGGATCATTGCTGATGCTAATGGAAAAACGGAAAATGTTTGGTGAGTTGCTAACTTTGCTGTTTTGGCACAGTTGTGGGAGACAATATTGTTTATCAAACTTATGCACGTCCTTACTTTTGTAACTTTATGTTGTCATTGTTCCCTATGGTGGTCATTTGATTCTTTGTTTTTTTAAATTTGGGCTAAACTTAGTTATCGTTCATTCTGATAGGGGAATTGGTGTTATTGGTGAACAACCGGTGATACTTCCCAATACTGGTTTTGAATACTCATCTGCATGCCCATTAGGAACTCCAAGTGGAAGAATGGTAAGAAACTAATTTGTTTTCCCTGTTCTTTCCTTCATGAAATGCTACTTCTGCTTCATTTTCATGGTGCTATGGCATTGTAATGCTGAGGTCAATATGTAATTGCACCCACTTACAAAGATCATTGTGCTGCGACTGTATATGACTCTGGGCTCCAATTTTCTTGGAGGGCATTTGGCCCCCTAATATTCCAGGAAAATAACGTAATGAAGGATAACAGTTTTCAGAGGTTTAGATTATTCCCTCAAGTGTAGCTGCTGTATGCACGATTGAGTCTTGCGGTGTATAATAGAGTTTTGTCTGTAATAATAGCATAATACAAATGGAACAAATTAGAACCATTTCAGTTGAACTCAGGTTAGCACTTATGGTCATGGATGCTTTATCAATAAACACTTGAAGGTACCCATTAATAGTACTCCCTCCGTCCCAATTTATGTGATGTACTTTCAGTTGACACAAACTTTAAGAAATAAGAAAAGACTTTTGAATCTTATGGTCTAAAATAAGCCAAAGATATTTATGTGGTTATAGATCATTTCGTTTTGCGTAAAAGGTAAACTTTAAAGTTAAATTGTTGCCAAATAAGAAAATATGTCATTCTTTTTGGGACGGACTAAAAAGAAAAGTGAGTCATTCTTTTTGGGCAGAGGGAGTAATAGAACTCTATGCAAAGTTTTCTCCCTGATATTAGTTACTACTCCTTGATCACTTAAACTGCCCCAAACATCTGAATGTAGCCTCCAACTGAAATGGAATTTTACTATCAAACGCTGTACATTCAGAATAGTGAGGACATGACCACAACTTGTAGGGATTTTGTTGGGTTGTTGTACGCAACGGATATTGAAAACTTGTTTCAAACCCAACAAACGTAGAACTGTTTGACTATAGGGTAATTTAAAACCGTAAACGTAAGACTTGAATGGTACTTACATGTTTACAATATCTGGAATCTTTTTCAATTGTGGGTGCGCACGCGAATGCCCTTTCGATTGCAAGCTCCAAGCTTCAATGTATTCCTCCTTTGGAAAGCAAGGAAATCCGGCAGAGGTTCGAGAGAGTGTTTTGATTCTGAGTCTCTAAGACTTAGAATAATGATATGAAAATCAAGTGTCATGAATAATGAAGTGTAGGTCTGTATTTATAGGTGAAAAACTAGGTCAAACCGGATTATGGTTTGACCTTGGGCCTGACCCAAAATTCGAGACAAATTAGGTCATGGCGCCGCGGCCCTATGGTGTGGGCGCCGCGGCGCTGACGTGGCCCTACACTGTCCCGTTTTATTTTTCGCACATTCTTAATTAAATCCAAAATCCAATTTTGACTTAATTAAAACAATCATTATTCATTTAAATATCTCGATTCTAAATCGAATTTTAATACTCTTTCAATACATCCTTAGATCGAAAAGACAATCGACATAGTGTGACCCTACATGCCTTCACATATCGACATTAATCAAATTAAGGTCTACGCGGAAATCCTAGACGGCGCCGCAAGACGAACCCAATATGTGAAGTACGTTTACACGAATCCAGTAAACTTAACCTCTATGTGGTAAGATAAAATTCTTTCATTCACGACACACCCGATCAAGCTTAGGATTTGTCAAGTGTCTATCCAAATAGCTTAATAATTGTATCTCATCTATATTAGTTGACAACTAGACCATATTCTAAATATGTCTATTGCGTTGACCAACGACTTAGTCAACCTAATATCACTGAGAAGCTGAGTGTTCTCTCGAATATACATTCGAGGAATGAATCATAATCTTGGCTCAACTACCACCTTTAATCCACATTGTAATGTACCAAATACAAGCTGTATCTCAACCTATAAGACATTTGAGCTTAGGACAAGATCAAAGTATATTACTTTGTAGACAAGGTGCGCATTGACCTCAAGTATAAGGACTTCTATCTCCCACACACTGATCATACTTTAGACAAGTATAACAAACATTATATCAGCAGGGTATACCAATACTTTCAAAGTATCCATGTGTCCATCACGAGTAGCCATTACTCGTAGCAGGTGAGACATACTACATCCTCTAAGGATGTGATGCAGACCACATGTCGACTTATCACATATCATCGATATCGAGAATCGAGGCTATTTTAAGAGTTACGTTATAATATCATTATTAATAACAACATAACCTCTAGGGATGCATATTATAGAATATTATAAACAATCAACTAATAATTCAATAATTGCAAATGCCAAAATATTAATCTCCATTATACGAATGTGTATAAAGTACATTTGTCCTAATACAAATTGTCTCTAGGACATACATATACTTTCACAGCTTATACTTGACATGTACCCCTCTTATAGGTCCATCACGAGGAAGACGAAAATCATGATTTGTTAATCCTACACACACACACATTCTTCTCCTTTCATTCAATTCTAGAGGATGAAGTTAGCAGTGAGAAAACAAGAAGAATATGGAATTTAGAACATTCTATCTTATAAACTTAGGACCTACTAATGCATTCTGTAAAACATTTGCTAACTGCTGCATGCTCAAAAGTTGTTTTTTCACGTATTGCTGATTGTCATATTAGCTTCACATAGCTTACCTACACTAACTGTCATATTTCTGTGTATTCCTTTTTCTGAATTAAATTTGAATTGATACATTTGTTTAAATTGAAGAGCAATGTTTGGAACTGGGAAGAGAAAGGGTTTCATTTTTCTGGTTATCAGGATTCGCTTTGGAACAGCAGATGTTAAAAAGGAATGGTTTTCTGAGGTGCCAAGTAGTTAAAACTTAAAAACTAGCAGAATCTAGTCAATTTTATCCTTTGATACCTTCTAATAGAGAGATACTCCTAATATTTTGGAGGGTATTGATCTTTCTAGAAGAGGGGGATTCTAACAACCTTTCTAGTTATTTCGTTCTCTATTTCTATTTAATAGGATCCTGTGAAAAAGGACTATTAGATCCTTCTTGATTTCTGGTAAATAAAAAATGCATTTGCTGGTTGGGCTTTGAGGGCGACAAAACTTGCAAAAAGGTCTCTATGTGTCTTTCTTTTTTTTACCTTGATGTGCAATCAATAGGCATCAATCGTTCTGTTTCTGGAATTGCTTGCCTTCTAGGCTATGTTTCTGGAATTGCTTGCCTTTTTTTTTATTCATTAGATATCTCATGTAATAAAATTTAATTCCGTATAAACACCTACTCCCTCTGTCCCAATTATATGACACACTTTCCTCTTTAGTCAGTCTAAAAAAAATGACACATTTTCTTGTTTGGAAACAATTTAGTTTTAAACTTTAAGCTTAATGAGATGATCTATAACCATACAAATATCTTTGACTTGTTTTAGACTACAAGGTTCAAAATTCTTCCGTTATTTCTTAAACTTTGTGCCCAGTCAAATTACATCATATAAATTGGGACGGAGGGAGTAATATTTTATTCATTCTCATATTTTATATAACTACATATATGTATATATATGATGTAAACCTACAAAATCAAATCAAATACCCAATCAATCTATAGTTCTCGGTCATAGATGTAGTCAAAGAACCCAAGATGAGTTGACCGTTCACACCCACACCTACACCTATGTCGTGTCGACACGGGTGCAACAAGGGTTTTGAAGAGTCCTCGCATACCCTGGGTGCCCTTCCTTTATCTTTTGTTCCTGCCATTTCTAAAATGCATCGTGTCTCTGATGGTTTATTATATACAGGAGGGTGACTTTGAGATGAAGCATATTGATAGAGTAGGCTCACGGACATTCAATGTTGCCATTGCTCCTTTCTCTCTCTCCAGAGTTGGAGATAGCAGTGATACCTTTTCAGATGGGAGCTGAGGATATTTTGAAGAATGGATGGAGGTTAAGCACCTCATTTGTACAATTTTTATATAAAGTTTTAGGCCAAGGCTGTTTTGTAGTTGCTGATAGATAATAATAATCTCTTGATATCAGATTCATTGGGTGTAGATCAAATGTTACCAATAGATGTAACATATTCCCATGGGTAGCCAATATGGAACTTAGGGATTTCATGCATTGATGTGGATGTCATTGATTCACATCTTGCAATCCTTAAAGATCATCTGTAACTTGCAAATGTATATAATATGTGATTGAAATTTTAAATTTTCTTTGGCCTTTTGGCAGCTAAATGACGGTATCTGCCGAGGTTTATGTCCTATAGTTTTGAACTTCTTTGGCCGAAAAATCAAATTTTGGCTCTTCCCTTTTTGTTCTTATTGTGTAATTCACCTCTTTACCTTATCTTGGTGTTTATAATAACTCTTGCAGATTACTCCAGAAGGGATTTAGGTGCTTTACTTGTTCATTACTCAGCCATTGAAATGTCCCTGAAAATTCTTAGGCTTGCTTCTATACTTGTTTGGTCTTATTGGAACTTCAAACATATGGTGGAGAATATTTTGGCTCTGTGCTGAAACTTCTAACCCTGACTTCGAACATGACCGGAATCTTGGGTGAGTTGATTAAATGAGCTACTTCAAGTCTTATATTGAATAGATGACCTTCAAGTTTTAATCATTGGCCAAGTGAGGAAGCAGAAATTCAGCTCCTAAGTTTCATTTATTACACATTGGTTATAGTATATAAATGAAACTATTTTCAAAAATAGAATAAAATCACTCGCCACCCTCCATTGTTTTCTTCCTCTCCTTGCGTCCAAAACTATCATTTCTACTAGTATTGCTCGCATTTTCCTCCATTTCTCAATAGATTTAAGTTCTCTATTCTTCCTCCCTTCCTCTCAAAGCCATATTCACAACTCAACAACAATCATTGGTATGTGTTTTTCAAGGAGAAGAAGCTCGAATTTGTCGATTTGAAGGTATATTTATGTCCTTTTATTCGACTGGTAAGATTCTCTGTCACTTCTGCAGATTTCACCCCCAATTCGACAAATTGTTAAGTCACTCGACCTTGGTTTACCATAGAAGACCGTTAAATAGACCCAACCCCACCATTGGTTTATAATCGATCCTTTGAGAACTGATCACTAATTGGAGGTTATATATTATTCTCTCTAGTCCAAAATAATTGAGGTTTTAACTTCTAAAAATTGGTTAAAAATAATTGATGTTTCACAAAATAAAAAAATATTTAGTTTTTTTTTTCAATTTTTCCCTTAACACATTCTCATATTAGCATAATAGTTATGTTAACCTAAAAAGATAAGAAAATCATAATTAAGGATATTTAAGTTAAAACCCTCTTAATTTTTAAGAGTTAGTGAATTTTTTAATTCAAGTGCCCAAATTTAAAACCTCAATTATTTTGAACTCAAAGAAAGTAGTACGTAATCATTATTCTAGTGAAGGATTGAGGGGCCAAATAAGTGGACTTATATATATATTATCGATTTTTCAGTACCTATTGATTTGTGTAGCGATGGTGCATATAATGATTTGACCGATGTCTTCATTAAATGTGGGCAATTTACATGTTCGTCGAGACAGTTATCCATTACTTACATGGTTAGTTCTAACTTCTACGCCAATGAGAGAAAATATATTTCTTTCGTTTATAAAGAATGGTAATGATTTCGTGTGGAGTTCAGCCCCTAATTGGACAAAGTTTTTAACAAAGTTGACAACCGGTCAAACTTCATCTAGTGGCAAAGTTCGGCAGTCACATTTGTTGAAAAGTTTGGTAGCCACATTTGTTGAAATTGACTTTGAAATTCATATCATTTGTTTATGTTAGTGATGACACAAGTATGATATTTCATCCCTATAAATAGGGAGCGCTCCATCGTCTTTAGATACACCAACAAAGAGAAGAAAATATAGAGAGTAGTGAGTCCATAGTCTGTGAAAGAAAATAGTTTGTGAAGAAAAGTAGAGTGTGAGCGATATTGTAGTAAGGTGGAAAAATCAAAAGAGAGTCATTTCTTTTGAGTGTGTAGTGTTGTTGGAGTATTTATACTCGTGACTACAGTGTAAAATTTCTTGCTATAGTGATATCAATTGTTTCTTTTGGTCCGTGGTCTTTCCCTTATTCAGAAGAGTTTCCATGTAAAAATTCTCGGTGTCATTATTGCTCTTTATTCTAGCTAATTAACCACAACTTAGTGTTCCGCGTTTATCACTAATACCGTGAATATTATTTTTGCGGATCTATTTTATTCCCATCAAGTGGTATTAGAGCCAAGGTTTTGTTTGAGTATGCTCTGTGGTTGCAACACGGTTTGAACTTTCACATCATAAAAGAATTACTTTGGTCTCCTGCTAATAAATAGTATCTATATTTGTGATAAACGATGGAAGCCAACACTAGTAGAATGGTTACTTTGAGTGGTGTCAATTATGCCATTTGGAAGGGCAAAATGAAAGATTTGATCTATGTCAAATTTTTTTATCAACCAGTCTTTGCCACTAAAAACCCTGATAATAAATCAGATGAAGAGTGGAATTTATTACACATACAAGTTCATGGATTTATTAGATTGTGGGTTGACGATAATGTGTTAAACCATATTTCTAGAGAGACACATGTTCGGACCCTAGGGGAGCAGCTTGAAAGTTTGTATGCTCGGAAGACTGAAAACAACAAGATGTTATTGATTAAGCAGATGTTGGGTTTAAAATACCTTGATGATTCTCCGATGACAGATCATCCGAATAACTTTCACGGGATCATGAATCAGTTATCTGCTATGGGCATTAAATTTGATGAAGAAATTCAAGGTTTGTTTCTACTTGGTTCCCTACCAGATTTTTGGAAAACTTTTAGAACTTCATTGTCAAATTCTGCTCCGGATGGTGTGATCTATATGGATCTTGCCAAGAGTAGTGTTTTAAATGAAGAAACGATAAGAAAATCTCAGGGTTCCTCCTCGTCAGATGTCTTGGTGACTGACTCTAGTGGGAGAAGCAAGAATCATGATTTTCAAAATAGAGAACATAATAGAAGTAAATCTAGAGGCAAATTTAAAGATATTGAGTGCTATCATTGTGGAAAAAGGTCACACAAAGAAGTTCTATCAGATAATGAAAAAGGAGAACATAAACAAGGAGGAAAAGAAAGAAGATGGAAATTGTGTGGCCACCGTCACTACAGAAGATCTTGTTACTGTCCTTGATGCAAATATGATAAATATTGCTGGTGATGAGTCAAACTGGGTTGTGGACAATGGTGCCGCATCTCATGTGACATCAAGGAAGGATTGTTTTCTCATCCTATACTCCAGGTGATTTTTGGACTTTGAGTATGCGTAATGAGACTGTCTTTAGGATGGCTGGTATTGGAACAATTTGTTTAGAAACTAGTATTGGAACTAAACTAGTTTTGAACAATATGAAGCATGCACTTGATGTTCGTTTGCACTTGATATCAGTTGGTACTCTGGATGATGAAGGTTATATTAGTACAAATGGTACTGGAAAGTGGAAACTCACTAAGGGTTCCTTGATTGTGGCTCGTGGTACAAAGTGTTGTGGTCTATACTGGACTACAACTTCTACTTGCGCTAATATGGTGAATGCAGTTGAGAGCGATAACTCTTCAACGTTATGGCACAAGAGGCTTAGCCATATCAGTGAGAAGGGATTCAATGCCCCGACCAAGAAGAAATCATTGTCAAATTTAAAAAGTGCTAAAATAGAAAAGTGTGAGCACTGTTTGGCTGGAAAACAAAATATAGTCTCTTTCAAGTCTCATCTTCCTTCAAGAAAGACAAAGTTGCTTGAGTTGGTGCATTCAGATTTATGTGGTCCTATGAAGACAAGGACTTTGGTTGGTGCACTTTACTTTGCTACGTTTATTGATGATTGCTCAAAAAAAATTTGGGTCTATGTCTTGAAGACCAAAGACCAAGTGTTAGGTGTCTTTACGCAGTTTCAGACTTCAGTTGAAAGAGAAACATGAAAGAAGCTGAAGTGTATTCGTACTGATAACGATGGTGAATATTGTGGACCATTTGACAAATACTGAAAGAAACAGGGTATCAAACACCAGACTCCCCCTAAGACTCCTCAATTTAATGGTTTGGCGGAGAAAATGAACATGACATTGATAGAAATAGTCAGATGTTTGCTTTCTGAAGCAAAGTTGTCGAATTCCTTTTGAGGTAAGGCTTTATTGACCGTTGCACATGTTATTAACATATCTCATGTTGTTGCTTTGCAATGTGATGTTCCAAATAGAGTTTGGTAAGGCAAAGACATTTCCTATGACTATTTGAAAGTATTTGATTGCAAAGCTTTTGTACATGTGCCTAAAGATAAGATGTCAAAGTTAGCTGGCAAGATAAGGCAGTGCATCTTCATTGGTTATGACCTTGATGAGTTTGGTTACATAATATATAATCTAGTTGAGAAGAAGGTTGTGAGAAGTCGTGATGTTGTCTTCGTGGAGGATCAAACCATTGAAGATGTTAACAAAGCAGAAAAGCTAAAATCTTCAAATTTTGATGATTTAGTTAATCTTGATCAAGTTCCTCATACAAATGTTGATGACGTTGGTGGGCTCGATGATGATGGTGATGACCAAAATCATGTTCTGGATCAGTATATTGATGCCGATGATAATGATACCGCGGTTGATTAGGTAGATGCTCCTACTCATGAAGCCGTGGATAAGTCAAATATTCCACTCAGGAGGTCTAATAGACAACGTGTTTCTTCTTCCCGTTATTCTCCTAATGAGTATATATTTGTTACACCCTATACTTTGTGCGTCGTTTCCATGCGTAAGTTATCCAACATAGGCTCGAAGAGGGTGAGATCCCTCCACAAGGTTAATAAAGGTTTATTGGAATGTTAATTAAGTTTCAAGAAAGTTTGAGACTAATCGGATCGAAGAAAATAAGTCTCAATGAAATTCGACACCTTGGGGTGATATGTAGAGAAATATGCCCCGCAAAGTCGATTCTGCCCCACATATTTGGCCGCATATTGACCCAAATTTTTTTGTTTCAATAGGCCTTCCAATACACCTCAGCATAATCAAATATGCCCCGCAAATTTGATCGCATATATGAGGCGGTGGATGATGCTATAAATAGCCAAGAATGGTGGCTTCTCATTTTCATTCCAAATTCGACCCCAACACTTCCCAAACACTCTCAAACATTCCCCCAGGGTTTCTATATCATCAATGAGCCATTTCATATCAATTTGAAGGTAAATTTTCCATAGATAACCATTAAAAAGCTTGGAAATCCTCTTGGTAGTAAGATGGAGTGAAGGATTTTCTTGGTTCTTGGAAAGAAGTTCATGGTGCAAGCTTTCTTGGCTGAGCTAAGGTGAGTTATTGATGTTCTTAATGATCTTTGTCTTCTTATAGCCTTGTTGAGATTGTTGATAGAAGAAACTTGTGGTAGTTGAGCTAGAACTCCATGAAAGAGTTTTTATGAGTCTTGGAGAGTTCTTACGTAGACTATGTTATTATCATATCTTGGAATTAAAAGATATAGTGCTAGAAATCATGGAGTATATCTTGGTGTTGTTGTTGTTATGGTTATTGTTGTTGTGGTTATTATTGGTGCTACTGGTGTCGTGTTGAAGGGGAGTAGATAGCATGGTTGGTAGCCATGAACCTCATAGCTAGAGGAGCATGCACTCTAGCTATTCGTTGAATTGTTCTAGCAAATCGATTCTTAGTTTGTCGATCATATCTTAATCCAAAACCTCTATATTATGTAGATAATCACTCGTAAAGCATCCGGGGGTTCGCGAGACATTGTTAACTAAGTGACGCAGGTATGTAAGGTTATCCCCTTCTTTCAAAAGCATGAAATCCAAAATGTTCGTTGTTTTAAAAAAGAAACGTCAAAAGAATCACTCTATTCATATTTTGATCATCCCTTGTTGGGAGTAGTTATCTTATTATTATTGTGTTCCATTCTTATTGTTGGTTGGTTGTTCATACGAGTATCACAAGCGTCCGAAAAAGAGTGTTCCAAAGAGTTAATCATCGAGTCGGCCAAGAGTCGTTCCATAGTAAAGTAAAAGGGTTATTAGTTACAAAGAGGTCATAAGTGCCATTGTTATCACAGTACATTATCCACACTACTGAACCTATGTCGGTGGACAGTTATATATATATATTATTCACACCACCTATGCAATCAACCAGTGGAAAGTTGTACATGTACATCATACACACCGCGTCACGCTATAGTCGACCAGGTAGGCACTTATATGTGCATCCATTCATACACCTCAGAGTATGCCTGAGGGAAGTGACATATTACACACATCGAGCTATAAGCCGAGGGTAGATTATATAACATAACTGCTATACAATGAGTTCGATACAGTATTAGAGTTTCATTATTCACCTTACGTAGCACACATGTTATCAGAGTATCATATTGCTTTTATTCTCTTCTTTACATCTTATACTTTCATATTGCTATTCATGCTTTACATACCAACACATTTCATTCGTACTAACATCTCATTTGCCGGGGGCGCTGTATTTCATGTTGCAGATTCAGGTAGAGGTGTAGATAGACCTACCTAGTAGGAGCTGGTTGAGTTCTACGGATTGAGTGGTAAGATTCACTTTATCCGAAGCTACCGAGTCAGAGTCATGAGATAAGTTTTGGTACAAACATAGGTTACGGGTAGGTTGGGGCCTTGTCCCGGCCATGTCACAGTTATATTTTCCATAGAGGCTTGTATACTGGATTGTATGTATAGTTGTCTTGTTGCGGCCTTGTTAGCCTTGCTCTATATGTATGTTGGCCTTGTTGTCGTTAGATCACATTTTCATATTGAGTTTCCATTGTATTGATCATTTTGAGGCCTTGGCGGCCCAGGTCATTAAATGCTCAGATTATGATATATAGGTGGTACACTTGGGCTGTTCAAGCACCGGGTGCTAGCCACCCCCCAATTTGGGGTGTGACAAACTTGGTATCAGAACAGGTCAGTCCTAGGGAGTCTACAAGCCGTGTTTGACAGAGTCTTATTTATGGGTGTGTTGTGCATCACACTTATAAGTGAGATGTTGTCAGGTATTTAGGGATGATTTTCATTCTTTCATCTCATAAATCGTGCAATAGAGGTGAGTTGTAAGAATTTAAGTCTAACTCGTGCTTTACATAGTTTCAGTTTTGATAAAATCTACAAAGACCTTGGCTAACTCATATTCACAACCAACCCATGAAAGATTCTGACCAGAGTATTGATACGCCAGATGTGCGAGTATGATATTGAAATTTCAAAGTATAAGCGATTGTCTTCCCTATATACGGAGCGAGTGATGTAAGTTTGGAAGGCGAAGTATTGACTTTAAAAATACAGGAATCGTAAAGTGGTGGATGTACTGAATGCCCGAGATGCAGAAAATCGTAACGAGGTCGGAATTCAGATAAAATGATGAAAGCATTGTTGTTCTGTTTTCAGCAGTGATAGAATCATAGTGAGAAGTACCTATTCCTGCTACTGATTTACTACAGTCAATGGATGTAGTTTTCGAAAGGTAATATATATAAGGAGGGGTGAGTGAGGGTGAGTTGGTCAGATTTTAGTTGGACACGGGTTGACACGAAAATGGGATTGAAAGTAAGCTGTCAGGTGGGATGTTTCTGCCGGGCAGTGGGGTGTTTGGTGGGGTAGACGGGTAGATTCAAGGGAGCTCGAGCTTAGGCATTTGTGGGGGTATTCTAGATACGTTGAGGGTTGTATTGATGGTTGGAGTTTGGTGGTTGGATGGTGGCAAGGTGTCGGAAACTGATCTGGACAGTAG
This sequence comes from Anisodus acutangulus, assembly GCA_029783415.1. Lineage (NCBI taxonomy): Eukaryota > Viridiplantae > Streptophyta > Magnoliopsida > Solanales > Solanaceae > Anisodus > Anisodus acutangulus. Next base: position 13,552,454 of record CM056493.1, on the reverse strand, counting down.
GTTCTCGGTTTTGTGGAATGTTTGGTGTTGTCGGGATTGAACATGTGTGTATGGGTGGTTTCGGTTGATGGCCTTTGGTGTGGTTGTTTAGGAAGTGTTGTGGTGTATGGTGGTGAGAAGAATCTGGTTGTTTGCACGAATAATGAGCACGAGGTTGCTAAGTGCAAGCTTGGGTACAAACTATGCGAGGGTCAGTCGAAATGAACAAGGATAGAGACGCGAGGTTGCTAACAAGCTCGGGTTGACACCAAATGAAAACTTGGTCTTTGTATAAGAACATGTTTTATTATATTTTTACTTAGATTAGCACATTATTTCATCTATTTTACTGCTTTTTTCGGAGGAACCGTTCCTTTTAATATTTCTTTATCAAGCTCAGTCTACTGGCATATATAAGTTGCTATAGATATTTTCCCCTTTAGTCATTATCAGAGATCATCATTAAATACCAGCTACTCGTATGTGCTCTAAGAATCTGTTTCTTGGAACTGTTTGATTAAGAGGTAATGCGACAGAATAAAATATGAACACACAATTTTCACATGAAAAAAAACTTGCTCAAGAGAACAAAAAGCCATGACCTATCTTTCCTATAGAATTTATCATGATTCCACTATAATCCGGAGCCATTAATAGGTTTACAAATTCCTTGTAAAACCTAAAGGACATGTTGCTTAAATAGTCCACCTAAACAATCTAGTTGTTTCCTATAGATCTAATAACTAACCAACAGATACCTATTACACAATACTTGCAAAGTTAAATAGGTGGGAACTGCAAAAGAACCTAACTACAACTAAAGAACCGACATGATAAGTTGGATATGCTCAGGTTATTTGTTGTTGGAATAGTTGTCACTTCTTGAGACGAAAGTGTTGACTGTACTCACTCTTGTCTCTCATTAAAGTATTTGTGGTTGTGACATCCAAGCTCCAAAGATTGATCGTGCTGTCTTTATCTAGAAGAAGTTGATGCCTTTAATCCCTGATTCCAAGTAGGTTTTGGTTTCATTAATTGCACCTGAAAAACTTAACTTTGTTTGACTTGGATCTTCCTTCTTTCTATGTTTGCGCGTTGGCTTTCTTGTCGTACTTCAATGCTAATTTCCATGTTAATCAACTTATGGTATTTGTAGAATATTACCTTAACTCTAAGTCCAACTCTTCATCGAATATGAATCAGTCAATATTCGTTTCTCTCTAATGTCGGCATGGAAGAACTTCCACTCTCTAGTTGCGTGATAGTAAGGAGTAGTCCATTCGAGCAGTTCCTGTAATGCTGTGACTACTTCACTGAGTCCTTTTGGCGATCTACTTGGATACCTGGTTCTTCAAATGAATCCTTCCTTATATCTCCCTTTGACTGTCATCTGGTACATTTTTTGTCAAATAATCAAAACTCCAATATTAAATTCATGATCAATGGGCCAGCAACTACTCAACATTGTACATCTTCATTCATTATTTTTTGTAAATTGATTGTCACTTGTACATAGTTTTTCAATCATCAAATATTCCTAAGAGCTTAAACTATTATTGAGACCACAACATCAATAATTTCCCCTTATTAATTATAACAAACCTATCAGCTTCATACTTCTTCATGTGCACTCGATTATCTTCATCAATTTTCATAGGCTCTTGATACGAATCTTCCCCCTTAGGTGTAGCTCCTATGTTGCGGAGCAAACACATACTTTCAGGAGAAAGAAATTCTTTCCTAAAGTGAAAGTGAATTCAAGACGAAATGAGAAGATGAGGTGCCTCGGGCACTCCCATTTAGTAAGAAGGGTCAAAGGTTTTGGGCCTGTAGCATTCCCCGTCCCCCCTTCGTCGAGCGGTGCTTGTGTGGAGGGTGCGCCACCAAAAATTGGTCTTGAAGCTCTCACCTTGCCAACAAGCCGAGAGCTGATGGTAAACCAGGAATGTAGTGAAAAAAGAGGTATCTAAGTTGCTCCTTTCTTCAGGCTTGGCGGGGGAGGGGGGGGGCGTACGGACCACTCCATTCAAAGTCTCACAAATGTGATGCGACGAGCTTTCGCGGTCGAAGCTTGGCTCTAGCCGATAGGCTAGCAGTAAGCTTGGCTACATCGAAGCGCTTGGTTGAAAATATTCTCCTTAAAAACCATCTCCATATTGTTCAGTGCTTCTAAACCTTTGAAAGATGTTAAGCTCACTCTGGTCAAAGTAAACATTCAACAAGATATTAAGCTCACTTCGGTCAAAGTAAACTTTTAGCAAGTTGTTAAGCTCACTTCAGTTTACTGACCTCAACAAGATGTTACACTTGTATCGGTCTTTAAACTTGAATAGATGTTAATCTTGCTTCAATCTTTGTAGGGTATTACAATTTGTTCATTGCAACCCTCTAGATGTGCTAGGTTATCTTGACTACGTAAGGTTTGTAAGCTTATTTAATTAGTTGTAGGGATAACCGTTCACTCTTTACAACCATATTGATAATCATTTAATCAGTTATTGAGACTAACCTTCCATTCTTTGCAAACCTAGAGATGACTAGGTTTGTGAACCTGATCATAACCATGTGTCTTTCTCTGTGGACATCTTTATAATTTTTGCATAAGGACCATGTTCCATTTTAGGACTCTTCTCTTTATAAATGTTTCTATCACTATGAGTAGGAATAGGTTCTTTTATGAATAATAACTAGTTCCTTAACAATTTAGCCTAACATAGCAAATGGAAGATTTCTACAACATTCTTCTTTAAGGACCAGCTTGATTAGTGTATGAACTGTTAATATCCTTATTTTCTCCCTTTTGGCTTTATCGAAAATCAAGTGTCTTTTTTAGTTGTTCAGTGAAAGGGTTATTCTTCTTACAAGATGATAAAACAACATTCAACAGTAATATGAATTGTCACAAATAAGAACAATGTTATCATGATGCCCGTCGTTTTGAGTTATCTTGACCTCTATTAGACATGATTTTTAGCACTTTTTGCAGTTGTGTGAGATGAAAACACATAAGTTCTTGTGTTATGAGCACTCATTCCACTAGGAGCTTTTTTCTTATTTTACTTCCTCTAACTCTTCTAGTTTTTAGCCTGCGCAATCCATAGTTCATTTTCACAACTTTGAGTGATCCCTTTTGATCCCTTAGAAACTACTCTGCCTAGTCTTTCATACTTGTGATCGTTACATCAAGCTTTTCCTTCTCGAGTTTTCTTCTCCTGACTCATCGTGAGGACCTGTTCCCTTAGGTCATCAATTATCTCTATCAGGTTCTCTTGTTGTTCTTTTTGTCTTATAAGATCCATTTGAAGGGAGTCCAAAGCTTCCATTATACTTCCTTTTTCCTTTTGAAAATTTTCATAGGTATCTATGATAATATAGACCACTTGTTCTAGTTTTTCTTTGAATAGATTTTTAATAGGGCTAAGGTGCAAATGTACCCCACAACTTTGCGATTTAGAGCAAATATATCCCCGTTATAAAAGTGGTGGATATATACCCTGCCATTACAAAATGGTGTAAATATACTCTTTTTGCTGACGGATTTTTTTTAAAAATTATTTATCTTATTTTTGAATTAAAACAATACCACGAGGCTTTAGAAAAAAGTCTACTCATTTTTTTAGTAGACATATTTCTCTAAAGCAACATGGTAATTTTTTCCCTGGTGGGCCGGGTCTGGTTTATTTAAAAAATGGGTAGACTTATTTTTTTAAGCCGTGGAGATATTCTTTTAAACAAATTGGACCCGATCCACCAAAAAAAATACCATGTGGCTTTCGAAAAATATGTCCACTAAAAATGGGTAGATTTTTTTTTAAAGTGACAAGACACTTTTTAAATTAAAAAATAAGCTAAACGGTTTTTTAAAAAATTCCGTCAATAAAAAGGGTATATTTGCATCATTTGTGTAACGACGGGGGTATATTTGTACCATTTTGTAACGACATGGGTATATATCCACCACTTTTATAAGGGGGGGGGGATATATCTGCTCTAAATCGCAAAGTTGAGGGGTATATTTGCACCTTTGACCTTTTTAACATCATCCTTGAATTTTGAGAAATTTACCTTGTGATCCTTATCTTTTGGTTTTGAGTCAGAGTTTTCTTAAGTGCCAATGTATTTGACTTTTCTATTTTCACCTAGGATCTATTTAGATTTTCTCTCTTATATTCATCATCAATGAAGGATTTCCCCATAGAATCTAAAAGTCCTTTTTATGATTTGAGCAGTTCGCCCAATGCACATCTTGTTTCTAGGAACCTACTCTTTTCTTCTTCCGTCATGTTCACTTCTTCTTTCATCATCCTTTTTCTCTAGGTAGTCTCTTATAAGGTGATCTATTTTCTCACATTTGAAGCATCCATCTTGATTGCTCCTCTAAAGTCCTCTTGTTCTCGAGGTACTTCCTCTATTTAGGAATTATCCTCTTCTAACAAATTTCTGGAACCTTCTGGTGAGTAGAGTCACATCTTCTTCGTCAAGATCCTTGTTGTGCTGCAAAGACCAAACTCACTTTTTTGGTTGAGGGAGTATTTTTCTCTGTCTGGATCTTCCCCATCTCATTGGGTTTTTAAGTTTTCCATGAGTTCTTCCATACTCATTAAATCCAGGTCTACGACCTCTATGATGGCATTAACTTGCTCTCCCATGAGTTAGGTAGGATGTTAAATAATTTCTTGATCCTTTTATCTTGAGGAATGTCCACACTAAGAGAGTCTAGTCCATTGGTTATGTTAGTTGAACATCTCTTGGATGGATTCTCCCTCATTTATCTTGAACAATTTATACTGCCTATTTAATATGGAGATATTTGATTTCGTTACCTGACTTGTTCTTTCATGTGTGGTTTTTAAGGTATCCCACACTTCTTTGGCCATTTTGTAGGAGGAGATTCAGTTGTATTCTTCATGTTTGATGTTGCAAATAAGTATCTTCTTAGCCTTGCCATTCTTCTAGACTGCCTAAAACTCTTTCTCTGTATAAGATTTCTTGTCTTTGGGGAGGACATTGTTCCTTTGTCTTTCGTGATCATGAAATAACTGGCCCTTCAGGAGATTTCCCAAAATTCAGGGTCTTTGCCAATTATGTAGTCCTTTATTCTTGATTCTCTCCAGCCATATTATTTTCCGTTAAAGCATGGTGGTCTAGTTGTTGATTGTCCTTCTTGTACTGCTGGAGGTACGATAATCTTTCAAGGTGATAGCCTATGTAGAAAGATCTAGCTCTGATACCACTTGTTAGGATCGGGCTACTACCTTATGTACTTAAAGAATCGGGTTCTTTGAGCAACTATAAAAGAAGTTAAATTATAGAATAATAAATCAATCAACATAAAAATTTATACATGGAAAACTCCTTGCTCAAGAAAGACAACAACCACATCCTATCTCTTAAAAGACTTTTCCAAACTTCACTAAACTCGAGCGGTTTAAGGTTACAATAACCTAAGAAATTATTCTCTAACAATCCCACCTCCACCCTCTTTAATACAATTGTATCTCTCGACTCTACCTAGTCAAGAGATCCCTTACAATTTATTACCAACTGACACCTATTACACAATACTTGCAAAGGTAAATAAATGAAACCACAACAAAAACCTAACTATTACAACTAAAGAACTTAATAATATATCTTGAGAAGCTCTGTTTTTTCATTGATATGGTTGGGTCTTCTTGATACTAGGTGTTGATTCTTCTCACTCTTACCTCAAGTTGGAATGTTAGGATTGTAGTTAAGCTACAAAGCTTATTCGTATTCTGTATATATAAGTAATTTCCGCCTTTGCTTTGTCGAATCCAACCAAGTATTGTTTTCATAGTTGTACCCAAAATCAATCCTTGTTTGACTTGGATCCTGCTTCTTTCCTTGTATGCGCTTTGGCATTTTTGTCCTGCTTCAATTCTAATTTCATGTTGATCAACTTATAGTAATATATTCATAATTTAAAATCTAACCGTTCATCGTATAGGAATAAGTCAATATTTTGTTTCATTCACTTGGCATGGAATAACTTTTTGCAGTCTCAAGTATTGCGTTGATAAGGATTAGTTCCTTTGAGTAGTTCCTTTGTTAATATGATTGTTTCACTGAATCCCTTGGAGATCTGTTTGGATATCTAGTTCTTCAACTGTCTTCCTTATATCTCACTTGATTGTCATTGGGTACATTGTTTATCAAATCACCAAAATATTATTGTATGCTCATAACCTACCATTGAGCTAGCAGCTACTCAAAAGTTTTCATCATTATTCTTTTCTTATGAGGGTGTAATGAGAGATTCTTTCCCTTTGATTTTAGCACAATTGTTTTTTGCCTAGAGTGAGAAATGGTTCTTGAGAGAATCAACTAATTGTTCCAGGTTCTCTTCTACTTCTTCAAGTTTCTTGTGGTCCTTTTGAAGTGCAGTGTATGCATTCATCACCCTTTCCTTTTTATGTGTAGTCTCTCAAATGCCTCAATTACTATGTGAGCTAAACATACAAGCTTTCCTTTTGAGTTTGTATACATAGCTTCCTTGATCTAAGAGAAGTTAAATTATGAGTCATCATCCTCATGCTCAAATTCTAATTGGGCCATTAGAGCTACCACTCCTTCTAAGCCAAAATCCATTTCATGTTTTGGAGACTAATTATTTTTCCCCTCTTTACGGTTTTCATCAACTTTGTTCTGCATATCTCCAAGGATCAAATTTCTAAATGTGCCATGAGTCTTCTTATGTATTTGTTCTTTCTCATAGGTTCTCAAGTCCACCATGAGTTCTTCCATGATTAGAGTTTTCATATTTTTTCTCAACTATTAAGTTCACCTTACTCTACCATGACTCAGGCAGGATGTGCAGAAGTTTCATGATCTTCTTGCTTTGAGGAACTATTTTTTCAAGTAGTTTTAATTTATCAGTGATTCTCGTAAGTCCGCTATAAATTTCTTAGATATTTTCTCTTTTGTCCATCTTGAACATCTCATATTGCTTAATTAGCAGTTCTACACTTGATCTTCTCTTTTGATTAGTTTTTCTTCGAGCTTTCGACCGTTAATAATGAAAATTCCCCACTGATGGATGGTGGTCTTTTTGTTGATTTGTCTTCTTGACTGCAGGAGGTGCAACCATCTTTAGTTTTTCAAGATGTTAGCCTTCATTGAAAGATCTGGCTCTGATACCAATTGATAGTTCAGTTGCGACCTAAGTACTTACAGAATCAGGTTCTTTGAACAACTATGCAAGAAGGTAAAGTATGGAATATGTAAATAAATACAAGAATTTTCACGTGGATAACTCCTTGCTCAAGAAAGGAAAAATCATGACCTACCTCCTTTAGGATTTCCCCACTCTTCACTAAACATGAGCAGTTTTACGGTTACAACTCTAATACACCTAAGGGGCTGTTCCAAACAGTACATTCCTCTCTCTTTAACAATTCCCTCAAATGTTGGCTCTCTCACCTAACTTCTTCAATGACTTTACCCAGTCAATGAAGTCTGTTACAAACACAAAACAAAACCTACTACAATCACTATATATGTAAGAAAGATCTTGTCTTGGAACCACAAATTCGCCTTTACACGCATACAATTAACTTCTCTTATTTCCAAGCTCATTTCATGTGTTCAATTTATGGTAATGTTTTCATATCTTGAACTCTAGTTCCTTGTATAATTGGATTGAGTCTTAATTTCAATTCTCCAAATCTGTGTGAAACAACTTCTTCAAACAGTCTTCAGTTCTTCATCTAAAGGACCAGTTCTTCTTCAGTGTTGCCTGTTTTAACAGTTTCTTTTGGAAATCTATTAAGGTTATGATTCTTGTACATCTTCATTTATTCTTCCTTGTACCTTGATTGTTACTTGTACATAGTTTGTCAATTATCAAAACTTCATAAGCTCTTGAACTATTATTGAGACCACAACATCTCAATAATATTTATCACACTTTTGCATTATTTTTTCATGTCTTGTTCCATTCGGGGCCAATAGTATCCCGTCCTTACTAGTTTTCGGGTGAGTAGTTAATCCCCAGAATGATTACCACAACTACCTTCATGTACTTCTCTCATTGTGTAATCAGTTTCTACCAGTCTTAGACACTTAGCCAATGGACCGTGGAAAGACCTCCAGTATAGCTGACCTCCGACCAAGCAATACCTAGGCGCTTTTGTTCTGAGTGTCCGGGAAGCCTTGTTATATTCTGGTAAGGTACCATTCTGCAAATAGATCATGCTTTCATTACACTAGTCCCAAGTCAAATTAGTGGAATTTACCTCGTTTTAAGTCTAAAGCTGAATGATGCAGATGCATAATTGAGCTTGAGCCCGACTAGGTTACGTCTGCTAAAGATCCGAGGTTAGACAAAGGACCGGCTTCAACATTTTCCTCCCAAGGAACCCGTGTCAGTTTCCAATCTTTGAATCAGGATTGCAGGTTCTTGACTTTTGCTATGTATCTATGCATTCGTTCCTTTTTAGCATTCTAAACTCTATCGATCTGATTGACCACTTGTGAGAATCACTCTCCAACCCTACAATCTTGGGATACTAGACCCCGGGCTAATTTAAGACTTACAATAACTGCCTCATACTCGACTTCATTATTAGTCAAATGAACATATTTTATGGCTTGCTGAAAAGTTTCTCCGGAAGGGGTAATAGAACTATGCTAAGACCGGTTCCTTTTATGTTGGAGGCACCGTCAGTATGTAGGATCCAAACCTCGGGCATTGTTCGGGAGGCTAATATAGCTTCCTTCTCCGCATCTTGTAAGATACCCTAACTAAAAGAAACCACTAAGTCAGCTAAAACTTGTGACTTGATTGCAGTTCGAGGTCGGCGGCTATCATATTTGCTAAGTTTGACTAACCATTTGGCTAGTCTTCTCGAGAGTTCCGGCTTGTCCTAAATTGTTATCAATCTTTGAAATTGTGATAGCTGTAGTTGCGCAACTAACCCAATTACTTGCACTTCCATATGAAAATTACATATTTGTTCTACAAAGATCAAATGCTTAAACCTCGATTGTTTTCAATCCTTCAAAGTTTGCTAGACTTTCTGTTGTTACAAATGCTTCTGATATTGATGGAGTTGACTTCACGAGAGAAATTTCAAGTAATAGTTGGTGGGTTTCACTTCTTTTAACTAGATCCATTTTTATTGAGTTAAATTTGAAATAATTACGCTATATATTAATTGGATAACAATGCTATCAACTAAGGACTATATTTTACCTTCTTACACTATTTGACCCACTTTGTATGTAACCGCCCAACCAAGTGGACTTGATCAATGACAACTAGGGATGGCAACGGATCGGATCTGGACCGGATCCTACTAGATCCAGATCCAGATACATTTTTCATACATGGATCCAGATCCATCGGATTCATAAAAATCAGATCCAAATCCGGATCCACCGGGTCCACGGATCGGATCTGTATCCACATGTAAAAAAATTTGCCTTGCTAAGAATTTTTTTTTGAACTGACAAATGATTTTTACTTGGCTAACAGTTTATTGTGTTTCAATTTTGAAATGTTCATATGAGATATTTTGTTCGTTGTCTCGTTTTAATTGTGAGCTATTAATTGAAAATGTTGGACAATGACAATAGTTGTGGAAAATGCTAACTAGTATTTTCACAATGTAGAACTTGCATGTGCTTGAAATCTTCACAAATGAAGTGAATATAATTTTAACTACTTGTCTATGGAGATGTTAGTCATTCACTAATATAACATTGATTTTATTATCGAAGTTACCTCTTTATTTTTTGATTTTTGAGTTAACGCGGGGATACATTAAACTTGTTTTGGGAATTAAACTTGCAAGGATGTGCTTAGCAATTTTAAGAAAATACTTATAAAATTACATTTTAGGTTATGAATATATTTAATAAAAAATGGATTCACGGGTCGGATCTGGACCGGATACGGATCTCAAATACAAGATCCATATCCAGTTTCGATCCGTCGGAAATAAATCTGGGTCCGATCCGGATCCGTCGGGTCCAAATTTTGAAGATCCATATCCTATAAACCGGATCTGGATCCACCGGGTCCATGATCCATTGCCATCTCTAATGACAACGGGTAACTCTTGCTTACTTAACCTTCACCCACTTGCGAATCCTTGCAGCCTCACCCCTCAATCTCTCAAAATCTTGGATTCATATTTGCTTTAGATTTATTTATTTTGTATCGAGTACGTTAACTAGGTGAAACATGACATAAGGTATATTTGGCTATGATTCGGATTTTCTTCTTCTTCTTCTACATTTAAAAACAAAAAGATGGTCAAACTAAAAAATATTTAGATCTTCTATTGCTAACCTAATGTAGACATATCATACACAGTATCACATTGATATTTTTATTTGGAGAATTGGTTCATTTGAGACTAGTTTGCAACTGTTTGAGAAATAATTTGGTGAGGTGAATCAGAAGAAGACGAATTGGGTTCTTGAATTTTGTTGAAGTTTCTTCAAGATTGAAATTTGGGTATAGTTTAGTTGAGATTTGATAAAAAATCGAATGGGTGTCGATTAATATTGGTAAAATTGTTCGGATGATGCTCGTCCTAAAGTTTGAGATCCATTATGTGATGTTTAAGACCCATTTCAAATGAAATTTCGTGAGTTGAAGTCCGAAGGGTACGAAATTCATTTTTTATATAATTTTGAATAACAATGTAAATGTGTGTATAAGTGTGTAGATTTATGTATAATTTTGTATTATTATTATTATTAATGTATAAAAAAGGGCAGTCCGGTGCACTAAGCTCCCGATATGTGCGGAGTCCGGAGAAGGACCGGACTACAAGGGTTTATTATACGCAAACATAACTTGCATTTCAGTTTATAAGGGTGTATATACATAGTCAATGTATAAGAGGCCTCCATGGAGGTTCATCACTTTCTTCTCTTTTTTTTCTGATATACATTAGTATACATTCAATATAATTTTATACAAAATCACATTTATTGTACACATATACAGTTAAAAGAAATTTAATTTTTTATGATTTTTTTCTTAAACAATCTACGTATAAAATCAATTTCCTTGATGATTTTTCTGCCAAATCATGAACTTGCAATAATTTTTTTCACTTTTTAATTTTGAGTTCTGCTATTTTGAGCTTGAAGAATAAAATTTAGAATTTTCAAGTTGAATGACTTTCTTGTCATAAACCAAAACAAAAGTTACTTTGATTGGTTAAGTACATTATTGGATGACCATACAAGAAATTATCTCCTAAAAAGTAGGAAGGTGCTTTATAGATAACTGTGGATTAAACTAGGTATATAGAGCAATTATTTGGCAACGGGTGGGAAATACTTTGTACCACATGGGTTAGAAGTGAAGAGTGTTGGTGAATATACTATGAAAAAATGAAAATGAACAGTAAATAAATAAATATCAGGTTAAAAAATATTTCGCTCTCTTTAAAGAGATTCAAGTCCACTGCGGCATAATCTTCACCGGTCCAGCAACATTACTCTTGATTTGTCACCTCCAGAATACAACAGCCCAATAAATTATATGACTCAACTAACTCCGGACTAATTGAAGAGTCCAAAACTCCACCAATAAGAGCACTTCCTTCAACAAAATACTCTCTTTCGTAGTTAAATAAGTTGGAGACTTAGAATAACTTTTCTTTCTCTCAGCTATCTCTTTCACTACACACCAACCTCACTTTTATCATCCAAACTACAATATTTTTCATTGCACAACTCATGGAAGAAGCACCTCTACATACAGTTGTGGAAATTCTTCCATAGAATAAATTATAGTGGGATATTATGTGAGGTAGAACATGGAAATAGTGGTTAATGGGAGTAATAATCACATTCTACATCATGGAGTTGTGGACTTGTGGGATTTGTCCATTTTTTATCTTTTATGGCCACTAACAAATATGGGAAATGAATAACATATTTTAATATTAAAATGTTATTCCAACAATAAGTTCCCATACAATTACTGTCAAGAATTATAGCATCAGTTGAGAATGAACTTGAGAATTTCAGTTTAAATAACCACCCAGTCAAAGGACTTTCAGAAATATCAAATGAATTATGGACACTCCACTCCACTCAGGTCCAAAAAAAGTGGATCACTGAAAGGCACAAAAGAAAGTTAACAAGTAGGAAACCTTTTGTATAGCTATTGAGTGTTCCCTTTGCAAGTATATAATCTTTTCTATAGCTATTGTGTAAAGTATCATAGTAGTCTTCTCCTGTTACCACTTGCATTTTTAACATCTGTATGCTTACACATGCAATCTGGCATTGGGAATGTGTAGAGGGAGCTATTAGGTTTCTTTAACTCGATCCCCTTTGTATCACTATGACGAAGCATGTCTTGCAATTGGCTTTTGAAGTCTTTCCATCTGTAGAAATTGAATGCAAATAGATTATATTGTAAATAAGTTCACAATATGCATTCCAAGTGGCAAAAGTTTATCTCTATACCAAATGTTTTATAATATGAGGCAATGCATCATTGGCAGCACTTGCTATGACAGATTTTTGCAAATGCCTTACAGAAGCAGACATGATCAAGAAAACTGACATTCCAATAACCAATATCGTATTCTTTTCACTTTTGAAAAAACAATGACCAAGTTGAACAGCAATTTAAACTAATAAGTAGTCTCCAATGTTTAACTAGCTTCTCGTTTACATTTTCTCCCCTTATTGACTTTCAAATAACGTTTCAATAAACTATACTTTCAAGCGTAGGACAAATATTGCAGATTTTCAACTGTCAGACTGAGAACTCTGATGACTTCTAGAATTCCCTCTCTCTGGTTTCACTCTTTATCAGGGTATGAAAGATATTTCTATCCTTTTTTAGTTCCAGGACAGATGCCCAGTACTATACAAGTTCAACATAAAAGGAAAAAACACACCTTTCCATGCTGTGTATTTTATTCTCTTCCCTGTTTTCAGTTTTACATGTATTCAATGCAAATACATGTGAAAAGAGAGCCAGACACCACGGTTATAAAAAAGGAAAAGAGAGAAAATAAGTTGAGAAATTCCAGATATTTTAGTGTCAATGCAATGAAAAGAGGCAAGAAAGACCATGCAAGTATGTTTGTGCTTATTTGCAGCATAATAACACAAGAACCTGCAAGGACAGTCAACTGGTGCAAGTAACCACTGGAAAACCAAAAGGATGTTACATTCACTTTAACCTGATATCTAGGCTGTCAAACAAAAGAGCCAATTTCCTTTTATCAGGTTTGATTGTCTTTGCATGTCCTTCATTCAGATATCTTCTGTGACCCACTAAGAAGTGAGGAAAGTTGCCACCCTGAGTTGTGACAAAAGCTTCACTATAAAGACAGACTGTATAATCAAGTGCTGCCAACCTAGATGAGTGTCCCTGCACCAAAAATTATGCAGCTTACTTTTCTGATAGAATAAGCCTGTTTCATAAGGCAAAAGGAGTCACAGTGTTGTACCTCAAATGGAGCAAGTTCTTCTGTGGAAGCTAATGTATCCTTTGATTCCAGGCGCGGGAACATCTGTTTGAGTGGGGTCATATATTTCTCAGCTTTATAAATTTTTCCCGCCGCTACATAAAGTGAGGTGTTATTGTCAAACCCCATACCTCTAAGCATCATGCCTACCTTAAGAATAAAATCACTGAATCAGTCAGCTTGATAAACCAGAAAATGAAACATATCCTTCACCCTATCGAAAGAAACCGCACCATTGCGGAGCTCAGTAAAGCATAAACAAAGTGGGAAGTTCTAGATCAGTGAACAATAACCAATCACCTATTTTTAGACCCAAAAAAATCACCTATTTCACAACCCTTATATTATAATATTTTGATAACTTGTCCCAGAAGTGTTTCTTGGAAATATTTACCTCTACAGTTTGTCATGCCACATAGTGCAAGTTGCAGGCAAGGAGATAACAAAAGCAGTTAAGAAGTCTTGCTTATATCAACAAGAGCTGTGTAGAAGAACATAAAGTATATCAACTTTGGTCCCGAAGACACACTAATCTTTTACAAGATTACTTGAGCAATTCTTCATTCATCTAAAGTCAATTGAATCTTCCCAAAGGACGTAGGGAGGGAGAATAGTAAAATAGGAAAACCACCAATTCAGTTGAATATCGGGTGTTCGGTATGAAGAAAAATGTTTTCTGTTGAAACTATGTTTTTTGGAAAATGTTGTCTAGGAAAATAAGCGGGTTTCTTATTCTCTTGTGTTCGGTACGTAAGCCAAAAATATTATCCTAAAAGCATTTGTATATAATCTAGACAAATATACTATGGGAGGTGGGGGTGAAGATGAGGTATGTTGGAGGAATAGAGGGTGGGGAGGACGCAGTCAACGTCGAACGCCACTTGTGGAACTTGTTCATCCTACTTCCAATTAGGAAATCATTTTCCAAAATTTTAAGGAACTTGTTTTCCTAGAGAAAGTGTTTTACAAAAATTTTGACCAATCGAACATGGAAAATTGAAAAAAAAATTCTGGAAAATGTTTTCCTCCATACTGAAATAAAGGAAGGAAACTGGACAAGGCCAGCTTTTGGACAATTTATTGGAGAAATTTCTTAGAGATATTAGAGCACGTTACGGAGAACAATGTGTTTCCATTTACTGAGTTTACTGAAAATTTTACAAGTAATTATGTTTTCTAAAAACAGTTAAATATTGCAACCAATTTCTTCATAAAATTTTCAAAAAGACACCCACATCATTAAGTTCTCTGCATTGAATTTTAAAAGTATGCCCTAAGTGATGGTATCTTTTAATGTTATAGCCCATTGTTATTTTTGCAATTGGAGTAAAAATCATAACCGATTTGATCGTCGTGGATACTTTTGCCTTAGCGTGGTACATTTGTTCACTTTATGTTCAGAAGTTGCTGATTGATTCTTGTAAAGAACCTTGTCCCTACCTTTAGTTCAGAAGCAACTCTTTCTCCTGGCTTCTTAGAAAGCTTCAACTTCGTCTCTATAATTTTTCATTAAAGCACAAAACACATTCAATTTTTCTTTTGTGATATCAGAGGCTAAAAATATAATGGAACTAGAGTGGAGTGTGCCTCACAGTGTTCAATATATTGCCCTAATACAACTACCCAGTCAAACTTTTATGGTTGTTGGTGATCACAATTCCGTTTGAAAAGAAGGATTCCAGTCTTAGATTTGCTTCCAAACAACACCGAGAATGACTGGTAATTGAATGAATGATCTACTTCCAACTAATTCCAAGCCTATTTTCAACCTACTTTCATACGGGCTGGACCCATATTTCCCATATTTTAAATGGGTGGGTTGAATAGGATTTTATCATGAACAAGCTGGGTGGGTCAAAAAAATTGGGTTGAAATTTCTAGCACTATTGATGATATAACTGCCACTTAAATAAGGGCCATTTGATTACGCTTGAAACGACATCACTTTCATCATTTCATACAAAAGACCTAGGTAAAATTACAGTATTGCTAGGTATTGAAGTAACCAAAAACAAAAGTAACAGATCAGGCATTGTCATTCACGGAAAAAGAATGTTCTCAGCATACTTGAGGAGACTGAAATGACAAACTGTAAACCAATCAATACACTTGTGGATCCGAATGTCAAATTTCTGTCAAGAGAGTCTCTCAATCAACCCTGTGAGATATAGGAGATTGGTTGGAAAACTTAATTATCTCACTGTAACTCGCCCAACTATCATCTTTTCAGCAAGTATTGTCAATCAGCTTCTAGATTCTCCAAATAAAACTCATTGGGATGCAATAGTGTATCATTCAGCATATTAAAGTGTCACTTTACGAGGATTGAAGACATGATAAAATTGTAGGGTATACAGCTGTTGATTGAGCAGGGTTCTCTTCTAATAGACGTTCTACCGCTGGATAACATGTTATAGTCTAAGGCAATTTAGTATCTTGGAAGATTGTTAAGAAATGGACTTTGGATCTAACTCAACTCTAGAAGCTAACTCATGAGATAAAAATTGCCCAAATATCATATAAAGAGAGAACTTATTTCCTACAGCAATGTAGGACACTAACAATCCTGCCCACAGTACGCGCATGATTTGACATCTAGAGTGTGGATAATATGAGGGAAGTGAGACTGACATGGTTTGGGCATGTGAAGAGGAGATGTGTAGATGCCCTAGTGAGGAGGTGTGAGAGGTTGAATATGGTGGGTATGAGGATAGGTAGAGATAAGCCGAAGTAGTATTCGGGGGAGGTGATTAGACAGGACATGGTGCATCTTCAACTTATCGAGGACATGACCTAAGATAAGAGGGTATGGAGGTCGCGGATTAGGGTAGAAGGTTAGTAGGTAGTTGAGCAATGTCTCGCTTTTCGGCGGAGTAGGCTTGGTGGTAGTCTGGAGCACCATGTTTGTCATGACTGACACTCTAATTGACTAACGTTAAAAAAACTATATGAATCATACTTGCACCAAAGCATCCCATAAAACATAGTTTCCACTGCCATGAAACTTTATAGTGGTAATTGTAGGAGCAGGAGTACAGATGGCAGGGAAAAGGGGTTTCTTGACTGTTTGTTAGTCACCCATTCTGCTCCCTTTTCTTTAGTTCAAACAGAAAAGGAGGGAGTCAAACTAAAAGAATCTAGAGATTGGAACTCTAATGAAATCAAACTAAGGGAAAGAATTAAATAATCTCAGCAGAAAAAGGAAAAGAACGGAACAACTTTGAGATTTGGAGAAAATACTAGGTTCTTTATGGGACGGTGAGAGGTTGGGGAAAGGCTGGAGGTCTGGGTGACTCATGTGAGAATGGATTGCTTGATTATTCCCTTAAGCATGTTGGGGTGTAATAATGTTTACAAGTAATCCTAAAAAGAAAGTAATTCCTAGTAATTTCGATTCCTATTTATACAATTATAGGGATTCTAAACCTTTCCTCGTAATAATTTCCTAATTCTTAGCAGATAGTGTTCTAGATTATCTTCGACATACACCAGGCCCATTTAATCCAACCCTGTCAAAATTGCTCAAAGACTGGACAAGTTATGTAGGGACTTTTTATGGAAAGGAAACAAAAAGAAGGCCTTCAACCTAGTCAATTAGAACACCTTCATCAATTATAACAAATTGGATAGAAAGCACACAATGCAAGCCTACTTTGCAAATGGTTGTGGAGATTCAATTACGAAGAGAACGTACTTTGGACGAAAGTTATTAAAAGGTTAAGTATGGCCTTCTTAATCCATGGGCCACAAAAATCCACCTCATATTTTTGCATCTGGAAACAAATCAGACATCTTCGAAAACATTATCTGCAAAAATAAGCTTCAAAGTTGGTGACGCAGCAGAAATCAATTTTAGCATGCCACTTGGTTTGGATATACCTATCAAGGATTCCTCTCAGATTTATTCTGTTTTGCTGCCAGCGATATTCCTCACAGAGCATTGGCGTTGAAGGGATTGCAACGTCATGTTGAGAATATAATTAAATATTAAAAGTGTGTTCTCTCTAACAGCTTAAGATTTTAGATGAGAGGGTTACACACTTCAACATGGTATCAAAGCAGGCAAAGGTCCTGAGATCGAATCTCGCCTTCACCCATTATCAAAAAAGAATTTCTACGTGCTTGGACCATGAACAAAAAATCAGGCCAGCGCACGAGGGAGCTTGTTGAGAATATAATCAAATACTAAAAGTGTGTTCTCTCTAACATCTTAAACTTTTAGATGAGATGGTCACACATTTCAACCGTATACACTAATACGACAACTTAGCAGTCTTCCACCATGTAGCACCCAGTAAAAAAAAAAACTCTTACTCTAGATAAATCTTAATGCTTAAATGGCTCCGGTTAATTACCGCAAATTGTTTGGAATAGACCTTTGAGTTATTTCTCAAGTGTGGCAAAATATAATTGTTCTTGATAGGGACATATATAGTAATGTAATAATATAATAAGTAATTGTCCAAGTCCATGGAGAGTATAGATGATGACTATGTCAAAAAGGGAATTCAGTAATGGGATTAGTGTGGTCTTACACATGAGAAATGTGAGACAAGTCCTCATTTTGGAGCATTGGTGACAGTTGGTCAGGAAGAGTCTTGGATAATGGTTTTAAAAGTGAAACCAAGCTGAATTTTGATGTATATTGTACCAGCCACAAAAAAAGAAATAGATAGAAATAAGAGGGCTATGAAATTGAGGATCAAGTTCACTAAGTTGGCGGCAAAAACTATATTGCGTAAAGGGTTTTAAATGACCACTTTATAAAGAGACTTGTGAGGTATTAAAAAAAACAAGTATTTTCTTGGTTATCTTTTGAGAGCAGCGAACGACCTCTCTAGTTCTCTATATCAAGCAGCTAAGTTGAGAGGGGTGAGGGAACGAGTTCTTCTTCCCAAGCTTTAGAATATTCAATGGTTAAAATTGTAAACTCCACTAGTTCTTTTCATTGAAACCTTCAGGAACACAAAGAGGGAAAATTTTAGGGTTCTTAAGGAGAGGAAATTGCCACTACTCCATTTCCGATTTCAATGTTCAATCATGTAGAGCATGAATATGAGTAGAAATTGCTATTTTTACATGTTATTGAAGTAAACCCAAAAGTGGGTATTGTAGAGAAGATGATGGACAGTGCTAGGGCTAAAATTGAGTTGGAAAATTTAATAAATGACCCAAATGAGTGGTAAAAACCTTGTAGGGGTACTAATTGGACTTAACGGATGGGAGTAATGGAAATTAAAACATTTGGATGACTTAGTGTCAATTTTGATCCCTAAAGTGTGTTATGTTGGATTTTATGAACTTGAATTGACAAACTTACTTATAATTGATGTAGACTGATGTTGTTGGGACATATTGAACCTGTTTTACGTGTTGGGAGTATTTTGGGAGTTTAATCGATGTAAGTTAGGATGTACCTTTTATTAAGGAATCTTTTCTAAAAATTGCATGACTTTACAAAAAAGGGCAGTCAGGTGCACTAAGCTCCCGCTATGCGCGTGGTCCGAGGAAGGGCCGGTTGTGGTCTGTTGTACAAAATTGCATGACTTTGAGCTTGTAAAAAGTGTTTCAGATGTTGGTATAAGTTTACACTTGATTTGTGCTATCTACTATGTTATGTACATGTATATATGATAAGTTGGCTATTTAATGCCTTGCAAATAAAGATAGCACTTGAGTCGTGTTAAAAGATATTTCACAAATTTAATGATGTTAATGTTCTATGTTTTCATAGTACTGATTCAAGTTTATGTTAAAGTTGATATTTTCAAGAATGATGCTTTAAATATCCATGGACTAATCATGCCAAGCTCTTGACATCTAATGGATCTAATGACGATCAAATGATGATGTTGAATGTTTTTGGAGAACCTTAGAACTGAGAGGACATTCATTTCAAAAAATTGAAATGTTTGTCTAGAAACTACATGTGCCGGTGTAGGATAGTAATTAGAACCATTTTGGCAACTACTTATATCATCCTAAATAAGGAGGTACATTTAGGGTGCTAGCCCCTCAAAGTGTTAGATTCATATGGCATATATGGTGATACCGCCAAAACGACAGGGGAAGTGCACAGATAACTGATTTTGGGACCCCTATTTAAACAGAGCCGAAATTTATAAATTTTTGTAAGTTTAGCCACTTCAAAATCAATTTCAGATTGAATGCAAATATATGGCACATTATACCTGCAGCTATCTTGTCGGGTGACAAGGAAAGAAAGGAATTCAAGACTTTTTGAGGGCAAGAAAGAAACAGCTCAAACGCAAATGTATTTGTTGCTATCATTTTGTGCAGCATGGTTATGTAAATGATGTTTAAGCTACTTTATGTTTTCCAAGTACATTACAAATGTATGTGATTACACTTCCGTTGTACATGCCTCCCATCATTCTCAATTTGCTAATCACCAATAAAACATCACATTACTTATCAACAACAACATACCCAGTGGAATCCCACAAGAAGGGTCTGGGGAGGGTAGGTTGTACGCAGACCTTACCCCTACCTTGGGAGGTAGGGAGGTTGTTTCCGATAGACCCTCAGCTAAGAATAAAGCAATACAACAATAACAATAAAGCAGTAGAACAATCACAAACTAGGTCAAATAGGAAAAGGAACAGTAACTACAACAAAATAATATGCTACGCCAGGAACGAGAGATAGTAAATACTGACAAAAATCGAAGGACAAGAGACTACAACAGAAATACTACGACTACTAAAATGGAACACTCTACTACCTACTACCCTACTAACAAAATTAGAAAAAAATGTTACATGCTGAAATGGGAGGGCATCAGAAAGGGGAAAAGTAGAAAGAGCACAACCAAAAAATATGGGTGATACACATACCTCAAGTGGAGTTAGCGGGCACTTCCCATCAATTCGGTTTGCACCTGGCCTTATAACTCTTCCTCTTCGCCTGAATTTTCCTCTCCAACTTCTTTCACGGGCAATATCCATCTCATGTTTTTCTTCTTCCCCACCATCATATGTACAACATGAAAAAGCAACCATGTCCTATTATAAGAGGAAAAAACAATTTTAAGTTGCAAGCTTATCTTTCAAAAGGAAAAGAATCTTGGATGATCAACGTAGCCCTTAAAGAGAATAAACAATTGAAGCATGTTTTAACACCTCTTCAAAGCGGATGTGCACCGAAACATATCTTCCGCTCGTTTTAGAGCTCTTTTTTATCATCCGATCAACCATCTTTGCTGCAAGCATACGTATGGGTTCAGAAAACCTAAGCGCTTCAAAATTGCACAAACATCGCAGCCCTTGGATATTTGGAGGAATTGAATGGGCCAATCTGTTAGAAAAAGGTGCAATGCGAACAGCCCTGCACATTCATCGTAGGCACAAGTAAATGCAGCATGTTTACAAGATTAAAGGGAAAATAGGTTAAAGGAAGATGAAACATTAGTTCATTGATAGTGCAAGAGAGGCAGGGGTAAACCCAAAGTTTATGATCATGATCCCTTCATCACCTTATGAGATTATATAAAAAGCATATTATATGAATCTTTCGGAGATTGTTCAGTCATCACTGAGACAGTACATTTTAGAAGTAAAAATAGAACATGTGAATAGCAAAAGCTAAGGAGCGGATGTGGCCTTACACATCTCAACAAAGTGGGGTAGCTGAAAGGAAGAATAGGCATCTCATTGACCCTATTGTTGATTGTGTTAATATTTTAGCTTCATTCTATGAGACTTTATTTCTTAGCGTAGTTATAGGAGAACAAAATATTTTCTTTTATTGTAATTGATTGTCTTTCCTTATTTAGTTATAGGATTCATTGTTTAAAACTTCTTCTCATGGGGTGTAGAGACATATCGAAGTACAAAAAAGCCTTTTCTTCTTTCTCAAATTTTACATGGTATCAGAGTTAATTTTTTTTTGAAACTGGTAATGTTGGACATGGTATCAGAGTTATTGCTGCCTTTTTTAGGTGAGTTTTCTCCCTGCAGCACTACGGTTCTGTTCGTATCAAAGTGGTCGAGTTTTTCTCCCTCCTAGGGGTTGTCCACGACTCAAACCCTTTCCAGACAGTGCTTTTGAGAAAGTAAAACCATTCTGGCAGCTTCCAACACAGACCCTCCTATGGGGTTCGCCCAACTATTCCGACCAAAACCTAGTTCTTTCCACACAAGTCTGATGACCAAAAGTGTAGATCTGGTCATTTTTTCACTTTCTGGAGACACTGTGATTTCTTCATAGGTAGATGTCACCTGAATCTGAAAAATTATATTTTCAGTAACATCCAAGTCCAGATGTTGGTTTTCCAAATTCTGAAAATTTTCTTTGGGTTGTTATTTGTTGAATTATGGGGGACACCAAAGCAATATATAATAATTCTCCTTCACAAATCAGTGGGTGAAATTGGATGGGGCGAAACGTATCTTGCTTGGTCAAAATCTTGTTTGCTTTTTATTATGTCTAAAAAATTGTTTGGTTATATTACTAGAGAAAAGAGAGCACCTACTGTGACTAATACTCCTATGGTGAATTGAATTCAAAGCGAATGTCTCAAGATAGTCAATCCTGAGTGAACCCTTTGCTACCAATAGCACCTTATACCTACCTCCAAAGAAACATCTGATTTAAATTTGATGGTGAACACCAACTTGCAATCCACAATTTTCTTTCCACATGGCAGCTCTACCACTTCCTAGGTTTCATTTTTTCAAGAGCTATAATCTCTTATAGAATTACCTCCTTCCATTTGGAAATGTTCAAAGTATCCTACACATTTCTTGGTATCTCCATTCTAGATAACTGAGAAAGAAAAGTTATATAGGAAGGGGACAAGTTTCTATATGACACAAAATTTGACATGAGATGCTTGGTGACTTTTCTTACTCATTGACGATTGACAACCAGAAGGTCAATGTCTAAAGGAACAAATGGTACATCAGAGTTCAGTCTTGGACAATTACCTTGAATTTCAGTGTGATCTTGTGGGGTGGCCGTATGGTTCTAATGAGTCCTTGATCACTTTTTCCTAGTTCCCGTTTCTCCTCAATTAAACCTGTATTTCCTTTTTTGTTTCATGTCCTTGTCATTAATTGTGTCATGAAAAGGATCTATTCTCTCAGTTTTTTCAATTTCATTGTTTAAGCCTTCGTGATCTCTTACCTTTCTTAGATTTTTTTCTGCTTCATCACCAAGATTAGTATTTCCGGTGTATATCACAGAACTTTCTCATTTCGCTTTTCACACGCTATATGGTTACATGTAGCAGGTTTCATGGAGTTTAAAAGCCAAGCAATTACCATCGAGTTTCCTGATCTCCAGGCGCTCATTCTCGGGTCTGCTGGTTTAGGCTTTCTCGTCTCTCTGATTAGGTGCCCAAGTTTCCCTCGAGTATCAATCACCGAACTGAATGGTTGCACCCATTTACCAAATAACTCTTGCTATTCAGCCATTGAGAGGTGAGCCAAAAAGACAATGAGAGGAATCACCGTCTTGGTTTACGGTTGTCTCGACCAGAACTTCATTAGGCTTCTGCTGATGCCGCTGGGTGACATTGCCTAGTTAATGTTGTTTTAGACATGAACAACACAGGAATAAAGCTGTTTTGATACCACTTCATTTAGGTACCAAAATGCTCTATTTTATTTATTTGTAGAGGACATATTTATAGAGGAGAAAAAACAAATTAGGAACTTCGTAATTCTGGGAGAAATCAAGGGATGGTTTCAGCCTGATCCTAAAAAAAACAAAGGGCAGCCGGTGCACAAAGCATCCCGCGTTAGCAGGGTCCGGCCTTCCCTAAAATACTTAGCAGCCTAACAAATCCAATTTTATTGGGTCCATTTAGATCCGACAAATCTGATCTGATAATAATCGATATTCAAAAATCAACACAACTCCTTATGTTAATGTTGCTGTTATGGGAATTCTCTATGTATATTGATGGAATGGAAGGATCCTTTTAGCAGTAGTATATGTTCCCAAAGTATGTATGACAAGTAATATACACCTGATCTATCATTCAATGGAGACCAATAAAGGAGGAAAATCTAAAATGAACCACAAAGAGAATTATAACTCTTCCAACCAAAAAGGATAAGACAAATTAGGTCGTAGGGAAAAGACTCATACCCCAACTCCTTCAGCTTTGGCAGGACCTTTGAAAGATAATAGGTTGGGCTGGACCATGCCTTTACTCTCAAGTTAACAATGCTACTTATATTATTGTGAAACTGCAGTAGTAGATCTTCAGGGAGTTCTCGGACCACCTTCACATGATTTCTTAGAGCATAGATGAAGAAGTCCTCATCAAATATGTCACCAAACTTGCTGCAAGTATGACAATATATAAGAACTTCTGGTACATTTCAATAGGACACTACATAATGGATGAACTGATATTCTTTGAAAAGAGGAGAGCTCAATTACATGACGAAATGTTAAATCAATCGACGGGAAGAATGAAATTACCACTCTTGAGTATTTAAGAATCTGGGAAGCTCTTCATGATTTATCTCAATTTATAGACCAGCCACATAAACTTAAATAGCATACACTGTTCAGCTCCAAACAAGTCCTATGTAAGTGACTACTGAACAAACTGAAATGATACTTGAATAACTATCCTTGCTTTGGACTATTTCCTATTAACTCTCTTTCCCTCTAATTATTTACCTGTTTCTTGCATCCATCAATAGATAAAGATTTATAATAGGAGAGAAAAATTACAATAATGCCGTGAGTCAACTATATAACCTTACCTAGAGTCTCTCCAGACACTATTTAAATGAAAAATTGGAATAACAAGAGTAGCATTCAGTAGTCCTGCAACTGCTACAGCATCACATATCTGCAATTTATACATAGAAAAAAGACATGTTTTAGCTACAGAAAATGAATTGAACATTGTCTTACCCCATAACTAAGACACAATTAGGTGGCTGCACGATCAACTTAAATGATCAGTAACATCTTCATTTGCCTAGACTCCACATGGGAAATGATCAAAATATGCACAATAGTATTCTATATTCAACAATATTAAGGTATGGAAACTGTTCTTTTCCCTGGATAAGTAAAAATATGAAACTGGTTTTATTTTCACCTTGTGAATAAAGTTATCACTAGCATCCTGAAAAGAATACCAAATTTCTCAAAGGTGATTCATGTAGAAATGGCAAAGTTGATATTCACCAAATAAACCATCTGATCCACTACGAAACTGGGTTTTGGAACAGATATTAGTAAATGGTTTGACTTTCTTGAATAGGTTTAATTGGTTTAACCATAACCCATCTAATATCTGTTTATGAGATAAATAAATATCCAAGAAATTTGTTGTAAGCTTTGACTTTTAATAGATGAGCTTTTCTAGGAAAGGATAATTTCTTAGTTATCAGGATCCTTGATTTTAGGATCTTGGTATTATAGGAAACTATCCCTTGAGATCAGAAACTAGAATCCTTGACAATAGAATTAGTTTCCTGATTTTTGTGTATATTTTTCCTTTAAGTACTGTATCAGATTGTACAGCATATGCGAATGAGAGCTACTTTTTACTACTGCAACTTTATACATGTTATCAGAGTGGGAATAAGATTTCCACTGTTATATTGCTGAACCGGCCATTTCAAAAAGTAGCAGATCAGCGGCAGCAAAAGGAGAAAGCACCCTGATTTCTGGACAGTTCAGAAGCATCATGATTCTTGGGGGAGATTCATCTCATCAGTCATAACAGCTGACTTTGCAGAAACTGTACAGGAAGAACTACTTGGAAGGGCACAAACCGTGAAGTTGGGCATTGACGGAAGAGGAAAGCTGGGATATCTGACTGGATCTATCAGGAAATCCGAAAAAGGAGACGCTTGGCGTCCGACAACTCCATCATCATTGCCTGGCTGATTAAATCCATGGAACCTTCAATAGGTCAACCCTAAGTTTTTCTTCCTACTGCAAAAGATGTAGGGGAAACTACTAGGGGGACTTATTCATATGTAAAAGAATTTCTCTCAAATATTTGAATTAAGAACTAACTTGTGGAGGTCTACGCCAGGAGATTACGAAGTTACTGTGTATTATAATGAAGTGGTGTCACTTTGGTAAGAGTTAGACCAATATTGTAATGATGACGAGAATTATCCAACAGATAGCGTAATCTATAAAGTTCATGAAAGGGAAGAAATGATAATGTTTATCTTTTTTTGGCTGGCTAAAATCGAGATTTTGATGAAGGGCTAGGATTTTCGGAAAGAAACCTTTAAATACCCTAAGGGAAGCCATTTCTGAAATTAGAGGGGAAGAAACTAGCAGAAAAGTCATGCTAAGACCTGACCATGACCCAAAACCTGCCGTAGAAAACTCTGCTCTAGCTACAATGTTAAGTGACTCAAAAAATGACAAGAAAAAGAAACCTTGGTGTGATCATTGTAAGATACCTTGCCATAACCGTGAAACCTGCGAAAGTCACCTATAACTTGATTCGAGAAGTTCACTCAGGTTGTAAAAAATCAAGGATACTCTCAAGGGCAAGGAGATTATACCTCGACTGTGAAGCTCTCCGCGGAAGGAAAGATTGTTGTTTTGATTGTGTATGTTGATGACATCATCCTCATCGAAGATAATCAAGAAGAACTGAAGTTGTTGAAGAAAAAACTGACATCTAAGGTCGAGATCAAGAACTTGGGTGCTTGAGATGCTTTCTTGGCATGGAGATAGCTTGATCAAAACGAGGTGTGTCGGTTTCACATAAAAAGTATGTGAGTGACTTACATAAAGAACGGGATTAAGTAGATGTAAACTGGCAAAAATGTCAATTGATGTCAATCACAAGTCCGAAAATAGAAGAGAAACTAGTGAATGTGGCATTGTGGCAAAGTACCAAAGATTAAGAGAACTTATCTACTTATCTCACACTTGACCAGACATTGCATTTGTTGTGGGTCACAATCATGCATTCACCACATGAAGAACATCTTTAAGGCAGTTCATCATATACAGTGTTATCAAAAGCGAAAAGCGCAAAAAAACTCTAAGGTCAGTTGGGGCTTTAAGCGCAAATAAAGTGTGGGATTTAATGAAAAAAGGCGCAATGGTGCAAAGATACAAATATATATATATATATATATATATATATATATATATATATATATATGTTTAGTCCAAGACTAATAATAATAAGTATGAATAACAAATATATGGACAAAGAAATTGTAAAAACATTACGATAAAGTGAAATATCAATTATCTAATGTCACCTCTTCAAGAGAAGCCCCTTGGCAAGGAAAAGTATGTCTTACCGACTTGTTGATGATACTAAAGCGCACATAAAGCGAGGCGAAGCGCTCAACATGTTTTGAGCCTCGCTTCAGGGCTTAAGCGCGCCTTTGACAACACTGATCATATACTGAGGTATATGAAGAATTCTCCGAGAAGAGGGTTGTTTATAGAAAGAATGAGCAAAGAGGCATTTAATACTACAAAGATGCAAACTAGGAAAGTTGGATTTCAGATGGGTGATCTACCTCAGGCTAATGTGCTACTACACATTTATTTGGGGAAATCTAGTTGACATAGAGAAGCAAGAAATAACATATTGTAGCCGGCAGTGCTAAAAGAAGAACACCGATCGATGGCTCAAGGGATTTGGAAATGATGTGGCTAAAAGGTTGTTCGAAGAACTAAGGAAACCTATGATCATGCTTATAAAGCTCTATGGCGAAAACAAGGCAACAATCAGTACTACTTACAACCTGGATCAGCGTGACAAAGCAAATCATCTTGAAATTGACAGATATTTTAGCAAGGAGAAGACTGAAGGAGGAGTCATTTGTATGTTGGACCTTGGGCCTAACTCCCCCAAAAGCTAACTCAAGAGGTGATAACTTCTTGATTAAAACACATGCTAATGAGGATTTCCACGTTGATATCAAATCTTTGGAATGCTACAAAGGTAGTGGAAACCAAGCTTTCAAGTCAAAGGAAGAAGGAGAGAGAGACTGCCTCCAATTCGTGGACCAAGGGACATCTTCACGACTTCAAACGTGGGGACGGACAAAAGAGAACAGCTTGAAAGCCATGGAGAAACGTCTCCATGATCACACTTCGTGGACACAAATGGAATTGAAGTGAAGAAAGCCGTCTCCACGGCCCCCCTTCGTGGAGACAAATTGTTCCTCCAGTTGTGGCTATTACGGCCTAATTGTAATTAAGGCCTAGTTTAGGGTTATTTTAGTATGTTGCTTACTATTTCCAATACCCTTGTTCCCTCTTTGGAAGTGTAAACTTTGATGAAAGATGAGATGTTCTCTTGGAGTGTAGAACACTCTTGTTTGCTTCGATTAGGGTTAGCTTCGTTCTCTTTTACAACCTTTCTTGAATTACAACATAGCTAGGTAATTCATGTATGAGTTCCCTTTCTCCTTTATATGGATTGCTTCTTTAATTGAATGTTATTCTGGTTAGTGTCAAGTTCTCTTTTGATTGTTCTAGATGTTAATTGTTTTGCATCTTAATTGTCGATTCATCCCTTTTACGCTAACTATCTTGGGTAGTGAATTTTTTTAAAGTAATACCTCGGGTAATGATTATTGCTAACTCATCAATGTGTTCAACTAGTTCTTAGTTGGGTTGTTTGATAGTTCAAGCCCTAATTTCTATTCTGCATATCTTTGCTTCCCTCTCAATCTTCGATAGTGTTTTTAGGGTGGGTTATTTTTATATAACCCGTTATTTGTATCTTCCCGGTTGAGAGTTATCAAAAGGTGAGGATTGCCCAAAATCATATACAGGAGTCCAATTCATCATCCCACCCGGTGTAGGAATTCAACACTTACCGCACATCTGGAGCGTGGACAATATAAGATGGGGTCCAATATCAAGTAAACAACAAATTGGGATGGGCCCGACTCTAAACATGATAAAGAAATGGGCTTTGAGCCTAACTCAACCTCAAAAGCTAGCTCAAGAGATTAGGATTACCCAAGACCATATAAAAGAGGCAAATTTCCTCATCCCACCTGTTGTGGGACTTCAATGTATGCCATTTATATCAACGCCACATCAAGTTACAAACATTCTCACTAAAGGACTACATAAGCCAAGTTTTGAATCTCTAACTAGCATGTTGGGCATGATAGATATGTATGCACCAGCTTGGGGGAGTGTCAAGAATCTACTGTAATCTTTGACTTTTAATTATTGAGCTTTCTCATAAAAGGATAGTTTCTAATTTATCAGGATCCTTGATTCTGGGATCTTGATATTTTAGAAAACTTGGGATTGAGGCGTAGTAGTTCTTTTTGTTGTTGTTGGTATTTTACGAAACTAATACCTTGAGTTCAACAACTATAATTCTCGATATTAGACATTAGCTTCCTTATTATTGGTTTTCCTATAAATACTATATCAGATTGCAAAACAATATACGAATGAGAACTAATGTTTCCTCCTACTAAATTCTACAAAAAAGTATCTCTTACTTTTTGATAAGGAGCAAAAAGCATTTCTCTTACTATCTTCCGTCAACTTGCAATTCAACTTGTTTTTCTTTCATTTAATCTTATCCTATTTGTACAAAATTGGACTAGTTGGTCTGTTGTGTTCACCTTTTGCTTCTTTTTTTTTAATGAAGTAAGATGTTTCATTAAAAAGCATCAAGAAGATGCATAATTAGGGGCATAATTACATATAGATAAATATACTAAAGAGAATTGTAGGCCCCTATACATTGGCTCCCTCTAAAATTAGAGTACTAATGAAATCCAAAAACTGCTCAGTATTAGAAACTGTACACCTTTTGCTTTCTTTTTATAATAATTCCTTCAGAGCAATAAAAATGTAGTCTTGGTAATAACTTTTTCAAGCTAATATAGACACTATCTAGAAATAACTTTGGAACATAGAAGTCAGTTGGAAACCTTCGCTGCCACCTCTAATTCAAAGGTACTTTAACTATTTGAATTGCCAGAAGTGAACGACTGAAATGGGCTAAACTGAAATAATTTAAATACAACATTTAGCTAATCCGTAGTGCATGTGAACAAATTAAATCTTTCCACCAAAATGGAGTTCAGAGCAACAAAATTATGCAGTCACGAAACAAGAGCCAAAAAAAGAAGCTGCTGTAAACCAAATTTGGCAAATTAGAGCTTTCATGCATTCATAAATTCTCTCAAGATGGCAATCCAACAGACCAAAATATATCTCGAGAACCTACCGATAACCTTTGTTGGTTCAATCCACCATTTGCTTCAACTATGAGGTAGCCATTCGACTTTGGCAGTTCTGTGAAACATTGAAGCACAAAAATAATATCCATTACTAGACATTAATAATTCAGAATTTCTTTAACAAAAGCCATAAGGAAAGTTGATTTTGGATATTCAGCAAGGGCAGCCAAAAACATTAGGCTCTCCTATATGCTCAAGCAAATCAGAGAAATCCAAATAGTGCCATGGAAGATGTAATGGAAGACTAAGGCTCCTATTAAAGTAGCATGCTTTGGGTGGGTTTCTACAAGGGGGCATGTTTAACACAAAATAATCTGCAAAAAAGGGGTTTTGTACTATGTAATAGATGCTACTTGTGTCAAGAAGATCTAGAAACAGTGGAGCACCTGTTTATTCATTGCAGAGTTGCCAAACAGTGCTGGGAATTATTTCTAAGTATTTGTGGTATTACATGGGTTATGCCTCAGAATGTGAGAGGTTTATTAGAAAGTTGGCAACAACAGGTTACTAGTAAAGAGAATAAACAGATCTGGAGGACTATCCCATTCTGCATTTTCTGGACAATATGGCTGGAAAGGAACAAGGCCTGTTTTGAAAGACATAGATCTCCTATTTCTAGAGTAAATGATAGTTGTTTACAGAATCTGTTCTTCTGGTGTAGAAGTAGTTCAATAGGCAGTCTGAACCAACTAATGGATTTCTTAGATCTATTAGGAAGGAAAGTCTAGTAGTCTGAATTTCTTTCTGGTGTTATGTAAACTGTAAGTACCTTCTTGGTACCCTTTAATAAAACTTTTACCTTATCAAAAAAAAAAGATTTCTTTAATTCCACTGTGGAGGGTGAAAGGGTAGGTTGGGGATGGAGAGTTTGTTAGAGCTGGAGAAAGAGGAACAAGAGATACTTTATTGATATGTTCTTGGCATGGTAGATAACCATCTTTAACTTATGGAAGCGGTAATTGGGCAATCTTACGTTGAGACTAAGGAAGGATACTGCTTTGCATCAATATCTCAGTTTAAGAGAATTTAACACTAATTGCAAGAAAAATAGACAAATAATAGGAGCATTGCTACTGGCTGAAACAGAATGAAAACCTTCTTGAGAAACAGTATGGCCAATACAAGGCTTCCAAACTTGATGCAACTTAGGATTCCACACATTTGTTAACTGCATAATTCACACCGATCAAACTTTTGGGTTAGTGCTATGAACTTTCATAATAACTATTCACCAACAAGATCTCTGCAAAAGAATTATATAGAGAATATATAAAGAATGAATCAATAAACGTTACTTTTACCAATTAAGAATCAGATAACCACCCATTACCAACTCAAAAATAATATTCCATATACACACTGCAAAAAGAACTATGTAGGAGGACATTAAGAGAAAAGCTATCACTTTTACCCATTAAGGATCAAATAACCATCTGTTACCAGCGCAACCCAAACACTTTTACCCATTAAGGATCAAATAACCATCTGTTACCAGCACAACCCAAACTTCCCATTTATACCTCTGCAAGAATCTTCAAATATTCCGGATAAGACTCTTTACACGGAAAGCAATAATGAATATAGGAAAACTTTCAAGAGGTAAATCAAGCCCAAATAGCTCAATTCTACTCCAGTTTACGAAAATGTCAGACAGAGTACAAAGTTAAGTTCTAAAACATCTTTACGCTGTCCATCTACATAGCTTAAATTCACTGTTCAAATCAGGATTATCACAGAAGAAGGAACCCGCAACTGTAGCAGTAAGCTAGAGAGAGAAGAAAGGAAAAGTGAGCTCAAATGAAAACTGTACTAAGTCTATGAAACTAACTGCACAGAAGCTATTTATACTAATCATCTAACCAACTCACTAACCTGTAACTAACTCACTAAGTATTTAACTTAATAACAACCAGAAAAATATCTTCAGCTACTGTTACAACTACGCTAGTAATGAAAACACAACTAAGCTAGTACATTATAAGCAATACAACTTATATTTTCAACATACACAGCAAGTTAGTAAGGCAATATACAAATGGACCGAATATCTAATAGGGCGCGTGTGTGCCACTAAAAGCTCATTACACTTCAAATCTTTGCTCATGATTAAAGTTCACAAGTTACCTTCCTAAGATTTCATGTTCAAAATTGTGGTTCCAGAATCAAACCAAACAAGACAAGTAGACAACTAACATATAATATTAAATCAGAAATTTAATCACACTATACTAAGGGTGTGTTTGGTATGGAGGAAAACAATTTCAGGAAGTAGGGAAAACAAGTTCCATAAGTGACATTCTAGGTTCATTATCTCCTCCCCACCAACCCAATGCCCCCAACCCCCACCCTTTGACCATCCCAGCCCCCGTCACCCTCGAACCCCCACTCCCCACCCCACCCCATAGTGTTTTGCTAGATTAGATATAAATGCTCTTGGGATAATAAGTTGTTGCTTACTTACCAACTAGAAAATACGTAACAAACACACTTGTTTTCCAAGAAAACATTTTCCTTCATACCAAACACACATTAAAAGAAAACCTCGGAAGTGAAATTGTAAGAAGATTACCAAATTGGAGGTTCCATTGTTCTCAGCCTCCATTAATGGCCAGAGCTTTTGAAAAACCTGTGGGCTCCGGTAAACTGATCCACGTGGTGGCGATACGGGGCCAGATGCATCAAAGCCTAAAACACCCATATATAACAGCATTCCAGATATATACAACAAAGGAGCAAAAAGCAACACCCCTCTTCGCCTATATACAGCAGATACTATCATAAAACCGAACTTCTCTGCAAAATTCTGCAGCTTTACTTCACCTCCAAAAGCAGTGTTCTTATTCCGGCCATGACGGAAACGAGGGGACGATGGCGGCGACGGCGAGTTCACGCCATTGCCTAGCCGGCTTAGGCCGTGCATGTAGGCAGTTATTCTACTTCAAAACCACATTCATTGATCAGTGGGAAGGAAAGAAGCAAGATAGAGCAACAACCCAACACAATTAATCAGAAAATTGCGGAAAGTGATTTCTTTTTTAGAGTAAATATTAGTGAAGAGAGTTATTCCGTACTGTACTGATAGGGGGATATCGGTGGTGGTGGAGAAGTTGCAATTGTAGGGGCCTTTGTATAAAGGGGGCGTGACAGCTATACGCAATAAAGAAAGAAATCCACTTCTATTGGCCTCACCGACACAAGGATTTCATTTATCCGTTCTGATACGGTCTCTTCTTCTTCTTTCTGTGAAATTGGGAAAAGCTTTGACCCCACAAAGAAACATAAAAGGAAGAGTGAAGTAAATTATCAAAATGGTCCTTAATTTATAGGAGTTAGGACTATTTTGGACCCTTGATAGTCATTAACTATATAAAGAAAGGATTGTGGTGGCATGAGAATTTCTGGGCTAAGGTTTGATGTGTTAAATGTGAGTAATCAATCAGGCCCAACACAAAGAGAATATGGTAGTATTCAAGAGGTAAGGTTCAATTTAGGTGTGTTGTAGTATTTCATGTGTGTAGTTGATAAGGATTTGAAAGAACTATGTTTGAAGGTTCTGAGTTGAGGCATGATACAAGGTACGATCGTACATTCGACATAAAGTGGACTTAAAAATGAAACTTTAGGAATTTTGACATATGGTGGAAGGTGCGGGTTGTACGTGGCACCCACGAGTCGTACCTCGAATCGTATGTCAACTCCCCAAAAACATAGCTCACTATCAAGATTTTGGGACCATGTACGGCCCCACCTACTGTTGTAGGTGGCCATGTACGGTTGTACATGGTATCACAAGTGGCCCGCCAACAGCAACTTTCCGAAATTTTCATTATATTTTCACTTCTCTAAGCCCTAGCACGACTTTTCTCTCCTCTCCTTATCCTCCCACATCAAGGTAAATCTATTCTAAGTGTTTCTAAGTAGTTCTAACCATTATACACATATTAATAACAAGATTCTATGCTACAATCTTAGGGTTTTCTTGAAAACACTTCTCAAAGATTTTAAGTGAAGTTTTTGGTGTTCTTCTTCAAAGTTTGGGTTTTTCTTTAGATATTTTTGGAGCAATTAAGGTATGTAAGGCTCCATGTGGGAACTTCTAATTATCCTCCCCATGCCACGGTCTTCAATACCCGATGCATTATCTTCAATAAGTGAATTATGCCTTCAAGTATATATGAAACGTTGTATTGTTCATGTATTGCATTCCAAATGTCATGAAATTTCTATGATATCCTTAGATTCTCATAACTTCCTATTCCGTGGGTGTCATTGTGTCCACATCAATAATATGATAAATAGTAAACTTGTGATTCTCCTTCAGTATAAGTAATATGACGGTCTTATGGTTATATACTTATGCTCTAATTCACATGATGAATTATGAAATATAATTATTGACTAATAAGACATTCTTTATAACTTTAATGTTTGGGGTTACTATTGTTAACTGAGAAGGTGTACATTCATGTGATAAGCGCCTGAAACTACATTGACAACGTAGGATAAGGGTCGTATCGTTGGTTCGGGCAATTCCTTTATGTTACCCCAGTGAGGGTTTTGATATAGATTATATTTCTAGCAAATGTTATGTATGTCTCATCAACCCAGTAATGTCACATTCCAACCTTGAGGGAGGTGGCCGACACTCGACACCCTAAGGCCCAAGCGAACCAACTGTAGTACATGAATCCTAAAACATGAAACTTGGGCCGACAAGTCCTTCAAGTAGCAACAATAAGATAGAAAGCAATGATAACCTGCAAGCAAAAAAGTCCCAACACAACATATATGCATAGACTAAGGCCGACAAGGCCGTCACGAGTATATCAACAACTAATAAGGGCCGAAAAGGCCACACAAAATATATATACAACAACCTCTAGTCTGCAAGCCTCTATGAGTACTATCATGTGTCATCAAGTCGGGACAGGGCCCCGACATACCCAAAATAACTATATACATATGCAGTAGCACCTATCGACTCTGTACAATAACTCTGGAGAAGTGGAGTGCGACAACCAATATCTGGAAATAGGTACCCTATTTAGGAGGTATGTTAGCATGTCTACATGTACCTGCGGGCAGGAACACAGTGCCCCAGAAAGGGACGTCACTACGAAAGATGTACTGAATATATAAGGCATGTAAAGCATATAAATAAATGATGTAATAGAGACCTCTTAAATTTGAGGACAAATTCTTTTCAAGAAGGGGAGAATGATGCAACCTGAGTCGCCTCAAGACCATTCACGGGGAGTCAAGCCCATGAACTCCAAGTACTTAAAGGGTTATTCATGAAGAGAGATGTTCTTTAGTTCACTTTGGAGTCATCTCGGGGTTTTCAAGTGTTTGAAATTGCATGGGAAGACAAAACGGCGAAGAGAATTGTGACATGCACTATTTGCGAACCACAGAACGGATCTACATCCCGTAAATCAGGCTGAAAATCACAGAATGACACAATAGGAGAAGGACCGACGAAGACCATCAGCAAGCCGCATTTACGAGCCACATAATGAGACTGTGATCCACAGACTGAGAATGCGGACCACGGAATGACTTCGAGGGGATGTTTTTGCAAAAACAGGAAGTGTCACTTTTGGGTCTTCTTTGTAATAATTTAGCCTAAACTATAAATAGCTAGCCTAGTCCATTTCATTCTGTAAATTATCTTGAATATTGAACTTACTACTCTTTGAGAGTTTGAGAGCTTGTTAAGCTTTTAGTTGAAATTTGCTTAGGAAAGATATGTTGTTTTAGATTCATTTCCTTGAGGTCTGTCTCATAGGTTACGTGCTTATCTTGGTTAATTAATTAAGGTCCTTAGTTTAATATACTTTGGATTGATTTTGATTCCATTTTTTGTGTCTACCTTTTTATCTTGTTTTTATTTCAATTCCGTAATTAAAATCACATCACGGGTGGTGGCACAAAAGAAGAGAGTTGAAAAGTACTTTAATAGGGAGGCAAACCTCCGATATTTCAAAATCAGAGACTATGTCCTTCAGAAAGTAACTCTTAGAACAAAGGATCTGAATGTCAAAAAAATTGGGCCTGACCTAGGAAGGACCTTATTGAGTCACGGGGATAGTATTTAAAGGAACGTACTAGTTGGAAGATGGGAACGTCACAAAGCTGCCAAACAACTGGAATGTTAGCCACTTAAAGTAGTACTATCGCCAACAAGAGGTATGCCCCGTGACTATTCAATTGCTTAAATCCTCTGTTATTCAATAACTTATGATGTCATAGATAGTACTACTGATAGCAAAATCTCAAAATTCGGAAAGTATGTGTTTTACTTTTCTTCCTTTAGCCATGCTTTTTAACAATTAGTTTACCCGATAAGGTTTATAACGCGTCAGCAAAGTAAAGTGTATTACCATAAAGATGAGATTTGATTCCAGATCAAGAGATTTGACAAAAAGACTAGTGTTTGAGTCCTCATACTTCCCACTCAAACATTGAGAGGGATAATCCTATGAGGCAAATTAAGGTACTGCAACATTGGGGACTGCCGTACACAACCACTAGGGATTGCCCAAATAATAACGGGACTATTGTAAAAAGAGGCTGCAATAAGATTGCAAAACTAGGGACTATTCCAAAACAGATTGGGACTGCACGGACGATCCTAAAAGATGAATCGAAGTTGAAGAATTGGTTTAGTCTCATAAGACACGAAATCGGTCAACAGTTTTAGTGTTTTTATTTTTTCATTCATTCCATGTTAAAGTTACTTTTGTATTGCTTTGGCTATGCGCCCTTTTCTGTAAAGGAAATTAAACATGCACATTTTCTTCCATCTCTATCTGATTCAAAAAAAAACCTTATGATTAGTTTAAGTGTTTTTATGCATTTTAAGGTAAGACGGGATCACAAATCCAGAACGATTGTGCCTAAATGAAGTCAAGACATTCTTTCACAAGCATCGAACATATAAGGTCCCTCTCTTATAAAGAATCAGATATTTATTCTCAGGTTCTTCCTCATGATTCAGAAATTATTTTCCAATCATGTAATGTAATTGGAAGTCGTTTATCCGGATTACACAAAAAACTTAGTTATGGTAAAAGATTGAAAGAGTGGCAAAATCCGATAAAACCGGTTAAGTATTTAATAAATTCGACAGTTTTTTACCTGGTTATATGAAAACATTGTTTTGGCAAAAGTATTGAAGAAACGGAAAAGTTCTTAAATTGGTCAAGTGATGAAAGAAGTCTGAAGTTGCCTACACAATTACGCGAAAAGATTAACTCCAGCCAAAGGAATTGAAAGTTTCTTACATCCTAGGTTTATCTCCTATCTCCAAAAAATATTTTAAGTTTGCGAAACTTGATCACATGAACAACATTAGATTAATTCTAGGTGATAAAAGGCACAAGCAAGTTATGCACAAATATGAAGTAAAAGAAAAAAAACATTATTACATAAATTAACGGACGTAAACAAGACTTGTAGTATTTACAGTTGAACAACCAAAATACATAAAAGGGATAATAGAAAGAGCTATGAAAACTCTGTATTCATCATAAATCATGAAGGCATCAGTGGCCACAAGAGGAGTGCAGGAATGATGATCATTCTTTTCAGCTCCAGAAGAAGAGGCACCGCCGGTAACCGAAACAACTAGAGCGGCATGGTCAATTACAGCCTCATGGGACGACGTTGACATTACAACTTCAATAAGTGGAGAAGAAGGAAATGATGTATATTTGTCTTCTTTTTCTTCGTCATCCTCAAGTTCGCCTGACTCTGATCTAACTCCGAAGGAACTACCTACATAAGTGGGAGGAGAAGGCAATGGCAGATTAAATGGGGATTTGTCCTCTAAGGCATAAGACTCGACGTTTTTAGCCTCTAAATCCTCATAGATGACCTGGCCCTCCTCTAGAGTCATTCTTCAAGTGCTCTAGAAACAAAAGTTCTTCTCCAAAGTTCTATAGGCTCAGGCCGACTTTGAGGATTTAGAGGCTAAAATAACCCTAGCAGAAGCGTGCATTTGCTTGTTCACGAGGCTCTCCATCAACACCGCATTCATTTTCTCTTGGTACCTAGGAGTGGCCACATCCTCAGATAGTTAAGAAGACCTACTGGCTTGGAGAGAAACTATATCTCGGTCGGAACCTCTAGAATGATCGAACGTGTATCGGTGGAATTTTGAACTGGAGTGGGAGGAGTGTCGATGAGGCCGAAAGAAGTCATGAGTTGAGCAGTAGAAGTGGAAGGCATCGTGTTAATGATTGAAGGCCCCAAAATGACATTCCCCAAAGCGGGAAGAGTAACTGGAGGTCAGATGACAAAGTCCAAACCTTTATAGACCACAATCCAGGCCTCCTAAAAAAGAGTGTCAGTTTCACCAAACTGTGTGACCCACACGGTGGAACTGTCCTCCTTTATTGTCATTGTGGTCTCTTCTTCTTCTTCTTCATCCTCAATGACCAAATCACTGGTACATTGTCCCAGAGGCGGGAATGACCTCTAGGGTCTCTAGTTCGAGGGTCCCTTCACTTACCCCCATTTGCTGGAGCTTGTATTTTATCTATTCCTCACATCTTTAGGACTGGAAGAGGAAGGTGTCTCACCAGATGCAGAAATAATGACCATGCTCCTCTTGCGGGACAGAGCTTATTCTATCTCCCTCTAGGCTACCTTCGGGTCGAGAGGATCATCATGGGCTCAAAAGCCCAAAGTCTTCTTGTGCAGCCCTGAAAAGCCAAAGAAGAAGGTTAAGATAGGGATAAAGACAAATAATTGAATAGAAAGATTCTGAAGAGAAGTACCACAGGAGGAGCAGGATCGTTATTTCTGCATCCGGTGAGACACCTTCTTCTTCCAGTCCTAAAGATGCAAGGACAGAGCTTGTTCTATCTCCCTCTAGGTTGCCTTTAGGTCGAGAAGATCATCATGGGCTCAAAAGCCCAAAGTCTTCTTGTGCAGCCCTGAAAAGCCAAAGAAGAAGGGTTAAGATAGGGATAGAGATGGATAATTGAATAGAAAGATTCTGAAGAGAAGTACCATAATTTTTGGGCTTCTAATCTTTTCCTCGACTAATTTCCTTCCATTTTAGAATGTCTGTAATTTCCTTGCTCAATGGAGGAAAACCCAAGATCTACCTCTGTAGAAAATTTCCAAACTCTCTACTAAACTTGAGCAACTTTTAAGGTTATGACGACTTGTACACCTAAGGAAATATTCCAAACACTCTCTACCCCAATTGTCTCTTCTTCAACAATTCTCACAATGGTTGTTTCTCTCTCTTCTCTCTTCTTCAATGACCTTACCCAGTCAATGAAGTCCTTTACAAAACAACACATACTACAATCACTAGGAATGTATATAAGATCTTGTTTTGGAACCACAAGAACGTAACTATTATAACTAAAGAATAATATGATAAATCTTGATAGAATAAGTTATTTGACATTGTTGTAGTTGGCTCCTTTGAGACTCTTGGTGATAACTCTGCTCTCACTCTAGATTGGTCAAGATCCAAAGTTTTTTGATGTGTTGTATTTATAGGATTGAATGGTAGTCTTTAATTATCCAAATCCATCCAAGACTTGGTTTCATTAACTATACGAAAAGCAATACTTGTTTTACATGGATTTCCTTCTTTCCTTCTTCACGCATATTCAACAAAACGTCTCTTATTTCCAAGCCAATTCCATGTGTTATTTATGGTAACATTTCCATAGCTTGAAATCAAGTAGAATTGGAATGAGTCAAACCTCCGGTTCTCCAAGTCTGCACGAAACAACTTCTTCAAACAGTCTATAGTTGTTCATCAAAGGACCAGTTCCTCTAATCAGTTTCTCTTCAGTTGTAACTGCTTTACCAATTCCTTTTGGAAATCTATTAAGGATTTAGTTCTTCTACATCTTCCTTCATTTTTTCTTGTACTTGATTGTCACTTGTACATAGTTTTGTCAATCATCAAACTTCATTTAAGCTCTGAACTATTATTGAAACTACAACATCTCAATAATTTCTCCCTTTTTGATGATGAAAACCCATAGCAGCTTCATACATCCTCATGTCCACTTGATCAGCTTCATCAATATTTATTAGATCTTAATCAATATCTTCCTCCATAGGCATAGCTCTTATGTTGATAATATTTCCCATAAGAACTAGCTCCATGTTGTTCAACACTACAACTTCATGTTGATAAAACTCTAATCTAGACAAACTTCAGCAAGATTTTAAGCTTGCTTTAATTCACTCTCGATTTCATCAATATGTTAAGCTCACTTTAATCATTCTATGGACTTGCCTTCTATTCATTGTAGCCTACTAGATGGCTAGATTTTGCTTGACTAAGTAAGATTTGTAGGGTCACTTAATCAGCTAGGGACTTACCTTTCACTCTTTGAAACCCTAAAGATGGATAGGTTTTATGAACATGATCTTGTCCATATGTCTTCTCAAAAGAAAATTATCTCATGTCTTTTTCAAAAAATATCTTTTTAGTGATAAGTATAAAGACCAAGTTTATCTTCTTCTTTTTAACTTCCCTCTGTCTTCTATCAAATGCTTCTAAATCATGACTTGTTCCTTTATAAGTAAGAAACACTCCCATTATAATGCATCATAGGTTTAGAAATCTAGATATTTGTGCAGCGTTCTTCCATCTTTTGTACATTGATCACATTCTTTCATCCAAAGATGCGTGCTTATCTTTATAGGATGTGTGTGCATGATGTCTGAAAATGGAACATGAATAATATGAATATGAACTTAATCTTCCCAATTTTGACATCATCAAAAAGCAAGTGTATCAAAACAAGATCAAGTGTATTCCATCAACATCAAACTCATGGCCACTTGGGATACGCTATCATGAACACAATATAAGTGCTCAAATAAACTTGTCAAGTTAAAACCTTAGAATGATTTTTGCTTTCACCACATTAAGCCATAAGACTCAAACCAAAATATTACTATATAACATTCTAACACATGTATAAGGCATAGAAATCAAATTGGTACGTATA
This sequence comes from Anisodus acutangulus, assembly GCA_029783415.1. Lineage (NCBI taxonomy): Eukaryota > Viridiplantae > Streptophyta > Magnoliopsida > Solanales > Solanaceae > Anisodus > Anisodus acutangulus. The sequence continues at coordinate 13,511,789 of CM056493.1, read as the reverse complement.
AGGATTAAGTTTTGGTTTTGGCTAGGAAGGTATTAGGATCAGGTTCTCTGTTTCTACTCAATTAGTTTATATGAGTCCCTGTCATTTTTTCAAGGTGAGTGCTAGTATTAATCTGAATTTTTCTTTTGCATATTCTCATCCATCAAGATCATGTGTTCCCTCTTATGCATCCTCGTCTGTTATTTCCTTCACCTTTCCTGATTCTTGTTGAAGTCAGTCTTGTTCTTCACTGAACCTGAATTTTCTAACATCACCACTTGGAGGATGTGGATCATATTATTTTAATATACGATCCATGCTATCATATTTTTAATTCTTAACTTGTTTCTTGTCAATCCCGTTAGTCATCAACAACTAAGAATACAATTTCCTTACCAAAATTAGATCCATTGGTCATAAACTCCTCCTATGTATCTTCCTGATCAACTTCCTCTTCTTCTTCAAAATTTCACTGTATCTTTCCCCCATAATCTCTGCTTGTGTTCTTTTGCCATTGATTAAGACTTTTCTTGACAAATATTTTCAGTTTATGCTCTTAAGAAGATTTATGGCCCCAGGAGACTCATATTGGTGTTTTTATGAGGTAATAGAGGTTTTATGTTGATCAAGTTACACATATGAGGAGGTTTATAATGTTAGTTATTATATTAAAGGCTAATGACATATATGCTTGAACTCAAATAGGTTTTATCAAGAAATGGATTATAAGATTGACTTGGATAGTATAGCAATATAAAAATATTTATGCAACTAACTATTGAAAGGAGGTTCGTACTTGATAGTCATAGGAACCAAGTTCTTTTACTAATTTCTTCATTGTTTTTATCATTTGAGCTCAATTAATCATGCCATGAATGCATACTAGTCAAGGTATAAGATTGGTGAGTTAAACATTGTTCCACTTTGATCTGTGTTAAACACTACCTTTTCATAGCCAAAGTTGTGGAGAAATCATTGTGCTCAGTTCATATTTCAATTTAGCTCATTCAAGCTGATTTTCATAATAGCATATATGTTTCTCTCCAGCTTCTTCATCACTCTTTTCTTCTTTTCTCCTGTTGAATTGTACCTCAATAAGTCTTTTCTTTTGGCCGAGGTATTAGATTTGTTGTTATTGCTCTTCTTAATTAGTTGTTATGTTGTTTGCACTTCTTTTTCATCTCTCAGAGAACCAGTTCCTTCATCTGGTTTCTCAAGTAGTTCTTGATTACCATATGTTTATGTGGACCTGCATTTTGGATGTTCTCCTGCAGTCTCTCCCTTCCTTCCATATATTAATTTTGAACATATGGTTATTCATCAGACTTGCTTCATCTTTTATTTTCAAAACCAGGTTCCAAGTGATGATAATGGAATAACATATCCTATTTTTTTGTGCTCTCTGTAGAGTATATCTGTCATAAATGATCTTTTTCATGGGAGCTATACTCCCTTTATATTAGGCCTTTAGTGAGAGGAAATTTTCTCCCTTTTATAATGACATGTATTTAGATTATGTTGAGTAGATGCTAGCTCAATACTCATGAGCTTCACATTGAAGTTTTGATGATTTACCCGAGACAATCAAAATGAAATATAAGGAGGAATTCATTTGAAGAACCATATACCCAACCAGCTCTCCAAAGGACTTAGTGAAGCAGTCACAACATTCGAAGAAACTGGTCCTTACCCAACTTGAGACTTAAGCTATTTCATGCCAACATTGGAGAAGATGAAATATTGATTAATTTATATTCAATGAAGAGTTGGATTTCAGTTATGGTAATATTCTAGAATATATCATAGTTGATCAACATAGAAATTAGCATTATAGTAGGACAAGAAAGCCGACGCCCAAATATGGAAAGAAAGGAATATCCAAGTCAAATAAGGTTTGATTTACTGGTACAAAATGAAACCAAAACCTTTTTGGATTCAATCATTGAAAGCAGCGACTACTATATATACACAACACGATCAAGATTTGAAGCTTGGAAGCTACACCCACAAAGAACCCGAGCTTTATCAAGAAGAGTTAATTGTTCAAACAGCAAAGAACCCGAGCTTTATCAAGACGAGCTAATTGTTCAAACAACAAAGAACCCGAGCTTTATCAACATTTATCCATCTATTTATTTAGTTGTAGTTAGGTTCTTTGTGGTTCCCACCTATTTACTTTTTCAAGTGTTGTGTAGTAGGTGTCCGCTGGTTAGTTACATATACCCACCAAAAAACTAGGTTCTTAGAAACACTGTTGAAGAAACAAGTCCTTTAGGTTTGCAAGGAATTTGTAAACTTGTTATCCGCTCGGTTATAGTAAAATTTTGGATAAATTCTATAGGAAGATAGGTTGTGGTTTTTTTCTCTGTTGAGCAATGAGTTTTCTACGTTAAAATTATTGTGTTGATTATTTATTTCAGCTGCATTACCTTCATATGCAAATTGTTATAAGAATGATTCTTGGAACGCATGAGAATAGTCTGATCCTAACAGGTCACCACACATGCTCCTGGTTCTTCTCACCTAGGCCTATTTGATTAGATCAGTGATGATATTTAGGAACCCAGGGATGCTTGGTTTTCTTTTGTCTAGAAGAAGTGTGGGTTGAATTTTGTCTAGTCCATCTTTGCTGAGTTGCATTTGTCAGGATAGGTCCATGTTCCTCTGATGTGTCTTTCTCTCGAGGTATTGGATGTTCTCAATTTCTTGGAATTTGCCTGAACATGTATCATTGTAGTGTCCATTGTACCCATAATGAATGCATAATCGGTTGTATGGAATAGAGACATACGTGCTCCTGGATTATATGATTCGTTGGATCTTTTGAATCCCAGTCCCTATTTGTTCCTGTTGTTGTTCTCATTCAGAGATTTTAAAGTTTATGAAGACTTGTTCCATCCAAGTGCTTTCTTTACTTGTTCTGTAACTTTTCTCAATTTTTTTGGAGCATCCTATTCTTCTCATTTTCTATATGAAGATCAGCCTTGACATCTCCTAGCATTTTTTCGAAGTGCTCATAAATGTCTTCAACTTGTTCTTTATCCTTTGTGAATGCACTCAATAGTTCCTCTTTCTCAGCTTCCAACTCAATATATTTCTTGTTTAGATTAAGAACCTGGTCCTTGAGTTTAGGTTCTCTTTATACTCTTTTAGACTCTTGAGTGTTACTGTTCACTTTTACACTCGCGCGTAAAAATTACTTAGTAATTTAGCGTTTGTCGTGAACGAACAGAGTCGCCACCTAATTTATTAAATGAGAATTAGGAAATCAATTTAAAGGTTAATTTTGGAAATAAAAAATCCAAAGAAATGGGCAACGGTTCTGGTAATCCCCAAAGAAGATTTTAAGCACCTCGGTATTAAGGATCTGCCCAATGCAGTTTACCTACGGATCTAACATTTATGGCTAAAAATTATATAACTTTTTTTTGTAAAATGTGTTTAAAAGAGTTATATGTATAAAGTTTGAAAGAAGTTTATTCATGACTAATTTATTAGAAGTGTATTTTATTTGAAAAATGAGCTTTAGGGAGCGTTTTACTTTTGAAAATCATTTTTAGCGCTTTGATTACTCATTAACTCAAGGAGTGAAATAACTAATAATTCGGCTAATTATAAAAGAACAAATAACTTCAAAATGTATACGATTTATTAAGACTTTGAATTATAATTACAAGTCAATTTCGCAATCCGTTAATGTATTTCCTTGTTTATGACCAAAGAGAATCTCTTAAATCATTTAAATAAATAATTTTAGACTTTGAACTTATGAACAAAAAAATTATTTTGAATGCCTAATAACTCAAAATATTGTCACCATGTGCTTGAATCATTTCTTTTGGTAAGAAGACTTTGGACCTCAATTTAAATCATTCTGGACGCATTTGAAAACCTTCTTTTGCCTTGCCATTCAACATTTTCGAAATCAAATCCTAAGGGATAAGATGCGAGAAGCGAGATTGAGATAGTTCGGGCATGTGCAGAGGAGAAACACAAATGCCCAAGTGCGGAGGTGTGAAAGGTTGGCTATGGACGAGTTCAGGAGGGGTAGAGGTATGACGAAAAAGTATTTTGGAGAGGTTATTAGACGAGATATGGCGCAAGTGCAACTTAATGAGAAGTTGACGTTAGATAGGGGGTTGTGGATGACACGGATTAGGGTAGAAGGGTAGTAGGTAGTCGAACGTAGCCCTACTTACGCTTACAAACTAGTAGTTGTATTGTTATTAGTGTAGGCTCGCTTAGTCTAAATACTAGTAGGTGTAGTATTGCTTTATAGTAGCATTTGATTTCTACTGCTATGTGTTCTTTGGTGTACTTTATTTATCTTAAATACCTGCATTAATTACGACTTCTTTTAAGGATGTGCTAGTATGACTTCTTCGCATTTGATACGAGCATTTTCATACTGCTTTAAATTTTTTATCCGGGTCTGACCGTTTCTCTTACTTTGCTTGTGGTTATGCTTTGTCTTGAGCTGAAAGTCTCTCGAAAACAGTCGCTCTACCTACCAAGGTAGAGGTAAGATTCTACCCTCCTCAAACCCTACGTTGTGGGACTTCACTGAGTATGTTGTTGTTGATGCTATTATTTAATACTTTTTCTTAAGAAAAACCAACCTTTAATGCTTATAAAATCTGAATCCTTTATTAACAACTTAAACGACTCGTAATCATTCACTCTACTGGGATATCATCTGGTTAAGAAAGTAAAACAAAGGTACAAATCAACAAATACTAGATGCGCGTGGCCCAATTGCGGCCATCCGTCGTTCTGTTCCGCTGCTACTGGACTGTTGTGGGCTGACTCGATGTAGTGATTACGTTGGGCTTCCGGCCCAACAGAAAATATATATATAGTGGGAAGTTCATGCAAAAATAGAAAGGAAAGGATTAATATCCAACTATAGCAATATTACTATTTTTAATCAAACTTAAAGTAAACAAACAAACAATCTCATGCTTAGCATACATATTGTACTTGAATAATAACACGCAGGGAAAAACATATTAATGGTGCAAAAGGGAAATTACACAGAACTAAAATGATGAGAAAACATTTAAGATAAGGAGGAAAATTTACATGTTGCGGAGCAGCGACTGGGGCGAAGAGAGCGCGGATATCAGCTATTCACCAACGATTTGAACAAACATCACTTTGAGCCAGCGAAGAGGATTCAAAAGCGATGGAAAAAAAAAGCAAGCAAAAAGATTCAACTTTCTCCAACGATTTGAAGAACCCAACTGGCAAGATACTTTTTTCTTGTTTGGAGTTGTGTAATTCAAAAATTCAGTGTTTTGTGGTGTTAAACCGTGGTCTTGAATGAAGAGTTGAGGATTTTATTTAAATATCTAGGGTTTTAGTCTCATAATTTTGTACTGGAATGGAGGGAAATCGAAAAGAAAAAGATGGAGCGTTACCGTTGGCTTGCGGAGAAGAAGCCAAAAACATTAAAACATATTGCCCGAAACGGTGAAGCAAGGTCTGAGAAAGTGAAAACGCGTGGAAGCTTATGCCAAAAATGGCCGAGAGACAACTCGCTTGGAGGCGGCGGCGCTGGTTGTAGGAAAATAGGGCTACATTATGATTAGGTGAAAACGATTTGGGGGATTTGGGTGAGTGGGCCGGTCTGGGGGAAATTAAAGGTAATGAACTGGCCGGATTTTTGAGGTTTTGGGCTGAGTATTGGAGAATAATAGCAAATTGGGGCTGCTCTTAATGGCTGAAATTGAGTTCAAAATATAGCACTTTTTCGTTACAAATATAGTCAAAGCTTAATGGAATATTAAAGCCTCAATTTGAAATCAAGTAAAAATTGAGATGAATCATTAATTAATTTAATCAAGCCTCTTAACTTAACAAAGTAGAATATTTATTTGTGAAAATAAGCTAATTGTAATAATTAAGCCGTAAATGACTCAAAATCTTCACTTTTGAAGTAAGTATCGAATTAAACACACATTTCAAACATACTTGATACTTAAAATTATATGTAAATATCTATAATATATATTAGTGTATTTTGCCGAATTGAATGACAAAGATAGCACCAAAATATTTGAGAAAATATTTCTGAACTTTTACAAATATATATTTCACTTTGTTTGAAATTCAAGAAGCTTGACTAGTTAATTTAAAATGTGGAAGGTTAAAATTGAGTGTCAACATTGACTTTCATTTCAAGGATGGTATGTGTATTCATCAACTTCTTCTTCTCAGCATGGAGATTCTCAAAGGCATTAATGACAATGAGTCACACTATCATGCTTTTCCATGGAGTAAGTGTGAATCACATCTTTTATTTCAGTAGAAATTACCTTAGTATTGTCATATTTAGAATCTGAGTCTGAGTTGGCCATTAATATCAATGTATCTTCTGTATCATACTCCTCTCTTGCCATTAGGGATCTATTTTTTAACTTCTGCCTTATTATCCTCATCATCACTTGAGGAGTCTCCCATGAAAGCTAATGTTTTTCTTACAATTTGATCAATTTGTCTAGTGTTCATCCTGTTTCTAGGGACTTGTTCCTTTTTTCTTCTTTCATGATTATTCTTCTCCGTCATGTTCTTTCTGTGGACATTCTCTAATGAAGTAGTCTGGACTCCTGCATCATTCTGAATTGCTTCTATGGGGGCCTCTTGGTCTTGCGGTACTTCTTTTACTTAGGAGTGCTCATCTCTTAATCATTCTTTGGAATCTCTTGGTGAGTAATGCCATATATTCATCATCAAGGTCCTGATCATGGATAGCTGTGAGGACTACTTTCACATCTCTACTTGGATGAGTATTCTTCTGAATCTGGAGCTTTCTCATCTTATAGGTTTTTAAGTTTTTCATGAGTTCTTCCATTGTTATAGTCTCTAAATATTTGGCCTACGTAATGACTTCACCAATCAAGTCTTGTATCCTTTATTTCCACCAGCTATTTTATCTGTCATTGAAGTATGGTGGGGCTAAGTGATCTGCCGAAGCTGTGGGATGTAAAAATACATCGGTAGGGGAGCCTTCCGCCTCGAGGCAGCCATGCCTTTTTTGAATAGTTTACAACAAGCTTTGAGTGGTAGACAAGGGGCGCCTCTATCTGTGGGTGGGCAGATGAAATGCGTTAATTGGGTGACTTATGATGAATGACAGGAAGAATGGAGCCGAGCTTCTACCAAAAGAGATGATTTACCTTGTCACGCCTCGAATATGACCTGGACGCGACACAACACTCGGTGTCTGACTACATGTGACTGAGCGAATCACATGGCTTGCTGAATCAACATGGGACATAAACTGATGCAGAATATAATTTAAAACATGGAAAGTCTAAATAAAACATGTAACTTCATAATAATAGTGAAAATACGATTTTAAAACATAAGTGCGGAAATAGTCTGAAAATATAGTTGTGCAGCCCACAAGGCTAAACGTAACTTAATACTCAATATGGCACACTAACTAGTCTATGGAACCTCTGACATGAGTCTGGAATACTGAACTGGTACTGGAAGCCCCATCATACATGATTGTCTAACATGACATAACTGCTAAAAGTAAAGACAATGTCCCAATGTAAATGGGACTCACCAAACAACTGATACGATAAAGTCCTAACGAGCAGATTCATTATTTTGAAAATCTGTACCTGTATCGTGAAATATAGGCCCCGACAATAGGGACGTAAGTACAATGGAATTGTACTTGCATGTAAAGAAACTAAATGAAAGAATTGTAAGTGGGATGCTTGGGAAATGGGCAGCCCAAATCAATAACATGGATACATGAAGTAATTTGAATTTGAAATTGTAACTGTAACTTTAAACTGTAAAGTTGTAATTGTAACTGAAACATATACATGACCATGATCTGCATGATCAAGATGTTCGCTGAGTAAACTATTTTAAGTAGGTATATTTGTGGGAGATCCATAGTATAATCGACAACATGAAAGCACCATGTGAGTACGTGGAGTTTGGTACTTGGCTCGACTAGCAGAGCAATCCCACACCTTGTCGGGGTATGAGACATGAACATGACATGAATTGATCCAATCAATAAACATGAACTAATTGTCCTAACTGAGCGGAGTGATCCTTATCCTACATTGGCATACGTAGTTTCAGGTGTTTAAACATTCTCGGTAAATTTATGCTACTCCCAAAAACTTGAATATGAATATAAATGGCATCTACGCCCATGATTTTCAAGATATGATTCATAATATAGTCCATAACATGTATACATATATATATATTCTCATGAGACATGGAAAACATGTAGAATTCGTGCAATAGGGCAATAATAGTTCATATAAATTTAGTATTTCATGCTTGAGACTCATGGAAATCAAAGTATGAGTATTCATGGATTACGTAATGAGTTCATAAAGTTCATAATGATATGCATGAACGAAATATGAAGTTTCGCTATTTAAAGTATAAGAACATTTAAGCTTCCCATGAAACTAAGGCATAATACTCATAAAGGTGAGAAATTCGTGGAAGACATGAACGAACGTGGAGTGGGAAAGAATAATGGTGTTCCCACACGTGGATAGAAGACCTACATACCTTAATCTCTCCAAACCTTGAAGAAAAGGTATGAACTTTGAAGAACAAATATGAACTTGAAACCTTGAGAAGGCATTTCTTGAAAACCTTAAGATTGCAACGTATAAGCTTGGTAAGAATCTATGTATAAGTGTTAGAATTACGTAGAAATACATGGGAGAGACTTATCTTGATGTGTGAGGATGAGGATAGAAGATAAAAGTTATGCTAAGACTCGAAGAACTGAAAAATAGAGAAAATTCAGAAAACACGCGACTTTAAAAAAACCCGGGTACAATTTGCTGTTCAATTTGCGTGCGAATTGCATTATGCTGTAGTAATGCTAAGGCATATCGAAATAGAACACTGGCAACTTCGAGACTGAAACTTGGTCTAAAATATGGAGCAAAATGTGTGGCATATTGCGATCTCCATCGCATAATGCTTTATGCGCCACATATGTGTGGTCAGTGTACTACTATGTGACCCTTTAGCAAAACGGTCATAACCTTTTGTACATACATCCATTTGAGCTTCACCATATATGTATGAAAAGGTATTTCAAAGTGATACAACTTTAGTGTTTTAAGTTTTCTCAAATTCCTTATAGGTTTTCCCGTATACTCACTTTAAGTGAGACATGATGCAAACTCACTTGATAACATTCTCCGTAGAGTAGCTTCAGACTTTACGTTGTTCTAAGACTCTTATTATACCTTTTATAGGTTTAAAAACACTTCCTATACTCACCATCGTGGTTCCATTATATCCCCATCTTAAGGGTCAAACCTTAGCCTGAAGGTACGAGGTGTTACAGTGGTCTTGTTGTTGATTGACCTTCTTGAACTTCAGGAGGTGCAACTATCTCTAATCTTTCAAGGTGCTAGCCTTTAATGAAAGTTCTATCTCTAATATTAATTGTTAGTTCGATTACGACCTATGCAATAAAAAACAAGGGTTTTTTTAGTAACTATACAAAAAAGATAGGTTACGGAATATGTAAATCAACACAAGAATTTTTACGTGAAAAACTCCTTGCTCAAGGGAGGAAAACCCCCGACCTACCTCCGTAGGAATTTTCCAGGCTCTCCAGTAAACTTGATCAACTTTTAAAATTACCACGACTTGTACACCTAAAGAACTATTCCAAGCAATCCCTACCCGAACTATCTCTTCTTCAACAATTTTCAGAATTATTGGCTCTCTCTCCTCTCTCTTATTAAATGAGAACACAACCAATGAAGTCCCTTACACAACAACACCTACTACAATCACTAGGAATGTAAATAAGATATTGCTTTGGAACCTCAAGAACCTAACTATTACAACTCAACAGTATGATAAATCTTGATAGGAACGAGTTTTTTGACGTTGTTGTATTTGGCTCCTTCAAGACTCTTGGTGCTGACAATGCTCTCATTCTAGATGTCTCTCTCTTTGGTTGTGGTCAAGCTCCTAAGCTTTTTGACGTGTTGTATTTATAGGATGAATGACCGCCTTTAATTCTACAAATCCATCCAAGTCTTGGTTTCATTAATTGTGCAAAAATCAATCCTTGTTTGATATGGATTTCCATTTTTCCTTCTTCACGCGTATTCGACAAAACCTCTCATATTTTCAAGCTAATTCCATGTGTTCAATCTATCTTGAACCCGAGTTCATTGTAGAATTGAAATGCGTCAAACTTTCAATTCTCCAAGTCTGTAGGAAACAACTTCTTCAAACCATCTCTAGTTGTTCATCAAAAGACCAGTTCCTCTTAGCAGTTTTTTTTTCAATTGTGACTGCTTTACCAGTTCCTTTTGAAAATCTGTTAAGGATTTGGTTCTTCTGCCTCTTTTATTTTTCCTTTTACTTGATTGTCACTTGTACATAGTTTGTCAATCATCAAACTTCATTTAGATGCTGAACTATTATTGAGACCACAACATCTCAACCACTGTCTTTCTTGGAAGTACATATGTTGTTAGGTTGTTCATCTGAGAGTGTGTGAAAAATCAGGTTGAAGACTCCGGTCCTTGTGTCATAATCTTGATTCATTGGATCCCTCCTAGTCCACTTGCAATAGAATTTTAAGTTGTAACCATCTGCCTATATAAAAGTACTGTTATGTTGTTGTTTGATTGTTACGAGTAATATTTTTATTGTTTCAAGTCAATGTGACTTGAGTGGGGTATACCAATCAGGTGATTGTTGATGTTAAGACTTAGATTTAGGTCTTAGATTGCAAGTATTTGTAATACGATTTTTTGGCTAACTTTGTTTAGTGAAGTATGAAGTCAAATCCTATTAGGTAGATCGTTTTTACACCTTTAGAGCCGAGTGTTTTTCGATGTTAATCCTATGTTATTACTATTCCGCACTATATTATGTTAGTTCTTTAAACTAAATACTCATAAAAACCTATTATCTAAGTTATGCAAATTTATAAAGGTGACCAAAATTTACCTCCTATAGAGTTGTGAAAGTGCACCTAAATTAACAAATTAGACGTGTGTTGTTTTCTAGTCTTGTGTTGTATTGAGATATTTTTATTTAGGCTGTGGTTTATTTGAACTTGTGCATTTATGGCACTCTTTGTGTCTCAACTTTGTATATTTTACTAATCTTCCATAACATTCTTCATAGGGATGGCAGATGGGTATAATTTTACGGATTCCGCACCGCACCCGCCCCAGTTGAGGCGGGTATGATTATAACTTTGGCGGGTAGTAGGCGGGTATGGGTATTGAAAATGTATTTGTCACGGATAGGCGGGTAGGTGGTGGATTTGCAGTCATACCCGCCTACCCGCCCGCCTTATACCCGCCCCAAGCCCAAAATATTAGCAGCCCATAAGTCGTGCCTTCAGCCCATAAGTCACGACAAGTCTCTCATTCTCCAACAAAACTCAAAATCCTACGGCTCTTCAGTCCTTCACGCCTCCCTCTCTCTCGTTCCCTTTCACACCTTCTCTCATCACTCTCTCATTCTCGACGTCTCTGCCTTTTTCTTTAAAGGAAAAATCACAAAGTTTTTTCATGAACCACCTCGACGTCTCTGCCTTTTTCTTTAAAGGAGATGTTGATCGGGAAATATTGGAAAATATTGATGTCTTTGCTTTGTGCTTTGAGGTTGTCTTGGTGAGGTCAATTTTTGTGCATTTGTTAAGTTTTACCTATTGGTTTGTGGAGTTCAATTGAAAAAGTTGAAAATTTTTAGCTTATATAGCTGAAATAATATATGGGTTTTGTCTACATTTATAATATATAGTTATTTTGGTGGATAATTTTTGGGTTTTCTTGAAAATTTTGTTTTTTTGATTCTTTGTTGTGCAAGGGGGAGGAGGTGAAAAAAATAGGAAATTCTGATGGTAAAAAAATCTGAAATTCTCCTCCCTCTCTCCCAAAGAAAATGAGATTGTGACAGTATTGATTCTTGACTCAAAATTTTGGGATAATTTTTGGAATTTGAATTTTTGGGATCATGTTGATCACTAAATGATAAAAAATGAATTGATTACAAAATATGTCAGACGGGTATATGCGGATATTGACGGTGACAGATATATACTTGGGTGGTAGAGCGGGTGTGTATTTAGTAATATACCCGCTTAGGCGGGTATGGATGTTGAAAATTGTACCCGCCACGGATAGCTGATAGGTGACGGGTATAAAATTTTCTGACGGGTACATATGCGGACGGGCTACCCGCACCGGCCTCGCCCAATTGCCATCCCTACTTCCAAACAAAAGGACCCCAAACTACTGGTAAGAGCGTTTTGTCGACAACAACGGTTTTCCGTCAACTACTAATAAATGTTGGAGAAATTCTTACCGGTTCCGCAATCTGATTTTCTGTGCAGTGATCACCCCCTTCTCCTCCTTTCTGGCCCTCCCTCATCGTAAGTGTTAACAAACTGTTTTTTTCTTTCCTTATTTCATGCAAGTTTAAAATTGTTTTCTTCTTAATTAAGAGGGAAGACCTCTTTAGTTTTCCAATTCGCAATTAACTCTGCAACTGCAAGTGACGGTAATGTGGTCTTCATTTGCAACCGTCGTAAGTTGGAGACTAAACCTCCTTATCTTGCTCAGGTAAATTTCCCCAATCCACTTTTTTATTTCTTCCTAATTTTAGGAAATTTGTTTTGGCAATAATTCTTGAGCCAACGGTCTTTTGGAAACAGCCTCTCTACCTAATTGTTAGGTAGAGGTAAGTTCTGCTTAGACTAACCTCCCAGACCCACGTTGTGGGATTTCACTAATGCTTTATTTTTAGGGAATTGATCCATCCTCTGATGTTATTCACCGTATTCAGATGAAGTAAGTATTTATACTCTGGCCTTGTGTTAATAGTTACTGCTTGTTTAATTTTGCAAATAAAATTATGGGTTTTTTAATGTGGCATAAGTTAATGCTGTAGGTATATAGACGGCGAGGAAGGAATTAAGAAATACTTTGCTGCATTCCATATGCATGATCCTGCTCCGGTTTCAGTTATTATTGATGATTTTGCTGATTTTTTTGATCAAGGGTACTTCATTTTCTCCCCAAAAACTAATTTTGTATACTAGTATATGACAGCATTTTTATGTATGCATATTTCTAAATCTTTTTTCAGGAACTGCCAAGAGAGATACAATAATAGTCGAGGAAGGGATTTGGCGATGGTTCGAGTGTTAGCCCTATGTCTTAACGCCATTATGTATGCTAAGTGAGCAAACTGCCCTTGAATTTTGTATTGATATATGCACCGTTTTCTAGTGTGGTTTTGAAATGAGCATATTCTTGCTTAGTGAAAAGGGGCCATGTCAGCTTCTACTCTCTGACACTCATAATGGTGACTCCCCAAGGTTGCTATACATTTACAAGAGATGGGTCTCTTCTATCTACACAATCAAAGGTAACTTTCTACTCTTCTTCTTGATTCATTTTGCTTTTTAGCTAATGCTTGGAGTTGCTTTCTGTTCACCTTTAGTTCTGAAATATTTTATTCTTCACATGGAAGGGGATGGCTTTGGATCATATCTTATTAGGAGTGGCAACAACTTGGGTGTTGCCAAATCTGCAAAATACTCCATCGCTCTTCAGTATTTGGTGTATGAAGGTATAGCAGAAGATGAACAGCAATCAGATGAATGAGTATTTTCTCTCATAGAGGTTTATACACCACACAGGGATTCGGTATGTCTATCATCAAATTTTCGTCAAAGTTAGCTCTTATATTAACATCTCTAGAGATCCAAGGATAATTATATTTCATTGAGTTTCATATGCTGAGCAGTATCTATTCAGAAAAAGCTAAATGTCGTGTTATTCGTCTCTGATAATATTACTAGTCTCAGCCAAATGTATTTTGACAAGTTCATGTCAAGAGGGTTTTGAGCAATTTTGGAAGGATTAATTAAAGTTCTGTAACTTGTATGTGCTTCATAACAACAACAACATACCCAGTGAAATCCCACAACGTGGGATAGGGAAGGGTAGAGTGTACACAGACCTTACCTCCACCTTGTTAGGTAGAGCGGCTGTTTTCGGGAGCCCCTCGGCTCAAGACAAAGCATAATACCAAGTAAAGCAAGAAAAGCAAAGAAAAGCAAGAGAAACGGTCATACTCAGATAAAAAATTAGAGCAGTATGAACATGCTGATAAAAAAATCGAATACGCCATGGTAGCGCATTCTAACACAAGGAAGCAGTAGCTAACACAACTAAATAAGATAAACAAAGTACATTAAATAACACATAGCAGCAAAAATCAAACTACAGAGGACTATAAAGCAATAGTACGCCTATAAGTGTGATAAGCTAATCGGGCCTATAGTAATAATACTACAACTAACATTTTGTAAGCTTAAGTAGGACTATACTCGACTACCTGCTACCCTTCTACCCTAATCCGTGTCCTCCACAACCCCTATCTAAGGTCATGTCCTCAGTAAGTTGCACCTGCGCCATATCCCGTCTAATCACTTCTCCCCAATACTTCTTCGGCCTACCTCTACCCCTCATGAACTCGTCCATAGCCAACCTCTCACACCTCCGCACTTGGGTATCTGTGTCTCTCCTCTGCACATGTCCGAACTATATTAACCTCACTTCTCGCATCTTATCCTCCATCGAGGCCACTCCCACTTTATCCTGGATATCACAATTTCTAATCCTATCTCTCCTTGTATGCCCACACATCCATCTCAGCATCCTCATCTCCGCAACTTTCATCTTTTGTATGTACGAAGTCTTGACTGGCCAACACTCCACCCTATACAACATAGTCGATCTAACCACCACCCTATAGAACTTGTCAAGTTTTGGTGGCACCTTTTTGTCGCATAAGACTCCAGATGCGAGCCTCCATTTCATCCACCCTGCCCCAATACGATGTGTGACATCGTCATTAATCTCTTCATTCCTTTGGATAATAGACCCTAGGTACTTGAAGCTTTCTTTCTTTGAAATGACTTGAGTATCAAGCCTCACCTCCACGCATGTCTCAGGGTCGCTCCCGTTGCTGAACTTGCACTCTAAATATTCTGTCTTGGTCCTATTTAACCTGAACCCTTTAGACTCCCGAGTCTGTCTCCAAACCTCCAGCTTTGCGTCCACTCCGCTGCGAGTCTCATCAATCAGGACTATGTCGTCTGCGAATAACATACACTATGATAACTCCCCTTGGATTTTTCGCGCCAGTCCGTCCATCACCAAGGCAAATAGAAATAGGCTAAGAGCTGATCCCTGGTGCAGCCCTATCATCACTGAAAAGTGCTCCGAGTCACCTCATACTGTCCGTACCCTAGTCTTGGCTCCATCATACATATCTTTGATCGTCCTAGTATACGCCACATGTACACCTCTAACCTTCAAACATCTCCATAAAATCTCCCTAGAGACTCTGTCATATGCCTTCTCGAGGTCGATAAAAAGTTAAAAACCATATGTAAGTCTTTATTCCTCTCCTTATACTGCTCCACCAACCTCTTTATAAGATGAATGACTTCAATAGTCGAACGCCCCAGCATGAATCATTGTACTCCACCTCCATTCTTCGGCATTCTTGTCATCTTAAAATTGACGTTAAACAACTCAGTCAACCACTCCAAACCTGCCCTGCCTGCGCTCTTCCAAAATTCATCTGGGATCTCATCAGGCCCGGTCGCTCGTCCCCTGCGCATCCTGCTAACAACACCCTTAACCTCCTCAACCTTAATGTTTCTACAATACCTAAAATTCCGGTACCTACTCCCGATCTCCCAGCATAATGTCTCCATCTCCTTTTTCGTTCAAGAGTTTATGAAAGTAAGACTGCCACTTCCGCCTAATATGTGCTTACTCCACCAGTACTTTGCCGTCCTCGTCCTTGATGCACCTCACGTGATCCAAGTCACGGGCTCTCCTCTCACTTGCCTTGGATAGTCTATACAACTTCTTATCCCCACCTTTCTCCTCTAATTCCACATATAGACGTTCAAAAGCCGCTATTTTCGCCGCCATGACCGCTAGTTTTGCCTCCTTCTTTCTTGCCATTTTATACAGTTCCCTATTCGTCCACTTCTCCACCTCATCCTTGCTTTCTACCAATTTTACATACGCCGCTTTCTTCGCTTCCACCTTCTCCTGAACTTCACCACTCCACCACCAATCCCCTCGATGCCCACCACGGTTACCCCGCGAGGCCCCTAGCATTTCTCTAGCTACCTCCCGAATGCAACTGGCCGTCCTGTCCCACATACCGGTCGCATCCCCACTGCTCCCCCAAGCCCCCTTGGCCATCAACCTCTCTCCCATCTCCTTTGCACTAGCTATGGTCAAACTCCCCCATTTGATTCTTAACCTGTCATCCACAACCCTCTTCTTCTTCTCCAACTTGAACTCCAAATCCATCACCAAAAGCTTATGTCGGGTTGTAAGATCCTCCTTCGGAATAACCTTGCAGTCTTTACAAAGACCTTTGTCAACCTTCCTAAGGAGCAAAAAGTCTATCTGAGTTTTAGCTACCGAACTACGGAAAGTTACAAAGTGTTCCTCTTTCTTCAGGAACCTCGAATTGGCTATCACCATTCCACAAGCTCTAGCGAACTCCAAAAGTGAGACGCCTCCTCCGTTCATGTCCCCGAGTCCAAAGCCTCCATGAACGTCGTCATAACCCTCGAAAGTGACTCGATATATCAATTGAAATCCCCTCCTACAAATAACTTCTCAGTGGTTGGTATACCTCCCACCACTTCGTCCAAATCCTCCCAAAAGCGTCACTTCTCCTCCTCATCCAAGCCCGTCTGCGGTGCATAAGCACTAATAATGTTCATAGTGAACCCTCCAACTACCAACTTAATCGTCTCATCATCCTGTCATTAACCCTCCTCACCTCTACCACCTGATCACTTAACTCGCTGTCTACCAAAATGCCTACCCCATTCATATACTTCGACCTACCCGAGAACCATAACTTATACCCGTCTACATCCTTAGCCTTAAGTCCTACCCATATGATCTCCTGGACACATGCTATATTAATCCTCCTCTTCTTAAGAATCATAACTAGCTCTATGGACTTTCCCATTAAAGTTTTAATGTTCCAAGACCCTATTCTCAGCCTAGCCTCTCCCTTACCCCACTTACTCCCCCTAACCCTCGCCCCCGTCCCCGACCGAGAACATGACCCTAGTCTACTATCAGTTACCAAAGCCACTAAAGCAAATATAAAATAATAAACTACTCAAATGTTTACCCTAAAACATGAAGTGATCAAAGTGCAAGCACAAATTAACAAGAATCTAGAGGCAAGTAAAATCACTATGTCAAGAATGCTATAACTAAAGATAACAAGCGGCAAAATTTAACAAGGTTATGGACAAAGAATGGATACGGGCAACCGGCGGTATCAACTCCAGTTGAATCAAACCTGTTTGCCGGGGGAAATCACTGTTCACCGGCACTGAAAGTATTGTTCACTTGAATTTTCACCAAAAAAATCGAGTACCTGCGTAGATCTAGGAGAAAAAGAACGAGAAAAAGAACAAAAAAAAACAAATGAAATTTTGTAGAAAAATGTTTTTCCGTCGCCGATGGTACTGTTCACCGGCTCCGAAAGTACTGTTCACCGTAGTTTTCATCAAAAAAATCGTGTACCTGCGTAGATCTAGGAGAAAAAGAACCCAAGAACAAGGACAAGAACAAAATATAATAGAATCCTTGCTGAGCTCTTATGGTTCGAACTCGTTTGGATTGTTAGGTACTGGAGTTGCAAAAATATAAATTGGCAACAGAAGGAATGTACTCAAAATATAAAATATATATACTCAGAAAAATCCAGCACTCTCTTTCACTCTCGCCCAAAAATTGAAGGCAGATCAGAGAATGAAGTGGCTCTGGCGAGGGGCGGTTTGGGATTTGACCGGAAATGGAGGGTTGGAAGTTACCGTCTACATTGTGCTTTATAACAATGCTAGTTTAAATATCAAGGGTCACTCACAGATTCTGTCTTTATCCTTAGTCCTGCTTAGGGATTCAGTTAATGTTCATCCATAGTCTCTGCTTGTCAATGATTGGTAGGTAGCCAGTATTATTCAAAAAGAATGGTATATTGTTCAATGGGCGAAAAGAGAAGACCAAGTGACCAACTTGAAAAGATGATAGACATTGATATTTACAGGCAGCTATGTAGTAAACTCACTCTGAAAATACACTGTACATTTATATGAGAAGTCCGAAAAAAAAGGAAATAATAGAAAATTAACTAGACAAATAAGTGGCTACCCCTTGTTTTTACCCCAAAAACTTCAACTTTACAACATGCATCTATTTGATGGAATTAGGATCATATATCTTGGCTCATTGTAAATGAACATACTCCCTGTCTACCCTGAAGCAGTTCTGTAGCTTCTTGGTGATGGTTTGAGTTTGATTTCAGGATACATTTCAACTTCACAAGCATCTACTCCTATTGTATCACAGGCTTCAGCTGGAAAGACACTCGACAGAAGTAGCGTATAATATGGTTTAGTTCAAGCATAGATCAAGGAAAAACTAGTGCTGAAATAAGAAACCCGAAGTAGATGGGGAGCTGCCTTACGAGGTCACGGAACTACTAATCAGCTTGTCGAGCTTCATATGCTACCGTAGGTACTCTGTTATGAGAACATGGGGAAATTCTTCAGGTCTAAATGGAGCTAGGGTGATTGAGCAAAGGTCTTGGATAGTATCACTAGGGGAACATAGATGGATAAAGTAATGACTAGCAAGAAAGTTTGAAATGTATGGAAGAATGCGTTCAACTTATAAGGTTCTTGCTTTTGCTTTTGCTTTTGGCGAGCTAACATGTACTCCAACAAGATATTTTGCAACTGAATAACGTTTAGTTTATTTTAAATGAACCCTGTGCCCACTCAGAATAGCGGTTGCGGGTTCCCGTGTCATAAAAAAAATGAATGACAGCTTGAGAAAATTGCTTGATCTTTCTGAGAAAGGAGTCATACGGATGCATATCAAATACAACTTTCCTAATTTCATTAATGGTGACATCTTTAATAAGCCTATCGTTAACGGATTTATCAACTAAAGGAAGAATTAAACTCAAGATGGGGTCAAAGTTAGTAGGTCGAGCGGTAGTGAATATTTTTAGGTTCATTGACACTTATGCCCCTATTTTGTGTTGGTCTTTAATGTTTACCTCTCATAATAAATGACTTTTGCGGGGTGTAAGTTTACATTTTCGCATCATAACACCTCATAAGTTATGTTTTATGCCCATAAAGAACTTATACCCCGTGAAACATAAATCTGATTGCTAAAGGACAAAAAATGAAACACTAACCTATTTAAAGGGAAAAAAACACCAACCCATTTGAAGGGAAATCGTGCAATTTCTTGGTATTTTTATGAAGTTTCTGCACAGATTGACCTTCAAATGCATTTGTCTTTAATTTTTGCCAATCATATTTATTGTCTTTAATTTTCGCCTTTGCTGTCCATTTAGTGAAGATATTCATACTTGCTTCGCTCGGCATAAGTTTTGTAACAATGATCTTCGAAAATTGAACTTTTGCCTCGCTCGGCATAAGTTTTATAGAAACTAAGTCATGCGACATAAGTTGTGTAGTTTTTTCGATATTTGTTATAGTATTTAGAAACTGGAGTTATGCCTTTTAGGCCCTATGTTCTTCATCCCTTGTGCTTGTTTTTGTGGAGTTTGATGCGTTTTTTGTCATTTTTATTTTGCGTTTTGAAAGTTTTGTCATGTCCGACATAACTCGTGGGAATGAAATATAAATTATGCCGAGTGAAATCTAAACTTATGTCGCGTGAAAAGTTCTGAAGGATAAATTAAAAACCACAAATTTGAGGGGGAAAATTAAAAATCACCCTGAAAAAGGCATTTGTGTGAATGATCCTATTTTTATCACTGAAAATTGTTGTTTGATTAGTGGAATTTGTGGCCCAATAATTCAAGAAAAATTAACGTGGGAATATAATCCGGGCAAACTATTTCGCACAAACTAGCTTAAGTTTTAGCTTTTGGCTTTTAATAGCACTATAAGTTATATTAAATAACTAAAAAATAAGTAAGAAACTCATCTATTTTTTCAAGAAAACATTTTGTAGAAAAAACATTTTCCTTCATACCAACACACCCATATATTCACATACATATTGTAAAAAAGGCTAAAAAGTAAAGTATACAAAGCCTAATATAGTTGCAGTCAAATTGAAGAAAGTCCAAGTTGTATGCTTTAAAGTGTTGGCTTACAAATTATGATCTTGAAAATATCGTTGAGCGAGAAGAGAAGTA
Source organism: Anisodus acutangulus (assembly GCA_029783415.1). Classification (NCBI taxonomy): domain Eukaryota; kingdom Viridiplantae; phylum Streptophyta; class Magnoliopsida; order Solanales; family Solanaceae; genus Anisodus; species Anisodus acutangulus. The sequence continues at coordinate 13,491,509 of CM056493.1, read as the reverse complement.
ATTTGTATAAATCAAAATCTGTAGTGAATCAGTAGTCAATTTTATTAATTAGAGTTGTGGTTAATGAGTGATTGTAATTTCAACCAGAGAAAATGGGAGTGGACAATACCGTTAAAGTTGTAATTAATGATCTTTTATTAATTATAAAGTACTTTTACAATTTTGGACATTAATGTTTGTAGCATAATTGAAATTTACAAGTATATAAAATTCGTTTAATATTTGAAGGATATTTTGGTCAACTAACATTTATATTTATGCTTTTATAATAATAATATACTAATTTCTACGAACGTGCGCTGCATGTTAATAATTGAACGTCGATTATAATTGCACGTACATATATATATAGTCAATCAATAATTCGCCTTGAAGATTATTTTTAATAATAATAATATAAGTGCATGTTGAATTGTAGATGTTCGGTCAATTGTTTAGATGAAAGAACAATAAATTGAATTCCAAACGTTTTTACAGTCCGAACCTGCAAAAATGATCAACTAAAATAAGTTGGTTAGATATATAGTATATGAACCTATAGTAAATATATAATATGATCTTATCTTACCAAATACTTCTTGTTGACCAGAATTTTTGGGCGAGAGTAGTACTAGGATGGGTGATCTCCTGGGAAGTTCTCGTGTTGCATCCCTCTTTTTGTCTAAACTAACCATCAAAGGATGTGGTGCAACGGATGGAGCTGCTCCTCTCTTAACTAGAGGTCTCGGGTTCGAGCTCTGGGTATGAAAAAATTCTTGATAGGGAACGCTTTCTCCTGAATGGGGCCATACGTGGAGCGAATCCGGATATAATCGGACTCCAATAGGGGTACTGGACACCGGTTGAGAAACAAAAAAAAATTAATATTTATCTTAAAAGTGCAATATATAGTTGTCAGTTTGGTAAACATATCGCGACAAAAATTTGTCCAACGTTTGGGATTGTCCTATATATGCATTACTTATTGTCATTGTAAAAAAAAGTGTACTAAAAGTTGTTTTCGAATTTTTTTTAAAAATATATCCTTCATTTTTTATCTAGAGGCGAAAGTTGAATTTTAGAGATAAACACATGCTTGGAAGTATATTTACCTAATTATTATAAATTTTCATAATGCACCGAACTACCCTTTTCATGTGTGAGCTTACGGACATATATTAAGCAGGGTCGACTACAATATAAGGCAGCTAAAATGGTGGCTTGCGGCCCAACTTTTTTTAAATGCATCCTATATATTTTTTTAAGAAAAAATATGTGTGCTGTTTTTGTTAAATTTAAAGAATTTTTTTAGACAGAAAGTACAATAATTTTGTTACCTTTTAATTTGGGGAGACCGTTGCACTAATTGGGGTAAGTTATTATGATATTGACGGTTTAGATTTATTTTTTGAATTAACAGTGTTAAGCAAATAATACTGTCTTTTTTTTTTGGTAGCCTATCGATAATTCTCTAAATTAGACTTGCTTAATCTAGAACATAACGTGCAATCCTTGAATATCGAAAATTGTCTAAGTGGAAATAGCTTTCTTATCATTCAATGAACATCTTGTATTTCATAAAAATCGGGGGCAATATAATCCATACGTAACGGCCATTCTATCCAACTTTCAGGCATTAAAATACGTTTCAAGCGTAGAAGATAATGATCTAACCGAAATACTCAATCAAATAAATAGACTTGATTCTTTTTCAAATACATATATTTCTTATAGAATAATGTTAATAGTTCATCTAACTGTTATTTCAGCCGAAAGAAGTTTTTAAAATTAAAATTGATAAAATCTTATCTAAGATCAACAACGTCTCAAAAGAGATTGAATGAATTAGCTATATTATCAATTGAAAATGAATTGTTACAATAAATTTATTATAAAATAATAATTAACGACTTCGCATTTAAATAATCTAGAAAAATAAATTTTAAATAAAAATATATGATGATTTTTTCTTTTAAAAAAATTTAAGATCTCTCCCTAAAATTTGGCTTTAGGCCCTCAATCTTATTGAGACGCCTATATCTAGCATTGTAATTATCATCAGAGTGCGTTTTTATGAGACATTTTCTAATAGATCATACGCCTTCTTGTTATGTGCTATCAGGCCAAAAAGGCAAAATAGTTGAATATTCTTATGATTATTGCCTATTCACATAACTAATTAGGATGAAGATACATCTGTCCATAAATCAAAGTCAAATTATTTTTATAAACAAGGTCTTGCATGAGCATCACATAATTACATATATACAGACGAAGATTCTCTTTATACATCAAAAGTTCAATTTCTCCCCACTATCAAGAATCTGCAAGTACATAATTATCGTTAACAAAATATATATATATATATATATAGTTCGCTGGACTTGTATTCTTGAACATCAGTAGTTCAAGTTTGATTTTTTTTGCTCGTCTTATATGTTGCTCTATTAATATTTCTTATTTTTTGGTAGTAGGGTCTTCCAATATAGTTGTTTGTTTCTTTGTCTGTTTTCTTTTCTCAATAACTTTTACCACAATAAATTTAGTTAATTCTTATTTTATTTACATGTAAACATAAGCAAGACAAGAATTAATGGATCCTCCTAAGAGTCATGTCCTACCGTAAATTAATAATAAATTTAGAATTTAGAGTCGGGTTGTTATAAATTTGATATTCAACCTTCTAATACTATTTTCAATAATTTTTAATGATTTGATTCAACCTAAACGTAGGCGCGTTAAAAATTAATGTACCCAGCTTGTCTTATACAAAATTCAACAATGACGTTTTTCAAGTTTCTTCACTAAAATCAATCCAAAACAATGACAATTAGACAATAGGTCTTCAAGTTTATACAACACATAAAAAGTTCTGACAGAAGTTTATATTTGTACAACTTAAAAAGTCCACCACGTGAAAATGCTTGAGTAAATCGATAATAATTTCAAATGCCATACTTTTATATCGGTCGTCAGTATAATCCAATCAAATCCTTACTTGAATAAATAGTGTATAACAAAATTACATTGAATATCAACCACTTTTAAGAATATTAATTAGTTATTTATTTCAGTAAAATTAAGTTGATCACAGAGTAAGATATAATAGGAGTAATTCTATTAAAAAAATTCAAGTATATCATAAAAAAGTACATCCAAACAATCCGTAAATAAGTATATATCAATTCACCAATCTGTTCCGCATGAAGAATAACTTAATGTAATTAAACAAATCACAAAAAACAGATAAGAAAAAAAGAAACTCATACCTTATCCTACACAATACAGATTATCAAAATTTTATTGTGTGCTTACATAAGGTAATCATGAATTCTGTGGGTACAACAATTACAAGAAACGGAAAGTAAGTAAATATTACAAATGCTAGAAAGGATAAACTAAAGATTACAACAAACTGGAATCAAGAACGTTACAAACTCCTTGTGATTTGCTTAGTCGAGTGATGACACTTTGTCTTTAAGACAAGATTGCCCCGTATATATCATTTTACGTTGTCGGGCAATAGTCTCCCAAGATACAACAACAACTTAACAAATGAGCAAAGGAAACTCAAGTGTTACTCTTGAAGAACTTTGAATATAGAAAACTTGCTAGAGAGGAAGAAGAAGATTTCATAAAATTTCTTAAGTGTGTTGAACAATTGAGTCAAAGGCCTCAATTTATAGTGTAAGGAAATGACCCCTCAACTAGCCAACTAATTGCCTTCAATAGCCATGTAATGACACTTATTGAGGGGTTACATTCAGTCAAATAATGGTTGAATTCATGTGCCAAATAATGGAGATTCAATGCTCCAAAACCAACCCAAAAGTCAGAACTTTCCATCTTGCATTCTGCCTCTGAAGCGCCGCGGCTCTGCGAATTAGCGTCGCAGCGCCTCGGCTCCAGTAGCCCAAGCCACCATTTAGCGTCGCGGCGCTGCTATTCTCTTTCGTTTTGTTAATTGAAGAAATAATTGGAAAATAAAAAAGCAAGTACAAAAATGAGTAATAACCCCCAGTACAGACTTTTCTCGGTTCGATTGCTTGACTCAATAATGGCCCTTCAAAGTCATTGACTCCATATTTAGGGAACGGTTGAACCTCTTTTTTGACCTCCCTCACCTCTGAAAGGGGAGCCGCGACACCGACGGTGTTGTGCCGCGACCCTTCACGGCTCCTTGGCGATTTCCGACTCGTTTCATCTTACACTTCGTACACTTCTTCCTTCGTTTATCAACGTGGAATACTTGTCATTTGGCAATAACCGTCCATTATTCTATGTCTCAAACGTATTACTTACGTACCAATATCTCTTTCACTAATGAAATTTGCGATACTTGACACTACGTGTGCACGTGTGTAGAAACGACGTTTCCGACGTGCGGGCCCCCAATTGTTCGAGTCATAAATAATGGGATAAACTTAATTCCACACTAGTAAATTTCCAACAATCCCCTATTGAAATAGATTTTTGCGCACTCACATGGTGTCTTTTCCAGCAATCTATCAGCGGACCGATGTTGCATCAGGAGAGGTAGCTTCAGCTTTGAACCTTCCATAGTTGAATACCATCGGACTTACTTACTGCAAGGTGAACGTGATGTCTTGAACCGTCAGTATTTAGTGTAAGCCAAGTCAACAGTACCAACACAACAACTTCTCTTACTCTGTTCTTCGTAATGTTTTGTCCGTTGTGGCCGTGGACACTTCTTGGATTCTTAAGTGCGTTCATTTGAGGAGGACTATCCTCGCACTTAAATAGGTGGTCTCCTACAAGGTATCATGTTGTACCCCACTTTACAAGTGTTAGAAACCATTAAAAGTTTTCCCAAACCTAACCTCAACCGTTGAGGATCATTAAAGGTTTTTGATACTTAACCTTTACCCATACTGCAGATAACACTTAATGTCTATCACGGGAACGACTTTGGATTGATGTTTCTTTACAGACATCACTATCCGAAGTGCTCATGCTTCCACCGAAGCGCTCAACTGAACCTTTACAGCTTAGTTTTCCCATTGAACCTAATTCTTGGGATCTCCAGTCAGTAAGGTTGGGTTACCAATGTATTGGTCCTTATACCTTGGGTTTTAAGCCCATTCCCCTAGACAAGCAGAACATCTAATCTTTGGGTAAGCTATTTGTCAGTGAATCCGCTATGTTATCTTTTGATTTTATGTAATCAATGGATATTATACTCGTGGTGATCAGCTGCCTAACTGTCTTATGTCTCCGTCGAATATAATGAGACTTGCCATTATACATAGAACTCCGTGCCCTTTCTAGAGCCGACTGACTATCGCAGTGAATCATTACAGAAGGTACGGGTTTGTCCCAACAAGGGACATCCTCTAAGAAGTCGTGAAGCCACTCAGCTTCTTCTCCTACTTTGTCTAAAGCGATAAACTCTAATTCCATCGTGGATTGGGCGATGCAAGTTTGCTTAGAGGATTTCTAAGACACAACCCCACCACCAATTGTAAATATATACCTACTGGTGGACTTGGTATTCTCTATATCAGATATCCAGTTTGCATCACTGTACCCCTCTAGTACAACTGTATATCTCGAATAATGCAACCCGTAAGTTAGCGTGTATTTCAGGTATCATAGTACCCTATTCAACGCCTTCCAATGACATTACTCGGATTACGGGTAAACCTAGCCAACTTATTGACTGCATAAGCAATATCAGGTTGGGTGCAATTTGTTATGTACATCAAACTCCCAATCACCTGTGCATATTGCTCCTGGCGTACGGGTGCACCACGATTTTTATCAAGCTTTTGATTTCTATCCATTGGTGACTTCATAGGTGAACTGTCAAATATCTCAAACTTTCTCAACACATCCTCGATGTAGTGAGACGGAGATAAGACCAGTCCGTCAGACGTCTTAGAGATCTTTATCCCTAAGATGACATCTGTGATACACATATCATTCATGTCGAAGCATTATTTCGGCATGTTCTTAGTCTCTAGGATCAAGCTAGTACTGCTCCCTGTGATCAACATGTCATCTACGTACATGCATATCATGACGAACAAGTCAGAGTTACCTTTTATGTAGACACATTTGTCACACTCATTAATGGAAAACCCTTCGATAGTAGAGTACTATCAAATTTTTTGTGCGATTGCTTCGGGGCATGTGTTAGCCCGTACAGAGATTTGACAAGTTGATAGACTTTCTTCTCTTGCCCTGGAACCACATACCCCTCGGGTTGTTCCATATAAATTTCTTTTTCCAAATCACCATTTAGGAAGGTTGTTTTGACATCCATTTGATGTATCTCAAGGTCACGCAACGCTGCGATCACAATGAATACTCGTATGGACGTCATCCTAGACACCGGGGAGTACGTGTCAAAATAGTCAAGGCATTCCTTCTGCCGATAGCCCTTGACTACCAACCTGGCCTTGTACTTATCTATAGACCCATCTGTTTTATACTTCCGTTTGAGTATCTATTTACAACCCAACGGTTTGTTTCCCGGAGGAAGATCAACCAACTCCCAAGTATGGTTATGTAGGATGAAGTCTATTTCACTCTCAATAGCTTCTTTCCAGAGCGGTGCCTCTGGAGTTGACAATGCTTCAACAATTGTCCTTGGTTCGTCATCAACCATATAAGCTACAAATCCAGGACCGAAGGATTTATCCTTCCTGGCCCTTTTAATTCGCCTCGGTTCCATCTCTGGAGTCTCCAAGTTCTGAGAATCTGGAACACTAGATTCTGGATATTCAGACACTTCGAAGTCCACTAGATCTGAACCATCTAGATCCGGGCAGTCAACGACTCCTGGTTCCTGAGAGCTTTGTTCATAACTTCGTTTGCGAGATGTTATGTCTTTTTCCTTTATAGGAAAAGTATCCTCAAAGAATTGAGCATTTCTTGATTCCATGATTGTACCCCCGTGGATATCTGGAATAACTGACTTATGCACTAATAAGCGATAAGCACTACTGTTATTTACATATCCGATGAAAATGCAATCTACAGTCTTAGGCCCAATCTTGACCTACTTTGGCTTGGGCACTTCGACCTTTGCCAAACAACCTCACACTTTTAAATATTTATAGGTGGGTTTCTTTCTCTTCCATGATTCATATGGGGTTTTGTCCTTACCCTTATGTGAGACTCTATTACGAATCATATTAGCGGTAAGGACAACTTATCCCCACATGTTTTGGGGAAGATCGGTGATGAGCAAGGCATTCATCATTTCCTTCAATATGTGATTCTTGCGTTCAACAATACCGTTCGACTGAGGTGAGTATGAAGCCGTCATTTGATGAACAATGCCCGATTTGGCATAATATTCCTCAAATGGCGCTACGTATTCTCCCCCTCTATCGCTACGAATGGATTTAGTCAGCATGCTTAGTTGGTTTTCAACTTCTACTTTATAGCGTCGGAACGCTTCAAAGGCTTCATCTTTACTTTTCAATAAGTAAATGTAACAATACCTTGTGATATCATCAATGAATGTCACAAAGTATGTTCCTCCTAATTTGTGCAAACTTCAAATCACATATATCTATGTGAATAAGTTCTAGAGGAGCGGTATTCCTTTCGACGGACCGAAAAAGAATCTTTGTGAGTTTTGCCTCTACGCACACCTCACACTTATGTTGAGGGTTTACGTCGATAGACGACAATAACTCCAACTTAACCAACCTTTGGATGGACTTATAGTTAACATGTCCTAATCTATGATGTCATAAATTAGAGGACTCAAGCAAGTAAGAATAAGCTTCAATATTATTGCTTTCACGCATTACAGACATGTCGTTAACTTTGAAGAGGCCTTCACAGATGAAGCCTCTTCCTACAAAAGTTTCATTCTTGGTGATTACAAACTTATTGGACTCAAATACTAGCCTAAAATCAGTATTAACCAATAAATGACCTGAAATTAAATTCCTCCTAATCTCAGGGACATGCATCACCTCCTTCAGAGTGAGCTCCTTTCCAGAAGTCATCTTCACGACTACCTTTCCTACCCCCAATACGTCAGAGGAAGCGTTGTTATCCATGAACAACTTATTGTCTGTAACTGGTGTATATGTGGAGAAAGTATCTCTATTGGAACAGATGTGTCTGGTAGCACCTGTGTCCATCCACTATTGCATGGGATTCTCAACAAGGTTTGCTTCAATCACCACCACCGAGAACTCCTCAATCATGTCGTCAAGAAGCGTGTCTTTGACGACGTTAGCCTGTGCCTTGCCTTTGGCCTTGGACTTCTTTTGTTGCTCAGTCTTGAGCTTGCGGCAGTTCTTGATCATGTGACCAGGTTTCCCACATTGGTGACAGTTCCCCTTGAACTTCTCTGCCATCTGGGTCTTGCCGTCTTTTTGGAACTTGCGCTTCTTGCTTGGGTTCCCTTTGGCCTCAGCCAGATTTACCTTTGCCTTAGCGGGTTGTTTTCCCCTAGGCAAGGTATTCTTATTATCTTTCTGAATCTGGAGTTTGATAATAAGTTCCTCAAATGTCATTTCATTTGTCTTGAGTTTTAAGTAACTCATTCCACGAGGGAGGTAACTTCTCAATCAGTGATGCAACAAAAAACTGCTCATTTGGTTTCATACCTTCCAAATCCAGGTAATGTAGAATCATTTGGAATTCCTGGACTTGGGACATCACAGTTTTGCTATCCACAATTTAAAATTTCAGGAATTTTCCAACAATGAATTTCTTCGTACCAGCATCTTGTGCGTTGTACTTCTTTTGCAACTTTTCCCATAACTCTTTGGTGGTGCCTACGACGTAATACACCGTGTAGAGTGGGACTGACAGACATATCATAGTATAGTTCTTACACATGATGTCACTATGACTCCAAGCATCAAGAACCATCTTCATGCCATTGACGACATGGATACCTTGGCCCCCTCCAGCCGTTTCATTAGGCTGAGGGTCCACTTCATCTCCAGCTTGTGGAGGATATTCTGTTAGGAAACTATCCATTTCCATAACAGTCAGATAAAACAACATCTCTTGCTGCCATCTCTTGAAGTTGGAGCCCATAAACTTCTCTGGGTGTTCATTGTGGAAATCGGAGGGTGGAGGAACAATAACGTTCCCATAAGCAACCGAAAAGACATTGGGTGTGCCTTGAGTAGTGGGGAAGGCAGAGGGGTTGCCTTGAGTAGCAGCAGCAACAGAATCAGAAGCGAGTTGTTCTCTTCCAGTCATCTTTCTAAGCACTTACAAAGCAAATCTTGTCTTAAAATTGTGGGTACAACAATTACAGGAAACATGAAGTAAGTAAATATTACAAATGCTAGAAAGGATAAACTAAAAATTACAACAAACTGGAATCAAGAACGTTACAAACTCCTTGTGATTTGCTGAGTCGAGTGATGGCACTCTGTCTTTAAGACAAGATTGCCCCGTGTATATCTTTTTACGTTGTCGGACAATAGTCTCCCAAGATACAACAACAACTTAACAAATGAGCAAAGGAAACTCAAGTGTTACTCTTGAAGAACTTTGAATATAGAAAACTTGCTAGAGAGGAAGAAGAAGATTTTAGAAAATTTCTTAAGTGTGTTGAACAATTGAGTCAAAGGCCTCAATTTATAGTGTAAGGAAATGACCCCTCAACTAACCAACTAATGACCTTCAATAGCCATGTAATGACACTTATTGAGGGGTTACATTCAACCAAATAATGATTTAATTCATGTGCCAAATAATGGAGATTCAATGCTCCAAAACCAACTCAAAAGTCAGAACTTTCCATCTTGCATTCTGCCTCTGAAGCGCCGCGGCTCTGCGAATTAGCGTCGCAGCGCCTCGGCTCCAGTAGCCCAAGCCACCATTTAGCGTCGCGATGCTGCCATGGGGGCGCCACGGCCCTTCATGGCAACGCAGCGATTTCCGACTCGTTTCATCTTACACTTCTTCATTCGTTTACCAATGTAGAATACTTGTCATTTGGCCAATAACCGTCCATCATTCTATGTCTCAAATGTATTACTTTCGTACCAATATCTCTTTCACTAATGAAATTTGTGATACTTGGCACTACATGTGCACGTGTGTGAAAACGACGTTTCCGACGTACGGAGCCCAATTGTTCGAGTCATAAATAATGGGATAAACTTAATTCCACATTAGTAAATTTCCAACAAATTCTATTATAGATGACCAAATAGGTTTTAAGAATTTGATTCCAACATAAACTTATTTTTCCTGATAATAAGTACAAAGGAGTCCTTGACTAACTAAAAGAAAAACTAAGCCAAACGTGTTTAATTTTAGCTAGGATTGGTTAATAATATTCTAAATCCTGATTCTATATTACGATTATCTAAGAATTAACAACGAATATATATTCATGAAAATAAATCCAAATTTGGGATATGACAACATTTTTTCTTTAATCAATAATTATTTTGTTGAAAAATTGAATTCCTAGAGTTATAAAGGGAAATACTTTTTAAATAAGAAACCAAATTGTCTTCATCTTGAGTGTAACGGTTTCCCGGTGCATTGGTTTATGCTAATTATAATAATCTAGTAGGAAGCAAAACAAAAAGCAATTGCACTTAAAGTATAATTTTGATAAACACGTCAATGTAGTTAAACATATGAGTTTAAGTAGAATAAGAATTCTATCCTAAATATTGGGTGATATTTTTAATATTACAATTATATCCTACATTAAATTGCTTCTTTTTACAAAGTAATTTAACTTTCGAATGACAAAAAAGTCGTTTAATATTTAAAGAATATTTTGGTCAACCAACATTTATATTCATGCTTTTAAAACCAAAAAAAAAATTTAATTTTTTTAAAATAAAAAAATTGATTTTGGGGGGGGGGGTGTGTTCCCCAGCAGGGGGTGGGATTGGCATAGAAAACAAAAACAAAAAAGAATTTAAAACTTATTTTTAAAAAATTTGGATGGGGTATGAGGGTGGTTCGTATCGGGAGGGTTTGGGGTGGGGTTGTGTAGAAAATAAAATAAAAATTAAAAACTCAGTGGGGTAGGGGTGGTGTAAAAAACTAAAAATAATTTTCTTTGGGGCGGGGCGGCGGGGATAGGGTGGTCAAGTGATTGGGCGAGTGGGTTGGGTGGTGGTGGGGGTAGAGTTGGGTTGTGGAGGTGTGAAATAGGCATGGGTGAAGAAGAAGTGCGTTCGAGGGTGATGGGTGGGATTTGATTGGGTGGTGGGTGGGGTGGGTGCTTGGGGCGGGTGGGATTTGATAGTGGGGTGTGAGGTGGTGGTTGGATAGGGCTTGTGTGAGTATTTTTCAAAAATATTTTCTACTAACCAATCGAACATGAAAAAATAAGTGAATTTTCACTAACCAAACGAACATGAGAACATAAGTAAAAATTTATTTGTTTTTTAAGAACTCATTTTCCAGAAAAATATTTTCCGTGAAAACATTTTCCTCCGTACCGAACACACCCTTACTCACCTTAATTGAAATATACCTAATAGATACTTCAATCTCACTAAATGTAAGGCTAGCGAGTTTCAGTCCAAAATATTCACTGCCGGCTAAGTCATTAGAACATATGGTTGTTTATAATGCCTAAGGCGAATATAGATTTTTTAGAATATGGGTGCACCACTAAAAAAAATAAAAAAATAATAATAAGTGGAAATCAATTCCTAATTAAATAATTTAATATTCAACCAAGTGTACCGGCTACTCAAGATCATATAATAGAATATATAAAATATTAGCTTTAAACAAAACTGTAAACTTGGAATTGATGATCATTGATTGCCATAGTTGTAATATGTAACCCGCCAAAAGTAAGATTAAGAAAACAAATCATATAATCCAAAGTGTTTGGCCCAGTGGCCAATACATTAGGGTATTGCTGTCTGAGGTTCCGTGTTCGAGTCCTCTGATCAGCGAGAGTGGAACTGTGTTCCCCCAAAAAATCCCTCCATACGCGTAGGGCCAAGCGGTGTATACTAATCCGTAGGGCCAGGCCGGAGGTGGGATTTTCTGGGGTATGGGGCCGTAATGCGGTGGGACCAGTCACTTTAAAAAGTTTACCCTACCTTAGTTTTGTCCGCTTGGGCAGCTCAATTGGTTTCAAGGGGGATATTTGGAATAAGAGACCAAGGATCGAATCCCGTCAACGGCATTGTGGGGGTTTCTTCATGAAATAAAGGAGGGCCCCTTGTGCGCAGCGTGGTACTGGTCTAACCTTTGAAATCAATTGAGTCACCATGATTTACCTCCTCCACAGACCTGTCGGACCGGGGTGTGGGGGCTCCTGGGGTGGGAGATTCCACCTTTTGGAATAAGAAAACAAATCATATAAATATTTTCAGACATCTAAGGAAACAATGTCCATCTTACAACCAGGAAAACTGAAAAGTGCAAAAAGGATGAGATGTGAACGATAAAGTGAGACCTTTGTCAGAGAGATAGAACCGATATCCATGTTTTTCTTATTCCAAAAGGTGGAATCTCCCACCCCAGGAGCCCCCACACCCCGGTCCGACAGGTCTGTGAAGGAGGTAAATCATGGTGACTCAATTGATTTCAAAGGTTAGACCAGTACCACGCTGCGCACAAGGGGCCCTCCTTTATTTCAAGAAGAAACCTCCACACTGCCGCTGACGGGATTTGATCCATGTTTTTCTCTTCAGCAAGATTTATATTTGGCTTATAAACATAAGATAAGTAGAATTAGTCTTCTATGATTCTTATTCATTCTCCAACTCCAATTCGTATCCTTTCAAAACTTTAATTCGAAGTCCAAAATATTAAAGAATAGGTACGTGGTATAACTGTATAAGTTGGAACTTGACTAAGATTAGAATGTTGGAAATTAGCCTTTGGCGGGAGTTGCGACCGACCAACTTTAACGGCTTAAACACTAGTGTTACGCATATTGGAGAATCCGGTTCTTCACACATGGATGATCTACTAAGTACGTAGATAACTGTAGGGCCAAGAATCGTCGAATTTAATTGAGAAATGAAAGAGATATTGGTTCACGAAGTAAGGTGTTTGAAGCATGGAAAAGTGTGGTGTGTGATCAATTCTCCCTCATCGGTAGAGGAAGAAAGAATTGTTGTGTATATAAGACTCGAAATTGGTTTGGGGTTTGGGACCCCAAGGGGTATCCCATGTGTTTAAAGGAGGGAGGACCTAAATGTGCTTCGGTTCGAGGAAAGCCCACCTTGCGCCTTGCCGCCTTGCCGTCAGGTTCAGACCTTTGGTGGGCTTTCTGATATTATCTTTTTGGGCCAAAGAACTTTGCCAGAAGTACAGTTTGGACCTGAATTCTTTTAGATGTACAGTTTAGTCCCTGAAGTTTCCAGAAAGTCAAAATTTGGGCAGTTAGAACAGAAACGTCAAGCACTCAATTCAGCCATTTATTTTGGCTGAATTACTCCTCCTATAATGGTCAATCCGTTGGTCTTTCTCACCATTTATTTGGTGGCTTTACTACCTCCATAATGGTCATTATTTGGCAAATAATGGCTGTTATGGAGGCAGTCAAGTAACCCCTCCTTCACCTATATAAACACCCATTGCACCATTGTTGAGCAATACTTACAATACACGAAAATACACAACCTGAAAATCAGTTCTTCCTACAACTTCCAAGCATCATTTCGTTACTCAATATTCTTCACGGTAGCTCTTGAGTTTCCTTTGCTCAATTGTTCCATTGCTGTTTTATCTTGGGAGACGAATTGTCCAGGACGTATAAAGGATACATACGGGGCAATATTGTTTTAAGGACAGAGTTCCACACTCGACTCAACAATCAAAAACACTTTCCAGTTTTCTTGTTCAACATCTTTGTAATTTTCAGTTTTCTAGTTGAATTGTAATTTCAATTCTTACATTAGCAGTTACTTGTAATTTCCGTTTCCTGCAAACATCGTAAACCAACAAACTTAAGATAATATTTTCTTACGGTAACTGCAATAACATGGCTGGAAATATGACCGATGTTGCTGTTACTGCTGATGCCTCTCGTGGCAACGTTGCTTTCCCGCCATCGCCGCCATCGCCAAGGCAAGAACACCGCCGCTTTCACTTGCTGGCCGCCATCGTTTCAAAGCGCAACACCGCTGCCTTCCCGACTGCTGGTGCTACACTTTCTTCCTCACACCACCATGATCGCCCTGAAAAATTCATGGGATCAGAATTTAAGAGATGGAAGCAAAAGATGTTGTTCTACTTAACAGTTATGGGCATGGCCCGGTTCCTTACGGAAGATCCTCCACAAGCTGAAGATGAAATGGACTCTTTGCCTAATGAAACGGGTGAAGGGGGCCTTGATATCCATGTCATTAATGGCATGAAGATGGTTCGTGACGCATGGAATCATAGCGATTTCATGTGCAAGAATTACATACTGAACTGCTTAGCAGGCCCTCTCTACACGGTCTATTACACCGTTGGCACTGCCAAAGAGCTGTGGGAAAAACTGCAAAAGAAGTACAACGCACAAGATGCGGGTACTAAGAAGTTCATCGTTGGGAAATTTCTAAAATTCCAAATGGTGAACAGCAAGACAGTGATGTCCCAAGTCCAGGAATTCCAGATGATTATACATCACCTGGATTTGGAAGGACTGAAATCAAACGAGCAATTTTTGGTTGCATCGTTGATTGAAAAGTTACCTCCTTCATGGAATGAGTTTATGAGTTACTTAAAACTCAAGACAAAGGAGATGACCTTTGAAGAGCTTGTTATCAAACTCCAAATCCAGGAAGATAACAAGAAGGCCTTACCTAGGGGCAGACAAACTGCTGAGGCAAAGGCAAATCTGGCTGAGGCCAAAGCGAACTCAAGCAAGAAGCGGAAGTTCCAGAAAGAAGGCAAGGCCCACGCAGCGGAGACGTTCAGAGGTAACTGTCATCACTGTGGGAAACCTGGTCATAGGATCAAGGAATGCCGCAAGCTCAAGACTGAGCAACAACAGAAAGCCAAGTCGAAAGGTAAGGCGCAAACAAACGTCGTCAAGGACACGCTCATGGATGACATGATTGAGAATTTCTCGATAGTGGTGCTAGAAGCTAACTTGGTTGAGAATCCGATGCAGTGGTGGGTGGACACAGGTGCAACAAGACACATCTGTTCCAACAAAGATGCCTTCTCCACGTACTCACCGGTCACCGACAAGAAGCTGTTCATGGGCAACAATGCTTCCTCGGACGTGCTGGGGGTTGGAAAGGTGGTCCTGAAGATGACTTCCGGCAAGGAACTCACTCTGAAGGAAGTGATGCACGTCCCAGAAATTAGAAGAAATTTAGTTTCTGGACCTTTATTGGTTAAGTCTGGTTTTAGGCTAGTGTTTGAATCCAATAAGTTTGTACTCACTAAAAATGGCACATTTGTGGGGAGAGGCTTCGTCTGTGAAGGCCTCTTCAAAGTGAATGCCATGTCTGTATTGCGCCTAAGTAATAAAGTTGAACCTTCTTCTTATTTGCTTGAGTCTTCTAATTTATGGCATCATAGATTAGGACACGTTAACTACAAGTTTATTCAAAGGCTGGTAAAGATGGAGTTGTTGCCATCATTGATGTAAACCCTCAACATAAGTGTGAGGTGTGCGTAGAGGCAAAACTCACCAAGCTTCCTTTTCGATCCGTCGAAAGGAATACCGCTCCTCTAGAACTTATTCACACAGATATATGTGATTTGAAGTTCGCACAAACTAGAGGGGGGAACAAGTACTTTGTGACTTTCATTGACGATAGCACAAGGTATTGTTACCTTTACTTGTTAAAAAGTAAGGATGAAGCCTTTGAAGCGTTCCGACGTTACAAAGCAGAAGTTGAGAACCAACTGAGCCTACGGATTAAATCCATTCATAGAGATAGAGGGGGAGAATATGTAGCACCTTTTGAGGAATACTGTGTCTAAAACCGGGTCGACCCGACCCGATCCGGAATCAGTGAAGAACAACCCGAATCAAATATTTCAGCAAAATTCAGATAACCAACAAGGGATGTAAAAAAGGCAAAAATCTGGAATATGTCTAAACCAACCCGATCCGAATATACCCAAATCGGAGACTCGAAAAACAGTGGAGAACAAACCTTTTCTTCCGATTTTGGACCTTGTTTTTGGACTTAATTCTTGAATAACAAGGAGGGCAAATGCTTAAAATAGATAACACAACAAAATATTTTATATAGAATCGGACCTCCGAAAAATCCTCCCTTTGTAGAACAAAAATGGGGGTATTTATAGATACTCACCCCGACGTTCACCCCCACCCATACCCCTTACAAAATCAAATTCGAATTTCAAAATAAAGGGGGAACAAAATCTAATTTTTGGGGCGATTTCTTGGGGCATGTGTTGCGGTGAGAGGTGATGGGGTTGGTGGTGTCAGGCGGCGGTGTCGGCGATTGGTAGTGTCAGGCGTAGGGTGCGGCGACGTGGGGGATAAGGGTGTAGGGTGGGCGGCGATTGGGAGGGTTAGGGGTGTTAGGTTTTTGATTTTGGGGTTTTTAGGTTTTTTTTTTAGTTTTGTTTTGGTTTAAAGGGGAATGGGTTTGGGCCCAGGTTGGCCGGTCGGTGTGAAATTGAGGTTGGTGGTTGGGCTTGGGGGAATTAAAAGGAAAAAGAAATTTGTTGGGCTTAGGAGTTTTGAAATTTGAGGCGATGGTAGAGGAATTAAGGTTGGGCTTTGAGGGTGTGGGCTAGTTTGGGATTTTTTAGGGATTAAAGGGAATGGCCGGTTGGGCCAAAAATTTGGGCTCGGTTGGGTTGTGATTTTGTTTTGATTTAGGCTTGGTAAGTTGGGCCGAAAATAGGGGTTAATTTGTAGATGTATTTTTGGGGTAGAAATTATTTTGGGTTGGGAAATAAAATGTGTTATGGGTTTAAAATTATAAAAAGGGGTTTAATATTAAAAAGCATTGAAGAAAAAATGTAAATTATTTAAATAACAACATAACGATTTGATAATAATAAAGATATAATATTTGCGAAATGTTTAATGCTTAATAAAAAATAGAAATGCGATGTAATTTTGTGAGAATAAAATAACATAGAATTTTTGGATAAAACTTATGATTATGATAAAATGCAAATGATAGTAAAAAAATGCGAATAATAATAATAATAAGAGAATAATATATATATATATATATATATATATATATATATATATATATACACGCATGTATGCATATAGATTAAAATTGTTTTGAGGTGTTAAAAATATTTAAAATTGCAAATAAATTGGAAAAGACGGGACAAAATTGGGTGTCAACAGCAGAGGTCGCGACAATGGAAGAGCGGTAGAGGCCGTGTGTGTGGAGGTCGAACTGGCCAGCACCCCAGGCTAGCCAATATTTCCAGTGGGCTGGCCCAGTCCACTGGCCGAGCTAAGGCAATTGGGCTTCGCCCTCTTGCTCATACCCATCAGCAGCCGCGGCCCATATTCCAGGTAATTGGCAACCTGGGATCTTGGGCTCTTTCCCAGGCCCACGACAGGCAGCCAACACAGCCCAACAAGCGTACATAGTATCAGCGCAACAACAACAGCCTGTATACGGCCTGACCCCCACGGATTTGGACCAGACCTTCAGCTCGTTAAACTTGCAGCAGCCCAATGAAAATTGGTACATGGATACGGGAGCCACCTCTCATCTCACACGCTTCTTAGGTAATCTCTCTAAACTGTTTCGTTTAAAGTATCCTCAATTTATTACGATCGGTAATGGTCATCGCATTCTAATTCAAGGTTATAGTACCACCCACACAAAACTGCCCCACCCACCTTTCTCCCTAAATAACGTCCTCTATGCCCCCAACATCATTAAAAATTTAATATCTGTTAGGAAATTTACTCGTAACAATTCTGTTTCTGTTGAGTTTGACCCCTTTGGTTTTTCTGTGAAGGATCTATTCACGGGGACACCTTTTACGAGATACAATAGTATGTGGGACCAATATCTTTTCTCATCCACTTCCGCTGCCAGACCCCAATCACATACCTCTTTCGCTGCTATCCTTCCGTCAACTTGGCACAATAGACTCAGACACCCAGATGCTCATGTTTTTAATTTCCTTTGAAGCAATAATTTCATTCGATGTAATAATGGGAACCTTGCCCAAAATTGTTTTTCTTTCCCTTTAGGCAAGCATATTCGTCTTCTTTTTAAGTCATATTTAAGTGTTACGTTTTCTCCGTTTGACATTGTTCACGCAGATTTATGGACATCTCCCATCACTAGCTCTTTGGGTCATAAATATTATCTTATTTTATTAGATGGTTTTCTCATTTTATCTGGGTTTACCCACTTAAATTTAAATCAGAATTTTTTGCCAAGTTTCTTGAATTTTGTGTCTATATCAAAACACAATTTGAAAAAGCCATAAAATCGTTTCAATGTGATAATGATCGTGAATTCAATAATTCTGCTTTTCATAAATTTTGCACTAATAATGGCATGACTTTTCAATTTTCGTGTCCCCACACCTCCCCCAAGATGGTAAGGACGAACGAATCATTCGCACTATCAATGACATGGTTCGTACGATCTTTTTTCATGTCTCTCTCCCCCTTCCTTTTGGGTTTATGCTGTCAAAATGGCCGAATATATTCTCAATATTTTGCTTACCCACACTCTCCACAATAGAACACCACCGAAATCCTATTCCGTCGGATCCCCTCTTATGATCACCTACGGATTTTCGGTTGCCTTTGTTACTCGAATCTAACCTCCACGGCCCCTCATAAACTAGCACCCCGCACCACTCCATGTGTCATCTTAGGTTTTCCATCAAATTATAGGGGGTATTTGTGCTATGACTTGTCTTCTCGTAACATCCTCGTGTCCCACCATGTCTCGTTTAATGAAGCCGTCTTCCCATTTGCAAACATCCAAAAATTTCAGACCACGGATTACACGTTTCTAGATGAGTCAGAATCCTCCCTCATAGTCCACACCAAACTCCGCCGTGACACTACTTTTCCATCACGGCCGGCCCCCACTGCTCCGTCACAACCAGATTCTGCCGCTGCCACCCTTGCCTATCGAATCTCCCATCGTCGGCACCATTCTAGTCCGTCACTGCCTCCCCCACACCCTGTCCAGACAACCCGACACATCCCCTGGTACCGATAACCGCCAACTACCATTCCGACATAGATCTTAGTCCAAACCTAGACCCACTGCCTACTCCCCATTGAAACCCCACCCCGACACCATTCCCCGTCGACAGACAAACCCGACACCAGTCATCGACATCACCATCCCCACCAATTCGGTAACACAGTCCTTGCCATCACCCGAGACACCACCAATCCGGAACATCACTAACCCGAGCCAACCCCAACCTGCACCCCACCTTCTACCCAAACAGCCCCTATCCCCACGCATAGAATGAAGACCCGTGCACAACACAGGATTTTCAAGCCCAAAGTTCATTTTAATCTCTCCACTCTAACTATATCCCCAATCTCTAAAAACCTAAAATTAGCCAAACTTGACCCAAATTAAAATGCGGCTATGCATGAGGAATTTAATTCTTTAACGAAACATCACACTTGGGATTTGGTTCCGAAGTCTGATGGGGCTAAAGTGATCATGTGTATGTGGCTTTTCTGTCACAAATTCAGAGACAGTGGTGACCTTGAGCGCTATAAGGCGAGACTTGTGGCTAATGGCATAGGGCAACAGAAGGGTATTGATTGTGGTAAGGCTTTTAATCCGGTGGTTAAACCGGCTACCATTCACACAGTTCTGAACATATTTATGGGTAAGCATTGGCCGATTCATCAGCTTGATGTGAAGAATGCATTCTTACATGGAGACTTGAAAGACATTGTTTACATGCACCAGCCACCAGATTTTGTACATCCAGAGGCTCCTCATTACGTATTCCATCTTCGTAAGTCACTATATGGTTTGAAACAGGCCCCAGGGTGTGGTATGACCACTTAGCTACTTACATTATGCAGATTGGGTTCGTCTGCAGAAAGTGTGATCATTCTCTTTTTATTTTTCATCGAGGTAGTAACATTGCATACTTATTATATGTGGATGATATTGTTCTGGTTGCCTCATCTGATGTGTTGAAAAATGAGATCATTGCTTTGCTCAAATCCGAATTTGCTATGACTGACTTGGGGAAGTTGAGTTACTTTTAGGCCTGGCCAGTGGGCCGGGCTCGGGTCTAGCGGGCCGGGTCTGGGCCGGGATGGGACGGGCGAAAGGGACGGGGTCGGGTCTGGCGGAGTCTGGCGGGACTTGCTCCAGTCCCGTCCCGATCCCGATCCCGTCGGAATCGGGGCGGGGTCGGGATCGGGGCGGGTTCCGGCGGGTTTTCCTTTTTTTTTAGTAACATATGTATAAAAAAACTCAATAAACAAGACAAAATAGTGTAATAAAAACTTTCCAAGGCTGTTTTTGTGCCTCTTATATTATTTAATAGACATATGATTTTTTTGTAATACAAATACAATTGTCTAAAATCTAAATTGCAACTTTGTGGTGTTGTCCAAAACTTGCAAATTACATAATAAAATTGCAATTAAAAAAATTGCATTCTCAAAAAAACATGTTCTAATTGCTTGATAATTTCCTGTGGTTCTTCGGTTGGAATTGGTATTTGTTGGTCAAATTGATCCATGTAGCTTCCACTACCTTCGGATAAGATTTCGTTGTAGTTTTCGTCTTCTTCTTCGTTGATCTCCGGTTGACCGCACCTTCTCCGCTCCGCTCGTATTCAATACCTGAATAATACTGCAATTTCCAAGCTGTCTCGGGCTAATGAGTGTCTGTGGTCTCTTATTTAATATCTGCCGGCAGAAAAAGCGCTTTCAGACGCAGTTGATGACGCTTGAATGTTCAAAACATCTCGGGCCATCATTGAAAGTGTCGGAAAGGTCTTCTCATTCCCCCTCCAGTATTTCAGCAAGTCTTCATGTCCATCTTCATTGATAATTTCTTGGTACGGTACAGAACCCTGCAAAACAAAAATTTCCAACTCGCTAATTTGGTTAGTAGCGGTACGGCCGCACATTCTATTTCTGAGACTTTCAATACTAGCCGCAGAAACAACATGTCTTTTGTGAGGTTGTGTTGAAGATGAGGAAGATGGTATGGAAGCCGGTAAGTTACTAGCATTTTCTTGTTGATAAAACCTATATATTTTTTTGCATTGGTCTTCTACGCTAGACAACACTTCTTCTTTAGTTTGTTCAATAGGTGGTGGGTGATTTAGATATTTGGGACTTGAAGGTGGTAGTACTTCTATACAATCGTAAATAGTTTCAATTAGTGATTTAGTACCGTCTATTTTAATAGTCGGATTTAATACAACACAAATAATATAAATAGTGGGAATAGGAATAAAATATTTTTTTATTTTGATAAACATTTTTTAATAGTTATCATATAAGCTGATTTTTCCATATATTCACTAAGTAATAAAAATATTAGAGTTATATAAAACAACATAGTTGAAATAGTAGGATAATATATACCGAAAAATTCTTTTGTTGCTTGAAAAAATTTCTCTAAAAATACAATAAGTTCGGAAATTTTTACCCAATCACTATCTACAACCATATCAGCTGGATTTTGATTATGAGAGTTAAAAAATAAAGTTATAGGTTTTCTATAGTCATAAGCAACAAGTAGTTGCTCGTATAAAAAATTCCACCTAGTGGATACTTCTTCTGAAATTTTTCTATAAGGTAGTCCACAATCGTGATAAATTTTTTTATATTCTTTTCTTCGTTGTACTTTATTACTTTTAAAAATAAAGTTTATAGCAAATTGTATTTTACTAAGAATGTTTTGAAAAAGTGATAGACCATCCTTTACAATTAAGTTATATATATGGCACGTGCATTTTATATGAAAATGATCTGAAAAAGATGGAGTTAAACTATTTTTTAAAATTGTAATAGCGTAATTGTTAGAAGAAGCGTTATCTAATGTAATAGTCATAATTTTATCGGTTATTCCATAATAATGGCACACTTGATAAATATTATCTGCAATAAAAGTATCAGTGTGCTTATCATCTATATATCTATACGCTAAGATACGTTTTTGCATCGACCATTTATAATCTATCCAATGACAACTTACCGTTAAATAATCATGGTCGTTAGTACTTCGACCTATATCAGACGTGATAGATACTTTGCCATTAAAATGATATAATGAATAACGTAAATATTGTTGATATTCATGTGCGAATTTAAATACATCTCTCTAAACAGTTGATCTAGGAAAACTGTTAAAACAAGATTATATATATCTCTAACGTAATGACTAAAACCGGGAGATAAAGAAAATGAAAAAGGCAAACCCTCCACAGCAACTAGTTTTGATATTGCTTCCCTATCTCTATGTTTATTGTATTTAGGGCCTACAATTCCCCCTGTCATAGGGTTAATTTGACCCTGTACTTGATCCGGGACAGTATCAGTATGTGAACCTTTTTCCGATGGAGCGGGCGTTTGCGCACCCGATTTTGAAGCCTGGTATTGGGCATACCTAGCTGGATGAGCACTTACTATGTGTCTAATTAAACCCCCCGTCCCACAATGACCTTTTCCAGTTTTAAATTTTAAAATATTTTTACAAATTTTACATATAGCTACTTGATTCTCTACGTGCCTATCAAAAAATGTCCATACATCTGATTTTAATGGTCGTTTTGCTGGACCTCGTCTCATACTAGGGGGAATAGGAGGCATTTCAGTTGAAGGTGCACTAGTGGGTGTGTTGTCATCAACATTAGTGGGTGTATCATCTAGATCATCGTCTAAATTAAAGTCTTCTTGAGTTCCAGAAAATAGCTCCTCGTCTAAATCTAATGGTATTGTAGGAAAATGTTGAGTATCAACAAAATCATCATGTGTAGGAATAAGATGACTAGAAGAAGTACACTTGCCTTGGTTGCCCCTACTAGAAGAAGCACTCTTACCCTTAAACATACCTCTTAATCATTTCATTTTAATTATGATAATAAATAATTAAAGATAATAAAATTAAGTGCGATGAATAAAATAAATAGACAATAATAATTTAATGAAGGAACGAATGTATCAAACGCCGACGTAACGTCGACGTGTAATCGAGAGGTTGAAAATTGAAACTTTGCTCGATAGAAGATCTTCAAGCTAGTTGCCAACTTCACTCCTAATTCCCAAATGAATAAATAAAATTGAATATTTAGTAAACAATGTAGACTTGTAGAGAGAGATATTGAGAGATTAGAGAGATTGTAGGAAGATTTGTGAGAAAGATGAAGAGAAAATGAGTTATTTATAGTTGGAAAATTGGGTTAAAGTGTAAATATAATAACTTATGGGTTAAAAATAAATATTAAGGGGTAGGGGGGTTGGGGGAGGGGGGAGGCCAAAAATGGTCGTTGCCCAACGGCCAAAATCTAAAATGGTCGTAGGTGCAACTGCTATATTTGCAAATGGGGGACTAGAGGCGGGATCGGGGCGGGCTCGGGACTGGCTCGGAGCGGTCTCGGGTCTGGCGGGCGTGGGGCTGGCTCGAGACGGGTTGGGACGAGACATTGTCCCGTCCCGGTTCGAGTCCCGCTATCGAATTTTTATTTTTTTTCTAAGCGGGCTCGGGGCGGGTTCGGGACGGGGTCGGGCCGTCCCGGCCCACTGGCCAGCCTTAGTTACTTCTTATGGATTTCTGTGACCATATATGCAGATACTATGTTCCCGTGTCAGCGTAAGTATGCAGAAGAAATTATGTACAAGGCTAAGATGACAAATTGCAAGATCATGCCTACTCCAGTCGAGTCGAAATCAAAACTCAGTGCGGTTGATGGTGATCCAGTGTCTGATCTCACCCTTTATAGGAGCCTCGCATGTGCACTTCAATATCTTACATTCACCAGGATTGATATTGCTTATGTTGTTCAGCAGGTGTGTTTGTTCATGCATGCCCCAGAGAGCCTTACTTTACAACTCTTAAACGTATCATTATGTACGTTAAGGGTACTCTTGATTATGGATTGCATCTCTACCCCTCTGCACCGACCATATTGATATCATACACAGACGATGATTGGGCAGGCTGTCCGGACACGCGACGTTCCACCCCCGGCTACCGTGTGTTCTTAGGAGATAATCTCATTTCGTGGTCTGCCAAGAGGCAAGCCACCCTATCCCACTCTAGTGCAAAAAGAGAATATAGAGGTGTAGCAAACGCTGTTGATGAGATCTGCTGGCTCCGAAACCTTCCTTTGGAGCTTCATTGTCCCTTGCATAAGGCGTTTATGGTTTACTGTGATAACATATCTGCAATCTATTTATCTCATAACCCAGTTCAGCATCAGAGAACCAAGCACATTGAGATGGATATACATTTTGTTCGTGAGAAGGTTGATATAGGTCATGTTAAGGTGTTGCATGTGCCCTCTTCGTATCAGTATGAAAATATCTTCACTAAAGGACTTCCTAGACAACTATTCCTAGACTTCAGATCTAGTCTCAGCGTCCGACCTCTTCCCTCTCTGACTGCGTATTAGTGAATATTACCATATATTTTGTAATTAATAGTAGTGTATAATTATGGTAAATATATGATCCTTATTCAATTAGGATTCAACATTGTACACACTATATATATTTGTATTAATGAGAAATACTTCCCAAGGGAGATTAATACATTCTTACAGTTATTCTTATAATGTAATTTTTTAGGAACGATTTTCAACACTTGAATATGAGTAAATGAGTCGTAATATATTTTCTATATGGGAAAGGGGAAAAAGAATAAATACCGAGAACAACAATTTCTAATAAGTATTACGTAGATACAATTCTATATTATAGTAATATTTTTGTAACTCATAAAGTAAAAGTTCTCTCCGTTTCAAAAAGATTGTAGTAATTCGAATTACGAGGGTCAAATATTCGGTATGAATTCGGACATAAAATCTTTTTGAAATGAAATTACATATTTAGAAACTATAAAAAAAAGTATTATAAGTCACAATAGTTAAAAAAAATATATCATTTGACTGTCCAAATAGTAACTAAGATAATTTTTTTGGGACGGAGGAAGTATATATAATTACAAATAATATTATCTAATTTTTTCACTATAATTAAGATTGATTAGAAATAACGTACAACGACATGTTTCAAGATAATAAAAACGCTCCATTACTGATAGTGTATCGATTTATGATTATAGTTTTAAAATTGTAGCCAAACAACAATTCTTTAGTGGAAATCAAAGTCCAAGATATTTAGCAAAATCCTAATATAATTACGTTGGCTTTAAGATTTTAGTTTTAGTTGAGTACAAAGTCCTAGATATTAGGGAAAAAGTTAACATTACAATTTTACCCAATATGTTATTATTTTCTACAGAAAATTTTAACTTAAAAGGGTATAAAAGTCGGTCAATATTTAAAGAATATTTATTTTATGAATTACAAAAATATTACTTATAGTATAGGATTATATCTAATTAATACTTCTTTGAAATTGATGTTCTCGATATTTATCTTTTTCTTTTTACCCATATAGAAAATATGTTATGACTAAAATAATTTAATATTAGAGATTAAGTGATTATAAAACCTGGTAACCGCCGTCTAGAGGTAAATCAAAATTAGCTAATTCACTTGTCTGTGACCTTATTTTATATTTTTTTCAGCATTTTTGTAAGTTTCTTATAAGTGAAAAAAATATTATGCGACTTCTTAAAGTTTTAAGCAACAAAAACTTATCCAATATAGAATTATTTATTTTGAAGAATAATTTAAAATATAAATTCTCTTCTTAAGTTTCTCTTTTTATTGATGTCTTCCTTATTAATTTCTATTTTTTCTTAACATTGCTCCCAAAAAAAAAACGAACTGTTTGTTTAAGGTGGTCTTAATATTAACATGTATTAGACGAATGAAAATAGTTCGTCATTTAGTAGCATCATCATTATAAAGAAAATTATGTCAATTTATAAAGTATCCATCTTATTTCATATGTTACCTATTATCTCACGAATAGGAGATTCAAATTTCATGCCCGGTGGTATAGTTAAATCTTGGTACACATCTTACGTACTCTTAATTTAAAATATTTTTTAACAGATATATATTATTTACATAACGCTTGGTTAACTTTAAAAATATGCTTATTTAAATAAATATTATGTCATAAGTGCTTTTTAAAAAGATACTTTTAAAGAGTAACAATTTGTGTTTGATTAATCAATTTTTAAAATATTTTTGTCAATATTAGAGCTACGATTTATGTTTGGCTGAGATTTCAAAAATGCTTTTGGAGAAAAGCTATTTTTTAAAGCTTCTGCCACTCCTAAAAACACTTTTTTTTTTCTAAAAGTTTGACCAAATACCTTAATTTTCTAAAATAAGCATTTTAAAATATATTTTTAGCTTCTAAACTTGATCAAGTTAATTATTAATAATTATTTTTGGACATTGTGTCAACTTTCGTAACCACCTATTCCGGCCTCAACTTACGGCCGACTTTGTAATCTAGATTTTCCAGTTGAAATTATCAGTCTTTCTAACAAAAAAAATTGTATATACTTCAAGCTGATTCTTTGCATTCAATCCATTATTTGATTAAAATATTTATCAATGTAACTTTTATTTTTATTCAATTATTGTAGTCCTGAGAAAAAAGAATTCCCTTAATTCTTCTTGTATTTGTCCTCAAATTTCATAAAGTTCCCCTATTGTTATTACAAATATTTAAACCTTGATAAATGTGAAAATTCAATTATAAATAGTGGTCAAGACACAAACAAATGGCAAAGGTTAAATGAAGAACAATAAAAGAATATATGGGTCAATTAGTAAGTTAAGTTTCTAGTTGTAATAGGATTAAGTATGTCCCAAATAAATACTCCTTAACATTTTTATTTTAGGTTTAGAGTATGTTAAAAAGAAAAAGGATTAAAGCTCATTAAGGGTATAAAAGTCATTTAATATTTGAAGGATACTTTGATCAACCAACATTTATATTTATGTTTTTAAAATAATAATAATAATAATAATAATAATAATAATAATAATAATAATAATAATAATAATAATAATAGATAGATAGATAGATAGATAGATAGATAGATAGATAGATAGAGATGTATATCATTAGATTTTTGCTTTTGACATCTAATAGAATAATAATATATACATATTAAATAATGTATATCAATGTTGATTTCGGCTAAAATTATGTTAATAATTACTAAGGAATGTAATAACATATGGGTCCACATCGTCAATAGATAAACCGTAGACACAAAATACTTATTTTCGAAGTCGTCCCATATTATTTGGCCATATTATTAAAAATATTTATTTTAAATTATTTGATTATTTTTTAAAATAAGATGAAATTAATTAATTTTTTCTACTTAATTGCATTGAGATAAGAATAATATTTTTTATTTATTATAATTTTTTAAGAGACGTGTAAAAAGAAAAATATGTGACGGGGATGGTGGAGCAAAGAGTACAATATGGATTAGAGCTTTGGAGCGCGAGTAGATAAAGTATTCGGGTCTCGAAGAAAGAGTGAAAGACGATGATGACCATAACCTTTGCTCTTCTTCATTATTCAAACATAAACGCACTCAAAATGATGATGCGAGGACCTTAATAATGATGTTTGGGAAATCAGATCCTCTATTGCCTTGATAATGAGGTATTTATATTCATTCAAAAACTTACTAATCATTCTATAAATATTGTGCTCCTGTGATATGTTTGAATTTACAAGGTTGCTTAAGAAAGTTTAAGTGTCCACTAAAAGCAAGTAAGTAACAGTGGGTAGAGAACATTTACTGATATACCAAACACACTCATTAGTATTGAATTTTTGGCTTCCAGAATGCAGACGTATTATGCAGTAGGGGCATGGACAATCCTTTACATAATTAATACAACACTTTATCTTACTAGCTGTTGAATATGCTGTAATGTAAAACATTTTTGCCAGAGGATCAGAGACGTCATTTTTTATTTTTGCTTTTAAAGCCTACTGATTGATACTGAATTTCTAAGCTAGGATTAATTATACTATGTTAATGATTGGAGAAAAGTTAGGGTGGAAGGTTAGTGAGTAGTTGAGTTTTTGTCGCATTGTGTGGGAGAGGTAGGGGCCTAGCCTCTTCTTTTTCTCTTCTCCTTTTCTTAGTCGTATTGTTTAGGTATCGCGTTGATCCTTACTCTTTATGTGTGTATTATGTGTTGCTCCATTTGCTTTATATTTGAATATTTTGTTGTCTAATTTCCTTGCAATCCTGCATCTACTACTTTCTTTTTGAGCCGAGGGTATATCGGAAACAAACTCTCTATCCATAAGGTAAGGTCTGCGTACATCCTAACTTCCCTATAACTCACTTCGTGGGGTTACAGTGAGTATGTTGTTGTTGTTGATTTTTATCTTGCAATGTTAGTGCCAGTGTTTTGAAAGGTGTTTTTGGAGTGAGTCCGGGAGCAAAGCATAGTAAAAATGCACCGGAGCAATTTGGCATGGTGAAAGTATCGTGAGGAGTAAGCCCCATTATTTTGGGCATACATTTAGGCATTGGGCGAGTTTTTACTTTGGGGCGTAAGCCCATAAAACCTCTCACATAGAATTAGAATTGCTAAACAAGTCCTTAATTTAATGCCAAAAAACACAAAATTCAGTTTGTTATTAAATTCTAAGAAGTTAAAAAACTTTAAAGTCAAAAGATATTTTAGTCTTAGCTCTAATTTTTATTTGTTCTCTTTGTCTTCTACCACGTAAAGGGGAAAAGGACCAATTTGCAAACTACAAAGCAATAACGCATCACTTTATCACTTGCTCTGGTTCGATGCTTCTAATTGTAGGTTCCTTCTTTATTTTTCTTTCTTTCAAGTTAGTTTATAAATTTTTATTCAATTTTTTTTAAAGTCTAATTAGTTCTTTTAGGTGGAAAAATTCTGATAAAGTTTTAGTCAATTGCTGATTCTAATTAGCATTTTAAGATGTAGTAGTTCTATACATATTCACTTCTTTTTTTTGTATTTTCTTGAAAATTTCTACAATTTCTATGTAGTTTTTACCTTTTTAAAAGTTATTTTCTATTATATTAATTTATAAAATATTAAAAACTAAAGTTCCACGGGGCTTACGCTAAGCGCGTAGAGGCTTACTCCTCGCCCCGTGTCAGGTAAAACGCCTTGTCTCGCGTCCATTTTTGTATGTGACTCTGTTTATCCGAGAAGACAGTGAAAGAGTTCTGAAAACTATCACTTTGGATTATGTAAACATGCACTTCTTTACTTGATTCAAAGTGTCCTTGAACTTCAAAAAACTAGAGATAATCAACATACTTTGGTGTTCTAAGATCATCCATTTCTGTAATTAGTATGTAGTTTTCTTGTCAAAAACTTAGGTGTGCCATAAAAGCTACTGTTAATAATCCGGTTAATTAGCAATCGTCGATAATTCAAATTAAGAGGAAGTAGTTTGATAACTCAATAGGATTGGTGAACCAACCACAACCCTGGAATTCCCATCTCTCTGTGGCAAATCCTAAGCTTAGCACTCTCGTTCTTTTCTTGTTCTTCATAGCACCCAAAGGAAGTCCCTAGTATAGTGTAGGTAGTTTCTTCACTTTGCATCCCATCACACCTGCTAGTTCCTCTATACAATGATCTGCATTTATGCTAAACAAGCTGCTCTTAGCTAGGTTCACTTTTAATCCTGAGAACTTCAAAGGCTAAATGAATGCACCTTAAGTAAAGAAATTGCTCTTTCTTTGTTTCACAAATAGGGTATCATCTGCACATAGTATGTGAGAAATATCATAGCTAACACCACCCCTTCTGCTAATATTCAAACCTTTAATCTAGCCCATTAATTCTGCTTTCTTCAACATACTGCTGAAAATTTCCATAACCAACACAAACAGGTATGGGGATAAAGGATCCCCCTGCCTTATCCCCCTAGAAGATTTAAAGAAACCTTGAGGATCACCATTAATGAGAACTGAAAATCTTACAGTGGAGATGCAATATTCAATCCAACTCAACCATTTTTCTCCAAAGTTCATTTGGTTCATGATATCTAATAAACATGCCCAGTTAACATGGTCATATGCCTTCTCCAGATCTAACTTGCATAGAATCCCTTGCCTTTTATTTTTGAGCGAATATTCCACACTCATCTGCAACCAATGAAGAATCAATAATTTGTCTGTGATTATCAGAAATTAAGTTCTCTATTACCAGCTTGAGTCTTTCTGCTAGTAATTTGACAATTATTTTGTAAACAGAGCCCAGCAAACTGATTGGTCTGAAATCTTTAATTTCCACAGCCTCCCTCTTCTTCGGAATCAAAGCAATAAAAGTAGCATTAAAGCTTTTAGTAAAATTCGCTTCTCGAAAAAATAACTCCACTGTATTCCACACACCACCCCGGACTGTACTCCAACATTTTTGAAAAAAATGTAGATTGAAGCCGTCTGGACCTGGTGCCTTGTCTCTCTTAAATAACTTTATAACCCTTTCCACTTCTTCTATTGAAACAGAACAGGCCTCTGTATCCACTGTTTTCTCCTCCTCTTTTAGCTTATTCAGATCCTCTCCAGTCCACTTTGGCCTTCCTGGTTCTGATTCTTTAAACAGGTTATGGTAAAATTCCACAATATGTTCCTTTATCAGTTTTTCATCTTCAGTTAAATCTCCTTCAATGACAATCTTGTCGATGCAATTGTACCTCTTGTGTGCATTTGCCTGCTTATGAAAGAACTTTGTATTCCTGTCTCCATGTTCAATCCATAAACACCTGGATTTTTGTCTCCAAGAAATTTCCCCGCTTTTGCAATTTCTTCTAGCTCAGTTCTAAGAGCATTTCCTTCAGCCTCCATTTGAACTAAGTTCTGACTCAAAAGTGCTTCCTGATCCAGAGCTTCCAACTTTACCAAGTTTGGGAGCAACAGTTACTTCATAAGATTCGGTTACTTGGGTGCTCTAAAGCTTATCTTGGTTCACTTAGCAAAATATTTACTTTTTTTTTTTAATTTCTTTCTTGAGATCTAGAACTTAATAGATCTTCATAAAAAAACTAGAACTTGATAGTTAATAAAAGGAAAGTGCTCATACCCGATTCCTCATTATTTTGGGCAATTCCCTCATTTCATGCTTGTTCTTTTAACAGCTAGTGATGCGTCCTTTCACTGTTTGCTTATGCTTCGGAGCCCAACTTGTGCCCATGTTTCACCAATTGGGTAGCTAGTATCGTGTTTCCTATATACCAACTTTTTTGGTCTGTGCATATGCGTTTTTCTAAATGAGAAGATGGTTATATCTGCACCGGAACTCTGCAAAGCGATCCAAATCTGCCCTCCGTAAATAGTTGGGATTAGATATGTCGGGGGAGTTATCAAAATGGGCTAGGTTTTCCATTCTCTCCAAATGGTTGCACCTTTGAGATTAATTAGTTTCTAACTCTAACATATAGCACCGAGAATTGCCACGTCGCTCAAAATTACAACATACTCAGTGTAATCCCTCAAGTAAGGTATGGGGAGGGTAGGATGTACGCAACCCCAACCTTGTGAGGGTAGAGAGGTTGTTTCCCATAGACAAGTTGCTCAAAATTATAATTTTTTTTATTTTTCCTCCCTCTTCTTTGCTCGCACCTCCACCACCATTCACCCTTCCTCTGCCTCCTTTCCCCCTACCACTGCCACCACTTAAAACTACAGTCCTCTACAACCAAACAAAGGACAGTAGAATAAGGATACCCATGAATAGAATTGTACCATTAGGGGTAAGATCACCAATAACTAAGGAATGAATCGCAGAAGAATCAGGCTAGGTGAATCTTCGTCACTGCACAACCCAGAAAATGATGTCGTACTTTGCCTTCCAATTCAACGAACAAAAAAAGGCTCATGCTTTTAGCTTCTTCAGCCATTACCCAATACACCCTTTTTAGATCTCAAATATACGTACAACTATCACTTCTCACAAACCCCACAATCTAAAATTGCAAACTTTGAATACTTCTATTTTTCTGTGAAGTAATTTTTTTAAGATACTCCTATTGTTTGCGAGTGTAGAAGTTGGTGCACGGTGGTTTCCGATGGTGGAGGACGGAGCCTTTTGGGTGGGGTTTCAGAGGTCATTTTTCTTTGGGGGTGTGGGGTGGGGGTGGGTAAGTGGGGTTTACGCTGTGAAATTATTTCCATACAAGTCTACATACTCTTATGTAGAGAGAAGTCAAGGTGTTTTAAATTCTATGTTTCTTTCAGGGTTACTGATTGGATGTGTTTGAATTTCAGTTGGAAAAAATGTCAAATATTCTAACTGCCAAACTGTGACTTACTGTTTGCATTAGGTGGCAATGGTGGTGGGTAGAGATGGGGGAGGGTGAAGGTTGGTGGAGATGTTGGCGGGGGGAGGGGGGGAGAGAGAGGAGTAAGGAGAAAAAAGAAAAAAAAAGTATGGCAGAATTTTGAGCCACATGGAAATTTCTGTTGCTAAACATTAGGGTCAGAGACTAGCCCTTTGTAAATAAGGGCAAATCTAGCTCATTTTGGTAACGACGAAGACATATTTGACCCCAACTATTAACGGAGGGTAAATTTGGACCATTTCGCATTGTTCAAGGTAATTTAACCCGTTCCCTTAGAGGCATGATACTAAGTGTCTTTGCAAGCCTGAAAAGAGCGCAACTGCTATAAATAATTTTCTTTTTTTTTGAGTTAACTGCTATGGATAAATTTTTTTTTGAGTAACTGCTATGGATGTATTCTTTTTGTTTGAGACTTATGATCCTTCTCGATTGCTTCTGCAGGACGAGGAAGATGAATATGATAGTGGCCGAGGGCAGAGTGGATGCTGGTGATCGCTTGTACATGAAAAATATTATTGATCAGGAAACATCTTCTGATCCCTCTGGATGTAACATCCGTAGAGACTCACGTGCAAATCATATGACTGCAGAAGTTAGGCTGAAGGAAGATGCGGATGCAGCTGAGAAATGTGAAACTCACTTTGATGGTATCACTCTAAGTGGTGAGCAGCATTCAGCTAAACCCCTTCAGGATCACTCTAAAGTGAAGCCAATTTTGAAAAAAACAAGGAAATCAGAGAATGGTGGGCTCAAGTCTACAAAACGGGTCAGGTTTGATCCTGGTTGTAAAGATGAATCTGAAGGCGAATCAGAACTAGAAGTTTCTTGGGCAGCTCCTGCATCAGCAAACTCTAGTTTTGAAGACAATGAATCCATTAGCAGTAGGCCGAAGGTTCCTGATCATGTTCTTAATCCTTCAAAGTATATTTGCTATAGTTTGGATTCAACTAGTGAGCTTGTTGATGAGTCAAATAGTCAAGCTTGCAGAGACATTCTCGAGGAGGTTAGGAAGCCAAAGCATGATCAATTGACACAAGAAACTATGGACGTGTCAGGTACTAATCCTAAATCAGTAGTCTTTGTACCTGGGCAGAAGAACGTGGATGCTATACAAGCAAGGGATGCTACTCTGTCAAAGGAAATGATTGAAGATGGTTGTAATGAATCCTTGCACCCAAAGGGCTTCCCTGTTTGCATTGCCGCTGGAGAGGCTGAGCAAACTGAAGAGCCAATGGAAGAAGATATGGAAACACGTGCAGCTGAGAATAACATTATGTCCCAAAAAACAGAACGCCGATATTGAAGCAAGGCAGGGATGGAAGACTCTGTTACCTGATCTTATGTTACTTGAGGCTAGTATCTGTGTTATATTGTTTCTTTAGCATAAATGTTATTTGCAAGTTCTCGTCTTAGCTAGACCTCCAAAGAAAAAGGAAGAGAAACAATATAAGTTCATCCCTCACACAGGATTTTACTTATTATTGTTTTTATTAGTAGAGGGATTAATGATGATTCGTAATACTTCTCTTGTGTTATCATGTTGATGGTGTCTGTAACAATGTTCACATAACATGTCTTAATATTAGTACGTGGAGCATGAAGTCTGAAAGATTTCTGCTCTAGATATAATGATTGAGGAAATACCTTGGACGTTTAGGCCATGAGAGTATAACTTGCGGTCGTGCATAACCTCTTACTTTCGACTCTCACTGGTGTAATTCGTTTTCTGTATCAAGATGGACATGTTGTATTCTAATAGCTCTCCACTTAATAGCAGTCTTGATATGTGTAATATTTCTCCATAAAATTTTTGAGCAGCTAGGAGACAGGCGGATCAATGCATAACACAACCATATTATGTTACCGCCCTGTGTAGAGCATGCTGGTAGTATGCGATAATACATGTATTATTTAATACTAAAATTAAATAACGTAAAACAAAAAGGCCAAGGCTATTATTGAAACAAGACTATTCAGATTAAACCCAAACCTTAAAACTTAGATGCCATAGACTGAAATTTAGTACTATCATTAAAAGAAATCCTGATAATACAATGACTACTATTGTTCACAATAGAATCGAGATATTATGATTTGCATACAATTTGTCTGCAAACCAAGCAATCTCAAGTACTCAGATAAAATTTAAGCTCATAAACAGAGGAGCCTGAAAGTTGTGACAAACCAAGAGATGGTAATTTTACTTGTATAAACAAGAATTAAGAAGAAAAAAAAAAGACACCAGCCTCTCCAATTCCTGTATTTATTTCTGTACACCCGTGCCAAGACTAAGCCTTGGAAAGCACAAAAGCTGAGAAGAACATCTTATCTCCAACTACTAATTAACCAACCAAATTTGACTCGCCAAAATCCTTCAGCCTTGTGTATGATTCATGAAGATGTGACAGGCAATATGTTATGTACACTCCCAGTAGGTAATTTAACTGGCTCTATAACTTATCCGCAATTCTTCCCAAAGCATCTGTAAGCTTGTTAAGTACTGCTACTAAGCTATCAACATGGTCCTTTCTCTGCTCCCTATCCTGTTGAAAATGCATACGCTGAGCTTCAAGTTGGGAGCTCACCATTTTGCCATTCCTCTCCAATGCTCCGACTATGTGATGCTGCACGTTGCTTGCTTCTTCATCTGTATCTGAATCGTTTCTCTTTCTTTTCCTTCCTTCCTGACCGCTTCCTATATCAGCTTCTGGGGTAGGTTATTTCTGGTGGCTTGTACCTGCTGAAAAAGATTTAGAAAGGGCAACAGCACTGCATGCCAATTTGTTCTTTTGGTTTTTTCTTTTAGTCTTATCGCTCCTCCCTTTCTTGGTTATCTTTTCTTACGGATGGTGAGCGGGCTAGGAACATATTTACTAGAAATGCAAAAGTTCAAGAAGAATGTGAATTACCAGTCTAGGAAAAGTTAGAATGACAATTTGACATACTACCTCATATCTACAGATACATTTAATGTTAGTTGATTCACTTCAAAAGCTGTATCTCCATTTTGTTGGGCTTTAACGACAGTCTAATGCATAAACCACACCCACCTAAACGCAATAGTTAATAGAGGATTGACCTTTGTCATAGATACGCCAATATGAAGCTATACAGACAAATTTTAAATTTTACTAAAACTAATTTGCTCAAACCATATTTGTTTCAAATGTTTATTATGAAAACAAAGTTCCGTGGGACTTCCAGCAGACATGAGAAAACCAAGGACTACCTTAATAAGGTCTAAACAGAAAAAGAGCTCGATAGTAATCTGAGGTTTTAGAGATGAAAGTCGAATGTTCTTGAAAATGACTCTCACGATGCCAAATCAACCAGCAATGCGCTAAAAGAGAGAAAAAGTCCAAAATAATCCCTTAATTTTGACTTCAAACTCAGAGTCATCCCCTTTCTTTCACACGGAGCACTAATAGTCATCCATGGTTGAAATATTGGTGCACATTTAGTCTCTTCCCTTTCCTCCATTTGTTATTTAACGTTTTGACCCTGTGCACGGCCTTTTACTAGTCTCATTCTGTATTTTTCTGATACAAACTAAATTCCTTCTTAAATTTTTACTTTCTCCTTTGTTTCTTCTAACCAACTGATATGCAAACCAATTTCTGAGCTTTGCATATATATATATATATATATATATATATATATATATATATATATATATATATATATATATATATATATATATATATAAATGGCAGCCCGGTGCACTAAGCTCCCGCTATGCGCGGGATCCGGGGAAGGGGCGGATCACAAGGGTTTGTACGCATCTTTACCTTGCATTTCTGCAAGAGGTGGTTTCCACGGTTTGAACCCATGACCTCCTGATCACATGGCAGCAACTTTACCAGTTACTCCAAGACTCCCCGTATATATATATATATATATATATATATGGAGCAGAATCAAAAAACCAAAGAGAAATACGACGAAGAAGAAAAAGGAAGAATGTATTCCTGCCTTCTTGCTGGCGGTTTTCTCTGAAATCATGTTGGGTTCAATCACCGTGTCCCAAACATAGGTGTTTGGGGTATAGTTTAGTTAATAATCTCAATTTATGAGTTCTAGGGTGTGTTTCCTACCAACAATAAGGCACTCAGAAGTATGTAACTATCATCATAGAGATGTGTGCTTGAGCTTGAACACAACCTTGTACTAGTTTGCTCCTAATGCATGTTTAGGAAGATTATTACTAGTGGTTTCGATTTTAGTGTCAAATATATGTACTAGTTCATGCTAAAAGTTTTAATGAAAACTTGTGCGCATGGCTGTGGTTTGTATCTGTAGAATTTGTATGCCAATTCTAACTATATTTTAAGGTTATGTGGGTATTGGATTGGGATTTAAATTAAATGATTTAATATCATAACTTGATCTCTAATTACCGTAGCTCGGTGGCTAAGACTATATTTTAAGGTTTGTAAAGACTGCAAGGTTATTCCGAGTGAGTATCTTACAACCCGACATAAGTTTTTTGGTGATAGATTTGGAGATCAAGATGGAGAAGAAGAGGAGAGTTGTGGATGACAGGTTAAAAATCAAATGGGGGAGTTTGACCATGGCTAGTGCAACAGAGATGGGGAGAGGTTGATGGCTAAGGGGGCTTGGGGGAGTAGTGGGGATGCGACCGGTATGTGGGACAGGACGACCAGTTGCATTCTGAGGGTAGCTAGAGAAGTGCTAGGGGTCTCGCGGGATAGCCGTGGTGGGCATCGAGGAGACTGGTGGTGGAATGGTAAAGTTCAAGAGAAAGTGAAAGCAAAGAAAGCGGTGTATGCGAAATTGGTAGAAAGCAAAGATGAGGTGGAGAAGTGGACGAATAGGAAATTGTATAAGATGGCGAGGAAGGAGGCAAAGCTAGCAGTTACGGCGGCGAAAACGACGACTTTTGAACGCTTGTATGTTGAATTAGAGGGGGAAAAAGGAGATAAGAAGTTGTACAAACTAGCCAAGGCGAATGAGAGGAGGCCTCTTGACTTGGATCACGTGAGGTGCATCAAGGACGAGAACGGCAAAGTACTGGTGGAGGACGCGCATATTAGACGGAGGTGGCAATCTTACTTCCATAAATTCTTGAACAAAAAAGGAGATAAAGACATGGTGCTGGGAGATCTGGAGCAATCTGGAAGGTGCCGGGATTTTGGGTGTTGGAGAAGCATTAAGGTTGAGGAGGTTAAGGGTGATGTTCGCAGGATGCGCAGGGGACGAGCAATTGGGCCTGATGAGATCCCAGTTGAATTTTGGAAGAGCGCAAGCATGGCAGGTTTGGAGTGACTGGCTGAGTTGTTTAATGTCATTTTTAAGACAGCGAGAATGCTCGAAGAATGGAGGTGGAGTACAATGATTCCTTTGTACAAGAACAAAAGTGACATCCAGAGTTGCAACAACGGGTATCACGCTGCTAAGTCACACTATGAAAGTTTAGGAAAGGGTCGTGGAGACGAGGGTGAGAAGAGGCGTGTCTATTTTCGAGAGCCAGTTTGGATTCATGCCGAGGCGTTCAACTATAAAAGCCATTCATCTATTAGGAGGTTGGTGGAGCAGTATAGGGAGAGGAAGATAGACTTACATATGATTTTCATCGACCTCGAAAAGGCATACGACAAAGTCCTTAGGGAGGTTCTATGGAGATGTTTGGAGGTTAGAGGTGTACTTATGGCGTACATTAGGGCGATCAAGGATATGTATGATTGAGCCAAGACCAGGGTACGGACAGTAGGAGGAGACTCGGAGCACTTTCCAGTGATGATGGGGTTGCACCAAGGATCAACTCTTAGCCCATTCTTATTTGCTTTGGTGATGGATGGATTGACGCGACAATTCCAAGGGGAGGTGCCATGATGTATGTTATTCACAGACGATATAGTCCTGGTTGATGAGACTCGCAGCAAAGTGAACGCTAAGCTAAAGGTTTAGAAACAAACTCTGAAGTCTAAAGGATTCAGGCTGATTAGGACCAAGACAGAATAATTAGAGTGCAAGTTCAGTAACGGGAGCGACCATGAGACAGGCGTAGAGGTGAGGCTTGGTACTCAGGTCATCCCAAAGAAAGGAAGCTTCAAGTACCTCGGGTCTATTATCCAAGAGAAATGAGAGATTGATGACGATGTCACACATCATATTTGGGCAGGGTGAATGAAATG
Source organism: Anisodus acutangulus (assembly GCA_029783415.1). NCBI lineage: Eukaryota > Viridiplantae > Streptophyta > Magnoliopsida > Solanales > Solanaceae > Anisodus > Anisodus acutangulus. The sequence continues at coordinate 13,453,037 of CM056493.1, read as the reverse complement.
GAGGCTCGCATCTGGAGTCTTGTGCGATAAAAATGTGTCATCAAAACTTAAAGGCAAGTTCTATAGGGTGGTGATTAGACCGACTATGTTGTATGGGGAGGAGTGTTGGCTCGTCAAGACTTCGCACATCTAAAAGATGAAGTTGCGGAGATGAGGATGCTGAAATAGATGTGTGGGCATACAAGGAGGGATATGATTAGAAATGATGATATTCGGGACAGAGTGGGAGTGGCTTCGGTGGAGGATAAGATGCGGGAAGCGAGGTTGAGATGGTTCGGGCATGTGCAAAAGAAAGACACAAATGCCCCAGTGCGGAGGTGTGAGAGGTTGGCTATGGACAAGTTTAGAAGGGGTAGAAGTAGGCCGAAGAAGTATTGGGGAGAGGTGATTAGACGGGATATGACGCAAGTGTAACTTACTGAGGACGTGACCTTACATAGGGGGTTGTGGAGGACACGGATTGGGGTAGAAGGGTAGTTGAGCGTAGTCCTACTTACGCTTACAAATTGATAGTTGTAGTGTTATTATTGTAGGCCTGCTTAGCCTATTATAGTAGTAGGCGCAGTACTGTTTTATAGTCCCATGTCGTTTGATTTCTGTTGCTATGTGTTCGTTATTGTACTTTGTTTATCTTATTTACATGCGTTAGTTACTGTTTCTTTTTTCAGAATGTGCTATCATGGCTTATTCACTTTTGTTACTAGCATTTTCATACTGCTTTAAATTTCTTGTCTCGATATGACCGTTTCTCTTACTTTGCTTGTGCTTATGCTTTGTCTTGAGCCGAGGGTATTTTGGAAACAGCCGCTCTACCTACCTAGGTAGAGGTAAGGTCCGCATACACTCTACCCTCCCAGACCCCACGTTGTGGGATTTCACTGGGTATGTTGTTGTTGTTGTTGATCTCTAATTGGCATATAGCTGAAGCTCCAATGTTTATTTCTAGGGTAACATTATGCTATAGGGCAAGACTTTATTTAAGCTTTTTAGTGTGTATTCTGTTCTAGTAATTTTAAAGCTCTTGGTCTGCAACTACAAGGATAAGTTCAAGAAGAAATCTAGTTTGCGTCAGAGTATTGTGGAGTTAAATTATTTTATCTTTTCAAATTATTTTTAGGGGACGTGAATCCATGTGCACAGAATAGTTAACGGAGGATAAGAAGGGACTGAAAGTGCACCAATATTTCAAAAATGAAGAATTATGAATGCTCCATATAAAAGAAGAGGGATGACTTTGAATCTAAAGCCAAAGAAAGGGATTATAGTTTGGGTTTTTTTCTGTTAAAAGAGATCCTGCTGATTTGTAGATCCTAAACTTATGAAATTATGAGCATTCTGTTGCCAGAGTATGAAGCACTCTACAACCAGTAGTGCAGAAACTGAATGAAAGGAACCTTTCAATGTGTGGAGATTTAACATTAGATAAAAGTACCTTGTGTAGGAGACACTTGAGAGAGTGGTTGATGCTGTTGCTCTGCAATGCAAAATCAAGATAATAAGTTCAAAGTAACATCAAGAAGATGATCGAATTCCACTCCTAAATACAAAAACTAAGTACTTACTGGTGAAAAGGAAAAGGACACGCGAAGAAGAGGGAAAAGAAACAAATAATTGATAGAAAAGAAAGGAAGAAAACCAAATAATTTCAAGACAATTAAGAAAACCAAATAATTGATTAAACAAGACAGGAAGCTACATAATAAGTTCAAAACAATTTGAATTCCACTGGAGGGAAGAATAAGAAGAGGAGGAAGACAACTTAGTACTTACCGTACGAATGGAAAATGAATACGCCCTCCGTCTCAATTTATGTGATATAATTTGACTCGGCACGGAGTTTAAAAAATAAAGGAAGACTTTTGAATCTTGTGATCTAAAACAAGTCAAAGATATTTGTGTGATTATAGATTATTTCATTGCGCGTAAATGATAAAGGTTAAAGTTAAATTATTGTAAAATAAGAAAATGTATCATTCTTTTTTAGTTGAACTAAAAAGAAAAGTGTATCACAAATTGGGACAGAGAGAGTATTTATTACCTATTTTAAATATTTATTCCTATAATTGAATTCACCCAGTATTGGGCATTCCACTGCTATTCGAAATATAAGAAGAAAGAAGAAGAAAATATACTCATCTCCGAAAAAAAAGAAACTTTAAAAGTTGATAACACTTATTACAGATTTACAGGTATATAGCCATTGTAGTGCAATTCTAGTATTTTGAGCACCGATGTACACAAATGTTTAAAAACAAGATCTCATAAAAAATAGTTTCATTTCCACCAAGAATCTAATCTAACCGTGACAAAGTAAATATGTAGTACTTCAAAACTAAATATCTTTCCCACTCTTCTAAGGTAACCTAATTGTTTGTTTTTTGAAATTACTACTAGACCACCAACAAATATTGTGGTGGAGTGGTAAATACTCTTGCATTCTTAATGCATTTTACCCCAGTGTGGATCTTCCTAACACAAACCTAGATTTAGTCGGACTCCAACACGTGTTTCCGGTGACGGGTGGGAAACAAAAAAAACACTACTACTGGAACAAAATACAAAAATATTGAGACATGAGTTTCGGGTCGTGTGGTTTCTCACATATGGAAAAATTATCATAGCATAAATTCACAATACAAAATGTTGCATTATTAGTTTAATCACTCTATAACTAAATACAATATTTGATTTATAATATAAAACTCTGCCTAAGGTAAGCAGTGTTGGGTTGATAAAAATATTTTTGGAGTAGGCAATTCCTGCATAATATACTCGTTCACGAACCAACGACGACCCTTAAAAAATCACTCCCTTCGTTCTAATTTATTAAAATATTTTTTTATTTTTTTAGATTCAAACTGTATGAATTTTTATTAATATTTTAAAATGTATTTTTATCAAATTAATATAAAAATTAATTTATAATACTTTTTACAACTATCAACTATATAAAATTTTATTTAAAAATATTAAATTAATCGGTCTAACATGTGAAAAAGTATCCCCACGTAAGTTGAGAGCACAGTAGATTGTACCTGAAATTGAAGTAGTGGTGTCCTTCATTGTTGGGAAATCTTTATTGGGAGTGACGCCTGCTTCCTCCTGAACCGGCGGTTCAAAATCTGACTCCGGTTCTACTACACCCCACCCCCCTAAAGCCACATTTCCATTTCCATGATCGAGAATATCATACACCTCTCTATCAAAAAACCCTGGCAATTTCTTCTCTCTTCTCAAATCATTCCTCATCACCCAAAACGACACCGTTTCTTCCTTTATCCCACACTCCCACTCTTTTATCTTGTTAAAATTCCCTGCCAAATTACTCCACCTCTTCCTACATTGAACCGGTCCCCGGTTCACTCCATATCTTTTACAGTATGATGAAACGGATGCCCACTTCGGTTCTACCTGTGCTGCTGCTGTACCCCCGGTTCAGATCCGGTTCTCAGACACTTTTTTCCCCTGTATTAAAACCAGTATTTCCTGTCTCGTCCAACGTGGCACCTCGGAACTTTGTTTCCATCATCCCCTGATGTTTGACGGCCGTCAGAGGAGTCGGCGTCAACTGTAGACGGAATTAGGGTCAATCTCTCAAGATTCATACTACTTTTTGAAGCCCACGTGAGAGTTAACGGAACGGACTTATGGTAACGGCGTTTTCATATTATTCATCCAATGGACCCGCTGCTCTAAGCCTTTTGGTTATTACTTATTAGTTATTACTAATTCTTATAATCTTTGTGAAATGAATGATAATTATCTAATTTCTAACATTAGATTACTTACTTTAGTTGATGTTTTCATGGGAAATTATGGTTAGGCTAAGGGGAGGCCTATTATAAGGACTACTAATTGTTTTAAATAAAGTCTAAACCATCAATCTCTAGTGTAAATTTGAAAGAGGAGTGGAATCCGCGTTTTAGTTGGCAAGTTTTCTTTTGATTACTATGTATTTAATCCAATCAAATGCATTTTGTAGCATTTAGATTTGAGAGTATGCATTTTTAGTGTTTAAATCAAACTAACAAATGCACAAATATAAACTTTTACTCTCTCCGTTCCAACCGTTTCAATTCATGTAATATAATTTGACTATGTACGAAATTTAAGGGGAAAAAATTAAAATTTATAATCTAAAACAAGTCATAGATATTTGTGTAACTATAAATCATTTTCATTAAGGATAAAAAAAAAGTTTTAAGTTAAATTATTTTATATATAAAAATATATTATTCTTTTGAACGGATAAAAAGAAAAGTATATTACATAAATTAGGATCGAGAGAGTAATACTTAATCATTTATTAATTAATATACATTTTCACTTAATTTAATTATAATAAAGCTAATATAATTTGGTATTTTCGAGTTTTTAGCTGGTCAAGTTAGCCTCGTTGGCTCTCTCGTTCAATCTCTCTTTTCCTTTCATACCTTTAAAATATGGATAAGGAGTCAATTAGATGGATAAGGGCATCCACCTTATCTTAGCAATGAATTAAAGTTTTTCCACTTTCCCCTTTGTTCTCCCTCCACCTCTCAATTCCTTAATCCATAATTAAGTACTAGAATAAGTATTAATAATTAAAGTTAATGTGTTGGAGTGGGTTATCCCTCCCTCCACAAAAGGGCTATCTTTCTGAATAGTGGGGGTGGCTCGATCACTATGGGTAGAGTCACCTCTACCTTTTCCTTTCTTGGGGTTGCCCTCAGTCTTAATCATAATTATGCTATTTAATAATAATAATAATACGCCTAAGCTAAAATGGGATCTTTTCAAAGATGGATTATTGTTGAAAATTTGCCTTTGGCGGGAGTTGCGTTCGATCAACTTTAACGGCTTAAACATTAGTGTTACGCATGTTGGAGAATCCGGTTCTTCACACGTGCATAATCTACTAAGTAAGTAGATAACCGTAGGGCCAAGGATCGTCAAATTTCGTTAAGAAATGAAAGAGATATTGGTCCACGAAGTGAGGTGTTTGAAGCATGGAAAAGTGTGGTATGGGATCAATTCTCCCTCATCGGTGGAGGAAGAAAGAATTGTTTTGTTTATAAGTCTCAAAGTTGGCTTGGGGTTTGAGACCCCAAGGGGTATCTCATGTGTTTAAAGGAGGGAGGACCTAGATGTGCTTCAGTTCGAGGAAAGCCCACACACGCGCCGCCGCCGCGCGCCCGTCCCGTCCGGGCTGTGGGCTGTGGGTTGTGCTTCTTCTGATATTATCTTTTTAGACCAGAATTCTTTCATATGTACAGTTTGGTCCCTGAAGTTTCAAGAAAGTCAGATTTGGCAGAGAACAGAACGTCAACCGCACTCAATTCAGCCAATTATTTTGGCTGAATTACTCTTCCTCCATTATTGTCATTACTTGGCCAGTAATGGCAGTAATGTGGGCAGTTCATGAGCCTCTTCTCCAACTATATAAAGCACCCTTTGTCACCATTGTTGAGCTACACTTAACACAAACAGGAACGAATTCAGTCTTCCTACAATCTTCCAAGCATCATTTCATTACTCAAAATTCGTCACGGTAGCACTTAAGTTTCCTTTGCTCAATTGTTCATTTGTTGTTTTATCTTGGGAGACAATTGTCCAAGACGTAGAAAGGATACATACGGGGCAATATTGTCTTAAAGACAGAGTGCAAACACTCGACTCAGCATACCAAAAATTATTCCAGTTTATTGTTTATTGTTTATTGTTCATTGTTCATTGTAATTCAGTTTATTGTTCAACTGCAATTTCAGTTCTTGCAATACTTAGCAGTTACTTGTAATTTCAGTTTCCTGCATCTTTGTAACCAACAGATTTGGATTCACGTGCCTTGGAAAGATCTTTTTTTTTTCTTCAAAACAATGTTTTTTGAAGAAGTGATTTGAGAATGTTTTCAAAGAAAAATCATTTTTTTACTCTCATAACACACAAATTTTCAAAAAGAAAATGTTGTAATTACAACTTTCCAAACAATAATTTTGCAAAAAAAATAATAATTAGAGAACTCTTTCCAGAATCCATCGGAGCTTAGCAATATATTATCATTCAGTTCTTTAGTTTGTCTAGGTTAGATTCTGTTGTGATTTATGTTAGTATTAAAATTTTAATGATGACTTGTATTGTTATGCAGAAATACTCAAAGATGCACAAGACCTAAGTGGACTCACTCAAGCCTATGTAGCGGACTACACAGTCAACCCAACCTTCCAAACTTAGGCCCAAACGCAAGAATCAAGTATCAACAAGGAAAAAGATATATGCAAAATTGGAATCAACATTGGAAATATATGCAAGATCTGCATATTTATGGAAGCAAGTATCAAGGGTTCAATCAAAGGAAGAAGTAATTAATAAAGCAAGCATCAACGGGTAAGAATATAAGGAAGGTTGCACCAAAGATTTAAAGTTATTCAAATCAACCGGACAATATCTATTCACACAAGAAAAGCTTATCTTAGAATATCATGACCCCATTGAAAGCTCTAACCTTATTCTTGAAAATAGGATCACTAATTTCTTTTTCAAGGATCAATTCTCTTGAGTTGCCATCTCTGCGTAACGAGCCTAACGACTACTTCTCAAGACTATATAAGAAGGCTCCAAAGGCAAAGAACCACATACTTTCGTCTCAACTTCTCAAGCTCTCTACTTTATTTTTATCCAGTGTTTTAAAAGACAGTTTCAGGATTCGCCCCAGGGCGGAGCACTGGCAAAACACCCTGGGGCTCACGTGCGGGGCTTGCGCCCGATTGTACGCCATGAACACGCCCAACGCTTGGGCTCGCCTAACAGTTCTTACACAAATTATATGTTAAATTCCTTAATTAAAATCGTTGACCCTCATAATTTTTTAACAAATGAATGATACTTAATAGTTTTTCATCTATAGAAATAAGAAGATTGGGTCTGACTCAAATAACAAGTTAGTATTGCATATTTACTATTTGAGAACATCCTGAGGGTAAATATCACTTAATATTTGTTTTAAGAATGCAGCCGAATTGTACATTTTCACTTGTCATTGGTCTTTTATCCTATGTATCAAAAATATCATATTTTATTATTTCTCTGTTTGAAAGTAATTTTATTTTTACTCATGAAGGAGTTATATTTCAATTATAATAATGATAAAATTTATTGATTATTTGTTTATAGAGAGATAAAATGAATAGTATGATAGTAATATTATTTTAAGAAATTGTAATTTTTTCATTATTTGAAAGTTAATATGTTAGAGTTGATTTGCATTTCATAATAGCTTTTATTTCAATGTATTGTTTATACTTGTAAAATTATGTTAGATATAATTACAAGTTTTAAGTGGCGTATAATAGATTGCTTTGATTAGTTTTTTTGCTTTGATTACATTTCTCTCTCTCTCTCTCTCTCTCTCTCTCTCTCTATATATATATATATATATATATATATATATATATATACTCAAGGGGCTTACGCCCCGTGCCTCGGGGTTTATGCCTCGTCGAGGCATATGTAAAATGCCCTGTATTACGCCCTCGCCTTTTAAAACACTGATTTTAACAAACATTGTAATTCTGAGTGATTTATAGTGTAAACAAAAAAAGTGAGAAAATATATAGTATAGTTGGTGAGACATTGTATCAAAAGATTAAGAGCGTTTGAGTGTAGATGTAGAAGCTCCATTTAAACAACTATTGTACCAAACCTACTTTCAAAAAGAGTTGTAGAGAACACCCTTGCAACCCAAGGGGACTGGATTAGGATTCACATTGAATCTGAACCAGTATAAAACATCCTGTGTTATTTACTTTCAGCAATTTACTTTTTGCATTATTTATGAAATTGTCGACTATTGATTCAAGACACTCGACTAAGAAAAAGTACAATTCACGCCCCCCCCCCTATTGCACTTTCAATTGGTATCATAGCTTGGTCTCATATATGTGTTTGCCTAACAACAAGTGAGTAAAGATTATGTCAAATCACGTTACAGTTGGAGCTTTGTTTCAAAAAGGCAACCTCTCAAACCAGACAACCTTATTTCAATGGAAAACATTTCTCTCAGGAAAGTAAGGAGGCTCAATGTATGAATGAATTGATAGACTATATATCACCTCGCTACCATACTACTCGAAAGATGGAGACCTACATCAAGTCATATGATGTGAAGATCTGGAGAGTCATCAAGTTGGGAGATATTCCGATGCCAAACCCCAAGACTAATGAAAAGAAGAAAGAATGAGCTACTTCAACTAATGAACTGACTTATTTGGCTGATTACACTGATAAACAAATGGAGGTAATTCAAATAAATTCATACGCCAGGAATCTGCTATACAATGCTAGCAGTGGAGAACAATATGAAAAGATCTTCACGTGTGAAACGGCTAAAGAAATGTGGGACAAGCTTGAAGTCACGTATGAAGGAACTAACAAGGTAAAGAAAACTATCATCAGTCTCCTTGTCTATGAATATGCAACTTTCAAGATGAATGAAGGAGAAACAGTGGAAGACATATTTTCAAGGTTCAACAAATTTCTAGGAGAACTCAAGGCATCAGAAAAAGTTTTTTCTTTTGTGGACAACATAAGTAAAATTCTCAGATGTCTTCATCCACAGTGGCACACAAAATTTGATGCTCTTGAAAACATAAATCTCAAGACTCTTACATATGATGAAGTAAGAGGATATCTAATTACATTCGAAAATACCTATCTCAACAAGTCTGGACAGGATTAGAACAAGAAAAGGTGGTGGCCTTCAAATCACAGATTGAAGATTGATGATGATATTAGAGAAGATGAAGTTGCTATGATATCTAGATCTGTGGTGGAAGCCATGAGGAGATCTAGAAACAACAGAAAAAGTATTTCAAACTTCAGAAGAGGGAAATCTAAAAATGATCGACCAAGGAATGATGGGAAGTGTTATGAGTGTAGGAAATATGTAGCATTTGAGTTCTCGGAGTCAAAAAGAAAATCATTTAGAGGTCAACAAAAGCAAAGAGCATTCAACAGCTGGAGTGAAGATGAAATCTCAGTAGATGAAAAAGAAGAAGCTGAAAATGTCTGCTTCATGGCAATCAGTGAAACTAGCGAGGTAAGATCTTATCCATGCTCTAAGTGCCATGAAACTCAAGAATTGTTAGACCAAACTCTTAAAGATCTAAATACAGTTTTTGATGAATATAAAAAATTACAAAGAGAAAAGAGAAACTGGAAATTAATTTAGAAGTTTGTGAAATTGAAAAAGACCTTCTTCAAGATGAAGTTCATGATTTGCAACTACAATTAAATAGTTTGCGCAAATCTACCAGTCATAGGTCTGTCAGGTCTAACCAGTCGACTCGTAACAACAAGTCTACTGGAAAAGTCTATAAGTGACAAATCCGCTATTAGCAACTAACTGACAAGTCTATTGCTCACTTTAAGATAGATCAGTCGATTAGGACAATCAAGTCAATTCATAGGAAGTCTGTTAAAATTATTAATAAGAGCAAGTCGACATAATTAGCATGTCACTGAAGAAGACTTTTCTCAAACCTATTTTTGTTGTGGTAAAATTGGGCATAAATCCTATAACTGCAGAATTCGCTATGCATCTACTCCAGGTTGGATATGAAAAGCCAAAAATGATGCAAATCTTTTTAGAACTAACCCTTATGGACCTAATAAATCTTGGGTACCTAAAAGAAAGTAATTACTCTATTTTGCATGAACACCACAAGGAGAAATCAAAAGGTAAATAGTATTTAGACAGTGTGTGTTCAAGCCACATGACTGGTAACAAAAGCTTATTCAAGTCAATTGTGGATTTTGATGGAGGACTAGTAACATTTTGAGATAACTCCACTAGGACTGTAACAGATATAGGAACTATTGCCTTCAATAATTCTTGTGATAGTACTAATGTTTATTTGGTGAAGAGTCTTAGATACAACCTGTTGAGCATAAAGTCAACTATGTGACTCCGACCTAGAGGTAAGATTTAGAAAAACAGATTGTATCATTGAAGTCTTATCTGAAAAAGTTGTGTTACTTGGAAGCAAGAACAAAAATGTGTATGTACTTCATTCAATTAAAAATCCAATACGGCACATCTGTGTAGCTGATGAGCGTAAAATATAGTATAATTTAAGCGTTTTGCTAGTCAAAGATAGTATAGTTTAAGATCATCTCCACAAGTATTGGTACAAATAATTACTCAAACAAAAGCTTGTTCGGTATTATTCATGTGATCAAAATTTGAAGTTATTGTGGTTATAAGCTAAGATTATCGACTACAAACGTAATTAAAAACAATTGACAACAAAAACAAATATTACTATTAATATGAGAAGTAAAGGTAGTAGACAAGACAGATGCACGATTTTAGCAATTAGCTCCGATTCGTTTTATCATTCTCTTCTAAATTTTATTGAGTATTGCGAATACAACAAGTAATTAGTTTTACTCAAGAATCTAATAAATCTCTTCCGATTATTTATTCATATTTCACAAGTTAAACTAATGCAAGCCCCGATGTTATTCAAAAACTATAGATAGAAATAGATCTTCGGACAACTTCTCACGAATATCATTAGTTTATAACCCTAGATAAATTATTGAAGAGTAGCTTCCGATTACTCAACAAAATCATTCAATCAATAGCTAAATCATATTTATATTAAGATAATTCACAAAACACTTCTTCTTGTGATTAAAGCATTCAAGAATATCTCAACAATCAAGTAAAACAACTATCCATGAGTTCAAGACTAGTGAAAGCCCAATGAACATATGCAAGAAAACATTAAGGGTTTAGTCTAAAGGAAAATATCTCTTGAATATTTTCCTCTCTTAGTTCAACCAATAATTCAAGAAGCTCTTTCGATTACTTAGAAGAATCACCAATTAAAATCAAACAAGATAATGCAGAGGTATTCACCAAACTATTTCTCTTTCTATTAAATAAAATAGTAAATAACTCTGCAATTCAATTCAAAACTACATAACAAATTCAGGAAATAAAACAAGAATTGAATCTAAAAAAATCCAATACATCATGTCTGTCAAAACCCTAATAGAGATTACTCCATAATATAAGAAAAGAATATCGAAGAGTAAGAACTAGAAAATATTACAACCGACGATTGATACAAACTTATGTATTGAACCAAACCGTGATGAAAAGTTACGAATTCTGGCGTCGAATACTCTCTTACGCTCATTCCCCTTGCCTTGTCGCTCCCAAAAAACAAAATGACCTGCGAGCTAAAACCTTATATAGGTTCAGAGGTTTGTTCATAAAATTTCCAAAATAACCTCAACTTAATATTTTCCAAAGTATCGTTGCGCGATCGCGCACAGATCGTGCAACCCTTCCATCGACTCTGCCTTGCTTGAGCGTTCTTGTGCCTAGGTGTGTGATCACGCACCCCTTTTGTTCTATTTCTCTCTCATTTCTTCTTTGTTTCATCAATTTTTCTATCAAGTTAGGTTCTTCTTCACCTAGATACAAAACGATGTAAATTATTAATATCCACACATACTATCTCTAATTTCACATAAAATTCACGTCAAATAAGCTCATAAAACTCAAGGAATATACAACCATCAAACACCCCCACACTTAAGTTTTGCTCGTCCTGAGCAAATTAAAAACATTAGCTTCACCCAACAAAGACGCACAAGACATTAGAGACAAGAAAGAACTAGAATCAAACCTATTGATGCATACGCCACTCATCATTGGTCTTGATAACCTATTAAAATCGAAGTTAAATTACACTACCAATCCTTGACATGACTCACCAGAAAGAAAATTCATCTATGTCACACAATAAAATTACGAATGAACATCTTAAAAAATCTTTGTTCAAGTGCACTCACGCTCACAAATAAGTACATCATACTCCTCAAGAATATCATAGGCTTGACAATCGAGTGACTCTCCACTAATGTAGGAACTATCAAGTTGGGATCTTGTAGGACTCTGCATTTGGTTGTAACGTAGGCTAAGGGATAAATATTATTATATAGATAAAAAGTTTCAATGGACTAACTCAAATAAATACGCGACATGAATGGACAAATTCTCCCATGACTCTAGGATATTTTTCTTCTATGAATTATAAATCATATTACTTGATTTATTTACTTCCTGTCTACAAATCTTCAAACTCTTGATGTCTTTACTATTTGATCTACTTAGAAAGTTGTGATTAAATTCTCATTGAAAACGATACTCTACTTCAATATATATTACTTGTCGACCACGTACGCTTGTGTGTTAGTCGGAGTCATTCTTGTATGAAAAAGAAGAATATGCTTAATGATAGGGGTTATAAGGGGAAGTGAAGAGAATGGTTAAAGAATTGACAAATTAAAAAAGAACGCACAATTGAAAATAAAGTGTGATGTATTAAAGTTCTTAGGGAGGTAAGTCACTATCCATCCAAATAATTTGTATCCGTCCCTTAGCCTACACTACAACCTTTTAAGTCCTATTTGATCTTACACGTGATGTGCTTATGTTAGTGTAGTATAACACTAAGGAAAATCTTATGGTACATTGTATGAGCATGTGAAGTTCTTTTGTTGAGAGTGAGTGTAATTCTGTCAAAATCTTTTTGCCCATGAAGTTACTTGACTTTACAGAAAAATATTGGACAACTCTCTTATTTTGGTGAGGGCACATGATTGGCGAGACATGTGTGATATATTTGATTTCTCTATCACGCGGCATAGCTTTTTGCGTAAATTGATACTTGTGCAGTTTTTGACGCCAGGTTATTTTAAAGAGGTTGTTGATGTGCTTGAAATTGATGTTTAATGCATGACTCAATTGAGAATTTACTCGCATATGTTTAAATGATTGTAGTGGACTTAGCCTAAGTAAACATATTCAAATTGGCATAGTTTGGTGAGGTGTCCTATAGAAAGTGGGTGTATTAGTTGTTTGTTCGAGGACGAACAAAGGGTTAAATGTGGGGTAGTGATGTTAGGTATTTATACGTCTTTCCATATTACTTTACTCACGTTTTTGGAACTAAATGTATTAAATATACCCAACTAATATTGACTTTGAGATATGAAACTAATCGGAGCTTTAATGTTGAACTAGGAACCTTACATTGAAAATGCTCCATTTTGGAGGAAGAGAGATCAAATTTGGCTAAGTGTGTGATCACTGGATGAGCATGTTGAAGAAACGTCTAAGTACTGGAAGACAATGTTCACCGTGACACGAGGTCAATAGGGGGGAAGATCACCGCGTTGGTCATTGATACGCTCAAACTACACCTATTAAATGGAGTAAAGAGGTCGTTATCAAATACAATAACTCAACTAGATTAGGGTCGAATCCCACAGGGAATAGGGTGCGAAAAGGTTACTATCATAGTGTAGTACTTGACTTAAATCTTTGTTCGTATTCCGTTAAGGTTGTACAAGTTGGTGTATTTCTAATAGTTATCTTGAATTGATTATAAATAAGATGATTAAGAAACCAAGGTTGTGTCCCCGCTAGATTAGATGTTATGCTCTAGGTATTAGTGTGATATACTTCCAATGGATTGTTGTATTGTATGCACTTAATCTCTATGTGACTTTATAATATTTCCCAATAGTTAGGAAGTATTTTTCTTTATGATTTTTCCAAATATAAAAGAGTGAAAATAAGAATGATTAATTATGCCAAGTAAAATCCTCTTATTCCTAAGTGAGTTCATTAAATGAGAGCTAACGTCCCGAGTCCTTGTTAATTATCCCTATCAAATCCTATTCACTTTCCCAAGTAAAGCAGAATTTATGGCTTAAGCTAACGTTTGCAACTATTAACTGGCATGAACAAATAAGAGATAATTAAATATTAACAACCCAATATTCGTATATCAAGATTAAATACCCATTCACATAACACCCATCATTGAGTTCACAACCTTAGTATTCAATTTAGCTACTCATAGTATTGATGATAACGCAAAGCAATAAATTATTCATTAAAACTTACAACTGAATAAAGAAGATTAAAAGATGGAATCTTGTTCTTGAAAGCTTCAAAATATTCTAAGTATTCACATCTCTCGAGGCAAGACGTAAAACAGATGATAAAAGACTTACAAAATCCTAAAAAGTATTTATACAAGTCCAAAAATTTGTAATAAAAATCAGACAAAATTGCACTTGTCACTACAAACAAAGTACGGATCGTACAATTAAGTACGGTCCGTATAAACTTATACACTCAACTTCTACGCCAACTTTGTACGGTCCGTACAAATAAGTATGGCCCGTATAATTCCTGCTTCTCTTGGTCTTCAATCAAGTGGCCAAAAATGTACGGTAGGAAGTACGGTCCGTAAAAATCCATCGTCGATGTTGTACTCAGAATTCCAACTTTCTGCCTCTATCTTCACATTGATGGCCCAATTATACGGTCCGTACAAATATGTATGGTCTGTACATCTCTAAATCAAGGGAGTTTGATGATTATTTCCTTGTCCTTGCCTTTTTGATATCATTTACCTAAAACATAACCAAAACACATCAAAACGATACAAACTTGCTTAAAAACAAGTAAAACTTATCGTCAAAAGGCATCAAATGTGTCATAATTCTACGGCACATCAACACCCCCAACTTAAAGTATTTTCTTGTCCTCAAGCAAGTAACACAACACACAAAACTACACAAATTCTCAGATATCACAAAGTAAGAATGTTTACAGTGCTTTTGGCAAGTAACTACCGGCACATATCTCGTACAAACATGACTCCCCTTATATCCTCCTTACTACACATGATGTATGACTCAAAATTGTTATAACTCACGATGAAGATTCAATCAATGACATAGAGTTATTGGAGAAACCATTGTGCACATGAATCTCAAATTTTGGGAAATCAATCAATTTACCAACCTTTATGCCCTCACATAGACCAAAGAATGTCCCAACACACATATATGCAAACACACGGGACAAGAGACTACAGAGAAGAGAAACACTCATACTCACAAAGAAGTTCTCAAACTACATATGCAAATACCATATGCTTCCCTTATTTTCAATGCCTTTAACTTCATACAGTTCAGTTGTGATCACATTAGGACTTTTTCTGGCTTGTAATGTAGGCTTAGGGATGAGTAGGATATATATTTGAATAATAGTGACTTACCCTCCTTGAACACTACACTTCATTAATCGTTCATGACCTTTCTTCCCTCCATTTTGATCTTGCTGCCTCGGTGTGGGTTATTCGCTACTCTATTTCTTTTTGTACAACATTTTCAACATTTTTCTTCTTTTTTTTCTTTCGCTCATTATTTTTCACAACCATACCGTCTCATTTACTAGGCAACTCACATTTACCCAACTTTTAGGCTTAAACCTCATTTCCCCATATTTCACACAACATCCCCCAACTTAAGCTTTTGACCTCTTTTTCCATCATTTTGAAGTGTCCAATAGGGAACGGGTGCAAAAATATGGATATTTCGAACAAAAGGTATAGGCTCATTAGTGGCTAGTTAAAGGATAGGCTTAAATGCTTAAAATGGGAGGCTAGGGATACTTTATGTACACGGGTTAGGCTCATGAAAGGCAAAAATAGTTCAAAATCATACAAATAAGGTCTAAGATCATTTCACATCTCAACTATCCTTAGAAACAAAGTAAGACACTAGGAAAGTTCTAGATTGCACGTATAGCAAGTGAACACATACTAACGACTCACAACACACCGACATAAGGATTGTTCCACACACTGATTTTCCCATTAAGCACTCCACACACAAGATAACGCAATACTCTAAATCTCACAAAAAGAATTATGTATGTCAATTAAGCAACACATTTTGAGTCTACATCACAAAAATTATGAGGGGAGTATTTCAATTACCAAACATTGTACATGTCATAAGTTACTCAAACTACCACCACATAACTCATAATTACTCTATTGTATCTAAACATGACCTAAACATACCAGGTTCAACATAAATAAAACCCCTTGGGAATACAACCATGGTAAAGAAAAGTCGAGGGGGTCCTAGATAAATATCTACAACACACATAATACAAATCAAATAGCCCCACCCCAAACCAAACAATCATGTATTGTCCCCAATGCATCAAAATAAGTATAAGAGGGTCAGAACTACCTAAAGCTCCCTAGGCGCGCTGCTTATCTCGAGACTCTGCAGCCTTCGAGGTATCAACTGCAGCATCAGTAATAGTGGGATCTAGAACTGGCAGGGCTAGCGGCTGAGGAAATGTCCCTCCGACCGGTACACTACTGGATGAGGCACCCACGGCCTTATTAGTGGAGTGAGTATCAAATATGGACTTACGCAAGGCTAGTTGTATGTTCTCCTCCTCCTCTCAATGTAGCCTAGTCCTAGTCATCTCCACAGTCTCATCGCTTGAAGGATCAACCTTATCCCATTTCTTCTTGTCTATATTATTTGTTGGAGAGTCGTCATCATCTATCAATTTCTTGACACGTAACAAAGCTGATATGTGCTCTTATGTCATCGAAGTGGGATCCTCCAAAATAACATGATCTCGGGCTTGCATTGCCTGAACTGCAGCCCTCAACTGTAGTAGTTCCTCCATTAGTGACCCCACATCACCATCCGAATGGGATCTCTCTAGTGCAGCCAACCTGACCTTAAAACCATTCAGTTTGGTGTGTAACATCTCATGAGACTCCTCTGTGGATTTCTTCAAAGGCTCCACAACTGTACTAATCTCCTTTGCTGCGAACTTACGAATTTGCCCCATGATAATGGTTGTCTACTTATCAGTCTTTTCTTCTTTGATGGCCACTAGTTTGAAATTTTCTTTGGTGAGGGTAAAGGGATCAACCACCCTCAACGTAACCTGTGGTTGAGTGGCCGGAGGAGTCAAACTCGTTGAAGGGGTACGTGCAGTTAGAGGCAGTGGCACAATAGTGGTGGCAGGTGCAGCCTTACTGACTGGGGCAGTAATGGCAGGAGATACCTTTGTGGTGGCATCATTTGCTGCCCCAAAATTCGGATCAGCACGAGTCCTCTCATGACTCTCAAACATCGCTGGAAATGCATCGTCAATATTCGTGGCCTTCCTTGAGGGTTTCATCCTTGCTCTTCCTCAGGTCATACGTAGTGGTCTCTATGAGGTATGCTTGGAACATTTACTCGCCGACAAGGCTCAGTGGTGAGGCATGTAAAAATCAATGACATGGCCGGCTGGGGTGCTTTCAACTGAATCTCACCAACAATTTGTTTCCCAAAGTTCACTAGATACTGCGACTACCACAGCTCGATCCAGTGTGAGTGCATTGTCGGTCTGAGTAGGAATTACTCTGAACTGCACAATACTCCACCAAAATTTGGCCTCGAGAGTCAAGAGTTCTTTTGTAGATCTTTTCCTTCATGTTCTCTATCTAAGGTGGCTGATTATCTTTCGCAATCACCGTAGCTAGCCACTGAAGCATAACTTCTTATTTTATTTGGTTCAATTTATCAGTCAACTCAGCCTCCTATGATGGTGAAACATATTCATCTCTGAAGTAGACTTTGTTTATGGCATCTATCACTCGCGATCGATCTCACTTCACTTCATGTACACGTGCGACATGGCCTAGAAACGCCAGTATGCTCGCGTCGCGAGCCCGTGGACAAGCACCATACGTAACTCTTTAGTAAAGCATGCATAACATTGCGTACTAAGATCTGATTGACCTAGTCCTTATATGAGTGGAAAGGTATTTCAACCGGCTACAACTTTCATCAAGGAAGGTTTCCTAAATTCCTAACTGATAAGGGGTTTATACTCGCTTGAAGTGAGGCATTGTGCAAACTCACTTGAAAACATGATTCATAGCATAATTTCCAACTTTAATTTGCTCAAGGACTCTTCTTATACCTTTAATAGGTTTCAAAACACTTCCTACACTTTTCATCTTGATTCCATTATAACATCATCTTACGGATCGAATCGTAGCACAAAGGTACGAGGTGTTACACAAATGGGGACTCAAGTTAGCTTGATCTCTAAAACTTCTAGCTAGTCAACAAAGAAAGACCAAAGTGAGAACTTTCAAGACTATTAAAAAGTGTCAAATCTCTCTCTAATGGTCCAATATAATATGAATACAATAGAAGCTTCACTCCTACAAGAAGGAAGAGCAATAACTATCAAGAAAGGCAAAGAGAAAGTACATATCAAACTTCTCAAGAAAATAAATCAAAAGAACTCTATTGTTATAACCATCCCGCATCTTTACACAAATACATAAGCTGCTTAAAATATTGCTTGCACTTCCACATGTCATTAGACAATGTCCATGTGTTAAAAGTTTGAGTAACATGTCCCCTTAGATGCATTGAAATATTTTTTTAAAAGGGGGCTCTTTAAAATTCACACTTTGTGAAAACATTAAAACCCTTATAAATAAGCCTATAGACCATCAAAACAGGGTAATCTCTCGCGCCATCACAGTATATCCCTTCGCCAAACAAATATCAAAGACAAAGTACTCTAAAATCTCAATAATGTCTACTTCCCAATCATTTATCAAAGCCTCTTTAGATGGAACTAGGAAACCTCACTCATTGAGAAAATCAGAACCCAAACTCTTTTGGGGAAAAAAATCGAGCAAGATTTTCAGGACAATAATAAAATTAAATCGAAGGGAAGCTGGCTAGCGATATGGAGGTTAATGCCCAGAATCAGGTTGAGGGAAACGTAATTCAAGAAGATGACAAGTTTGAGGATCCAAATACCTCAACCATGATGACGATGACGATGACGATGAATAGTGAGGAGGAGAATACTGGGTAAATTCCAGAAAAAATTATCGAAAATATGTTCCTCTCACAGGAGAAATAAATGATGATGATGATGTTGAAATGGCATCCAAAAATGAAGAAGATCAACCTCAAAAGAAGCCCAGTTCCATACAAGAAGGAGATATCTCTAAAAAATCTCAAGGAGGAATTACTATGGCTGAAATGTGAAAGGCTGCAATTAACAACATCCGAGTGAAGGGAAGGAAGAAAAGAAAGGGAATAACTAAACAACAAAACAATGAAAATACAGAGCAACTGACGAATAAGAGAGAAGATGAAGGAAGTAGAGCTAACTCTTAGAAAGAAGTGAAATCAACAAAAGAATCAATGGAACAGAAGGAACTGGACCTTCCTCTGTAAGACCCAGTTCTAAAAGTGTAAAAAGAATACTTGTCAAGAGGAAGAAAGAGCAAACTGTTATGAAAAGAAGAGTGATAGATCTCATGGTATATTGGAGCTTCAAGGATGGTCTCACTTACTTTATGACTCAAACCCTACAATTCATGAGAAAGAAATGTCTCAAACATGATGAGAATGAGGACTAAATTGTGACCATGGTGAAAGGCAAGAAGATCGGGTTGACACTTGACAGTGGAAGGACTGGGAAATATTCTTGATGTATCATACATCAGAAATAAATGGGTATGGGCAAGCAATAGTAGAAGTACTCAGACCAATGTTTAAAGGTGAAATGACTCTTGAGCATACTCTTATTTTGAACTAGTAAAAAGTGCATCTTGCCAAGATCACAAGGAGGAATGAGACAAATTGCAGAGACATGATTATAATGGATAATTTTATTTTTACATGCCTTAATGATCAATCATATAGCCGGAGTTGCTCAAGGTAGACATGGTCTCCCATATTGGTTCTGGCTAACCAAGGTATTCAGATACTTTGAAATTCCTCTAGGAATTGGTAGGAAAAGATGCAAAAATGAGATGATCAATAAAGCCCCACTAGCAGAGTGTGGTCTTCTTCCAAGAGCAACAACACTGTCACAAACTTGATTAAAGAACTTGCAGAAGTGAGGAAAGAAAAAAGAAATGGTAGATGCAGAAAATTATCAGTTCCTAAGAGTTGAAAACACTTGTCTTTTAACCTAACAGAGGGCCTCGATTACAAGAATTGACCTATTCATAGCCAAGTTTCAATCTTCAACCTCCACCAACAAGAACGGAGAACCTGCTTCCTAGTCTTGGGCATTCCTTGTGAATTGTCAAAATTCTCTCCTTGTGTCTTACTTTTGTGGCATTTGCTGCTCAAATTTTGTAATTATGTGCTTGAATGCATGAATGAAATATGACTTTGATGCTTTAATATGTTTCTTGCTATGGCAATCTTGAATGTCGTTTGTGTTAAATTGTTTGGAAAAAATAGCAATCACTTGTTTTTGAAAATGACAATAGGGGAAAAATAAAGTTAGCAGCTCATATACAGTATGATAAGCTAAAGGAACTGGTCCCCTAAAAGTGCAAAAGTTAGGAACATTGTAAAGAAACATGTTCTCACTTATAAAGACCTGGTTTCATTAGAGCACATGTACATCAGATACAAAAATAGGCTACACTGTAAAGGAACTTATTCTTACTTATAAAAAACTCAGTCCTACTTAGAAGTACTGGATAAGAGACGGGGGGAAGAAAAGGAAGTTGCACTGCACAAATTCCAGTTGCCAGTTAGGCTGTATTTTAAAGGAACTGGTTCTTACTTATAAAAACAGAATCCTATTTAGAAGGCACTGGAAAAGACACACGAAAAGAGAAATAATTGTCCAAAGGAACATATCAAAGAACGTGGTCCTTACGCATATCACAGAAAGAATGTTTTGCAAGGGACATACAGGAGAATGTTCTTGAAGAAGACCCACCTAACTGCCTATAGGGTTGCAAAGAGTGGAAGATAAGTACCTAAGCAAGATTAAGCAGGCCCACAAAACTTGCTTAGTTGTGCAACCTAACCATCTAACCGGCTGTAATGAATGGAAGGTTAAGCCCTAGCATCCGACTCATTGAGCTTACAAACCTCGCTGAACTAGAGGGTGAACTATTGCAAGCTTGCAAACCTTGTATAGTGAGCCTTAGTTGTATCGACACGAAGTTGTAGTGTTTGAACAACAATGATGCTAGTTCTAAGGAAAAGATTTTCAACATAGGAGATGAGCCCGAGGGGGAAGATATGATCAAGAGATGAAGAAGATTGAAGAAGTTGATCAAGAGAACATGAAGACATATGAAGCTGTTATGTATTTTTCATCATCAAAAAGGGGAAAATTGTTGAAATGATATTGACTCGGTAATTGTGATGAGCTTAAAATGAATTCTTAATGGTTAACAAATAATGTATCCAGAAGACAATCAAGTACAAGGGAGTAATAAGGAAGGTATTGAAGAACCAGAAGTCCAATTAGATCTCCAAAGGATTCAGTGAAGCAGTCGCAACAGAAGAGGAACTGCTAAAAGAAACTGGTCCTTATCGAAGAACACTAGAGACTGTCGAGAAGCTAATTTATGCCAACTGAGAGAATTGGATTATTAACTCATTCTACTCGATGAAAGGTTGGATTTCAAGATATACAAATATTACCATAAGTTGAACACATGAAATTAACACTAAAGTAGGAAAAAGAGAAGTCCACAGACATACAAGGAAAGAAGGAAACCCATGTCAAACAAGGATTAGTTTTCGGACACAATTATGAAACCAATACTTGGTTGAATTCGAACAAGACAAGGCAACAACTACTTCTATGTAAACAACACGAAGAAATCTTTGGAGCTTAGCCACAAATATCCAAGGAGGGATATTAAGAGTGAGTTGAGACTCAACACTCGAGTATCCATAAAGCCGACTACACAACAACAAATAACATGTGCTTATCAAGATTTATCATTATGTTTTTGTGTTGTAATAGTCAGGTTCTAGTTGTGGTTCCATCTATTAGCATTTCTTAGTATTGTATAGTAGGTGTATATTGAGTTGTAAGAGACTTTCTTGACTGGGTAGAGTCATTGATATGGGAGCTAGCAGTTTGAAACTGTTGACCGTTAAAATGATAGAGGTAGGACAGTTTGGAACAGATCTTTAGGTGTTACAAGGGCAGTTGTAAATGTTAAATTTGTTGGGCTCGAGTTTAATGAAGAGTTCGGAAAAAATCCTACTAGGGAGGTCATGATTTTTCCTCCCTTGAGCAAGGAGCGTTTCCATGCTAAAATACTTGTGTTGATTTAATTTTACAATTTACCTTCTTGTATAGTTACTCAAAGAACCTGGTACTTTGAGTGCTTAGGTCAAAGCTCGATTTAATAAAAGAATAAGGTTGTGGAAACAAGCAGAAACAACAACAAGAATATATAATAATCAGGGATAAAGAAACATCAGATAGTAATATAAATCTAAGAATGTGAATATACAAGAAGAATACTAATACTCTGAGAATGGAAGATAAATACGCCCGACTACCCTACCTTCTACCCTAATTCTCGACCTCCATACCTTCCTATAAAGGGTCATGTATTCGGTGAGTTGAAGTTGTGTCATATCCTACCTAATCACCTCACCCCAATACTTCTTAGCCCTAACTCTACCCCTCTTCAAGCCTATTAAGGTTAACCTCTCACACCTCCTTACTAGACATCCGCATATCTTCTCTTCACATTCCCGAACCATCTCAACCTCATTTCTCACATCTTATCCTCCATAGGGCCTATTCCATTTGGCCTGGATATATTCATTCTTAATATTATCTCTCCTGGTATGCCCACATATCCAACTCGGCATCCTCATCTCTGCTACTCTCATTTTCTAGACATGGAAGTTCTTGATTGAGCAATACTCCACCTTAAATAACATACTCGGTATAACCACCACTCTGTAGAACTTAGCTTTAAGTCTTGGCAGCACACTCTAATCACATAGAACATTGAATGCGAGCCTTTATTTTATCCACTTCGCCCCAACACGATGTGTGACATTCTCGTCAATCTTTCCATTACTTAGATTACTAACCCTAGGTACTTAAAACTTTCTCTCTTCGGGATGACCTGCATATCAAGCCTCGTGTCCATGTCCGCTTCATGGGTCACATCACTTAACTTGCACTCTAAGTATTCGATTTTGATTTGCTCAACTTGAAACCTTTTGACTCTAGGGTCTATCTCCAATTCTCCAGCCTCACGTTAAGGTCGTTTCACGTCTCGTCAATCAATACTATGTCATTCGCAAATAACATGCACCATGACACCTACCCTTGAATGTGTCGCGCCAATACTTCCATCGTCGATGCAAATAAAAATGGGCAAAGAGCGAATCCCTGGTGCAATCCATCACGACTGGAAGTGTTCAAAGTCTCCTCTCACAGTCCTGACCCAGGTCTTCATACCATCGTACATGTCCTTAATCACTCTAGTGTACGATACAGGAACACATCTAGCCTCCAAACATCTCATAAAACCTCCCTTGAGACTTTGTCGTATGCTTTTTCTATGTCTATGAACACCATATGCAAAATCCTTTTCCTCTTCCTATACTGTACCAACAACCTCCTTACAAAGTAAATGGCTTCTACAGTCAATTTCCCCGACATGAATCTGAGCTGGTTCTTTGAAATAGACAGTCCTTATCACCCTGGCTTCCACCACTCTCTCCCATAGTGTCGCTTAGCAGCTTGATACCCCTATAATTATTGTAGTTTTGGATAAGACCCTTATTTTTGTACAACGGAATCACCGTACTCTACCTTCATTCTTCGTGCATCTTCGTCGTCCTAAAAATGGCATTAAACAACCTAGTAAGTCACCCCAACCCTGTCTTTCCCACGAACTTCCATAATTCTATCGAGATTTTGTATGGCCCGGTCGCTTTTCCCTATTCAACCTATGCATAGCCTCTTCCACCTCCTCAACCCTCACGCGCCTACAATATCCAAAATCTCGACAACTTGGAATGCTCCAAATCACCAAGCACAATGTTTCCGTCCCCCTCTCCGCTCAAGAGTTTATGGAAGTAAGTCTGCCATCGACGTCTACTATATGCCTCGTCCGCCAATACAACGCCTTAGCTTACTTGTCTTTGATGCATTTTACTTAGTCCATATCACAAGCCTTCCTCTATCTCACCTTTGCTAGCATGTACATCTTCTTGTCCATGCCTTTGTCCCCAAGTTCTTTAGCCAAACGTCCGCTGCAATCTTTGTTGTCGTAACTGGCAACTTCGCTTTCTTTTACCCCTACCTGTTCGTCCTCTTTTCCCCCTCATCCTTGCTCTCCACTAGCTTCACATATGCCGCTTTGTTCGCTTCCATTTTCCCTTGGACCTCTTCATTCCACCACCAGTCTCTGTAACCCCTCGAGACCCGTAGCACTTCTTTAGTTGTCTCCCTAGTGAAAAGATTAATTAGAAGAAGAAAAGTTCCACCAAAATATATACTCCTATAAGACTGTTTAAACTATCGTTATAATCTCTTTTAATCGTTTAGACGATAAAAAAAAGTCTTGGCAAGCCAGTTCCTCGCAACCAAACATAGAGTTGGATGACTGGTGAGTTTACTAATCTTCATGGTGATTTAAAGCAAACTATTATTGTGGAAACAACCAAAATTGAAGCTTCATCAAATTAAACACCTTTGTTTGAATGTCCTTCCAGTAATTATCAACAAAAACGAAGAAATCCTATACTATTGCCTAAAATTTAGAAAAAAACAAAAGAAAAGATATCTAGCCTTGGCGTCACCCATTTTTCTTCTCTTCTTTTAGCCATTATTGCGATCAAATGCCGTCATCAGCAACCGAGGGCCTTCATGAATCATAGGGTGGGCCAGTCCAAAGAGCAATGTTAGGGGTGTTAAGGGAATCATATATCTATATATAAAGACTTTCACAATCCCCCTTATTTATTATTGTTAACTGTTAAGTATACACAATATACATGTGTATATTGTCTCTCGGGTTTCAGCCCATGGCTCTCGGGTTTCAGCCCTTCCAGTTTAGGTAATATTATAATGTAATTAATATTGTACACTTACCATAATCATTGTATTACCATAAATGTATAGTTAGTATCCAAGTAGAATAAGGTTTTAAAAATAGAATTCTCCTGTTATGAAAATATATAACTTGTATAAATAATCTCTCAATCAATGAAAATAATGAAGAAATTATTTCTTTCAATTATGAATCAGAAGTCATTCAAATCCTTCAAAGAGAAGATCCCGCAGTTACGTTTACCAATAGCCATTTGGTTTGCTACCATAAACTCATACTACTAAATACTAGTGTAATTTCTACGGTAAAGACTCATAACGTGTAACTTCTATCAATTACAAAAAGGAAAAAAGATGAGAATTGTTTTCTGCAAATCTTAGAGTAGAGAAATAAGGCAAAAAAAATGAGTTTGAGATAAATACAATGTCTAGCCAAGGAGAAGTGTCACATCACCTTCTTCATTCCAAGCATTATATACATATATCTAGGATTGAGTTAATAAAAGTTACAGTCTATGCATACCACTAATGCTGTAAAACGATAGGATTGCATTGAAAAACTATAACTGGTGATTCAACTGCTTTCCCTTTGTAAGCTCTTTGGACAGAAAAGGCGTCAGCTCTTCTTTATAGTTAGTCATGCATGGTCTCTCTGGGTTCTTGCAGGTGAGTCAACCTGATCTTCAACTGCAGTTTCATTAACTCTAGTATTAGTGTAGAAATACATGGTATGTTTATGCCTGTAAAATAAATAAACAAGTATGGGAACACAAAAAATAGTAGAATGCTACAGAACTTCATGATAGAGAAGACTCACATAAGGGAGGCAACACATCTAAATTGCCCTACATTGAAGCTGCTGCTGTTCCTTTTGGGTTGCTGGAACTATTCTGAGAGTTGATTAACCGTAAAAAGAAGATACATATTAAGGCATGATGTGAAGTGTGAAATGCCATGTGGACACTAAAAGGGCTAGAATATCGAGGCTAGTTTGTCAAAAAATTAAGATGCATTTCTCCAACACCAAATGGCATTCGGCATCATAGCTCTTCCTTAAGCAGGTAATGGAAACAAAGGAAAAATACTTTATCACAGTATGTGATAAATTATACCAAATCCATAATCACAAATTCACAATGACAAAGAAGATCCTTAACAACCATCTTAGTATTACTCTACGAAGAACATACCTGTGATTCCAAGATCCTCTGACTGTCATTGTAGTACTGATTTGGATGGTTAACCCCGGCATCACAAGATGAGCCGTGAACAGCTTCAAAGGTCAAAGTGCATGCCAACTGCACAATATTTTACAATCACAACATATGAAATAAGGTGACGTAAAGCAGTGATACTTCATAAAATTATACACTAACCTGATAATGTCTATTTCGGACTTTGTCTATCACATCCTCCAGTGGGCGATTGCCTACTCCCATCCTGGTCAGGGCAGCTCTCAGATTCTCCTCACTGTTGAAGCAAATTTGGCAAGCAAATAATGGAAAACTGAGACCAAATGTTAGATGTCGAGAAATGGAGCAATCTTTTCCAACACATTTTCCTAAAATCTGAGTACCTACTACCTAGGTATAAGCTAATTGATATAGTCTCTATCATCATATAGAGACAACAGGTCAACACCATGAAACGTAAAAAAAGGGACCTTCTTGTGTTTCTTTTACTAGTTCAATCTCTGAAACATAGAACAATGTGAAGAAATATCACTATCAAATTACTTTTCACGCTTCCTTATTAACCAACTTCAGTCGCCGTGCTCTACGGAATAACACGGTTGTAGTCATAAATAGTCTTGTCGGATGTTACAACATGCAAAAAGAAAAAGTAAATATTAAAGGCAGACAACATATATCGTCTTTCAGACTTCAGTTCATGCATATAGCTACAAGTTCAAAAGATCTGTAAATGTGTTATATGCATGAACTGAAAGACGATATATGTTGCCTGCCTTTAAATTTTTTTCAGGAGTTAAGAATTTAGTATTTAATCAAGGAAATGGGATTTTTTTCTTTTCTTGTGGTTAGGCAACGGAGCTGACAAATTTCATCCTTATCTGAACCTTGATATGGATTAAGCTCTCTTGAGCTTTTTGTATGGTCGTGATTCTCCTTAACCTGGATAATTGCTTTCCGTTTTTCTTTTGGCATTCGGTATCTGAAGCACACAAGCAAGAGTAATCCGAACTCTCATCGGGAAAGCCAACAATTCAAGAAAAATGCTCGCTCCCCGAACTATCAACTAGGTTGCATAGTTGATACTTGATACACTGGCTTTTTTCTCTTTTTCTTTTTCTTTTGGTAGGAATTGGACTTCCTAGAAACTTACAACCTCAATCCCAAACTTCCTAGAAACTTATATGTCCAAAAATATTTTTACCAAATTGCAGGATAATGAGAAGCTGTGCTTAATCAATGACAAAGCCGGAAGATCTTATTTTCTCATCATGTTGCATCAAGAATATGCTACAGCCTACAGCTACACATCATGCAGATGGAAGCAAACACAAGGGAAGTCACTCAGCAGAGAAAAAAGAAGGGATTACAAATTGTTTGGAAGATATTGTCTAATAGTTTCAGAAAAAAACATGGGGGATGAGCACTTCATGTTGTATAAAAGCAACAATTGCTCACTTCAGTGAACAAGATCAAATGCAACACGAGAAAGTATGACCTGAAATGACGATATGGACAGCCATGGTGATCTCCTACTCCAGGAGCTGATGATATAATCTTTTGACAGGAATAAGGTGTGTAATCCTGCACTTTTGCAAGAAAGCAACAAGGATTTTTTAGAAATCTAACAGAGAAAAGAATTCAAATCTCAACCAAAAAGAAAATATAGCACAAGATGTAGAAATAATTTCTATTCTTTTCACTCTTTTTGTGTAGTAGCAGAATCTTGAAACCATTCCAGTGTTCTATGCTTGCTCATGGGCATGCAAAGGGAAACAGAGAAATTGAAAGAAGATGGACAAAGGCCATTTCTTCCGCTTTTTTCCTACCTAAGAGAGAACAGAAATGATAGCTGATATACGGAACTAGAAGAATTTGTTCTCACTGTATTTCTTTTTCTCTTTGGTTGTTTCAGACCTTGAAGCCCTTTTTTGGGTGTGTTTTTTTCTCAGGGTACTTCTCAGTTATAGTACAGAATAGAATGTTCCATCACGACTATGGAGTACAAAATGTATAGACGTTCTCACAAACTCTACATATTCAGCAATGCAACTTCAAATAAGTTACTTACCGTTCTCTTTCCTTCTTTCCCGTAGTTGTGTCTTATGCCGTATGCATATTCTTTATCAAATCTTTCAGCACCAACCTACAAGAAAGAATTATGCACTTAATTTTCCAGAGGAATTGAACACATCTAAGACCACCTTCTTCAGAAGGTGCAGGCCATAATATCTGACAACCTTTCCATTGTTCTCAGTCTATTCTCTACTTAACCATAGTGGTAAATCTATTTCTAGCTAAGCCACAAATTTAGCATGTACAAGGAAAACTTAGGAGAACTCTTCTCTGCGGTGCTTCTTGCCTCTAATGGCTTGCTCGCTTTTGGACATGTTCAGTCTGTTACATTCTACAGAGGAAAACACTTGCAATGTGTAAAAAAGATAATACATAGAACACTAAAAACTGCTCACTTTCCGGGAGAACTCAGCTCTCCAGAATGCAAGGGCGTCATCCAACTTCAGTCCAACACCCTACAAATAAAGCAAGACACTATCAAAAAATGAACAGTGAAGAAACAATTCTTACAATCCCTCTTTGAGAGAACCTCAAACTAATATTTATGTTCCTAGTAGATATCCGCGTGCTTCAACCAAAGAATCTGTAACTCTAAACACATTATTGACAAGAAGATGGCCCTAATAAAACAAAAATAATTAATTCAGGACTCTCTTCGTTTTCCCCCTTTTAACTTACTTTCTCTTTCGAATGATCAAAAATGTAGGATAAAAAGTGTTCGATACCACTTAGCCTATTTTCTATTTTTTAAAACAATTACTTCTTACCCTCATCCACAACCACTTGTCTGACCACCTTCTAGCTTTTGTAAATCCTTTTGCTTTTTTATTCTTCACTTCTTTCTCTCTCAAAGGCGTATATTTGACCAGAATCCTTGAATGCATAATTTGTATGTTTATCATATTATCAATCATCCATTTTCTTTTATGCCTTGTTCAATAACTAGCGCGTGATGTTTGATAACAAAGAACCATCTGTTGGAGCATTACCATTTGCAGAAAATTTCTAAATTCAGTCAGTTGTATTAAATTTCCTTTGTGGATCAATGATTGGAAAGCAATATTATATAGTCACAAATAGCCCGAACCCCCCCCCCCCCCCAAAAAAAACCAAAAAAAGAGAGGAACGACTGCATGAATGTGATTTAACATAGATGAATCACCTAGGAGAAGGAAAGTTTGTAATTCACTTTCTGTAAACCAGAGACGAAGATGATGATAATGGATTGCTATACAGCAGAATAAAATATGTGAGTGCTCGGAGCAACAAAATTTCCATTAATCATGGTATGACATCGTAAAACAAATAGTTCAAATTTATTAGGCAAAATCCATATCAACCCTGATAATGTAACCTTGAGAAATAGACCAAGTTGCATCCTCCCTCCGTGCTTCAGATGATGATCCTCTCGTAGCTGCAATACATCATAAACTGTGGTGAAGGCAAACCTTTTTGGGGGAAAAGGTGCAGTACCAAAACATCATAACTGCTTAGATGTACAACAAATAAGAGACAGTATGATAGTAAAGCCTAAAAAGAACATACGATGTTAATGAACTTAGTTTCTTGATCAACTTCTAACCTTTTCGAAAAGATGACGCATACATAGAGGGAATGAACTCTTAGCAATCTGATCAATGTCTTTTAGTGATATTTCGGCATGTTCTCTCGGCTGAAACAAAGGTTGAATTAGTCAAGCAAACGCAACAAGAACATTGCAACTGTAAGAAGTAGATGATAATAAAGTAGCTCTAAAGCACCTGGCTATAATCAGGACCCAGATAACTTGTGGATAAGGCTTCAATAATCTAAAATATTGAAGAGCAAGTTAGGTTTCTACATTAAGGAACATAAACAATCTTTGAGTGCAACTTCAAAACTAGCTCAATACTCACAGGAGCCAAACGGTCCTTCTCCTGTTCTCTGATCATCGAGGTCCATTTTCTGAAATCAATAAACTGAAACTTCTAAAAATCTAATGATGGAACCTATGTTTTAATTTTAACAGGAGTAATGGTAACCAGGAGATGAAATTCCAAATGAAACATGCTAGATGAAATGTCAGACGAACTCGACAATACACATAGTCAGCTTAATGAGGTCCTGATATAGAAGCAATCTGACCGATGGCAAATGTGGTCTAAACCATCAACTCAGACATAACAAAAGCAAGAGAGGATGAGAAATCTGACACACAGTGGAAATACACTTCCTAACGACTAGAGGCTTACAAATTAAGCAGTAAACAATTCACCTCTTTTTTGTCTGATATATTGTGCATTGCTAGATGAAAAGCTATATGGATTTGTTCAGCAGTCATTAGGAATCAAGTTTCGGAAAGGATAATTTCATTTTTACAACAAGCAATAGGCTTGAAACAAAGTTTAAAATAGTGAAAAAGAAGATAAGATATTTTCGATAATTGTTATCTCAAGTTTTAGAATGTTGCTAATCTAATAATTGGTATGCTCTTTTTTCCTTGAAGAGCAAAGATGTGGCAAACAACCTGTTTGTCAGCACTAGTGCTTTCGAAAGATGACTTCGGAACTGTGTGATAACTAGTGAAACCACCTGCCAGAAATAAGCTATGTCACAGCAATTGGTTTATTGATATTAATATATTCATGTGGATGCTTCCATAAAAAGACTACCTGATTCATGGCAATATATGCATTCCCTTTCTGAATAAATACTCGTCGACCTGCCACAAGCTCTGGCACCTCCTCAAATGGAACCTTCAGTTATTAAATCCAAAATAATATAAGAGAACACTCAACCAGAACCTCTCAAGGCAAAATCTCATTCAAACAAGATAAACGGAGTCCTTTTTGCCGCTTTACTATCCTTGCCTAATAGAGTTAAAAACCTATGTCTCATAGCTCACACTGAGCCAATCATGAAAATGTTCAGCCACACCAAGAGGTCAAGACTCAAAATCATAGCCACTTCTGTTTCTTACCGTTACACCCCGGACTTTTACGGCGACTGTGTCATTGTTACCTAGCGTAAGCTCAGAGAGGTTAAGATACCTCTAGAAGGTTAAGGAAGGTTTTAAACAAGTGCTAAGTAAGTCTAGTAAGAGTTCGGAGCTGAACGAACAGAATAAATTAAGTTCGTTGAAACTCGGGGAAAGGTAGGTAAAATTCTGGACAGGATTTTGGCTCAACTTTATGGGGTATATTTTCTAGTTTATAAAGGGTTATGGGGTGCATTACCTATCTAAATTCAAGTTCAGCGAGTCTACTTTCCAACGCAACAAACCGTTCGTTAATCGAATCTATGTACAAGTTATGTACGTTTTAAAAAAAAGCATTGCAGAGCAGAAAGCTGGAAATGTTTTCCAGAAAAACAGCCCGTAAAAATGAAAAACGTGACGTGATTCCACCGTGAATTTGAGGCGGTGGGAATGTTCTAATTGTGTATAAATCGATGCACCCCTCTCCTAGCCTCATTTTCACACCAAACTGATCCCATATCACTCCCAAATGCTCTCTACAAGTTCATACATGGTCCAAGTGAAGATCTAAGAGGAAACAACATAAATCTTGTGTCACGAATCCCGTGGTGCTTGTTAGATTGTTCTTCTTCTTCTTATGGCTGAATTGGAAGTTACTTCAAGGTGAAGTAAGCTTGATCTAAGAGTTGTTGCTACTGTTTAAGGTAAGATCTTCTTCTTTCATGTGTTTGAGTAGATTTGAGTCGTAGCTAAGTTGTTTGGATGAGAAATTGCGGGATGATATTCGGAAGTTGTATATGATGTTGAGTCGTAGCTAAGAGTTGTATACAATATTACTATTACATACAAAGTTGTTGTAGATTAAGGGATGCTTGAGTTGTTGAACAAGCAACAGGTATGTTAAGGCTAACCTTTACTTCTTTTGGCATGACCCAAATGTAGACGAACGTAAACGCATGTCCCTTCAAAAATAACTCTACTCTTGTTAGCTAGAGATGTTTATGTTTTCTATTTCATCAAAGTACTACATGAATCCTGTTTGTCCCTTGTCGGGAGTACTTTCTGTATCTTGCAGTTATTTCTCTTTATATGATTATCATGTGTTCTTCTATTAGTTTCACGACATCTGATAACATGGTAATTACATAACGAGAGTCGGAGGCTATCGACCTTACGTCACACCGAAAGATTCAGAATGTTCTTCTGGTGTTATATATATATTATGAACACCGAACCGCGCTATAGTCGGTCGGGTACGGTACCTATTGTGCACACCACTGCAGTTGAGTACGTTCTGATGATATTAGCCCCAAAGAGCGGCTTGATGCGATATGATATGGCCCCACAGAGCGGCTTGATTTTTATATATAAATGTATATGATCATAAGCATGCATGTTATACGCCCTCAGTGGCGGTTCAGAGTCCCAAGTTGACCCTTACCGTCTTTTCCTTGCGTTTACATTTTTATATATGTTTTATCTGCCTTACATACCAGTACATTCATTCTTACTGACGCCCCTTTGTTGGGGGCGCTGCGTTTCATGCTCGTGGGTTCAGATAGACGGATCAACAACCCTCCTAAGTAGGTTCTCGACTTAGTTGTGGTGTTGGAGCTCTCCACTTGCTCCGGAGGTGCTAGTATGGGTCGGTATGGTTTATGTGCATGTTATGGGTATGATGGGGTCATGTTCCAACCTTATGATGTTTATGTCACTCTTAGACTTAATTCGTTATAAAATACTTAATATTTTATACATAAGATATCTCGTGTATAGCAAAGCGTTCATACTTTATATGGATACATGACATAAACTCAAAAATCAAACCAAATACCCAATCAATCTATATTTCTTGGTCATAGATGTAGACGTGTAGTCAAAGTATCCAAAATAAGTTGACCAAATTTGGTGGGATCCCACACCCACACCCACACCCAAATCGTGTCGGATCTACATGGTGCGGCAGAAATTTTGAAGGTCCAAGCAACATAGCTCTTGGCTCCTTTATTACTGTCATTTTCATTCACCAGGGGTGGAAGGGGGAGGGGGGAAGGTAAAGTGTTGCAAAAGTCAAGAGCATACCTTGTAGAAGATAGCATCAGCTGCGAATAATCAAAATCATGATGTTAATACCCTTAAATAGTGTCAAAATTGATGTTCACAATTGGAATAGCAAAAGATTAGCAAGAGTAATACTACTTGTTGTAGATTGGCCTATGGCGCGTGCAACTTGGTTCAATTTGTCCTTCACACTCTGCATCAGAAGCCGTAAAGGAAAAAAGTATCACCAAAAGAATGTATTGGTGTTAAGAAAACAAAAACCTAAAAAAAATGTGACTTGTAGCGTAAACATAAAATTTACCTCATATTCAGCATTGCTCACAGCTTTGTATGGAAGATCAAACTCTGCCATTAGCGCCCTCTACGTCCAAATTTATTATATCACAACAATAAGTATAAATATATTCTAAGAGGAAAAGAAAATGTGCTCGTAACTATACAAACCTGAACTTCAGGAGCTTCATCCCGGAAACGGTAACGAAACAAGGTAGTTTCCATTGAAAGAAACCATCTTCGTAACTCCTCCCTAAAAGATTTAAGTTATAAAAAGTAAACAATCCTTTCTCAGAATTTAAGAACCTCGAAAAATGGAAAAGCCAAGAAGATGTACTCACGTCCTGCAATAAACAAGTCGCAAGACAAAATGTGAAATTATGTCCTTATTAACAACCTCAGATGAATGCTGATGCCTCATATTTGTTTTCCACAGATCCAACACCTAATTTTGGAACCACGAAATTAATCCAAATGTAGCAAGAAATAAAATATACTACTCTATCTACTAAAATTTATGCTATTGAATTACCAGTTTCTCCATTTCATCCGGCTTCTTTCCTCTAGACAAACCATCCGAAATTCCTTTTAGAACTGGATTGAATAAATAATAATCAGCAACCGTAAACAGTACTTGATAACAGTATGTTAAACGCGGCTCAAATGAATTTACAAATAAAGTAAAGATATCAAAATATTATGAGCATCACTTTCATAAAGTGAAAGCAAGTCGAGAAAAAATTAAAGGACAAAAAGAAACTGTTATTCTTTTACTAACTATTGAAAGTAATAACAGAAATAGCAATTAGATAGCATCAACTAACAGATCTGCAGATATAACATGTGGATAACTGATGAAGTGATTTAGGTTTTAGTTAACCTCGAAGGCGATCGATGGCGTAAAGCTCGAAATCTTCAAGACGGACTTCAAGAAGAGGAGCAGAACGATAGAGAGGGAGAGTTGTTACGACGCCGTTGGATACCGAAGATTTCCTCTGTGACCGTACAGCTTCCATGATTTCTTCTCCTTTCGCCTATTGATTCAACACTATACTGTATGAGTGGGTGAAGTAGTACTGACTACTAAGACACAAAATGGCGGGAAACATTTGGCTGGCCCTAAATTTTGCGAGGAAGACCCCCATGTATATTTCAGACCCGAAAAAGGTACATTTTCATAGATATGTGGGAAATCAATATAAATAATTTTTAACAAGGAAAAGTAATTAAAAATATCCTTTTACTATACGAAAAGGATCATATATAACCTTCGTTATACTTTTGACCCACTATTACATGTTATAAAGCTAATGAAAAAATATCTATTTTTTCGTTAAGGTCTTTCATCATCGACAAATACTAGTATATGCATAGCTTAATATTTTGATGATTTGAATGTCACGTGACATGTCACTTCACGGCCCTAACTCATTTTACCCCTTTCTCTTATTTCTTCTTCCACCTTCACCCAACCATTACTGCCATGATCACGTCCTTATTGGTCAATAGTTGTACTATGAACTTTAGAGCTTTCATTTCGATATTACTTTAGAGAAAAAAATAGTAGTTACTAATGTACAATACTTAAACTTCTGCTTAGCAAAAAAAAATACAAAACACTAAATTATTTTGCAGAATTTACTCCTCACGTCTCCTCTAAAATACCAAAACTTTCCTAAAAGTTAGACAAAATATAATGATCTCTAAAATTGTGATTTAGTTTCTCATTAGTCGCTTAAATATTACATATCCAATGCTCTAGTGAATTGAGCACTTTCAATATTTATTATGATTTTTTCAACCATCTTCCACCAATTTTGACCACAATTCCAAGTATATCAGTCTCAATGTCATGTCTATTAACTATTATAATCAATGATCCATTTTTCTCAATTACACCGGTTGGAGTTTATGGCATTTTAATATTAAAATTATAATATTAAAGTGCATTATTACACCTCACTTATTGTCCCAATACCTTTATATTTATTTTATGAAAGAATTTTACACCTATAAACTAGTGGTGTTTCTTCCTTGCGTGTGTAGACAAAAAGTGGATGACTCGTAATATTGTGTTTTGTGTTTTGAGTGTGTAGTAAAAGAGAGAGTTGAGAGAGTAAAAAATATTCTAAGTCTCCAACTTATTCACTATACAAAAGAGAATATTTTTGTGTTAAGGAATGTGTTCTTACGATGGAGCTTTGGACTCTTCAACCAGTTTGGAGTTGTTGAGTCATACGACGTTGTCGGGCTGTTGTATCCTGCAAAGGACAAGTCAAGAGAATTACAATGATTTTAAACAAGTGCTAAGTAAGTTTTGTAAGAGTTCATGGTTAAATGAATAAAAAAAATACTTTTCGACGAAGTTCGCCAAAGAAAAGTAGATTGTAATAGCTCGTACTTTCGAGATAAGAATAAAAGTGCTTAATATGATAAGAATGTCTTGTTATGGGGTATTTGAATAATACAATAGTCGTATGATAATCTTTGAAATCAAGCAAGTTGTAAAACAAAAGTTGGCAAATGTCATCGCAAGTTACGTTCATAAGTTCGCTGAAATTTGGGTCAGATGTAGCAGATATTTTTTCTTAATATACTTGGACTTATGGGGTGATCCCCATGAAATTGAAGGTCTATGAGACTAGTTTCTAACACATTAAATCATTTGTCGATACGACGTCGGAGTAGATAGATATTCACGTTTTTGCGATGCGTAGTTTGGTGTCCATTTAAGGCGGTACAACTTTTAAAAGATGTATATATTCGATGGCTTCGAATTTTAACTTCATTTCTCTCATTTTCCAGATCCTAAACACTATTAAAACCTCTCCTAACGTTCCTATATAAACCAAGAGCAAAAACTAAGTCAAACAATGTGAATCAAATGTGGGGAATCTCATGATACTAGTTCTCTACTTGTTATTCTTCTTGTTGTTTAATTGAAGATTCTTTCATGTGGAAGTAAGGTGTATCAAGACTAAATCTCTTTGGTTTAGGTAATATTTCTCATTTCTCATAGTATGTGAGTAAATTCAATGATAGATTACGTAAATATTATGTCGAAAAGCCTGTGGTGCTTGTAGAACACAAATTCTCTCCTTGTGGTTGATTTTGAGGTTTCCTTGCTATGAAGTAACCTCATATTCTAATGGATTCTTCTTGTGAGGTAAGAATATTGTTCTCCATTATATATTTGAGTTTGTATAAGTCCTATCTAGTTCATTTGATGAAGGAATTGTGAAGGGAAGATTGAAAGTTGTATTCAAGTTGCTATAGTGTTGTGGACTGCCTTGGGTTTGTGTTCGTGATATTATGTGGTTGGAAAACATGAGAAGTATTTTGGATATGTTGTTGTTGTTATTCTTATTATTAGGTTTTGGGATGAGAAAGAAATATGGGAGATGTTGTCTGTTTCTTTATAGAAACAAGTTTGTCACTCGATATATGTTGTATGCTAGCATCTCCTTAGTATACGAACTTGTTATCATGGTTATAGGTTGAGAGATTTGCGGGCTGCTTTGTTTGGTTGTCAAGCAAATCAACTAAAGTATGTAATGGCTATCCCTTCTTTCTATAGCATGAATCCGAACCTAAAATGATATTCGTATAAATTGTATAAAAAAGTATTCATACTAAGCTAGTGTCTTGTATTCAGTTATCATTCAGATTTTATTGGTTGTCCCTTATTTGGAGTACTTTATGCCTTAAAGCTTATTATCTCACTATATGAGTGTGTAGATCTTGCGGACATAGTCTATGGTTGATGACAGCTGACATCTTAGCTATCCCATGTCAGAAGCTCACATCAAATTCATGTTGGTTTTACGTCAATAGAAAGAATATATAGTTCATATGTACAGTTATACAATATTACTATTACATATAAAGTTACTAAATGCCCAGCCTATGAGCTGGTGAGATATTCCCGACCTATGAACTGGTGAGATATGCCCGGCATATGCGCTGGTGAGATACGTCCGGCCTATGGGATGATGAGATATGTTCGGCCTATGAGCCGGTGAGATATGTCTGGCCTTATGGCTGGTGAGATATACATCGAGCCCTATATGTGGCCGACTAGCTATATTATGATATTACGTAAGAGATAAGCTAGAGTAGGTAAGGATACCTTCAGAGTATCTTTGATTCTCAATTGATTCCATATATCAATTTTGGTATCAGTTATCTAATTACCTTACATACTCAGTACATTATTTCGTACTGGCGTCATTTTTGTCGGAGGCGCTGCATTTCATGCGTGCAGGTCTTGAGAGACATATATGCATGCCTCCTCCATAAGCGATGTCGAGCTCAACTTGATTGGTAAGCTTCATGCCATTCATAGTTGCCAGGTATAGAGTATTGATATATTTATAGGGATGATGGGTAGGTCGGGACCCTGTCCCGATCACAGTACAATTGTATTCTCCTTAGAGGCTTGTAGATATATCATGTGTGTATAGTACGTTAGCATGGTGTGTTTGCCGACCCTTGTATATATTTGTTTTGGTTTGTTGTATTAGACATCCATGGTGACCTTGTCGGCCTAAGATGTTATGATTAGTTTATATATTGGCCTTGTCAGTCCAGATTACTTGTTAGATTTCCGGAGCTCACAAGTTACAAATGGTATGCTCGGGGTCAAGTAAGACACTGGATGCCTGTCACGCCTCCCCAGGTTTGGGGAGTGAAAAACTTGGTATCAGAGCAAGTCATGTCTTATGGAGTCTACAAGTCATGTCTAGTAGAGCCTTGCTTATGGGTTTGTTGTGCACCACACTTATAATCAGGAGGCTACAAGGCGTTTAAGATTGGTTAGCCTGCTCCTGATTCTAGATCACCCAACAAAGTTGAGTCATAGGAACTCGATTCCACTATGTACTCATAACAAGTAAATGAAAGACCCTTACCAGATTATGTATGCAACAGAGGTGCGAGTATTATGCTAATGTTTCAGAGCGTAAGCATTTGTCTCACATGTATGTAAATAAGGTAATGCAAGCCTAGAAAGGTAAAGTGCGAGCTTTTGAATGCAAATAAGTAAAGTGAAAGAGGTAAAAAGTACTTGAATACAGAAGATTGTAAAGTGGTTGGCATTCAGGCAATGATATAAGCGTTGATATCCTACTTTTAGCAGTGGTAGAATTACAGAGAGTATTACCTGCTCCATCTAATGATTCATATACGTCGATAGAAGTAATCCTAGAAAGAAGTGAGAATTTGGGATTTGGTAAGGGTTAGTGTAATCCTTAACTTTGGACAAGTCGTTAGAATGGAATGACAGTACTAAAGAGTATTATGAATATGCTGACAGTACTTCTTTAGAGGATATACATATGATATACCTGGGAATCTCTGTATGCAAGGTGAGTATTCCCCTCAGTGAGACTCGTGCCTGAAGCAAAGAGAGGTACTAAGTGCCTAGAGAATAAGGTCGGTTAAATAGGGAGAAGTTAAGAGTGAATGAATGTTCTGTTGGAATTGTCCACAACAAGATAAGACGCAAAGACATTAGCAAGAGGTTGCTAGAAGATAAGTGGGGCACATGAGTAAATATGAGAAATGAACGAGAGTCGGAAGATGAAGTATGGTGATGCGACAAGTTGTAGCCAAGTAGAATGAAAGGTAAGAGGAAGTAAATGTCGAGTTTGTAAAGAGGAAAATGTTATGAGACTGAATCTCTACCTCAATAATTGAATAGACGATTTCAATAAAAGGTACTAACCTGATGATTTAGCTCCCTGAATCATGAAGTATTGATATTGGGAAGTACCCTAAGCTTAATTGAATACGAGTTAGAAACTCGAATGATTGTTGTAAAAATGGGTGTTGTAAAAAATTGCAGGGTAAGCGATTAAGCAGTAAGAGAATGAACTGTAGAAGAGCGACTTTTGAAGATTATTAAGAAAGAAGCCCCCTCTAAGGTTGGAATCTTGGTAGAGGGTAAAATTTATCGAGATCGAGCATGTCAGTTATGAGTACGTGACATTCTATCCATGTAAACGTTTAAGTAGTCCCTTATAAGAGGGGATTGTTCTATGGCAAGTTGTAAGTTATTAAAGTTTGCATAGTTGCATAAGGTGTTGTGGTAATAATATGACTTCTTAGGAATGAAATCTTTGAGAGCAAGGTGTGTCTATCCTCCCAAAAGGGGAGATAGTACGATAAAGTATTGAACAAAATAACGTGTTGGTTTGGTGATTAAGTAAGTAAGAAGGGTTACAACGAAGAGTTTCAAGGCAAATAAGATTGTGTTATCCAGAATCTATGGAGGTGTGATGACTATGGAATGATATATAAATGCAAATGCTAAGAGAATAGCAGTAGCAACCTCCTAGCTAGAGGAGTTAAGTAATAGTAAGACCAGTCATATATATGAGGCTCAGAAAATAATTGAACGAAGTATAAATAAAGATAGAAGTTTATATAGGTCCGGGAGGGGTTATTCAGGACTAATGAATGAAAGGTAAGTTGAGTTAACAATCGGGAGATGATTTATGTAAAGCCTAGAAAGAGGCTATTCAAGAGGTCAAATGAGCATTTCGACGATACATAATGGTCCTTGTACCTAGAATTTCAGTTTCAAAAGTAAATGCTCGTAACTCTCAAAAGGTATTTTAGATAGGAGTAATGGCAAATAAGATATAGTGTACAACACTTCAGAAGTATAAAGGGGCATAAAGCCTAGGATTAATGCAAACATTTAAAGTTTGTGTACATAATTGATACTATCAGAGTAGGGATGGAAGTGTGAGTAGTCAAGAATAATTGTGGGTAGTTTAAGGGCACTCAAGATCCTACAGGGATATATAATAATGAGCTTGCAACTTAATATGAACGAGCAGTTTCATTCTGAAAGTATATTGATAAAAAATGTTAGCTGGGAGACGAGAGAGGAGAATTTACTCTGAGTATAGTAGTTTGAAGTGTGGGTTACAAAAAACAAAGTTGACCAATAACGGCAATCCCTTCGGAATATAGGTGTGTATCAAATAAGAAAGTACATCAACAACTTAGTGTTAGTTATGCTAGTTGAATAAAGAACCAAATAAGAACCTCAAGTATATCTTCAAGTAGAAGTAGCTGAATTTGGGATATACCATGATATCAAAGATATACATAAATATTAAGAGGATGACATGGAGAAGAAGGGCATTGTCGAGTTGGTGGCACATTGTCTTAATTGCAAGAAGGTATAGATATAGGATCAGAGGCCCCGAGTGCCAGTTCATAGAATAAAGATCTCGACTTGAAAATGAGATGTGGTTAATATAAAGTTCAGTATGGGTACCCCATTCTTATCATAAATTGACTCCACAAGAGTGATGGTTGACATATTTTCAAAGTTCTATATTAGGGAGACAATGCGACTTCATGACATTATAATTTTTATTACTTCATATAGAGGAACTCAGTTTATAGCAACTTTTGGAGATCATTCCAAAAAGATTTGGGGGCATAGGTGAACCATAGTACAACTTTTCACCCCAGACAGCTGACCAAACCGAGCACACGATTCAGATGCTCAAGGATATGATGTTATGTATGCTAGACCTCAAATGAGGCTGGGATAATAAATTACCCCTTTATTGAGTATGCGTATAAAAATAATGATCATTCCAATATCAAGGTGGCTCCTTATGAGACATTGTATGGTCGGGAGCGTACCTCCTATCGATTGGTTCAACGTGAGAGAATCAAAGTTGCTTAGACATGTTTTGGTCCACCATACTGTAGAGAAACTAAATATACTTCAGGAGCAATTGTTAATAACCTAGAGTTACCAAAAATCACATATTGAGATGCGATGACAATATTCAAAATTTTATGATTTATTATAAAGTCTTCCTGAAAGTAGCGCATATGAAAGTCTTAATGAGATGTGGTAAGAAATGCAAGCTTAGCTCAAGATATGTTGGGTTGTACAAAATTGTGTGTGAAAAATAATCCAAGTGGCTTACGATTTAAAATTGCCTCCAGAATTGGAGTGTGTGCATTCAATCTTCCATGTATCCATTTTAAAGAAAAGTATTGGAGATCCCTCTAGAGTTGTATAGTTGATGATATTTAGATAATTGAGGACTTATCCTATGAGAGAGTCCCAATCTCTATATTAGGTTGGCAAGTCCATAAGCTGAAAGACCAAAGAAGTAGTTTCAATGAAAGTTATATGGAAAGGTAAGGACGTCGGAGATATGTGGGTAGTCGAGGAGGAGATGAGATCTAAATACCCTCGTTTGTTCAAGATAAAGAGATGATGTTCAGAGTTGAGACGTTATGGCATCCCAAGAGACAAGTTACTTATACTCGAGGTTGGATATAGTCCAGTATACAAAGAAGATTCTGTCAAAATTTCCATAAGACCCTTAAGAGTTAGTTTCTCTCATATACTCATCTATATTCGATGACGAATGTTCCTAAGAGGGGAATTATATTTCACCCTATATTTTTTTTGTGCTAGCATGCATTGTGAGTAAAGTAACAAAAGTTCGGTGAGGCTAAGATCCCATATTTGTATGACAATGATTTTAAACATATTTTAAGTAAGTTTGTAAGAGTTCAGGGTTAAACGATAAGAAAATACTTTTTTACGAAGTTCGCCAAAGGAAAATGGATTGTAATAACCCGTACTTTCGAGTTAAAGAGTGCTTAATATGATAAGAAGATATTGTTATGAGGTATTTGAATCATACAATAGTCGTATGATAATACTTGAAGTCAAGCAAGTGGTAAAACAAAAATTGGCAAAGGTCATTGCAAGTTACGTTCATAAGCTCGCTGAAATTTGGGTCAGATGTAGCAGAGCTTTTCTCTTAATGTACTTGGACTTACAGGGTGATCCACCCAATTAATTGAAGCTCTACGAGTCTAGTTTTCAACACAGTAAACTGTTCATCTATATGAAGTCGGAGTAGAGAGATACTTACATTTTCACGATGGGGCCCATTTGAGGCGGTTCAACTTTTAAAAGATATATATATATATATATATATATATATATATATATATATATATATTCAATGACTTCGAATTTTAAATTCATTTCTCTCATTTTCTAGATCCTAAATACTAGTAAACCCTCTCCCAAAGTTCCTATATCACCCAAGAGCAAAAACTAAGTCAAACAACATGAATCAAACATGGGGGATCTCGTGATACTAGTTCTCCATTGTAGTTGAATTGAAGATTCCTTTATGTGGAAGTAAGGTGTATCAAGACTAAATATCTCTGGTTTAGGTAAGATTCTTATCTGTCATACGTATTTGAGTAAATTCATGGATAAATTACGTAAATCTTACACCGAGAAGCCCGTGGTGCTTGTAGAGCACAAGTTCTCTTCTTGTGGTTAATTTGGAGGTTTCCTTGCTATGAAGTAACCTCACATTCGAATGGATTCTTGTTGTTTGAGGTAAGAATATGGTTCTCCCTTATATATTTAAGTTTTTACAAGTCCTAACTAGTTCATTTAATGAAGGATTTTTTAAAGGAATATTGTAAGTTGTATTCAAGTTGCTGTAGTGTTGTGGACTACCTTGGGTTTGTTTTCGTGATATATGAGGCTATAAAGTATGAAAAATTGTTTATATATGTTGTTTTTGTTGTTGTCGTTGTTGTTATTCTTATTGTTAAGTTTTGGGGTGAGAAAGAAATAGGGGAGATACTGTGTATTTCTTTATTGAAACAAGCTTGTCGCTCGATAGACGTCGTATGCTAGCATTCCTTAGTATAACGAACTTGTTATCATGGTTATAGGTTGAGAGATTTGTGGGCTGCTTTGTTTGGTTTGTCAAGCAAATCAACTAAGGTATGCATTTGCTATCCTTTATTTCTATAGCGTGACTCCGTACCTAAAATGGTATTCGTATAAGTTGTATAAAATATTCATAATAAGCTAGTGTATTGTATTCAGATATCATTCAGATTCTATTGGTTATCCCTTGTCACTTTATGCCTTAGAGCTTATTACCTCACTAGATGAGTGTGGATAGATCTTGCAGACATAGTCTATTGTTGATGACAACTGACATCTTTGTTATCTCCTGTCTGAAGCTCACGTTCACGTCATATTAGCTTTACGTCAATAGAAAGAATAGAAAGTTAAGATGTACAGTTATACAATATTACTATTATATACATAGTTACTATATACCTAGCCTATGAGCTGATAATATTGACTGGCCTATGCGATGGTGAGATATGCCAGGCTTGTGAGCTAGTGAGATATGACATGCTTGTGAGCTAGTGAGATATGTCCAGCCTATGAGCTGGTGAGATATGCCTGGCCTTATGGCTGGTGGGATATACACCCAACCCTGAATGTAGACGACTAGCTATATTACTATATTACGTAAGAGATGAGCTAGAGTAGGTAAGTATACCTTCAAAGTACCTTTGATTCTCAGTTGATTCCATATATCAATTTCAGTTTTAGTTATTCAGTTGCCTTACATACTCGATATATTATTTCTTACAAACGCTTATTTTGTCGGGGGCGCTGCATTTCATGCGTGCATGTCTTGAGAAACAGATAGGCATGACTCTCACATAAGTGATGTTGATCTTAGCTTGATTGGTAGCTTCTTGTCAATCAGAGTTGCCAAGTCTAGAGTATTGTTATGTTTATAGAGATGACGGATAGATCCCGACCACAATACAATTGTATTCTCCTTAGAGGCTTGTAGACATATACTGTGTGTATAGTACGTTAGTGTGGTGGCCTTATCGTCCATTGTATATATTTGTTTTGGGTTTACTATATTAGACATCCATGGTGGCCTTGTTGGCCTGAGATATTATGATTTTACAGATTAGCTTTGTCTACCCAGATTACTTGTTGAATTTCCGGAGCTCACGAGTTACAAATAGTACGCTCAGAGTCAAGTAAGGCACCGGGTGCCGACCACACCTCCCCAGGTTTGGGGCGTGACACTTTATCATTTGGTAGTGGACTTGTGAGAGTTATGACCATTTTCTAGATTTTATGGCCATCAACAAATATCGAGATGAATAGTTTATTTTAATGACGTGAACAAAACTCTTCCCAATGTATCAAACTTAAGCCCTTGGACGGAAATAATTTTAACCGTTAGTCTCAAAAGCTTCAGATTTTATTTGAACAATTAGAAGTTGGGTATGTTTTGTTTGACGCACCACCTATTAATGTTCCTAACATTGCTACTGATGTTTCTAATACTACTACTAGTTCTACTGCTAATATGGTTGTTGATGATGCTTCAAAGAAGAAATTTCAAGAATATAACAAAACTGTTAGGGGACATCTGGTGAACCATATGACTAACCCTTTGTTTGATTTATTTGTTACTAATAAATCTGCAAACGGAATATGGGACAGTTTGGAAACAAATATGATGTTGATGATGCAAAGAAGAAGAAATATGTTGTTGGGGAGTGGATTAAGTTCAAGATGGTTGACAATAAGTCAATAATGGAATAGGTTTAGATAGGGTAGCAAGTCAAATATGGA
This sequence comes from Anisodus acutangulus, assembly GCA_029783415.1. Classification (NCBI taxonomy): domain Eukaryota; kingdom Viridiplantae; phylum Streptophyta; class Magnoliopsida; order Solanales; family Solanaceae; genus Anisodus; species Anisodus acutangulus. The sequence goes on along the minus strand of CM056493.1, from coordinate 13,408,227 downwards.
ATAGGTTCACGAGTATGAAAACTTATCTACTGATGTTCTCACCGAAGACATGAAAATATGTGAGTTTTTTCAAGTCAATGTTCTGGTTAAAAAATTTCCACCTTCTTGAAGTGATTACAAGAACCAACTGAAGCATAAGAAGAAGAACTTCACTCTCCATGAACTGATCAGTCACATAAGGACTAAGGAGGCAAACCGTCTCAAAGATAAGATGAAAGCTCTTTCTCTTAATTTTTCTAAAGCTAACCTTGTGGAAACTTCTGGTACTGTTGTGAAAGATAGGTTCAAAGGCAAACAGAAGAAAAAAGTCCAGAAACAAGGAAACGTGAAGAAGCAAAATTATTTTAAAAACCCATAGAGCCAGATCCAGAAGTCAAAGGGACATTGTTTAGTCAGTGGAAAACTTGGTGCTGCCCAGTGCTATCAAAGACAAAAGCAAAACTTAAAGAAGGGAGGACAAAGTGCTTTCCAACCTATTTGCACACCCCAACCTTGGAGGGTGCGGTCGATACCCGGTGTCTTACTAGCCCGAGCGTAACATATTTAAAATCATAACCTGAACATCCATAAGGTTTGGACTGAGAAGGCCGCCATGAGATAATCTGAATGAAAACAAGCAACTATACGCAACTGACAATCCCAATAAAATAGGCATACACATATAGTGTAAAGGGCCGACACGACCACCATGGAAGATTCTACAACAAAATAATGGCCGATAAGGCCATCCAAAACATCTAAATATAAGACACATGCCTACAAACCTATAAGAGTACCATACAAATAATAAGGTCAGGCAGGGCCCTGCCATACCCAAAATGCATATATACATAAGTCTCATAGCATACCAACTCTCTATAGCTACTCCGGGAAAAATAAAGTGTGACAATCAACTACTGAATTGGGTAACCTGTTGGAAAGGACCATTAGTCTGTCTACCTGGACTTGCGGGCATGAAACACAATGTCCCTGACTAAGGGACGTTAGTATGAAAGAATGTACTTGTACGTAAGTCAAATAAAGTATAAATAAAGACATGAACTTAAGTGAGAGATAATAAGTATCAACTTGGAACTCTGAACAACCACCGTGTGCGTGCGAAATACATGCTTATACTTATATATATATATATATATATATATCAAGCCGCTCTGTGGGGCCATATCATATCGTATCAAGACACTATGTGGGGCTAAACATCATCATCATATCGTACTGAATTGATAAGTGGTGGTCATACATATATATATCGCACACTATGTGTCGTACCTGTGATTATAACTCGGGGGTGTAAAGTCATATCATATACACATTTATACATGCATGAGAGACATGATAGAACATTCTGAACTTGTCGGAGTAACATAAGGTCGTTATACCTCCGACTATCATTATGAATCTAACATGCTATCATATGTTTCATTACTAACAAGAAAAAGACGTAACACAATGAGTAATAGCTATTATGACATAAAAGTACTCCCAACAAGGAACAAACAAGATCCAGGAACATTTCTGTAGAATGAAAGACATGAACATCTCTAACTTAGCAAGAATATGGTTATATAGGTGGGACATTCGTTTATGTTTCGTTTCTGTTGGATTCATGCCAAAAGAATGAAAGAAATAGCCTTGAAATACCTCGATGTCCGACTAGGATATTACGCCGAGTTAACCTTTCCCCTTTAAGGTTGTTAATCTATAATGAAACAAATGGTGAATCTAATGTTAGCAACCAATCAAAAATCTCGGATCATTTTATAATACCAAATAGTAGCCGGGCAGCAAGCCCGTAACTCGTCAAATTGGGGGGTTCTTTTCACACTTTCTCCTTCCATCGTGTCTCCATAACATATGACCTTCTCATGAGGTCTCCAAGTACTACGCGGGCTTCATAGTAAATACATAAAATAGTACACAAATGTGAAATGGGTAGCAAGCTCACCCAACTCCCAATTAAATAGTGTATCACCATACCCTTCCAAATTCCGCTCAATGACTTTATCCAAATAATTTCCAAAACCAGCCATGCCCCTACATATTTCACAACACACGAACACAACTCCCAATTCTATTAATTTAACAATAATAACCTAAACTGACATCTTCTGATCATCATTCGATGAATTCTAACTAAAAACACGTCTAGAATGCTCAAATGAGCTTATAAAGAAAAATGGGGGCAACGTCTTACCTTACTGTCTAGTTCCTTGTTTTTTCTCTACTTGTTGATCTTTAAACCTTACCCAAACAAATAGAATAGGAGAAACAATTCAACAAAAGCATCGCGTGGCAACGAAGAAGAGAACCTAAGCTTAAAAGTTAATCTTTTACCTTAATCTTGGCGGAGAGGGATTGCCTTGGTTGTTTGGTGTAGAAAACTTTTTAAGATTTGAGTAGAGAAAAAAAAACACGTAAAAAAACCTTTCACACCATAGGAGATGAATGAAACTTGAAGCTTTTCACCTAGAACCCTAAGAGAAAAAAGGACGTTGTTGTTTGGGCTGGGAGAGAGAGATAGAGTTTCTAGATCTATTTTCTGATGAGGATATGGATAAAGGCCATTTATTGCCCTTTAATTTGGGCCTCTTATTTTAAGTAGGTGGATCACCTACATGTCACTTATTTAGGCAAGTAGGCTATTAGTTTTCCTGGAACATATGGGTCGCCTTCATTAAGCAAGTAGCTCAAACAAATAGGACGTCAAGTAAGTTGCTTAAGCAAGTAGGATGTGAAAACAAGTAGCTCAAGCTTGTAGGACATGTAAACAAGTAGGTGAAACACGCATGTGACTAGTTTACTTTGTTTCATATTCATTTCCTTTTCGAATCTTATTCTCTTCAACTATTACTTTCCCTTTAACACATATGTATATCTGACCACTCAAACTTTAGGCTCGAATAACCTTATCCTCCCAAGTGCTAGTAGGTTCGTTAACGTCAACTTAATCATACACGTATTGAAAGATAGGTATTACATTAATCTTGCTGAGAGTAATGAAGTGATTGTTGTTGTAGTCGTCGAGGCAAATCTAATGGATAACAAGACTAATTGGGTGCTGGATATGGGAGCTTCAAGGCATCTCTACGCAATAAGGAGTTGTTTCATGACTTTGAGGAGTCTACCGATGACGAGTGTCTACATGGGTAACTCCTCGACTGCTGGAGTTATGGGTAAAAGACAAATTCTACTTGAGTTAACTTTTGAAAAGACTTTAGCCTTGAACAATATTCTGTATATTCCCCCCTTTTGTAGAAACTTAGTTTCTGGAGCACTTCTCAACAAAGCAGGCCTTAAACTTGGCTTCACTTGAGAGATACTTTCAGTAATTAAAGACTAAAAAAGGATTAATAATGGGATAAGAGCATAATAGAGTTCTCGTAGCCGTGATGTGATGGGCATTGATATGAGTACATGTGTATTTATTTGGGTTGTGATGTATTGTAGATACGGGTCATGACCCAAATACCAAAGCATATATGCATTAACTGTTATGTGTTATGTGATATACTTGATTGATTGTGTGAAATCTTTATTAACCTCATCTACTCACGATAAGCATATATATGAATAAAAATGGAAACTTTGGCTATTAAGTATGATAATTGATGAGTTTATGTTAATTGTTGGCTATTAAGTACAATTGTCGAGTTGTTTATACTTATACGATCATTATGCATATGATTACGAAGGGACTGAGTTGCACGTCTGCAACAAGTTGCATTATAATGCAAGATAAATGGTTTTGATTAAGTCTCGGAGGCCTGTACCCGATGTGACATAGGTGGTTGATGCTTCTGGGTGGTATGTGAACCTCGCGAGTCCCCCATGGATCACATCTTCCATACAGTCCTGGAAGCTCTGCGTATATACGAAGCATATTGCATTGCATTACATTCATTGTTTTCCTTATTCGGTTATGTAATTAACTTCATATCTGATTCTTGACTATTTTATTACGTGTTTATCTGATTAAATGAATTCTTCTTATACTCTTTATTGGTGCTGATTTCGGTTATATTGACTAAGTATTGTGTAAGAAAATGGGATATTTTCTACTTTACGTCGTCACTACTTCTTTTGTTGTCGATTTATGAGGCATACTGAGTACACTTGTTTCTTGTATTCATGCTACACTTGCTGCACTGTTGGTGCAGATTCGACTCCAGGCACCAATGGACTTCGCAAGGTCGCGTGAGATCGTGCCGAACTATGTCCGGAGGTCGTGGTGAGTGCTCGTTGTTCCGCAACACTCCTTCTTCTTCTATCACTTTATCATTATGTCTTTTCTTTAGATTTTGGACAGTGTATTCGTAGTATCAGAGACTCTTGTGCTTATGATACCATACTTGGGTGGATTTGTAATTGTATTTGGGTTACGTATTTCCTTATTTCTATTTATAAGGACTTAGTATTATGGATAATGGGTTACCTCTTTACTTCTTCCACATAATTTTACTTATTTGTATTGAAGGCTCTTGGGTTGGCTTATCTATTGGTGGAAAATATGTGCCATCACGACTTAGAATTTTTGGGCCGTGACATTGAAGCACGAGGACTTGATCACATTTTTGGAAGGATATAACCCTACTATAATTGCCAAGATTTTGTATTGGCGATGTCTTTTTGAAGGTTGGTACAAATGTAACATAGATGATACTTCTAGAGGTAATCTAGGACCTAACTCCCATTGATTTTGTGTGAGAAATTGACATAGGGACTTGGTATATACACATGTTGTGGAAATAAAGGAAAATACTAATGTAGTGGCAGAAGCTAGAGCAATATTGGAGGGTCTGTCATATTGTGTGGAAAATGAGACTGATTATTTGTTGCTGAAGAATGTCATGGAAGGAAGTTGGGAATCACCATGGTGTATTATGATTATCACAGAAGTGGACAAGATCAGACATATGAAGGAAAACTTCGATGTGATAATACAACATGTATAAAGAGAAGGCAACTCTTTGGCATATTCTTTAACTAACATTGTTTTTTTATTTTGTAGGTACATCAAAGTTTCATTCATTTTCTGAATTGCTTAGTACATGAAGGGTAATACTTAACCTAGACAATTCTCAAACTCCTTATCTAAGGATTAGGACTGCTCAGAATAGATCTTCCAGTTGAAGTACATGACTGATCCTGCAAAACAAGAGTTTAATGTGTGGTATTAGCTATGGCGCATCCTATTAAAGGATTATCAATACTTGGAAAACATGCATCGTTGTACTGTGAAAGATAAAGGAAGACAATGCAGGTTCAGTAACATATTGTTGTAGAACGAAGAAGTCTATGTTTCATAGCTTTGGATCAGTATGGCTTCTGGAGTGAATTACCTTTGCCTGATCACTATAGTATATAGTCTAGAAATAAATTAATCTTGGTTCAGTTTGATGATTCATCAGCTTGGAGTGATACTTTTATTGATTTGTTAGTCATGTCACCTGGTGAGAGCTTGAAGGTGCATTTAGATTATGTCAATCAAAAGTTTGTGGATTCTACTTGATCAAAATCAATGTTTTCTAATTTTAATAGAGTTTTAAGCTTACTTCTGTTGAGTTTTCAGCATATATTTTGCTGGTTTATTTCTGCTGCTTTCCTATTTTGTTTTTGTAAGTTTGAACCTTGTTTTTTTTGTTTGATTTATGTAAGTAACCACTGGGCAACTTGCCTAGTGTTATATACCTTTACTATTTGGAGTCTATTAGTTGGTTATTTGATCACGTTTTCTTATATATATTTTTAATATTATTTAAATTATAAATTATCATGAGTTACTTGAAAAATCTATATCAAAATTTAAATTCAAAATTATAAAATTTGACCTTAATAGGTCGAAAAAGTTCACATAAATTAAAATGAAAATACACAATAAAGTTAGAACATACTCTCTACTCTGTCCGTGTCAATTTACGTCTTTTCCTTTTTTTTTTTATTGACGAAGTATCCGCAGCCGCTGCGCGCACAGCTAAACCCGGACTGACGCAAGAGGGAGATTAGAGTTTGGTTAATGAGAGAATTTAGCGCGTACAGTTAGTAATTAAAACATGTTGGTAGTGGTGGGAGAGAGACACACGCACAAGCAACTACACTATCTGTAGAATAATTTCTTGGCTTTTTGCTTTTCTCGACGACCCATAAATATACCCTTTTCTATATTCAACACTCGTACGTTTTACATGGGATTCAAGAATCTGATTGATACTTATTTGGAGCTAATTTGCTAAAATTCAGGGAGGATTTTGAAAAATGGGTTGCTTCCCTTGTTTTGACTCAAGAGAAGAAGAAATCTTGAATACCCAAAAAGATCGCAAGGAAGTCCACCAAACACCACCCTCAAATATATCCAGGTTATCTTCAGGTTAGTATCTATAACACATATCAGCTTATAAATTGACATTAAACTGTTTTTTTATCTGATTTTAGTTCGGGTTAATTTACTGCATTTTTGTTTCACCTCAGTGTTTGATCCATAAATTGTTTTGTATATTAGTTGGAAGGTTCTCTTTAGGATTCGGTTGACAAGGGCTATATTTATATGAATTGGGTAATAAAAGATCTTTAATTTACCATTTAAACAATCCAATGAGATATCGGATTATGATCACTAAGTTGATCTGGTTGATTATTGGGATGCTCTCTGCATTTGATTGCTGAATTGGTTGGTTTAAACTTTAAATTTGGGTATAAGCTCATTTAGGGAGTTAAGATAATAATTTTGTAACGTGTGTGTTTGGATTGTAAAGTTTAAAGTTTAAACTGTTGGAGGATGGACATAGTACATACTCCATTGTTTTTTCGATTGGCCAAGCTTAAGGAAGTATTTTTGTTTTTGGTGAGACTCGAACACGGGGAGCAATGATATGTCACAATGGTGAATTGTGTGACCCCCTTATCAATATGTTTACTCTGTTAGAGAGAGAACAACTTTATTTATTAGTTTGGGGTATGCAACGGTATCCGAGTTGATTGTTTGGGAGATCGTGCACACAAGGTGTAATTGGGGCCCTCCAGCCAAATGTCTTGTCGTATTATTTCTATTTATCTTCAAATAGCTTAGTTTTTGCCGGTGTTTATGGATTTTGATTGTTTTGTGATGATATATATCAAACAGGAGCAGACAGACTCAAGGCAAGAAGTATCAGTGGTTCGAAGAGAGAGTCTTTGGGTCTAAAGGACGCACCGGCTGTTCAGATTGCAGCACAAACATTCACTTTTCGTGAGCTTGCAACTGCTACAAATAACTTCAGGCCAGAATCTTTCATAGGTGAAGGAGGGTTTGGTCGTGTATATAAAGGGCTTCTTCCTAGTGGTCAGGTAATTTTTTTTGTTGTGTCTGCTTCCAGATGTAGCTAGAAGATATGTTCGAATAGTTTTAGAGATATTCCAAGTTCTCCGAGATGTTTATAAAACTAGGTCACTCCTCATTGTCTTATCACTGCCCCAGGTTAAATCCTTTTTCTTTCCTTCTCCTGGTGCTCGTATTGGGGGGTTGAGACTAATTTAAACCCCAATGGCTTGAGGGCATAATCAAGCTGAGTTTTGCCTCAAACTCTCTTCTTTCTCACATGGTATCAAAGCATTTAGTGATAAATTAATTATCTAGAAGAGAAAATCAATTTTGGAGCACTTTTCCAGCAACTACCACCACTGTTCTGAGGTTTCCTCACTCCACAGGGGTTACTGCACATATACTAGTACCACCAATAGGATCGGGACCCTCATGTGACCCTACCCAAGAAATCCCGCTGCAGTAGGATCCCTTACGCTTGCTCACGTGCCACAAGCAGATTCAGATTTTCAGCGTTACGCGCCCCACACACCGTGGCATGTGGAGTTTCCGGGTTGGTTTCCTTCTTCAGTAGGCTTGCCTCTTCATTTCGAGACTGCCCATCCAAGTTACGCTGAAATTTTGACCACTTTTGACCAGACAGTTAACTTTCTGGTGTTGTTTCTTTGTTTCTGTCAAGCTCCTTCAATTGTGGACTAGTTTCAGTACTTGGGATTGTTATTGTTCCCTGTTTTTTGTTTCGGTAGATCTGGTTTGGCTATTTGCTAGTTTATTTTGTCAAAACGGGATCCAATACGTTGAATAGTCGAATGGGTTCTCTATCGGATTATATTGAGTTCCATCAATATAAAGCAAGTAAAGATACATCCTTTGAGATAGGCTCAGTCGATCAGACAGGTAGTAGCATGACTTGGGTCTCTCATTCTTATTCTTCCAGTAGTTGGTTCATTGATTTGGAAGCGTCTGATCACGTTTCTAGTAATAAATCTGTTTTCACTACTATTTCCTGCTCTCGATATCTTCCGACAATCACAACAGCCAATGGGTCTCAAACTATGGCAACTGAGATAGGTCAAGCTTGTCCACTTTCTTCCTTAGCCTTGAATTCAGTTCTTCCTGATAGTCCTTTTAATCTCATATCCATTTGGCGCTTAGCCAAATCACTTAACTGCTCTGTTTTATTTTTCGATAACTCTATTGTTATACTGGTACCGGGCGTGAATCACATGGAATTTATTACCTTATCCTTCCAAAATCACTCACACCTTGTCCTCCTTCAACAGCCTGTCCAGTTACTGATTCACCCGATTTATTACATACAGTTGTGACATCCCAGTTTATAAAAACTTCAGAAAATGGTACTTAGTTTGTCTCACGTGTCATCTCTAGAGTGTGAGTCATGTCAACTCGGTAAGCCTACTCCCTCACATTTCCCTCGAATTGAGGAAAGTTGCCTTTCACTTTAGTTCATTCAAATATTTGGGTCCTAGATGGGTCAGTCCTACCTTGAGATTCCGTTACTTTGTTAATTTCATTGATGATTATTCCGGGTGCACTTGGATATTCTTGATGAAAAATCAATCTGAGATGTTTTCTATTTTTCAGACCCTCCACACTGAAATCCAAAACCAATTTGGGATTTCTATCCGCACATTTTGTAGTGTAATGCCCAGAGTATTTATCTTCCCCATTTCAGCATTCATAAACTCTCATTGAATCATTTATCAAACATCTTGCTAAACAAAATGGGGTAGCTGAAAGGTATATGCATCTCATTGAGACTGTTTGTACCCACTCATACAATCTTACATTCCGTTGCGTTTTTTTGGGGATGCAGTTCTCACATCCTGTTATCTTATTAATCGTATGCCACTCTAACCATCCAGAATCAACTTCCATACTCTAATTTGTTTCCCTACTCACCTCTATGATTTCTTTCACCTCATATCTTTTGGAGCACGTTACTCGAGGAAAGATAAGTTAGCTCTCAATGCTCTTAAATGTGTATTTCTAGGTTACTCAAGGGCGCACAAGTGATACTGATGCTATTCACTTGACTTCAAGGTGCCTTATGTATGCTGATGTTACCTTCTTTGAAACCCATCCACACTTCACAAATCCAGGTGATCACTTAGACATTTTTGAGGTGTTATCAGTTCCATCTTTCGGAAATTCAGTCACTTCTCCTTCATCTTTCTCTACAGCTCCAGTTTCATCACCTATAGCTCCAGCTCCATAACCTACAACTCCAGTTGCATCACCTATAGCTCCAGTCCCGTTACCCACAACTCTAGTTCAACCTTCTACAACCCCATTATTCTTGTTTGAGTTATCATCCCTCATTTTTTTGATGAAGAAAGAGTTATCATCATTTATCATCACCCTTTTGTGCCTTTGTGTCATTTTTGTCCTCTATTTCTATCTCTAAGTCCACAAGCGAAGCTCATTTATCTCATCTTGGATGGCAACAAACTTCGATCAAAGAGATTTCTGCTTTACATACTAGGGGATACATGCGAGCTTCCTCTACTTTCAGGTGTATGCAATCAAAGTTGGTCCACTTAGTCAAATTGATCGTCTTAGAATCCCCTTGTTGCCAAAGGTTATACTCAAATATTTAAGCTTGATTACAATGATACTTGCACCTCCGTAGCTAAAATAGCATATGTCCGTCTTTTTCTATCCATGACTTATGTTCGCCATCGAACTCTCTATTAATTGGACACTAAGAATGCTTTTCTCCATGGTGATCTTGAGGAAGAAGTATATATGGAGCAACCACCTGATTTTGTTGCTCAGAAGGAGTATATTGGTCTTGTATGTCGATTTCCTCGGTCCCTATATGGTCTAAAATAATCTCCTCGAGTATAGTTTGATAAATTCAGCATGGTCATTCAGGAGTTGGTGTGACTCATAGCGAGACTGATCATTCTGTATTCTATCTACACACTGCTCATAAGCGGTGCATTTATTTGGTCATTTGTGTTGATGATATGTTATCACGAGCAATAATGAAGATGGTTGTCACGTCTGAAATCTAACAGTAGGCCGTGATAGGGCACTCGACAAGTCACTATCCTCGTTAGGCGAACCCTCTAAGATAAGCACGCAAGTAAGTGACTAAACACTAGAGGAACAAGAGCAAGATGATCTCATAATATAAATGCAGAAGTCGAACAAACATAAGCGCAGACACCAAGCCCATAATATTTGAATACACTACCTTTAGAATGCCGATAAAATTGTCCTGGCATAACTCGAATACGTTAACATTATAAAGATAAAGATACAATTGGAATGGCCTCCACGAAACTGGTGGTGGCTCACCTTAGCATGGACTACACTTCTTACTCGGTATTAAACTTTATAATGAAAAGCTATGAGCTCGCCAAGGGTCAGATAGTGCCCCGACCTTGTGATGCTAATTGAGTGATAAACTAAACTAAACTGCTAATAGAAATAACAATCATAACAGAAAGCTACGGAAAGTATCAAAACAGTGTAAACACACATACTAGGACCTTCACGGTCTATGCTCGATACTTAAAAGTTGACTAATATAGCTCATGCTTTCCCTGCACACGACTAGATAGTTTAAATGCATACAAGCAAATACATTAACATGCTTTTGATGAAAAGCAAGTAATCTAAGAAAAGTCTTACTTGCCTTGTAAAGGTTCTCTTGAAATGCTGAACTGCTCAAACAAACTCCAACATCCTTGATCTATTCAAAATCATGCATAACAGACTCAGATTAGTTTAGGAGAACCATTCCCTAAAATTTAGGTTAGGTCCAAGTCAAAGTCAACCCGGGCTCACATATTCAAACCCCGAATAGGTGACCCATAATTCCAGGAGTCCAAATCTGTACTTAGATTTCTATTTCAAGTCCATTTGGATGTTCAAATCTAGATGTACGCTATTCTAGGTCAACACCAACAACATACCTAGTGTAATCCCACAAGTGGAGGTCTAGGGAGGATAGAGCGCACACGGACCTTACCCCTACCTTGAGACGTAGAGAGGCTGTTTCCGATAGACCCTCGACTTAAGATAGGCTATTCTAGGTCACAGTCTGAAAATCCTCAATTTTCACCTTTGATTCATTGTTAAAATGATAGATATTAGGTTAGATTCATGATATAAACTCGAATTAGAGTTAGAATCACTTACCCCAAAGTTATGGATGAAATCCTCACTTTTGAATGGTATTCATTCTACTCGTATTCCTCATCCTATCTATAGTTGTTTGGTCTATCATCGTTTGCACCAGCTCGGTTCTGCCTTTGTATCATCACTATCATCTGTTTCTATTCCTAAGATTATAGGTGAAACTCTTTCTCATCCGGGCTGTCAACAAGCTATGATTGAGGAGATGTCTGTCTTACACTCTGGTGGTACTTGGGTGCTTGTTCCTCTACCTCCAAGTAAGTCTACTATTGGTTGTCATTGGGTATATATGATGAAGGTTGACCCCCATAGATAGATTGATTGGCTAAAGGCACAAATAGTCTCCAAGGGTTCTACACAAATTTTTGGTCTTGACTATGGTGATACCTTATCTCTTTTGGCTAAGAATGCTTCCGTCCGTTTCTTTTTATCTATGACTGTTGTTTGCCAATGACCTCTACCGGTTGGATATAGAAATGCTTTTCTTGATGAAGATCTCAAAGCTGAGGTATATATGGAGCAACCCCCAAATATTGTTGCTCAGGGGTACTCTAGTAACCTGGTGCACAGACTATGGCTATCGTTTTTAAGCTGCGGGAAGGGTCATTTAAGGAAAAGGAGTCCTAATGCTCAAAACAACCTAACAAGTGTTACACTCTAAGTGATCTGAGGCCGATAAGAAAGTTCAATTATCTCATTGTGACTCGACCTGATGTTACCTTCTCGCTTAGTGTTGTGAGTCAGTTCTTGGAGTGCAGAAGCAAAATTAGGGCACTTGCGACATGTGAACTCATATGGATCAAGCAACTATTGAAGGAGTTGAAATTTGAATAAATTAAAGAAATGAAACTTGTGTATGAATGATAATGAGGCTGCAGTTCACATTGCATCAAATCCAATATTTCACAAGAGGACCAAACACATAGAGCTTGATTGTCATTATGTCAGAGAGCAGGTACTCTCAGGAGACATCGTCACAAGGTTCATGCGGTCAAATCATCAACTTGCAGACATATTTACCAAGTCTCTAGCCGGCCCCTGAGTTGTGTATGTAGCAAGCTTGGTCAAATCCAGAATATATGTGAATATAGTAGGTAGCTTAATTTATTCCTATTATAATTAGGTATTGATTCTTTTCTTTTTAGGACATGTAAACATAGTTATTAAACCCCAATAGCTTGAGGGAATAATCAAGCCGGTTTCTCTTATTTTCTCTTCCGCTTTACACCACGTATGCTAGTTCTCGTGATAGGGTATACATAAAGAGGTAAATAGATTATGAAACAAAGAGGAGATAGTTAAGATGCACAAGCACATGATTGAGCAAACTATTCACCATGCTTGTTGTAGTTAAAAATCACTGGGAAGAGCCACATTTTCCCACAGTGGGGTGAAAATTAGCTTTAATTGGGTTTCTTCTGTGCTGAAATGATTTGTTATTTATTTATTGATCTTTCCGGTTAGAACTAAAGTGGAAATTGTCATAACTAGTCAATCATATTGTTGATCACATTTACCTTCAAACTTTTTTAAAATTAAGAATCATAAATGGCTTTTGCTTAGACCTATAGAAAGGAAGGGACAAAAAAGAAAAGTTTGATAGAGATGGATGAGAAATAAGGTTGTTCACTTTGTCTTACATAGAGTTCTAACTCTTTTTAAAGATTATACAGCAGGTGAAATTTGAGAGGTAGAGAAGGGATGAACCACCAAAATCGAAAAGGGAAACCCCCCCCCCCCCAAAAAAAAAAAAGAAAAAAAGTCAATTGACATTTATGATATTTTCAACTATTATATAGAACTAAAATCCAAGAATTAATTTCATCAACTCTGGGCTTCTATTATGGTTGAAGAAGGATCCAATGAGTTTGAATTAAGAAAGCTGACTTATAGTAAAGCTACGGCAGAAATTTTCCTATCGGATGTTGCATCCCTTTTTGGTAGGCAAGGTGGTAGATAAACTTGCATATCCTATCAAATTTCGTTGAATTAATTCCTTGCAGAAACTCGGCTAAGCAATTCCGCATTGCAGAAATTATTGTAGCTAAATATATACTAGGCATAATCTCTTGTTTATATGCCATGTTATTTCAGACGTTTGTCGATAGTTGTTTGGAATAGAACTTTACGAGTGCATCACAAGGTTCAAAAGATGTATAATTTCATTTTGACTATGGAGCAAACATGTGAGAACTATTATCTCTGTGCCTAGAGCACTGAACTTAAATTTCCCAGCCTCCCATCTTTAGCTAGATTGTGTTAAACAGAAGTTTGGCTTCACATTATGTTCTGCTGAAACTAAATGTATAAATTTGTGAACTTCTACCTTCAGTTTACACGTTCTGATGAATGCATACTTCATTGTCTCAGGTTGTTGCTGTTAAGCAATTGGATAGGAATGGGCTTCAGGGTAACAGAGAATTTTTAGTAGAGGTTCTTATGCTCAGCCTTCTTAATCATCCTAACTTGGTGAAATTAGTTGGTTACTGTGCTGATGGAGACCAGAGGCTTCTTGTCTACGAGTTTATGCCTTTGGGATCATTGGAGGATCACCTTCATGGTACCTTACATTGCTTTCCCCTCTATTCATCTGTGTTATCTTGATCTCCTTTTATCCTGCAAGTGGCTTCTTTCCTCATGCACTGTAGAAAGATGTCGTATATGTATTGAGGTGGTTATTACTTTGGTAATTACCTATTCTCATCTCAAATGATTGCATCCGAGTGTCAAGGATCCAACTAAGAATTTATTGTTCAAATCAAATGGTCTTAGTGTTTGAGCAATGCATTTACCACAGCTTGATTTTTGTCTTTTTCTGGATTGATTGTCTGTTATGATGAAAAATTGGTGATACCCCCTTCATCTCATACTATATGACAATATTTGACCAGAAACAAAGTTTAAGATGATAATTTGGCTAATGTATCTTATTAGTGCAGGGAAAGAATTTGTCAAGCCAATAGTTGAACAGTTATCTAGGATAATTACTTGAACTCTTGAAGTTTGAAAGTTGTATAGAATAGTATTATGAATACAATGATCTTAAATATTTTCTGCAAGTCCAAAAGTGAAAGAATGTTATATTAATTGGAATAGGTGGAGTATTAGTATTAAGCAAAAGGAATGAATGATTCTTCAATACTGTGTATGCAAGATTTTGAAGTAGCAGGTATGAGAGATTACTGCCATCTTCAGTTTAAATCATTAGCTAGAATGAGGAGGCAAGAGCAGTAGCGTGATCTAGAGTGAGGTAGATCATAGACTAGAAGAGTGGACAACTACTTCATTTACAGGAAAAAGATAGACGCTTTAACGAACAAAGGGAGGCATTGATCGGTTGTGAATTGAATCTAGGAGGGAGCAAACGAGAAGACTCGATAGAGGGACATATAGAAGAATGAGATTGTCACTGAGGGAGACGAAAAAGTGAGTAACAAGCATTAAACAACTTGTTCCTTCTAAAAAAAGAAGGGAAAATACATAAGTTAACCCCTAAACTTGTCCGGAAAAGTCATTATCGGCGACCTCTTATCCCCTTATTCTTGTTTAAACTGTAATTATTACCCCCTTTTGGACCAAAAACCAATCACGGTGTGGGAAGTGGAGTACACTCGCTCATTACCTTGATTTATGGGTTGAATCTCCACCTTTTGGATTCTCAATTCTAGATCTATTTGCCTGAAAATGGTGAAAACAAGAGCTGGTTTACGAAATCCCAATCACGTACTGCCAGGTCCTTTACTGCGATCACGGAACTCTTACCGCTATTGCGGTTTAGCAAAAAAAAATCCTCTACCGCGATCTCACCAAGGGCTCTGCAATCACGGAAGCGAGCCAAGTGGAAAGGCATCGCGATCGCGTCCACCTTCCCGATAGTGCTGAAGCACAGGTTGCCTTCTCCACGATCGGCGTGCCACTGCCGCGATAGCAATGGTGAACTTTGTTTCAGTGGTGTTGAATCACCCCGGAACCCCTTGGATCCAACCCGAACCACGCCAACAAGACCCAGATGGTATTGTTGGCTTATACAAGGTCTCAAAACATGAAATGAGGCGTAAATGTTCAAAACAAGGGGTTGGGTTGTTACAAATCCCCCAAATTAAAAGTCCTAATTTAAACCAAATTACAAATCTGAATCTGTTTACCCTTTCAATTGCTCAATTTACCTCTTTTAAACCTAGGTCTAAATTACTCAAGACTATGTAAACTCATGGATTCATCGTTCAGAGCATACCAAAACCAAGTGTAATCGCAAGACTAGTGCAAGGAATCATTACCTTGTTTTATGGGTTGAATATCCACCCTTTTGGATCCTCAATTCAAGAGCTCTTTGCCCAAAATTGGTGAAAACAAGAACTGGTGTGCGGAAACGCCAATTATATACTTCCAGTTCCTTTACCTCGATCACGGCACTCTTATCACTATAGCAGTTTAGCAAAACAAAATCATCATGGGAGCGAGCCAAGTGGAAAGGCATCGTGATCGCGTCCCACCTTCACGATAGGGCTGAAGCACAGGTTTCCTTCTCCACGATTGCATGCCTCTGCCACGATAGCAGTAGTCACCTACCACTAGAAAAATCTGCAATTTCGGACATTGTTCTAATGGTGCCGAATCACCCTCGAACCCCTTGGATTCCAACCCGAACCATGCCAACAAGATCCAGATGGTATTGTTGGCTTATACAAGGTCTCAAAACATGAAATGGGATGTAAATGTTCAAAAAGAGGGTTTGGGTTGTTAAAAAAATAGGGCAGCCCGGTGACTAAGCTCCCGCTATGCGCTGGGGGAAGAGCCGGACCATAAGGGTCTAATGTACGCAGCCTTACCCTGCATTTATGCAAGAGGCTGTTTCCTGGTCAGATGGCAGCAACATGGTTTGGGTTGTTACAAATCACCCAAATTAGAAGTCCTAATTTAAATCTTAAACGAAAAAAGTACAATATTTAACACCAATATTTAATTGAATCAGTAGCACGAAACAACTGTTATCATGGAAAATGCACCAAAAACTTTTAATCAGAAACTCTAATTTTAAAAGCCCTACTGAAATAAACAGTTGATATCACAACCCCATACCTTTTTTCACTGGGCCTAGGTTGCCAGTGGGCGCCGGTGAGGGCCTGGGCTCAGTCGCCGGGTGAGAAAAGGAAAAAGGGAAAGAAAAGTGAAAATCGAAAAAAGGGCTCAGCCCGATCTGTATAAAGAAGTGACTGACGGACTCCCTCCGAAGTTCGTCGATAATTACTTATTATTTTCAAAAATTATTATTACATAACTGATGGCTTAAGTCGATAGTCACTTATAATTTTTCTGCAAATGTAACCGATGGACGCCATCAGTATACAAGTAACATTTTCGTTTATTTTTTAAGATATACCAACAGTCTCCTTTGGTTTTGTCAAAAAAATGTTTGGCGCCTTTTTTCCGACGGAGATTGTTGGAAATCTATTTGCATGGAACTTGCGCGCATATAACCAACAGACTATAGCCAAAAGTAAACTAATAAATATCATACTTGGGAATTTCTGATAGACACTGCCGCAAAGTCTGTCGGAAGTATTACACCATTGAAATTCAATCGGAAAAGCACACATTTTTAAAATGTATATTCTAATTGCTAGTGGTCAACTTCATTGTTATGAGTTGGTACCTATGTCATTCCTTATCTCATCAAGAGTACTCTGATGTAGAACTCTACTTTCTTGGCCAAATATGTTTATCTCATAGAAGTGATGTACTCTAGAAAAGTTTGTGGCTTACTGCATACTTATTTTTAGTTACGGATATGTGAATAATTTTTGTGCAGATCTCCCTCCTGATAAAGAACCTTTAGATTGGAACACAAGAATGAAGATAGCAGCTGGTGCAGCAAAAGGTTTGGAGTACCTTCATGATAAGACAAACCCTCCTGTTATTTATAGGGACTTCAAGTCATCCAACATTTTGTTAGACGAGAGTTATTTCCCAAAGCTTTCTGATTTTGGGCTAGCTAAGCTCGGTCCAACTGGAGACAAGTCACATGTTTCCACAAGGGTCATGGGAACTTATGGTTATTGTGCTCCCGAGTATGCTATGACCGGTCAATTAACGGTCAAATCTGATGTTTATAGTTTTGGTGTTGTGTTCTTGGAACTTATCACTGGACGCAAGGCTATTGACAGTAGCCTACCTCAGGGACAGCAAAATCTTGTTGCTTGGGTAATTTTATGGATGTCTTTCTTTAGTTTAGTAATGCTTTGAATTTTGTTATGCCTGATCATGACTGAAAAAAGCATGGTTGGTTGTGAACTTGCACAACTGATGTGTTCTTTGCGTTACTGCAGGCTAGACCACTTTTTAATGACCGTCGCAAGTTTGCGAAGTTGGCAGATCCACGGTTGCAAGGTCAATTCCCAATGAGAGGTCTCTACCAGGCACTATCTGTGGCATCCATGTGTATCCAAGAACAGGCTGCTGCTCGTCCTCCTATAGGGGATGTGGTAAATGCCATTTCTTTTCTAGTAAACCAGGCATATGATCCTAGTACAGTTCCTGGACAAAGAGCGGATAATGATGATACGAAAAATAAAGATGAGAGAGATGGAAGGATATCTAGGAATGATGACGGGGCAGGGGGGAGTTCTGGACGGAAATGGGACTCGGAAGGAGGATCTGAGAGGGATGACTCTCCGAGGGAAACAACAAAGATGTTAAAGAGGGATTTGGACAGACAGAGAGCAGTTGCAGAGGCTAAAATGTGGGGTGAAAATTTGAGAGAAAAGAGAAGACAAAGTGGTGAGGACAGTGTCAACGGCACTAATGGATAGTTGCCATCATAGAACTCCAGGCTCCATTTTTGTTTCAATTCTCCATAATCGTTTCTGAATTGGAACATGTTTCAAAATTTGAGTAAGGATATCTCAATTGAAACATGTGCCCTGTTGGCTCCATATTTGTTGGAGATACCACAAAGTAAAAAAAAAAAAAAGAAGCATAATCTGCTGACTGTAATCTTTGTATCTAACATGTTAAAGACGACAATATTTATGTTTAACGTAATAGGAAAATTTCTGTACGCTTCAGTTTGTGGTGGTGAATTCTGAATAGTTCAAACATTATTCACTATCTTATTCCAGTGAGTGTTGGATTCGATTTTTTGTACTCAATTCGTTCGGTTAGGTTACTGAGCTTTGCTAATCTATTTTGTTTTTCGTTGAAAAGGACAGGTATTGTCATAAATGGCCCAAGTAATAAAGATAGAGATACATCATACTATGTTTATTCCAATACACATTACTCCCTCCGGTTTAAATAAAGTGTTCACTTAGCCTTTAACACACCCCTTAAAAAATACTACTGTCCCTGTTCCAAAATACTTTTCTTGTTTAGCTTTTCGAGAGTCAAATTGCATGAACTTCGACCAATTTTTTAAGATGTATTTTTTTCACCAATTGATATGAGAAAAGTTGTAACTTCCTACTTTTGTATAGTTTTTGAGTACCTAAATCTTAATTTTATAATATTAAATCTAATTTAGCTGTAAAATTTAGTCAAATTGACTCTCGAAAAGTGAAACGTGACAATTTTGGGAGGGAGGGGGTAAGTTTATAGGTATTTTGACTGAAATACCCTTAATTAAAATTTGCATATAACTTGACACAATGGAATCCATCACTTAACACTTAATAAAGACAAATATGAAAAAATAAAATAAAATCCATCTGGATTATGTAAGTGAATCAAAATGAAAAGGATAAGTGACTTATTATGAAGCGGAGGGAGTATTAGTTTTTAAAGTACATTTGTAATAGCTATAAGTTTCCTATTTCTCTCATCACTCATCAGCTAGTGCTATTGTGAAATTGAAACAAGACAAAAAGAGCAGAAACAAATAACTAAAATACTTGGTGAGCCTCGGCCTTTCAAAGTTTCAAAAATTCAAGCATTGAGTCTGCAGGTGAAGGAGCAGAGCAAATGATCTGTGGGTCATGAGGGCGGAAGACCAGTCCATACGCTAAACTTAGGATTCATAGACTCTTATCTTGGTGATGACAGTTTTCTTAGAAATATATTACCTTTGCTCGACCAGATCAAATACATGTACAGACACAAAACCAATTAAGTATTTCTTTTATTTACAATTACAATTTGGTATGAAAACCAAGTTCAGGGTGACAGCACATATCTTTTCAGGGAGTACAACATCCTTCAGCAAGTATTTAAAACTACTATAGTCCAACCTAACTACACACAATAACATCTCTAGGGATTATTTAGAAAAATAATTAACAGTAAGACAAAAAACCATATTTACAGGAGAAGCCATCTAATCAGATTGAAGTTCGAACACAAGTCATCTTGAATTGAAATAGTTTGTGGAACCTAACAGCTTAACTGACTATCACACCTGACATTTATCCGTAGATGATTGATCCACCACATCTTTCAATTTTTATGCCTTGATTGTTACAGTAGATAGACACACACCAGATGGCTTTATGTCACAAGTCTGCCACTGTGATTCTGGAGGTGCATTAGGGTTATATAGCAGGGTGTTATAACCAGGATCACCGCCTTGTATAGAAAACAGCAAAAGCTTCCCATCCAGTATGCCAAACTGGAACCGAATGGTTGAACTCCCCATCACTGGAACTGCTTCCATCTTCCATGAATTGTCCTCGGGATTGAAAATAGCAAGTTTTCTCTGGTTCTTCCACTCCATACAGAAGAGTTTCTTTTCCAGAACAGCATGAGCAGTAACCATGACACAACCGTTTTTCATCTGGCACCAAGTGTGATTCTCCGGATTATACACATCAACGAACCTTGAATTCCCTATTGTAAAACTTGATCGACCGCCCATAACATAGAGCTTTCCCTCAAATCCACATGCAAAGCAGCCCCACCTTGGCCTGCGAAGGCTCTCAATCACTGTCCACTTATCTTTATCTGAATCATACACCTCAGCACAAGAAAGAGATTCACCATCTATTCCATAACCACCGACCACATAAACCATTCCATTCACTTCCGCACAAGCAAAATCATAACGTGCCACGTTCATGCTAGCCAATTTGCTCCAGCTGCTCAAAATAAATAAAACATGGATCATGCAAGACATCAAACTATAGATAAAGAGTTTTCATACCAGACTTGCCAGTTCTACCCACAAAAGAGGGAAATTGTGAGACGAAAAAATAAGTACTACTCCCAAAAGAGCTCACTCTAGCTGTGGTGTCAATTGAACTAGTAATTCCAACTAAAGTTTATTCTGGTAAGGGATGCAAGTAAATCAACAGGTTCATCTTCACTAATGTCGATTCCCTTTCAACAATTCCTGATAAGAACGATTCCACTATTTGAAGTACTCCTAAAAACAAAACATATAAAGCAGGTGGGCAAATTTGTAGTGATAACTGCGCTTGGGTTGATAGTGTTTCAATATTGGTTGTAGAGGCAAAGCTTACTTAAAAGCATTGTACATGATCTGCTAGGAAAATGGGCAGTTGAAAGTACATAAACAGAAGGAAAACTACATTACAGTAAGGCATTAAGCTTCCAAAACTCAAGTTTGGTAGAGTAGAGTTAGAAGGAGGTATTGCTTATGGCAATTGTTCTGCGTGAATCCTGAATAGATTTAACCTTTAAACAATGAAGTAACCACAGAACTGTAAGAAACTTCAACCAATTTTACCATAAGGATTAACATACCTAGAATCTCATGATTGATAATGATGAAAACGAGAGAGAAGCATCAGAGTTTAAGTGAAACGATTTTACTTTGCATCAATTACTAATAATCTATGGAAGTTTGCAAAATATTTGGGATATCCATGGAAGTTGAGTGACTGGTAAAATAACATCAGAGATAAACTAAATATTTTACAGACGATATTTAATTGTAAGCATCAAAAACAAAACACAGAAATTTCTATCTAGGTCGGGTCAAGTAGCTAATTTATTTTTGGGGAGGCAGGCTAATTTTCTTATACCGAACCACACCACCAAAACGCCTTATTCATGCATTATCCCACCTTACAGTAGCTGAAAATATGCATCCACTGCGAGTGTGTTTTGTATGGAGGATTTCCGATTTTCTCATGTTCGTTTGGCCAAAATTTTTGAAAACATTTTCTCTAGGAAAACAAGTTCCTTAAAAATGAGGAAAATGACTTCCTTAGTCGAAGTAGGGAAAACAAGTTCCACAAGTGACATACCACATTGATTCTGTCTTCCCCACCATCCAACACACCTCATCTTCAACCCCACCCCCCATAGCCCACATCCCCACCACCCCACACCCCTACCCCTACCCCTCCACTCCCACCTCTCATAGTATTTGTCTAGATTATATACAAATGCTTTCGGATAATATTTCTTGCTTACATATCAAACACAAGAAAATAAGTAAGAAACCCACTTATTTTCATGAAAACATTTTCCAAGTAAACATTTTCCTTCAACCCAAAAATAAGAACGGAATAGAAATAGAAGCTCAGAGACAAACCTATTCAAGTAAGAATCGTATTGATAAATGTCAGCTGAGGCCAACCCAGATCCATCAATCACGGAATGACCACCCATAACAAGAAGTTTACCATTGAGAACTACAATGCCGAAAGAAGCTTTTGTATGACCTGGCATCTGTGGGAGCTGATGGTGTTTGTTTCCAGAGCAGTCTAAAACCTCCCAGTAGCTTTCTTTTCCTTGAGCATCCACAGTCAGGACATAAAGCCATTCCTCAAGTAGGCCTGCTAGCTTTCTAATGCTGATGAACTCTTCACTTTTAATGAATGACCTCCATCGCTTGCAGACACCACCCAAAGCAGGAAAGTTTGATCGAGGAACAAGTGCAAGGCAATATTTTGCCACATCATCTGGCAGACCAGGCAAGATGGGGCAATTGGAATCATCAACACAATAAGTTAAAAAGGAATTATCACTTTTGGTACAACCTACACTATCTTGCTGCCTGAAATCAGTGAAACACATCCTTGATAAAACACCAGGCATTTCTTAAATCAAAAGATTTGAAAAAGTGATATGATCAACGACCAGGCCTTGAACCTCTAAAGTAATTGAATATTTGTCAGTTTTAACTAAAGAAATTCATGATATCCTTCACTAATGGAAATCTTAGAAGACCAAGGGATAAAAGAGTTTGCAGAAGTGATGACTTGTGCGGTAATGGTCAACGATTCCCTATGCGTAGCCAAATCAGAGTCAAATTCCATTCCAATTCTTCGAGTTCTGCGGTTAACCTTGTTTACTCTAAGACCCTTGCTGATACCACTTTCTATTTTCCTTAGGTTTTCTGTTATCTCAAGCATTTCCCAAATACCTAATAAGAAAAGTAAACATTTTTAACATTATCCAATGGATAACTACTCAAACTGGAAAAGCAAAGACGTAGGAGTAAAAATACAAGGAGAATACCTTCCAATGCCATAAAATCTAAAGGTCTTAACCTCCTGTTACTTCCATCTTGTATATGAAGCACCTGCGCTTGATCATATACAACGAGTTGTAGTTACTTCATCTCAGTATATGAAGCAGAATATCTCCCAGACAGCAAAACCAAAGTACCACCATTATCCAAAACAAGCTTTTTAACATTAACAGCAATACAAAATTCGTAAATAAGTAGTATACCAAAATAAGAGAGCAATTAATAGACAACTCAGTCACTGCCTCCAAGTTACTAATAAAAGAGCTAACTTTTTTATCAAATCAAAGGAGAAATGTTGAAGAGTAAAAAATTCCAATGAGACGGGCATATGAGCTTGGATAATCCTCCCCTCTAAGCTCGTTGACTTAGGCCCACGACAATTTTTTTTTTTATAAATGTAATAAAAACATGGAATAAAAAAATTACTACCTCATCAATTGACTACACCAACATCACTGTTGCAAAGAAATGCTTACGGGAAGAGCTAAATGTTACATTCTTTCATAAAAAAAATTAATTTGTACGACAATCAGATCTAAAATAATCCAAGAATCTTCATTTAACAACATCTTAAACAATTACTGCTTAACATGGTGGTGACTACCAGATGCATATTTCCACACGGATAATTCATCTAATTGAATTAAACATTTCTTTTAAAGAAACATCTCAATTAACACCTTACATGTACAGAAATGCTCAAGAAAAGCAAAATAATTAGCTCAAAGAAAGATAAAGGAATGGCTAAAAGGTAAAACCAGCCCCATTAGCACAATTAAAGAATATAAAAAAAATCGTTAATCAATTGTACCAGAGAAAATAAATTTTCAAGCTTACATAATTTAGTAAGAAAGAATCAAAATGTAGACAAAAAAAGAGAGGGAGTAAAAAGGAATTACCCAAAATTAAGTTATGTCTGAAACAAAAGAGTATGGAGAGAATTTATAGATTTGGACCGCAGTGCAAATGAAGATATAGATTTGGATAGAAGAGTATGGAGAGAATTTATAGGAATTAATGGGAACAATAAAGATATATATATATATATATATATAGATAGATAAATAGTGGAATGAATGGGTAGAGGGTATGATGTGTACAAGATAGGATTGACAGACCAAGACAGCGTCACTACTGATTTGGAGGATTTTTAGCTATAAAATATAGACAGAAACTCTTTTTTCTAGGACCGTAAATGGATTTAATAAAATATATATAATTTAATGATAAAAAATATTATCTAACTATTTATAAATGGGTGGATGGATGAGTCGGGTGATGGGTCGGATGATGGGTTAGATGTATGTCCATTCGGGTCCTTCACCCGATTAAAATTCGTGTTTTATTGAATTTTCGTTCATATATTCTGATCGGTGAATCGGATATCAATGGGTCAGGATGAAATCGACCGCCCATACTTTTTTTTTTCTCTTGCAACAACTACTAAGGCGAATTTCTTTTTGACAACTTGCTGCCCCCTCTATACAAACGTGGAATTATTTTAATTTCAAGGGGTGTCAAATGCTCGGTTGAGCTACATTTGAACATGTCAAAAGAGATTTAAGTATGAATAGATTAATTCAAAGTCCAACTGTTCAATTTATAACTATTTTTTCATTTATTTATTTGTTTATTACTATATAAATGGTGCATTAAGGTTCGGAGAAGTGCTAGACTACAAATGTCTATTGTACGTAGCCTCACTTTACATTTCTGCAAGGGGTTGTTTACACGGTTCGAACTCGTAACCTTCTGATCACATGACAACAACTTTATCAGTTACGTTAACACTCCCTTCAAAAGAAGGATTGCAATACGAGGACTTTTTATGGGTCACCCATTCTAGTACTAATCTCGCTCACGCTTAACTTCGACGTTCTAATGGAATCAAGTGCATTAGTACTGATATAATCTGCTTAAATTATTTGTTTATTATTATAATTATTTAATCACCAAAGAAAAAATGATTTTCTTTCTTCTTTATTTGAATTTAGGACCAATAATATGAATAAGCTTACACAGTCGAACTTCATAGATTTACTTTAAGCAATCCCAATTAATTGGAAATGTATTTACAATAACTTCAGGTCATATTCTTTTCAGAAATTAGAATTTTTTATGCAAGTGAACAATATAAACGACTGCTAATACTCTTTCTTTTCATTTTTATTTATTTTTTGTCATAATGTTGGCCTTTGGGCTACCTAGATAGCCTAATTGACTTTTAGATCAAATTAATGGTGTCTACATTGACATACGTAATGTTAATCTAACCGTCCAAGCTTAAAGGATCTTATAAAAGTCAAACTTTAGTCTCCGTCATGTTTTTATATAAAATGTGAAACCGTGTGATTTTCGAAAATCATCTTTTCATTGCTAAAGCTTGGTGGAGAAAATAATAAAAAATAATTCTCAATGTACTAACATTTATTTCATTTTGTAATTGTATACTATTATCACCTAACTCACGGAAGAACCCTTCTTCAATGGTAAATAAGAAGTAAATTCCGGAATAGTATATTATACAAGCATTTTTAATAAAGAACTCCAAGCTCAAGAGAGGAAAAATCATATCTCCAATAGGATATTTCAAATCTCCACTTAAACAATCGAATTTTTTTAAGGTTATAACTTCAATAACCTAAGAAACTGTCCACTATAACACCTTCTCACTCTACAATTCAGGTTATAACTTCAATAACCTAAGAAACTGTCCACTATAACACCTTCTCACTCTACAATTCTTCACTAATTGTAGCTAACTTCTTCAAAGATTCTAGCTAGTCTAAGAAGCTCCTTACAACACAAACACATAGTACAAATTCTATGTGAATGTAAAAGGTTACAATTTAAGCACAAAGAATCTAATTATTACAACTGAAAGAATTGCTCACTTGAAGACACTCTGAATAAATCTCTCTTTATTTGCTATGGAGTCTCGTATCTTCAACAACATCATGTGATGCTTTGTATAGGAGTAGGAATAGTTGTTTCATGTATCTTCAGATCCAAATCAAACTAGGTTCAAGAATTCAAGAAACCTAGAGCTCTAGTCAAGTCAAATTTGATTTTCATTCACGCACCGCCTCCTTTTGTTTTCTCCTATTTTAAAGCTAATTACATACATTCAATTATGACAATATTTTTATATATTGGACTTTTATTTCTTGCAGAATTGGATCAAGTCTTAATCACAATTTTTCAAGGAATTCTTTTTGCGCGTCGAATAGTTTTTCCTGCTTGAACCAAACAATCTCTAGTTCTTATGCAAAGGACCTGGTTCTTCCAATTGTTTCTATTGCCAGCATTACCAGTTCCTTTAGGAAATCTATTAAGGATCTGATTTTTTTGTATATGTTTATTTATCCTTCTTGAATTGTGATCGTCAATTATACATTATTTGTCAATACAAATTAAAACTTCATAAGATCTTGAATCCTCAATAAATTTCTCATTTTTGATGATGACAAACACA
This sequence comes from Anisodus acutangulus, assembly GCA_029783415.1. Taxonomy (NCBI): domain Eukaryota; kingdom Viridiplantae; phylum Streptophyta; class Magnoliopsida; order Solanales; family Solanaceae; genus Anisodus; species Anisodus acutangulus. The sequence goes on along the minus strand of CM056493.1, from coordinate 13,381,857 downwards.
AAACAATTTCATAGCTATTCATGTGTACTCTAGCAACTACATGTGCACTCAAATGCATCTTCCACCTAAGGACCGGCTTCTATATTGACAATTCCCTCTTAGAACCAACTCCATGTTGATTTAACTTTTAAATTAACAAGATGTGATTTGACTTAAGTATATTAAGGCCTTATCTTCCGTTCATTGCAACCCTCTATATGATTAGGTGTAAGAACTTGATCATATCCATGTGTTTCCTGTAAAACATCATCAGTGAAAGTTCAAGGACCATGTTCTTTCAGGACAATTCTAAAATTCTTTCAATTAGTGCAAATGTCTTCTTCCTCTGTTCTATTTGCATTGTCCAATGCTCTTATGTGAGAACCAAATTCTTTAAGCTTCTTGTATTTTCTTATCAAACCAGTGATACTTTCAAATATGTGCACCTTTATGAAACATCTCTTCAAATATTGGCACTTTCAAATATGTACCTTTTCATGAAATATCCATCTTCAAATATTGACACATGAACATCCATTAATATTTCCTCTTTTGGCATCATTAAAAAACACGTGTATTAGTCAGGTTAAGCATGAAAGTTTAGAAATATTAAATTCATGATCACTGGGGCTATATTAGCAAGAACAAAGTACATCAACTGAAATTCAATGAACTCGTCAAATCAAAATATTAGGAGAATTTTATATGCACCATATTAAGCCATATACCAAAGCAGATAGACAATTACATAACCTTCTAATAGTGTTAAAAAGACTAGAACAAAGAAATCAGACTGATATTTAGATGGACTATATTTTGGTTTTGGCTAAAAAGGAAGTAAAGACCAAATTCTCTTGATGAAAATGAAACAAATGATTTGTATGAGTCCTCATAGTTCTTTCATATCAAGTTAAGCTTTGATAGCATCTAGATCTCTTTAGCTGCATATTCTCAACCTTCAAGGTGAAATTCTTCTCATCCATTATCTGACTGTTTATTTGCATCATTCTTCAATTCATTGATCATTTGAGGTAGTCAATTTTGTTGTTCTTTAATCCTAATTCTTTCTTCAGAAATCAATATTCACAAAGTGGGGAACTGTTTGTAGGTTTTTGTTGGGTTCGTGTACGCAGTGGAATTTGAAAATTTTGTGTTTCAAACCCAACAAGCGACGAATTGTAGGATGATTATGTAGTAATATAAAACACGTCAATACATAACATGTTTATCACCGTAATACTTTGATAGAATACTTACGGTTTGGAAACTCTGGAGTCTTTTAGGTATTTCCGAGGGTGCGCACGCAATTGATCCTCGACAACAAGTTCCAAGAACTCCGATGTATACCTCCTTCGAACAGTTAGAAAATTAGGCAGAGGTCAAGAGAGAGTTTTATTCTACGTCTCTAAGACTTAAAATAATATATGAATAATGTGTCTAGTAATGAATGAGGATATGCTCTATATATAGGTGAAATTATGACAAAATTCAGATTTTGGGTTGGGCTCAAAGCCTGGCCCAAAACAAATTGCAGCAGGCCAATCTAATTTGGCATGCTGCCCAATTAGCGTCGCGGCGCCTCGCCCTTTTCACAAAATATTTCAGCACATTTTAGTTAAATCCAATCTTGACTTAATTAAATAATTTTCATCAAATAGAAATTATCCCATAGTTATTATTAATTTAAATATCTCGATTCCAAATCGAATATTTAACACTTTCTCAATATACCCTTAGATTGAAGAAACAATTGACATAGTGTTACCCTACATGTCTTCACATATCGACACTAATCATATTAGGGTCTACATGGAACTCCTAGACAACGTCGTAAGACGAACTCAATATGTGAAGTATATTTACACGAATCAAGTAAACTGAACCTCTATGTGGGAAGATAAAATACTTTCATTCTCGACGCACTCGATCCAGCTTGGATTTGCCAAGTGTCTATCCAAATGGCTTGGTCATTATATCTCATCTATATAGGTTGACAACAAGACCATATTCTAGATATGTCTATTGTGTTGGCCAACGACTTAGTCAACCCAATATCACTGAGAAGCTGAGTGTTCTCTCGAATATACACTCGAGGAATGAATCCTAATCTTGGCTCAACTACCACCTTTAATCCACATCGTAATGTACTCAATACAAGTCGTATCTCAACCTATAAGACATTTGAGTTTAGGACAGGATCAAAGTATATTACTTTGTAGACAAGGTGCGCATTGACCTCAAGTCTAAGGACTTCTATCTCCCACACGCTGATCATACTTTAGACAAGTATAACAAACATTATATCAGCAGGGTATACCAATACTTCCAAAGTATCCATGTGTCCATCACGAGTAGCCATTACTCGTAGCAGGTGAGACATACTACATCCTCTAAGGATGTGATGCATACCACATGTCGACTTATCACATATCATCGATATCCCATTTTCGATGATCATTAGTCGAGGGTATTTTAAGAGTTACGTTATAATATCATTATTAATAACAACGTAACCTCTAGGGATGCATATTATAGAATATTATAAACAATCAACTAATAATTCAATAATTGCAAATGCCAAAATATTAATCTCCATTAATAATAATACGAACGTGTATAAAGTACATTTGTCCTAATATAGATTGTCTCTAGGACATACATATATTTTCAATCTCCCACCTGGTCTAGAGCCAGTATCTAATGCCCATATTCTCAAAATGACTATTATGTTTGACTAAGCTTAATGGTTTAGTGAACGGGTCAGCTAGATTATCGTTTGTGGGAACATAGTCTAATCTAATAGTCTCCACCATCTCCCTGAGTATGTGGTATTTACTTGGTACATGCTTGTTTTTGTTTGTTGATCTTGGTTACTTAGCCTGTGCAATCGCACCAGTGTTGTCACAATAAATAGTTATTGGACAACTGGCACTCGGAACTACCCTTAGTTCCTTCAGGAACTCAAAAATCGCGACAACTTCTTTACCAGCTTCCGATCCAGCAATGTACTCAGCTTCTGTTGTCGAATCAACAGTTGTAGTTTGTTTGAAACTTTTCCAGCTCACTGCTCCACTATTGAAAATGAACGTGTACCCAAACTCAGATTTGAAGTCATCAAGATCCGTCTGGAAGCTATCATCATTGTACCTAGTAGCAACTAGCTTTTCTTCTCCACCATAGACTAAGAAGTAATCTTTAGTTCATCTAAGATACTTAAGAATACTCTTGGCTGCTTTTCAGTGTTCTTCCCTAGGATTTTGCTGGAATTTGCAAGTCATACTAAGTGCAAAGGCCACATCTGGCCTAGTACAGGTCATGACATACATGATCGATCCTATAGCTGAAGCATATGAGATCCTCTTCATGCGCTCAAGTTCTATAGCATTAGAAGGATTGTCCTTCTTAGATAACTTGATGCCTTGACCTATAGGTAGACCGTCTTTCTTGGAATTTTCCATAGAAAAATGTCTAAGCACTTTGTCTATGTAGACTGACTGTGACAACCCCAACAATCTATTAGGTCTATCTCTATAGATCCTAATTCCCAGAATGTAGCAGGCTTCACCTAAAATCCTTCATCATGAAGGTACTGGAAAACCACTCCTTGATTGACTGCAAGGGAACTCAGTATGTAATCAGTATAGACTCGTGTTTGATATCTCCTGAGTCTGAGTCATGAAAACTCTGTATATTTATGATCAGTTAATGTTTTAAACTCCATAATCAGTTCATGAATACATGTCTCAGTATAGTATTTGCTTAGTATTTCAGTATTATGCATCACAATATGAGTCTCAATTATTTAATATAAATTGCTGAATATTGAATCTATGTATCTTTGTCCAAAGGCACAATCTTATGTATATGTATACGTGGACAATGTCATAGACTGACACACTTACTTGGCCAAGGCCACTTATTTGTGCACTTATATTGGGCCAAGCCCCATAGGTTATTCATTCAGCTAAAATATGTGATTTCATATTCAGAACATGGAGTTCTTATTACTTTACTTCTCTTGTTCAGTTCAACTATCAACATGTTCAGTTTCAGTTTTAGTACTTATATGTTTGTAGCTATTTATTCTTTTAATTGATTTTACATAACAGTGCAATTCAAATATAATGGCGTTCCTTTTGTCCGGGGCCTGTATCTCGTGATGCAGGTAACGATTTACAAGTTGACTATTTGGGTCGCTAGGTTCCAGTATCAGCTACTTGGTGAGCTCCAATTCTTTCAGGGTGTTATCTTTACTTACAGTCTTTTAGTATTTTCAGATAGTCAGGTATGTCGGGAGCCTTGTCCCGGTTAGTTTTGCAGTACTTCATTAAAGGCTTCTTAGACTATAGTTGTAGTCCGTCCGAGTTTAGCAGTCTTATCTGTTAGCCATGTTGGCTACGTATTGATACTTTCAGACTTATATCAGTATTTTTGTATTTATGCTTATTCTATAAGACTTTCCAGTAGCTCAGTATGTTGCATATTTTATTCTGTATATATCATATGTTGATTCAGCCAGCCAGTTGGTTCACTCGATCACATGCAGTCAGGCACCGAGTATCGTGTTACCCCCAGGCCGTGGTTCATGGCGTGACACATCTGATTGACATAAGAGTTCGATCCAGATACGTTATCTATTTTCATGAAGGATTACTGCCATGCCATGTTGTTTTACATGACAGTCAAATCATAAAAGATAACAACAATTTATAAAGCAAGTCAAGAATGTACTTGCGTGATTGCAACAATATTATATGGTGATGATGCAACTCTATTTAAGGAATGAAGATGCAGATGATCAACCAGTTCGTTAAATGATCATTTGACAAATCTGATCACAAAGGCTCTGCCAACCCTCAAAATATGATAAGTTGGTATACAAGATCAGAGTACATCATCTTCAAGAATTCCGTGATGCTTTAATCAGGGGGAGTAAAATATGCGTTTTACTCTTTTTTCCTTAACCGATGTTTTGTCTCATTTGAGTTTCCTAGTAAGATTTTTAATGAGGCAGCCTGTAATACGTATTATCATATACGTGTACTCTTTTTTCTTCTAGGATTTTTCCCTCTAGATTTTCCTAGTAAGATTTTAACGAGGCACATAATCTATTAATGAACATCCAATTGGGAGTATTATAAATACATTATATTGTGGATGTCCATTTAAGTACTCCTGCAGTTTCCTGGATAAGCTTGCAATCAAGTAGGCATCTTGCAAGTAGCTCAAGCATGCATCTTGCAAGTAGCTCATACATGCAACTCCCTGAAAATCCTTGCAGCAACTTCCTCATGCTTGCAATTAAGCAAGTGCTGCTTGCGAGTAGCTCAAGTAGGTAGTTTGCCAGCAGCTTCTGAAAGTCTCGCAACAGTTTCTTTTCTTCTATAAATAGAAAGTTAATTCAGTTCATTTGTACATTAATTTGAAGAGCAATAAAATTCTCTCTCCCTAGTTTCTTTGGCTATATTGTTGTTGCCTTGTATTTTATTATTATTTCATAACACTTTTTATAATTTTAACTCTCAACTATCATTTTTTTTGTTTCTTTTTCTATGGCAAGCAATAAAAGTAAACAAGTCGTTCTCCTTTACAAACCTTAGAATTTTGTGCGATCGAGTGACTGCTGCTCAATGAACATTCACAACCAGAATTTTTCTCTAATAGAAGATAACAGCATGATATTTAACAACCATTGAGTCTTTCCTCATATGTTGTAATCGGTGTCCATTTCAAGAGATTCTCTTGTTGAAACTATTTGTTTTAACTCAAATAACATAAATTGACTACTTCGATAAGGACTTGTAATTTTTCTTATTTTCTCTATATATGGTTATATATTCTCGTCCACAATTTAATTCGTAGTTGATTATATATAAGACAAAATTATTCCCCATCTTTGAGAAGTGAGATGTTCTTGTGTTGTCCACAGCTCAAGAAACTCAACAATCAGATGTCCCATTTTCATCCCAAATAGCGAATAGCATTACAAATGTGTATGGCTGGCAACACTTCGGATCTTTTTTTTTAGTCTCAGTTGTAATATTTATTTTATGGTATGCCAAACTTTCAGTTGTACTTCAAACAATTGCGTAAGGTCTACTTTTACATTTCATGCAACTATTGCTCTTATATAATCTTGTAAACTAAAGAAGCAACTTGTAAACTTTACGAAGTGAAAAAAAAAACTTTTAAACTACTTTCTTAACACTTGTATCTATTAGAATCGGTAGATACGATTCATCAAAAGTAAGAATCTTCATATATTTAGAATATGTATATTTAGTATGATTAGAATTAGATTTAGCATAATTTTTTATTTGATTAGATTTAGATTAGAATAATTTCTGATTTGATTTAGCATAATTACTGATTTGATTAGATTTAGATTAAAATAATTTATGGTTTGATTTAGCATAATTACTGATTTGATTAGATTTAGATTAAAATAATTTATGGTTTGATTTAGCATAATTTCTGATTTGATTTAGCACAATCTCAGTCATAATCTTGGCTTGTAATATTGTATATAATATTGATGAATTCAATGAAATATTCAGGCAAAACATTCCATCATCTCTATCGTTTCTATCATGGTATCAAGAGCATAGGTTAATTTACTTATCTTTTGCCCATAATTAGCCGACGCCTTCTCTCTGTGTCTGAATTTGTTCCTTTCCTTCACTGTCTCACCATGGCTGCAAACCAAATAACCAACCCGAAATATTCTTCCCCGCCCAATCTCACTCTCCATCTCGCTTTAATAGTGTCAAACATCAATAGTTTCATCAAAGTCAATCTTGACATTGAAAATGGTCAGTACATAACATGGTCAGTACATAACATGGTCAGTACATAACATGGTCAGAACTTTTTAAAATCCATGCTAGAGCTTATAAAGTTCTCGACCATATCACTCCAAATTCGAAAGAAACAGCGACAACAAACACATCCCCATCGCTAAAAAAAATACAGATCCTGAACTCTGGTCACGGATTGATGCTATTGTTTTACAATGGATTTACAACACCATATCCGAAGACCTTCTGAACACAATTCTTGAACGGGACCCCACTGCCGAATTAGCATGGAATCGTCTAAAGGACATATTTTTTTTACAATAATAACTTGAGGGCACTATACCTCGAACAAGAATTTTCCGCCGTCCAGATGGAAAATTTTCCAGATGCTTCTTCTTACTGCCAGCATCTAAAATCACTGGCAGACCAACTTTCTAACGTTGGCGCCGCTGTGTCAAATGACAGGTTAGTACTTCAAATGGCCTCCGATTTAACTAACGCCTATTCCACTGTTGCTTCTCAGATTTGTCACGACGACTCTCTTCCTCCCTTCTACAAAGCCCGATCCATGCTCGTTTTAGAAGAAACGACACTGGCGAAGAGGATTGCACACTCCGCTCATACCTTTGCACTTCATACTTCACACAATGACACCAAAAATACAAGTGGAAATCAAGGTGGCCATCATCCAAACAACAACAACAACCATAACAATAACAATCGGGGCGGCAAAGGTAGTGGGAGTAATAGTCGGGATGACAAAGGGAAAGGAAAGGGGGTTGTTCGACAACAATGAGGGCAGAACCCTTCTGGGTATCCAAATGGATGGATGGATGGATGGATAGATAGGATATGATAGGATAGATAAGATAGATAGATAGATGGGATATGATATGATAAATAGATAGATAGATGGGATAGATAGATGGGATGGATGGATGGATGGATGAGATAGATGGATGGGATGGATGGGATGGATGGATGGATGGATGGATGGATGGATGGATAGATAGATGGATATGATGGATAGATGGATAGATGGATATATGGATAGATAGATAGATAGATGGGATAGATAGATAGATGGGATAGATAGATAAATGGGATAGATAGATAAATGGGATAGATAGATGGGATAGATAGATAGATGGATAGATAGATGGATAGATAGATGGGATAGATAGATAGATGGATAGATGGATAAATAGATGGGATAGATTGATGGATATATAGATAGATGGGATAGATAGATAAATGGATAAATGGATAGATAGATGGGATATATTGATGGATGGATGGATGGATGGGATAGATAGATAAATCACTCTGTAGTTCCATCGATTTCAGCTCCGAAATCATGCCGTTAGTCACTAAAAGCTTCAACCCTTTCTGGCTCATATGCCCCAGCTTGCAGTGCCACAACTCTGTCTTCTTTGTGTTGTCAACAACAACAACTGTATCATGACAACTAGTCGTCATATAAAGAGTGTCAATTTTTTTGCCTCGACCAGCCACCATGGCACCCTTCGTTACCTTCCAAGATCCGTTACCGAAGGTAACACGTGTCCCTCATTATCAAGCTGACCCACTGAGATCAGATTTCGCATCAGCTTCGGCACGTATCTGACCTTTGTGATCTTTCACATGTGTCCATTTGATATCTTCATACTGATGTCTCCAGTGCCAACCACGTCTAAAGGCTTACCATCTGCCAGATAAACTTTGTCGCGATTCCCTGCAACGTAATTCATCATTATACCACGATGTGGGGTGGTGTGAAAATATGCTCATGAGTCGAGCACCCAAGAGTCGATCGGTCTGTCAATCGATAACAACGGCGCATCACCAATGTCTTCAGTGGCAGCATTGATTCCACCCCCTTGTTGTCCTCCTTCTTCGATGCCCTGTAATTATTCTTGATGTGACCCGATTTCCCATAGTTCCAACACTCAAGTGTTCTGCCGGATCTGGATTGACTTTTGCCATTCATTAACTTCGCCTTGCTCTTATTTAAGTTGTTGTTTCTATCATAGTTTCTGCCTCTGTTCTCTACATTCAGAGCAGAACTAGTCGATGCCTCACCAGAATCTATCTTGCGAACCTCCTAGGCAAGGATATGATCTCTAACATCATTGAACTTCAGTTGGTCACTGCCGACAGAATTACTAACCGCTGCTCTCAACGGCTCCCAGCTGTTCGGTAGGGACGCCAACAGAATTAGGGCTTGTACTTCATCGTCAAACTTGATTGCAACCGATGACAGTTTGATTGACAATCGTATTGAATTCATTCACATGCGTTGCAACATGAGTACCTTCCTCCATCTTTAGATGAAAGAGTTTCTTCATGAGAAATACTTTATTGTTAGCCGAAGGTTTCTCATACATATCGGACAAAACCTTCATCATGCCAGCGGTGGTCTTGTCCTTCGCCATGTTGTGAGCAACGTTCTTCGACAGTGTTAATCGGATTACTCCCAGAACCTGTCGATCAAGGAGATTCCAATCTGCATCATTCATCTCCTCGGGCTTCGGGCTCAGGGCTCAGCGGTTGATGAAGCTTTCTGCCAAATAGTATTCAATCTGCATTCTCCAAAACGCATAATCTGTACCATCGAATTTATCGATGTCGTGCGTCGAACCATCTTCGCCTCCCATTGTTTTCTGAATCGCAACACAACCTGTCGCTCTGATACCAGTTGTTATGATTTACGTCCCAAACCCTACTTAAGCCGAAAATAATAAAAATGCTAAGAACAAATAACACACAGATTTATAGTGGTTCACCCTCAATGTGAGAGCTAGTCCACTTGCCGCTGCAGATTTTACTATAATGAAGTTTTGAGTTTACAATCTCTCTATCGCTCTGATGGCTACACCGTCTCACGACTCGCCTTTTTCTCTCAAGAAAGAAACTGTTTTTGGCCGCTATGTACAACTCACTCAACTCTCTGCAGAATTGTACACAGAGAGAATAACATCGCCCTAGACTATATATAGAGAAAACTAGGGTGAACATAATACAAGCTTAAATTTCTAAATTACCCTCCACTAATAATATTACACCGACTAATCGTTTGATCACAATCGGCTGATCCCAACCCGTTGCGTAGGGTCTTCATAATATCAGCTAGAATTAGTTCCACAACTCAACATTTTTTTATTTTGCACTATATTCCACTCCTGCTGTATTACCTTCCCATTCTTGTATGTTTTATTTTGCCTTGTTGGTTCAGTTTTCTGGTGCTTATTCTTTCCACTTTCCCCTTCTTTTCTGTCACCCTTGTCCTCCCTATTTTTTGCTTTGTCCTCTCCCTTTCCTTTATCTTTTTTATCTCCATATGACCATATCCTTGCATCTTCTCTTCTGGTTGCTTTTCTTCCTCTTGCCTCTCTTTATTATTTTCTTCTTTTTAGGTCTATGTTCAGGATGAAGCACCCAACATTCATGCATATTATGTCCTTGTAAATTGCAGGGGGTGCGGTATTTGGGCAAATAATCATATTGAATTTTTTGTCATTTTGATCTCACCTCTCCAGTATCTTCATCAATACAATTGATTTGTATCCTCTTTGATAATTTTTTTGTTAAGTCTACTTCAACTTTAGCCCGAACACAACTATGTCTTGTTTGATTATTAGTAGCCTTATCAATCACCAAAGGTGTACCAACTGGAGAAAATTGATTCTTTATCACAAAAATTTGTTAGTAGTCCTGGGAAAGATACTCAAGCAATGTTAATTTGTTATTTCCTCATATGGGATAAATAATGGATTCCACTATCAGCCTCGAACATTGAGTTTCCACGCACGACATTAATGTAACATAATCCTGTAACAAGGATAGTCTAATTAAAATATGTCGCTCCTCCAAGAAACCAATATTGCATGTACCCTTAATTTCAAATTGTATCGGTATTTTCTAAGTTCATATAACTCAATAGCATTTTGAGGTTTTGCCGAATTGTCAATTTATAAAGACAATAGACTTTTAATTCAAAAGGTTCTTGAATTGGTTGGATAATGACAATAGTTAAGATTGTAGCATAATTCATATTTGTGGTGGTGTATTAGGGGCAATATTGTTTGGTAAACCTACCCCAGTGACCGGTGATGGACGACACTTATAATTTTCTATTGTCTGTTGGGTTTAAAAAAGAAGGCCAAAAACTCATCATGCGAAGATCTATGTGTTATCTCACGTAGATAAATGTGAAATCAAATAAATGTATTAACAATAATTAAATAAGTGAAATCATAGAAAATAATTCATTACAATAAGCAATCACGAAATAACATATATTTCATAACAATTCATGTATTATTATTATAATAATTTATTTATTATTATTCACCGCATAAAAAGTTCTTATATTACCATTCTTGTATAACCGGTTTACCAAATTAACTCTTACAAACTAAACACACATTATATTACTTGAGCGAGCTATTATAGAATGATACATATTTATCCACATTTAACCTTAAATTTCAAGTTCTAAGTTTTGTAAGTATATTTATCTACGTTAGCTACTGTTTTTTTTTGTCAGAATGCGCTATCATGACGTATTCAATTTTGTTATTAGCATGTTCATACTGCTTTAATTTTTTGTCTGAGTCTGTCAATTTCTCTTGCTTTGCTTGTGATTATGCTTTGTTTTGAGCCGAGTGTCTCCCAGAAAGAGACGTTATACATACTAAGTATGTAACGTCTGCGTACATTCTACCATCTCCAGAAGTTTTGTAAGTAAAGGTCCTTATGATAAAGAACATTTTATTTATTATTATTAGTAAAACACTTCTTACTTAATATAATTTGATTTTGAACCCAAAAATTCTAATTAAAAATGAATATCTCTCGCGGTTTATAGCATAGCTTCGAATGCTTAAAATGAAAAAAAAGAAAGAGAACGCTAAGTATAGCGCGTGTTGTACAAGAGGGAAGAAAGTCGAAAATGAAGGAAAGTAAGAATTGATTTCCACAATATCTATCTTCAATTTGGATTCCTACTAAGCTGTACTCTTCCATTTTCCCCCCTCTTTTTTTTTCCTTTTCATCTTTGGAGGGAAATATTTTTCGTTCAAACATCAAATTCAACATCTTCTTTCAGGTTGCTAAAACCCTAATTTTTTCATTTCCATGCTTCACTCACTTCTCCCTGCAAACTATCTGAGCTCCTTACATTTTCATGCTTGCAGGAACTGATTAAATTGCTTTATATGTGCTGATTTTCAACTTTGAAGTTTAGGTATGCCAAGATTTTTGAGCCCCTTTTTAGCTTTTTGCTCTTCTCTGTTTGTTTTAGGGTTTTCAACTTAATTTGCAATTTCTTTTCAAATTTTACTTACTGTTTTGCCACACAAAGGAATTTGTATTAAAATCAATCCACTTGTCTTAAACCTGAATTTGGAGTTGTGTTTGGTTATACTATTTGCAAAGAATATTTGGAATAATGTTCATGCTTGAATGTGCTTAAATAGGACTTACAAAAGTGATAGTGTGTCGGAAAACAAGTTATAAGTTGTTTCCCAAATTTGAAATACAACTTCAATTTGAATTTGGAATTTTCATGGTCAAGCACTTATTTTTAAATAAAGTGAAACATTATTCCGGAAAAAAGTATAGTGGAGTAATTTTTATGGCCAAACGGGTCAAGATCCGTATGTGTTGCTCAGTTTGATCGTACTCAGAGGATTCATCATACTCTTATGCTGATCCTCAATATACGGCAACTCTACCCTTTTGCCAGGGTTTTGCTCACAAATTTGGAATTTAGGGTTTTGCTTCCTTCAAAAGAGAGAATCTCATAATTAGCTAACTGGGTGCAATTCTTTGGCCTTGAGAAATGAAAGATTAAAATGCTAGCAGTTACTTATAATTCTGATTCCGGAAGCTATTGATGCGTTAGTCGATACAGATAGAAACTTTTCTGTCTTTAGTTTTTCCAGTCTTTGAATAGTGTTCTTTGGTTGTCATCTTGTTGAACTTCAATAAGCATTCAGGATGCTATTGCTTTTGTAATAGACTGGACTTGCAATGGCGTATAAAAGTTTCAGGGATGACCTATAGATTTTTGGTCCTTTACTTTTGGAACCCACACTAGTTGTTTTGCAATAGATGGAGATGTATTGTGTGTATTGAGAAGTGAATGATAAGCATCATATCATTATAGAGCAGCACGAAGAGCAGGTTCGTACAGAATGTAACAGGCACTGTCTCCTAATACCACGATAAGATTAGCAAACATCATTTGAAAGATATTCGGAGCAGCATATTTCTGTGTTTGGTGTTAAGTAGTTAATTGACTACTTATAAAAAAGTTACTTTCTCGTAAAAAAGAAGTTACTTTCTTGAGGAAGTTGAAATTCCTAAACCTTTTTAGTCATCTGAGACTTGACAAAATATGTGTAAAAATTGATTCCATGATCTTCCTTTATTTGTCAATACATGATAAAAGTGATTCTAAAATGAGAAATCCATTTTTTCTCTAAGGTTTTTATATTTGCTGGAAGGCGCACCGAAACTCTAGCCCACCAGATGGCTTGTTTGCTTGGTTGGCTCAAAATCCCCAATGAGGGGAATGGTGCTCAAGGAATTAGTATTGTTCAACTCTCAAGGAAGTGTATATACTGTACAGATACTTGAAAGTTTCCTTTTTGAGGCTTAGTTTCCTTATTCTTTTTTGGTGGATAGGTAAATTTAAGTTTCTTTAGGGAGATTCAAAGCACATGTTAGTTTTCCTCGATGTTCTCTATGGAGGTGCACTCAATTGCATTTGTATGTGACCTTTAGTTTTAAGCATTCCTCCCTATTAACTTTTTTTGACAACTGAGAAATCCCCAAGGCCAATGACATACGGTTTGATAGTCTGTGGATAATGGTCCCCTCCTTTACCTTGTCTACTTAAATACTAGGTTTTTTGTCTTCGGCGAGGTCCGAACCTGTGATGTGTGCCTAACCCACACATCACGTGTTGCACTCCTACCACTAGACCAAAGATCTAGAGCCACATCCCTACAACTAACTTATGCAATACATCTCCATGCGTAGAATGTCATAGTTTTGTGCACATACACTTTAGTTACTTGTTGACCTCTCTAAAGAAAAAGAAATAAGAATTAAAAGTATAATCCTCTTAGTCAATGCTTTTAAAGAGTTTGACAATTGGTGGTTGAATTCTAAAAGTTTAGGGAATCTGTTTATTATTTGGTGAGAAAGAATGCAAAAGTTTTATTACCTCGCCAACTCATTTCATGTGCATTGTTGGGTTTTTACCTTCTGCTTTGATTTTTTTCCTGTTTAATTTATGGGTATGTTGATCCATGTGATGTTTGATACTTGCCTTCTGTCATCTTTGTGCATGTGGTGTAACTTGTGCATCTGTATACATGCACCATCTTTCAAACCTACAATAAGCGTAATTATTGGGAGTAATATTTACTACACATTGTAGGAGTGGTCTGTCTGCAGAAAATGTTGCTAAATGATGCAACCTGTTTCCAAGTCATCATTATATGTGCAATGAATTATCAATTATACATGCAGAGAGATTTCTATGACTTTATACAATTATGCATGCTTTTCATTGTCATATCTATATCTTCTTTGCTAAAACTTGTAACAAACTGTCTATATCTATTTCTTGACTGCAATTCTTTTCCAGGAAACTGTGTGTCCTGGAACAAGGGGGTGATTCAATTCTTCTTTGTCACAATTCTTAAAGCAGGATAAAGCTTCTATAGAGTGGACTCTCCTCTAGTTAGATATGCAGACTAAGAAAAAATTAAATGGAAGAAAACCACGAGAGCTGGCTAGTCCAAAAGTTTCAAGGCAGCAACGAAAAATGTCTGAGAATGTGCAAACTGAGGCAAAGCAAGTTACAGAACTTATAACATCTTCAGTAAGGAAGCAAAAATCAGGTAAGTATTATATGGAACCCATCCTATGATGACCAAGTAAAAAAAAAGGGGAGCCCTGTGCACTAAGCTCCCGCTATGCGTGGGGTCCGGGAAGGGCAGGACCACAAGGGTCTATGATGACCAAGTAATATGATTTATTTAGTCTTTAGCTTAAGATGCACGCTTGGTGTGATATTTGGGCATATATCCAAAAATTTAGCAGGGATTTTGCTCTTTATGTTACTTAAGCTTCATCAGAATCTATCTATAATTCTTTTTGCATGTATTACCAAGTCAGAAAGCTTCTGATTCAAAGTGTTTGTGATGTGGTAATGATTTTATTAGAATTTTTCCATATTCATGTCTGTAATTACTTCTTGTTTTCTTTTGTTGTGTTGCATATTTATTCTTTGATCTCAGTTGTTGCCACATTAGAGAAGTGACTGTTCTCTCATGGAAATTTACCATCTAACAAGAAACAAAATCTAAAAATAGTACAATTTGAAGTGCTTTTCCATATGCTTTCACTATTCTGCATATCCCTCTGCATGCTTCCGTAGATCCTTACTCTTTATGTGTGTATTACCTAAGTTGCTCGGACTCTGGTGTGGGTATCTGATGCGGGTACGTATCTGAGTGTCGGATTCGGCAAAATCTAAATTTTAAGATTCGGGGGTGTGTATCTAGATATGGATACGGGTGCAGGGATTCGGCTAAGAAAATTCAAAATTATAAAAAATAGAGCTATAAAGATATATCGTTGCTACTATCTACCATCCAAACTCGGAACACTACCTTGAATCTTGGTTTCTTTGAAACACGAAGTAGCGAAAATGAGACAAAAATACTATATTATTGAAGGTATGCCATTTCCCTTATCTTAAATCTGTTTTATCTTTAATTTTGAGAAATCAAATCTCAATTTCCCCCCCAAATTTTTGATGTACTCCGGTCAAAGTATCCGAAGTTGGTTGATCGTATCCGGAACGTATCCCGCACCCGTATCCCCGTATCCGGACGGGGACGACACCCAAAATAGAGAGTCCGCGCAACTTAGTGTATTACTATGTGTTGCTCCATTTGCTTTATATCTGGATATTTTGTTGTCTTATTTTCCTTGCAATCCTGCATCTACTACTTTCCTTTTGAGCCGAGGGTCTAATGGAAACATCCTCTCTACCCCATAAAGGTCGAGGTAAGGTCTGCGTTCTCCGGACCCCACTTTGTGGGGTTACACTGGGTATGTTGTTGTTGATTTGACCTTCCATGGTCCTAGTCAATGCATAATGTCTTCCTAGTTAATTGTAATTGACTTCTTTGCTGTTGACTCTATTCCCTGTTTATATTCATATAGTCTTGGAAGAGCGCAAGTGTTTATCTGTGGCAACTAACCTCTCATTTACTATATTCGTGTTTATAGGAAGCAATTTCTCGAAAAAGATTGAGAATCATGTTGTCGGTACAGATTTGGATATAAGATTTGGGTTGGTGGCTGATGATACTCCTGCTTCTTCGGAGGCACATGATGTTGTTCATGATTATAATACCATTACTATTAATAAGGTTATAATTTACATTTGCTTTATGTGGTATTTTTGGGAGTCTTAGCTCACCTTGTTAAATGTAGATACTTTAGTGAGAATTGCAATAGATGGTTATGTATTATCTAATTATTTTTCTTAATGTAGGACTATGATGTTGAAAGTGATAGTTGCAGAAGTGATACAATATTTTCTCCCACCTTCCATCTATCCAGAAGTGTTGGAGGGGAAATTTCTAACCGAGGTAGGTAGATGCATTGGCGGTTAAGTGTTGAGTAGGTCTGTGAATTCACGTTCTGACTAATCGTATGTCTTTCAAAATCCTGTCACATTTTTCCCTCAGCAGACTTCCTCAAATTCTTCCAGCAAGTAGACCAGCCATTGCTGGAGCCTGGAAAAGAAAATACAGAGGTTGATTTGCTGACAGGTCATTTTGTGCTAGATGAGACTACAGGTTAGGTTTTTATGTGATGTACATGTGCTGGTAATGTCAGATGTGATGGTCATGATTAGTCAAAATCGAGATATGCCTTCTGATGCTTTTTTCAATTGCTAATTATGTGAAATTTGGCTTGTGTACAGATTTAGGGGGCCAGCATATGTCATCTGAAGTTTCAGCTGTGCATCTCTCTATCAAAGATTCAAAACTGGAATGCATTGATGAATTTAATCAAGTTCAGTTGCCTGCTGATATTAATATGGAGGAAGAGGAGACTGAAGAGTTTGATGACTTTGATCCATATTTTTTCATAAAGAATTTACCAGACTTGTCCTCAGTTGTTCCAACATTTCGGCCTGTGCTGTTGCCTAAGCAGACACGGAGTTGCCCATCAACCACTCTTGTTTTGGACTTAGATGGTATTGCAGTCTATGCTCAAGGCTAAACTAGTTGTTTTCTTTTTTTGTGGTCTGTTCCAGTAATGTTCAGCTTTCAACCAGGGAAAAGGATAAGTTTTAGTACATATCTCAAAAGTAAAATGGTCTTCTTTTTTTCTTCTCCGGACAGCTGTATCCTTCTCTCCTCGAGTAATAGTGGTCCATAGGTATTCCTCTATCAATATAATTAACTCTTCTTTTTTTGCTTTGCTTCTCTCTCCCTTGGGCTTATTTGGCCTTCATACTGCACTTCTCGTAGATGGGGATTCTCTAGGATAGATATTCCTTCTTTCCTCTGATAAAAGAAAGAGAAGATATTCCTTATCTCCTACGAAAGGCTATCTGTCCTTTATAGGCTTATCATTTAAATTGTGAAGTCTACCCGCTAACTCTCGAAAAACCAATATTGGAAGATGATGTCATCCCCTCCTTTAGGAATATGTGTTGGACATACTCATGCAAATTGTCACATGCCAAAGTGAATATGTGATGCCTATTGAATTGTGTGCTGTTATGTTTGTACATCCGACATGGGTGCTAAAGTCAATGCTTGTTTTCACTTTCAAGCATCTAGTCAGATTTCCTAGTCAATTGGTAGTATATGCTCATCATTTTCTTATTGGGCATGTTAAGCTGAGTCTAATCTTTTATATTTGACAGAGACCTTGGTGCACTCTACACTTGAACCTTGTGATGATGCAGATTTTACATTCTCAGTGAATTTCAACCTGAAAGAGCATACTGTATATGTTCGATGCCGTCCTCATCTCCGAGATTTTATGGATAGAGTATCCGGCCTATTTGAGATTATCATATTTACTGCAAGCCAAAGCATTTACGCCGAACAGCTTTTGAATGTGCTTGATCCAAAGAGAAAAGTATTTAGGCATCGTGTTTACCGTGAGTCTTGTGTATTTGTTGATGGCAATTACCTTAAAGATCTGTCAGTTCTTGGCCGTGATTTAGCACGTGTGATTATCATCGACAACTCTCCTCAGGTGCTGTGTCAGAATCTCTCTTTGCTAAATAATGTTCCTTTATCAAGACTCCCCGATCTCTACTCTACCTGGTCCTTTCCATCTTTGTTTCTTTCACATGTTAAGTTCTGGTCCTTTGTTTTTTCTTGAAGAAACCTGCACCATGAGCAATTACAAGAGCTATTAAACTTTCATGTTCATGAAAGCTGGAAAGAAACATGTTTATGGTTGGTTTACTCCCCTGTTTCTTGAACTGATAATTGCTTGGTAGTATTGCTGAAAGCTTAAAGCTTACCAGTTCAAAAGAAAAATTGATGAATGCTTATTTTATTACCTTACCAAAAAAAAAAGTAGATGAAAGCTTATGTGTCGCCTTCCTATTGGAATTTTCATACTGTCACTTTCGTTGAGCATCATCTTATCTGGTAATGTGTTAATAATTGACAACTACTGCTTGAGTAGTACTTGTATGTGCTTTTGTGGGCAATTTATTCCTGTTTAGAATGTCATTCTCCACTTTGTTACCCTGATTGGTAGACAGTATTATTTTCAGGCATTTGGATTCCAGGTGGACAATGGTATTCCAATTGAGAGCTGGTTTGATGACCATTATGACAAAGAGTTACTCTCACTGCTCCCATTTCTGGAAAGCTTAGTTGGAGTTGAAGACGTTAGACCTATTATTGCAAGCAAATTCAACCTTCGCGAGAGAATAGCTGCCGCTGCTTGTCCTTATAACTCTATAAGAGATGCGTTTGAGAGATAAGGATCTGTGTCCTTATAGATTCAGTCTTGGTGACTTGAATTGTTAGATTTCAGTGGCTCTGGATGAGTTACAGGAATCAATTCTATACCAGTTTGCTAGATGCTGGTTTCTAATGTTGGTTAATTTATGTAATTCTCATTTATCTTGTAATGGTGCCATAACGAAGCTTTGAGGTTGGAGGAAACTCCTCTCAATAAGTTTGTGTCTGAAACCTTCTGAACATTAGCTCTTCTTCAAATATTCAGTTGCAAGTTTTCTTCCCTCATTTGTACATGCTCTCTGTATAAGATATTAAGATGTAGCATTTCAGTCACGCTCATACCTAATTACGCTACTGAAGATTTTTCTTCTCTATGCGAGAAGGAACTATGGTGTTAATGTGCCATCTTGTGTGATTTTGCTTCGCCTCTGTAGGCCGATTCCTTCGGAAGAATCTCAAGACTTGAAGAAATTGTTACTCCCGGTTTTATGGTTTTAGTTTGACTCAGCACGCTTAAGGAAATAAGGAATACTTTGAATTTTATGATCTTAAATTGAAGATGTGTAAATGCTTTTTGAATTTTGTGATTTTAAATGTCATTTATAAATGTTGGTTTACTATTAGATACTATGTAAAATAGACTTTCTTTTTTATTTTTTTTTCAACAAACTAAAAAAAACTAACACAACAAATTGAAATGGATGGAATACTAAATTAGGGAAGACAAGAAATTTATATAGTCAAACGTTTATATTAGCCTAACGAATACATAACACGTCTTTACTTGTAGTGTTATCACTCAATCAAACGTAATCATTCCCTTAAATTTGCCATTTAATTATTTCTCGCAAAAAAAATTATTTGTTACGAGGTTATCACTCAGTCAAAGATAATCATTCCCTTAAATTTGTCATTTAATCATTTCCAGCAAAAACTATTTGTTACCAGGGTCAAAAATTAAAGACCAGCACAAAAGAGGTATATAAGTGCCGATGACCTGTTATTAAGACTTTTGTCTGAACCACGTGGAGTTTGAGCTACAACGAATGATATTTTGTTTTGGGCTACAACCGATGAAAACTATTCTTTGGAGCATATGAAGGAAAATGGTCATTCACACAAATATCCCTATTTCGGGTTATTTTTACCCCTTAAATTTGTGCTCTTTAATTATTATCTTTCAATACTTTTGGCTCGATATAATTTATATTTCTCTCCACATATATGTATCATAACATCTCATAAGTTATATCGGACATTACAAAACTTTTAACACTCAATATAATCTAAAAAATATCACATGAAACTTGTGTCGAATGAGGTAAAAGTTAAATTTTGGAAGATTAATATTACAGAACTTACTTCTGGCGAAATAAGTCTGGAATTTTCATTAAACAACATGGCAAAAATTAAAGACCATAATATATACGAGGAGCAACATATGTAAAAATCCCTAGTTTCTTCTATCCATCTAAAAAATTGTCCACGCCGTAATTGAGGATCTAAGCCAGTAACCCGATTTGTCCGTGCAAGCGTGGGTTTCAAATCACATTCGCGAATCAACGACCAGCAAAGGTATTCACTTGTAGCATATAATTAGATCTCAGATTTGTAAGTTGGATTACCTAGGGTTTTCTGTTTGGATACCTAATTCGTATCATATATATATATATTTGTTTTGGCAAGGAAAGGGGAAAGAAGATGGGATTCATAATGGAATTTGCGGAGAACTTGATATTGAGATTAATGGAGGACCCTAAGGAGAGAGATCGCAAGTTTCGTGATCATGTGTATGCAACTAAGGCGAGGTGCGATAAGACTAAAGAGATGTGGAGTTATCCTCTCCGTCCGTATGGTTTCTGGACATTTGATCGCCATAATGCTCAGAATTTCTGGGACCCACAGATCAGCCAAGTCGCTGGCCGTCGCGATCCTTATGATGACCTCCTTCAGGACAAATGATGACTTTTTGGGTGAGCTCTAAATTTAATATATCATTTCCAGTAGCTTTTTCTCAACATTCTTGTATCATGTGCAACTTAAAGTTATTCTTTATTTGAAAATTTATGTGCTACTTCTCTGTGGTTGTACTTACTAGATGTATGTCATAAAATCGGTCCCTTTTTTCTTCTTCTGTTAGCCTATGATGATTAGACCAGCAAGGACTTGTTGCATCCATTGTTTGAGCAGAGCATTATACAAGGGCATGATGTTGGAGTAACAAATTGCCCGCTCAGTGGCATTGTCACAAGAATTGTCATAGGATTGTAACAAGTCAGGGTGTGTTTGGTGTGAAAGAAAATGTATCCCACAAAATATTTTCTTGGAAAATAAGGGGTTTTCTTATTTTCTTGTATTTGGTACGTAAGTAGAAAATATTGTCCCAAAAGCATTTGCATATAATTTAGGCAAAACACTATGGGGGTGGAGGGTGGGGTAAGGTTGGGGGTGGGCTAGGGTGTGGGTGTGTTGGAGGGTGAGGAGGAGATAATTAGTGTGGAACTTATTTTTCCTAATTCCACTAAGGAAATCATTTTTCTCATTTTTAAGGAACTTATTTTCCTAGAGAAAATATTTTTCAAAATTGACTAACCAAACATGGTAAAATTGAAAAACATTTTCCGAAAAAATGTTTTCCTCCATACCAAACACACCCTCAATGTACACTCTCTGGCACCAGCTTCGACTCTATCACTTGCTTTAGTCTCCATTTCATTACTGAAACTTTTTGCAGTTATCTTGCACAAAATTCTGCCTAAATTTCTTTGAGTTCAATCTGTCCTACTTTGGTTATTGTTTCTTCTATATACAAGTTCCCACTATACAGACTGGAGGATCATGCTGCAGTTTATTGGAAGAGAGAATTCTCAGATCAAGAATTCTAGGCAGTTGATACCAAATTCATTGATTTGGTTTCCTGCTACCAACAAAAAGAGAAAAAACACTTGTATCTTTCCTGTAGTGTAGATGTGGTTATTCCTAGAGCTTGATTTGTTTTACACTGATGCACTAGCAAGATATTTTCCATCATTGCCAAATTAAAGATTCTAAACTACTGGTTACAATAACAACAACATACCCAGTGTAATTCCACATGTAGGTTATGGGGAGGGTAGAGTGTACGCAGACCTTACCCCTACCTCGTTGAGGTAGAGAGATTGTTTTCGAAAGACTCTTGGCTTAAGTAACGATATTAAAACAATTTTAAATGTTGTAAAGTAAAATACAGAAGTAAAGCATACATAACAAATAATCGAGAAATCATTACATAGTATTCAAAAAAAAGGAACAGGAACAACAAAATAATGCGATAACCAAAGCAAAGAAATAACAGGTAGTAACAGGAATTGAAGGACAATAAACTACTAGACTTGTACTAATTCTACTGGTATGCAAGAACCGAGCTTTCCCTCACTCTCTGTCTCAACCATTCATTCCAGTGATCTTTGCAATCAATCTCTCCCACAATAGCTAAAAGCTGCCTTCAGCGCTGTTGCACGAGTACTACCTGACTTGTCAATTCTTCTCTTATGAAATTTTGAGTTATAGTTAGAGGCACGATTTATTCTATTATATATACGATGATAGCACCAAAAGGGCGGAGACTTTGACAATGAATAGTTTACCATTGCCGATTATTCCAATCTTCTACCATAATCCTCGACCTCCATACCCTCCTATAAGCTGAAGATGCGTCATGTCCTGTCTAATTACCTCTCAATATTTTTTCGGTCGATCTCTACCTTTCCTTAAACCCACCACTTCCAACCTCTCGCACCTCCTCACTAGGGCATTTTCGCATCTCCTCTTCACATGCCCGAATCGTCTCAGCTTTGCTTTCCCTTATCTTGTCTACCACAGACGCTACTCCCACCTTGTTTTGAATATCGTCATTTCTAATCTTATCTCTCCTAGTATGCCACATATCTACCTCAACATTCTCATTTTTGCAACTCTCATCTTCTGAATATGTGAGTTCGTAACTGACCAACACTCTGCCCCATAAGACATAGTCGGCCAGACTCCGGAGGTGAGCCTCCATTTCATCCACCTCGCACCAATACGACGTGTGATATCATCGTCCATCTCTCCATTTCTTTGGGTTACAGACCCAAGATACTTGAAGCTTCCTCTCTTGGGGATGGTCTGTGTATCAAGCCTCACTTCCATGCCAACCTCATGCGTTACTCACTGAGTAGCTTTATCTATTTATATTTTCGTCTATCATGGACTGGAATATGGGCAGAGAGAGAGTGGGCAGTCTGACTCGTACCCGTCGAAGCCTGGAAATGCTTGTACTCTGCTTTCTTCGTGTCCATTAAATTGGCGTGAGGCAAGTACTAAGTGCTAACTTTTGGACGACAGACAAAATGTTCCTCCAGTTTATTGTTTAATCATTAGTAGATTTTACCTGAAACATTAGTAGAGCCATGATAATAGGTGTTAAAAGCTCACAACAAAGTAGACCTAAAGTCAAATGGAAATAAGTTATCCTCAAAAGACTTGCTATTTGTAGGAATTCATGCAAATCTAGCAAAAGATGTACCATAAAGGAAGCAGAAGATCCATATAGATGGTATCAACTAATTGGGACTAAGATTTAGTCATGTTGGTACACTTGCTCTAGGGTTCAGTTTTTGTGTTAGGAATTTTTGATTTTTTTGGATGTGTGTGTCAAGAGGGGTGGGCATAAAAACTGAAAAAACCAAATTAATTAGGTTCTACAGTACAATTTTGGTTTTATTTTATAAAAGTTAGGCATTTGATTTTAAAGTATTTAACTGAAATAACAAACTAGTAGTTATATAATTATACAATAAATATTATATACAGTTTGTCGAGTTTCTATCGGAAACAACCTCTCTACCCCACAAACCTGTAAGATCTGCGTACATCTTACCCTCCCTAGACCCCACTTTGTGGGATTATACTGGGTACATATATTATATTATATTATAATATATATTATATTATATTATGAGCCCAAACCAATATTTGCCACGTCCATCCAGTAAGCCCTTATTTTAAACCCATCCCTAAGGTCCAATATCATATATCTTCTGATTTCCCTTTCCTTAGCTCTATTTCTCATTGTAGCATGTCTTCTGATTTCTGAGTTTTGACCTTTGAGCGACAGAGCAAGGGATGAGGCAGCAGCTACTGCATTTAGTGCAAACTCTGCTGCTGGTTTTTCCCTTAGCTATTGTTGGTTGTTGCTTTAACTGCTGCATTTCTAGTTTTCTACTTTTTGTCATTTTGATGCATACATAGTGAAGAACCGAACTAGAAAAACTGAACCGAACCAAACTAATTCCGGTTCGATATTTGGTATGTACTAGTGAAGAACCGAAAGCCAAAAACTGAAGTACCGAACCGAAGAACTGAACGCCCACCCTAGTCAATAGAAAATGTAGAGAACCTTTTTTTTATAAGGTAAATAATTTTATTGACAATTGTGGTAGAGAACCTTTTTTTTATAAGGTAAATAATTTTATTGACAATTGTGGTAGAGAACCTCAAATTATTGAATAATTAGAAAGAAACGGGTCCATATGGGGTGTAATGGTAGTGAGGATTCACATGGAAGACCTAATGAGGTTGTGATTTAGGCATAGTAGTAGTTGTATTAAATTGTGATTGACAACGCTATGAGTAAGCACGTTGAAGTTCAAGTTTTGGTTTTACTTGCAGGATAACCAGGAGACGTCAGCAAATGAGCTCTTTTACAGTACCTGGTGATCCAGTTGTTTCTAATGCATATTATCTGGTTTCTGAACATTCTCCGCGCTAGACTATTTTGAAGAATTGAATAAATTGTGATGTTATCAATGATGTTAAAGGTACCTTGTTTTCATAAGGATCTAGCTTTTGTTTTCTTAATGTTGTATTTGAATCCTTAATTTGAAGAACCTGTGAGGCTGTGATATTTGCCTTGGATGCTCTACTTATCTCATGATGTGAAAGTTAAAATGTGCACCTATCTGAAAGAGAACTAGAGAAAGAAAGAAGCTACAATATTTGCTGCAAATGCCAGTCAGTTAAGTTGTTCTTAGTAAACTTACTTTCCACAAAGGGTTTAGCTTCAGCACGGAGACAAATTATTTTGGTCTGGAGGACATCATCAAACTTGTCAGTGGTTAACTTAGTATTACATGTAAGTATGGTCTTGACGACTAGAAATCAAAGTTTCACTTTTGTAGAGGGAAAACTAATGAACTTTGCTATAGACGATGGTGCTGAAAATCTTCCATCCTGTAACCTCTACTCTTAAGGTAAACGAATAACGAGGCAGTGAACACGGGAAGAAAAGGCTATAGATGAGGATAAAACATCTCACATTATTGCACCCAAAGGTGTCCTAATGGTCAATGAAGTAGGGGAGAATTACAAGTTCTCGGGTTCAAATTCAGTGGAGACAAATGATTCACATGGCAGAGGCTGCATAAGGAGTGATTCAAAGGTTTACCCCATGCCTTTACCTCATTACACTCTAGTCCATTGGGACCGCAACAACCGCACGTAACATAATCATTCCAAACTCCTTCATCCACTTCCACTTTAATTGGATGCAACTTCCTCCTTTTCTACAGTTACTGAACATTTTTATATGCCTTAGAGATTTCTTCAATAGCTATTTTTTTGGGATGTAGTTAGTGACACTAAACCCCTTCGTCCTCAGAACTCGCTGTGCCTCCACCAATGTTTTTCGTGGCACAACAGAAGCAACTACAGGCAAGTGCGTGACCTTAATGTCCAAAAATAATTTGTTACTTTTCAGCTAACATTTGTAATAGAAGGACTAAAAGAACCACTCTGCTTTCTCTCTAACCTAGTGAGGGAGTTGAATTCGGCAATCCCTTCCCTGCTCCTTAATCGATGACAACTACATCAGAAAAAGCACCATGACAGAACAAGAACTTGACCAATTACGTCCCAGCATGCACCGCCTTAAAGATTCATCATCCAATGAGAAACTTATCCCACTAACCAACCCAGACTCGTCAGACTTTTTCAAAAAAACTTAATTTACAAGATGAACATGACAATCCATCGCACCATCCCCACTTTATTCCAATCACCATGATAAACATGGAACATTTTACTGCCCCTGGAAATATGCAATTATCATAAAACTTCTAGGCAAGAAAATGGCTTATAGTTACCTTCGAACCAAACTCATTGCTCTTTGGCAGCCTACTGAATCCTTGCAACTCACTAAAAACATACTCCCAATTTATGTGAGACTTTTCACTTTTTGAGATTCAAACTGCATGAATTTTGACCAACAATTTAAGATGTATTTTTTCACCAAATCGATATGAGAAAAGTTGCAACTTATAGTACTTTTCATGTAGTTTTCAAATATATAAATTTTAATGTTAAATGTTGAGTTAATCTAATTCAATTTAGTTTCAAAATTTAATTAAATTGACTTCCAAAAATTGAAAAGTGCCACAAATAAGAAGTTCTTTCAAATTGTCATTTTCCTTATGAAGAAAGAGAGGTAAACTCGTGATAATTGAGTAACATGGGTCGTGGCCCCGTGGGGTTGTTTAAGAAATTCATGCATGTCCCAAAAATTAAAGGGGAAGTTTTGTGTGTGCCCTCAAACCAAAATAATTATCCGCTCATACTCTCATTACTTTTGTACCTCCAGAAAAAATCAAAATTATTCATTTGAGATGTCCCTCAATTATAATATTATCATGGTATATAAATATACTGAGATGATATTATGGAAGACTGCTTCAGTCTTTTTCTTAGTCCTTCATGATACTATCTGAGTTTGCTATCGTATTGTTGCAGCGGGCTGCTCTTAGCTATCATTACATTTTTTGACTCGTGGGAAGTGGAACACCAACTAGCTAATCAGACGTGAGCCCCTCCTCAGGTGGATTCCTCCTTTTGCTCCTCAGCCTACGGGGTATTAGCAGCCATTTCCAACTGTTGTTCCCCTCCCAAGGACATGTTTATTAAAAAAAGACACATTTTTTTTTGAAAAAAAACCTCTATAATATCATCGTCTTATATGCATATACTGTGATGGTATCACGGAATACTGCTTCAGTCCTTCGATGAGACACTTCTCAGGAACATGATATCATCGTGGTATATAAATATACTAAGATGATATCATAGATGATTGTTTCAGTCCTCTTAGTCCTCCATGATATATAAATATACTGCAATAATATCACGAAGGAAGGGGATTGAGCGAGGGGGTATGTCGGTAAATACTTTTGGGAGAGGAGGTACGGCGGGTAATTAGTTTAGAATTATTTTATTTTTGGGATATTTCAGTTAGTTTTCCCAAATAATGGGGGTATTTATCATATGTATAGTAGTACAGTAATTAAATTCTAGAAATGATGTTGACATAGATGTAGTACTTTTCAATCAATCAAAAATGTTAGCGCACATGATCCATCTACACCTTAGGCTCGGTTCGACAATTCTCTAATTAAAATGGGTGTACTTCAAGTTTCAAGGGTAATATTTATGTTTGTTGAGAAATAGGAAAAATGATTGATTGAATAAAAAAGGACATAGAAGAGAAATAACCACCAGTAGCTATTTATGAACTATCTACAAGAAAAAAAGAGTGTTTGCTTTATCTGTTTCAAATGACTAATTAGACACTTTGTTTGCTTACGATCACCAACGCAGAGGAAAAAGAAAAGCATAAACAAAATAGAAGTCTCCACCAAAAATGTAGAATCTGCTAATATGACATATGCAGAAAAGATCTGCATCTTTTCCTAAATTTTGTTTTATTTCACATTAATGTACCAAATAATAGAAAGTTCATTATTTTGGTAAAAATGGTAAAGAGAAATTTAACCTACCCGACTTTGAAAAGCTTTAATTTCCTCAGGGGATAGAGGGCTTCTTCCCCTTTCTATGGACATATATTGTCAGTGAGTTTAACTAGGTCTAAATAAGATTAAGGAAGAAAAAATAAAATAAGGCAAGAATTAGAATGAGGCCTTGTTAAAGTGACAAAGATGAGATATACTAATTAGATTGTCAAAATTTTAGGTTTCTCTCTTTGATAGTAGGGTAGTTATTGATAGACAGCGGTATACACACGGTATACCACTTGGTCCGAAAAGTCAATAATTAATATATCATGTTTGTAGAATTCTTGTACAAGTGTAATTATGATATTACTATTATAGTAGGAAAATGTGTCAGTCTTGTATTAGAAAAATGTATATTTATTTTTCATATTTAGATATTGTATATTTGTATATACCTCTTCATTAATGAAAATAATCAAGGAGATTATTCTCTTTCATGATATCAAAAGTCTAGGGAAAATATTTTCCTTCTCCAACCCGCAATTCCGCAGCCCTCTTCTCGGAAACCGAGACCTGGCCGCCGGCCACCCCTTCTTTTTTCTTCCCATTTTTTTTCTAAATCCTTAATTCTCCTCCTGTTCTTTCATTATGTCTACCTCAAAGAACACGCTTCATCATGCCCTTACGGTCTTTAACATCAAGAACCACATCCCTATTGTTCTTGAGATGGAAAACATCTAATACGCGACGTGAGCGAAATTATTTAAAGTTCACGCACGCTCGCATCAAGTCCTTCATCACATCATCCCCGCAGATACATGCAAGAAGAAGGTGCCTATCGCCGATAATAACCCTGTGTTATGGACGACTCTTGATGCTACCGTACTCCAATGGATATATTCCACTATCTCTACGAATCTTTTGCAGACGATTATTGAACCCGACGCCACGGCGATGGAAACATGGAATAGATTGCGTAATATATTCCAAGATAACAAAAATTCTCGTGCTGTCACTTTTGAGCAGGAATTCTGTAGTTGCAGGCCTATCCGAGGCCTATAATGGTGTTGTGACTCTTCTTCGTCAAAGCAATCCTCTTCATCCGTTTTACCAAGCCCGATCTATGCTAACCTTTGAAGAGGCGGGGTTGGCTAAAAAAGCTGTAACTGGAGCAAATTCTGCCATGATGGCGGCCTCACCATACTCTCCATCATCTTCGACTATTTCCACTCCAAATCAGAACAACGAGGGTGGAAAACGAGGTCAACATCAGAACTCTAGCGGAAAAGGAGGCAGCCGCGACGGCGGCAAAGGCGGCAGCCGAGGCGACAACAGTGGCGACAACGGTGGTTAGGGTGGCAGCCGGGAGGGGCAACCCCAGGTTGGGCCAGGGTAGTGGCCTGGGCAGTGGGCCAATAGTGTCGGTAGCCAGTTGGCCTAGTAGTGGCCCAACTAGCCGCCATTACCCTTTCCAGCCCCAAAGAAGTGATTTACCAATAATGGGCCACCAAGAGAGGCCCAATTCGTAGCTTTCATTCTGCATACAACCGCTTGTCGTCCTGGCAGTGGCTCGCTGGTCCTCGCCCAAGAGCCTTCGTGACTGCGGGCCCAGTAGTAGTTCCGACATCCACGAATATCGAGGCCGCAATGCATACACTTTGATTAAATCCCCCGTACTCAAATTGGTATATGGACACCTGTGCCACTTCTCACATGGTATCCGCACCAGGTAATCTCTCATCTTATTTCAATTTGAGTAACAATCGTAGTATAATTGTTGGTAATGTTAATTCAATTCTAATTCGTAGTTATGTCACACAAATCCCCCCCACATCCACCTCTAGTCCTAAAAAATGTCCTTCATTGCCCCTTACTTAATTAAAAATTTGGTGTCTGTCCGAAAATTCACAACTGATAATTGGGTTTCCGTTAACTTTGACCCCTTTGGTTTTTCTGTGAAGGATTTCACGACGGGGATACCTATAATGAGATGTAATAGTGGGGGAGAGCTTTATCCAATCACCACCACCACCACCATTTGTCGCGCCCCATTTTCGACCTGCTCGGGTCAAAGCGGAGCACAGACGTATCCGGTGATTCTTGGGTAAATTAAGGGTTGAGGAGTCGCCACCTAATTATTTTTTACGGTGAATTAGGACACCTAAATATTAAACTAAATGCTGCAATGTAACTCCAATTCTGCGAAACTAATGAGATTCTAGGTAAGGGTTCTTTATTATCCTAAAGGGAAGGGGTTAGGCATCCTTTAAGATCCGCTAACTTGCGGTTATCCGGTCAAACTCAGGTTAATTATTGCTAGAAAAAATGCATGTTTGACAAGTATAATAGATTTAAAGATGTTTGCAAATAATTAGTAAATGATGCATTTTATACAAGTACGTATTCGGATGAAAAAAAAGATACATGTAAAGTTTTGAAAAATATGCATTTGAGACAATAAATTATTTATAATGCCAAAGAAGTAAAATTTTGGGAATCATTGAATTGTAAATTGACAAAAGATAAACTTATTCGGAACGATTAATAAAGCAAATAAAAGATGACAAAAGTTGTTTTGAAAATCTTGAATACGCGTGACGAGCCTAAAATAAATAACTAGCGGAGGATTTCTAAGTTTGAATTAACCGAGCCTACGAATAGATAAACTAGCGACGAGTTTCAAGTCTTAAACTACCCTACGAATTAATCCTAGGTTTGCCTATTCTAAGTGTTTCAATAATTACATAAGTACAAGAAATAATATTACAATACATAGTCGGATAAAAACTGAATTAAAGAAAGTAAATAAAATAAATAAACTCCGAGGGAACATCTGCCTTTGTTCACTTTATTCCCTGCAAGCTGTCAAGAACAAACGGTTAAAAGCAGTTAAATACAAATAACTTCATATCCGCATCCAAAACAATGAGTGTTTTGGTCGCGGAGGGCTCAGACTTAAATTTTGAAAAGACCATTCCAATCACGTCGTGGCTGCAAACGTATAACTCGGTAGTTATTTTGATTGCCTCACCTACTAAACATGTTGGTCTCTCGGATGAAAAGAAAAGATCACTATAATCACGCCGTGGCTGCGAATATATAACTTGTTGGTTATTTAAGTCACCTCGCCTACTAAACATGTTGATCTCGGATGAAATAAAGGTTTAAGCCTCATCTTTGCCCAGAAGTTATATTTTCGTCTTTACAACTGTGGAGGCCTCAAAATCGACGGATATTTTTCATCGGCCAGTGTAGTATCGTGTTCGAATCAGCAAAATTTAATTGGAAACTTGATGGCAGCGATAGCGAAAGCAGAGCGAGGCGATAAGCAAAAAAAAAAAAACAAAAAAAAAACAGAGGCAATTTCCGAAAAGACGCGATGTTTAGTTTAAAACAGTAAAACAATAAAAATCCGGTGCATGGATGTTTAAAGCGATGCCGAAACAGAGAAACGAAAATAAAGTGCGGCCTCGAATTCAATTTCATCGGCCAATGTGATATTTGGTTTAAAACAGTAAAAAATAATAAAACAGAGAAACAAAAATGCGGCTTCGAATTCAATTTCATCGGCCTAAGTGTAGTATTCTGTTCAAGTCAGTAGACTTTTCAGAAATATTGCGGCTGTCCAAAACAGTGTTAAAGCGGTTGTTTTCAGCCAAGAAACAGCAGCAAATGGGTTTAAAAATAACGCAGTAGTGGGCTTGAAACACAGAAGCAGTGTACTTGAAAAGCAGCAGTGGGCTGTCCAAAGCAGCCTTAAAGCAGCTATTTTCAGCCAAGAAAGCAGCAGCCATTTGGGCTAAAATACAGCAGTGATAAGACATCAAATATGCTCAAAATGTAGCAGTAAAATATTTCCGAAAAGAGGTATAAATGGACAAGATTGCAGCAGCTGTGCGCGGCAAACGCAGCAGCAGAATAATGGCTCGAAAATGCAGTAATCAGCCCAAGTATTGCAGCAACTGGCAGTCTCAGAATCAGCAGCCAAAATGCAACAAAACCCATAACCAGAACTATTTAAAGATGACATATATCCAGAATTTCAAGGTGCAACTGGATACCACAACTACTGGTAGCACAACAAAGAATAAAGGGGAAGGTAAACTTAAAGACCAATAACTCTAAACTTCAAATTTGAAAGATAAGAAGACCAAGAGGGCTACCACCATTCATTTCCGATGTCGCAACAAGATTCAAAAGGTTTCTAGAACCTTGGGCATGGCAGGCTATCGAAGAAGGCTAAACCAAACCCGAAGCTTGCCTTGGCTTTTAGCAGGCAAAGCAATACAATAGGAAAGTTCAGACAAGGCAACTATGAAAGAAAACATTCGGCAGTAAACATATAATGCAGACATGGGCAGTAATGTAACTCGACACCAACCTGTTCAAATACGCACAAAATGCTAATACAGATATCATTCAACAACTTTAGTAAACAGAGCATGATATAAGATAACTTAAAAGACTTTATATGATGCTATGTAGGCACTTAACACTTAAGCAGGTTGACAGGCATGCTGAAACAGAATTGACTGTCCAAAAGATGATGTTTTTTAGACACAGATTTGTCTAAGCTAGGCCAAAAATGCATATTTTATTAAGGTAAGCAACATACACTAACCACATGGCTCCAAAAGATTTTTATACTTAGCACAAAAATAAACTTACACTAAGATAAGCAAGGATGTGTGCACAACCAATTTAGGATAAACATAGAAAGCAAACAGAAGAGACTTTCATAGTCGTTAAAAATTAACAACTTAAGTATGCAAGGCCAGAGGCACAAAAATATACACAATCATAGCTTAGGCTGTATGAGACATGATGATACTTCAAATTAGACATGGCATGGCTCAACATGGTTATCAAATGAATCTTAACTCAACAGACTATTATATAAAAAGTAAAAAATATCTAGGACATGTCATTTACATGAGAGGGGGAATGTTTCTTTCAAGAACCATTTCAAACCAATCCTGACTTCACACAATCTACTTATACCGATAACACCATCCATACCGTTTAAGTTCAAATCACTACATATCTTATCATGATCTTTTAAAACAGCTGAGAGGCATATCTAGAACCAAACATGATTCCCACAAACCAGGGATTAATTATGAACTCAAAATGGCAGCTAACATCAGGCCTAGTCCTAAGGTAAATTAAAATAGTAATAAGCATTCAAACACACTTGATAAAATGTTAACAGTACTTTAATATGCTACACACAACTGGATGATTAAATATTTGATCTTAATCAGGTTTAAACACACAGTACTTGATACAACAAAACAGGACCTAATCATTCATAATAAGCATATCAATATATAATAGATATATTAAGTTAATTGAAACTAATATAAACATTTCAAAACTAATATACACAAGAATTAAAGTAAATGAGGGAAATTTGAACTCACTAACCTTCTCCGGGCAGCGAACCGAGGCGTCGTCTCGAATCGTCGACCCGCTCGGAGAAGTGTGTTTATGCGATTGAACAGAAAATGGGCATGGATATTTTGCGGTTGTATCGAGCAAGAACTGAGAGTAAAAAAAAGGGATTTTGAGAATCGAAAGCTGTTCGAGAGAGGGTTTTTCTGCCTATCTTTGCCTCTGAGCAAGCCTAAGAAAAATGGTGAATTTTTGTTTGATTTTCTGAAGAACCGAGAGTTTTCCGTCCAAAAAAAAGGCCTCCCTTAAATGGACTCCACATGCCAATATTTATAGGACGAACTTAGGGATTTCTAGGGCTTTTTGGGCGGGGTTTTTAGCTTCAAATTTTGAAATGGGTCAACGAAATCCTTCAAAAATCCGGACGTTGATGGCCTTGCAGGCTTCACGTGATTCATAGCACGAAAATGGAGCAACACCCTCTATTCCATGGTTGAGAAAGCTACAAGCTTTGTCTAGAAGAGGAAATGGGAGCTGCTGCTACTGCTGCTCTGATTTTTGGGGAAGGGTGAGAGAGAAAAATTGGTGAGGGTTCGGCGGTGTCAGGGTAGCGTGGTGGCATTGGTGGGGTAGGGGTGTAGGGGTGTGTGCGGCGATTTGAGGGTCGCCTGGTTTTTGGCGTCGCTGGTTTTTGATTTGGGTAAAGGGGCGAACTGGATTTGGTTTATGTTTTGGACGATGGGGGGTTTTAATTTGGGTTTGGGCTGGTTCGGTTGGGGGAGTGGGCGAATTGGGGAGAATGGGCTGGTGGGTGTTTTGGTTGGGTTTTGGATGATGGGTTAGGGAATAAGTTTTGAGGAATAATATGGGTTGGGTCGAACTGGGCCTCGGTTGGGTATTGGGGTTGTCCGATTGGGTTGTGCGATTTTGGGTAGAGGTTTTGGTTGGGATTTTTGTGAAGGGTTGATATTGTTTTGGGTGATGGGGAATGGTTGTTGGGCTTCGGTTTTTGGGCCGAAAATAAGAGTTAATTTGGGGAGATGGACTTTGGGGTTGATAGAATGTTTTGGGTAGAAATTATTTTGGGTTAGAAAAAATGAAAATGGGTTATGAATTTAAAAATATAAAATGGGTTTAACATTAAATATATATATATATATATATATATATATATATATATATATATATATATATATATATATATATATATATATATATATTGTAAAAGATGTGAATTATTTAAAATAACGTAACGATGTGATAATAATAAAAATATAATATTTGTGAAATGTTTAATGCTTAATAAGAAAGGGAAATGCGATGCAATTTTGTGAGAATAAAATAACATAGAATTTTCGGATAAAACTTATGATTATGATAAAAATGCAAATGATAGTAAAAATTGCGGATAATAATAATAATAAGAGAATAATATATATATATATATATATATATATATATATATATATATATATATATATATATATATATATATATATATATATACGCATGTATGTATATAGATTAAAATTGTTTGAGGTGTTAAAAATATTTAAAATTGCAAATAAATTGGAAAAGACGGGACAAAATTGGGTGTCAACACCATTTCCACGAGTCAAGCCACTCCATCAACATTTGCCGTTCTTGCTTCTTTGTGGCATGCACGTCTGGGTCACCCGGAGTCGTCTATTATTTCTTCTCTTCAAAATAATTTTTTTATTGAATGTAAGAGTACGCGTAGTACTCATATTTGTCCTTCTTTTTCATTAGGGAAACATGTTTTATTACCTTTTGTAGCCCCTTCTTCTAGTACGTTGATGCCTTTTGACATTATTCATAGTGATTTATGAACATCTCCCGTTTTAAGTTCTTTGGGTCATCGTTATTATGTGTTATTCTTGGATGATTATTCTAATTTTTTGTGGACATTTCCTTTGTCTAAAAAGTCTCAAATTTTTTCAATCTTCTTAAATTTAGAGCATTCATCCGTACTCAATTTGAACGGGACATTAAAAATATTCAATGTGATAATGGAATGTAATATGATAATGTACCGTTTCGAGGATTTTGTGACACTAATGGCATATCTCTTCGGTTTTCTTGTCCACATACGCCCTCAAAAAATGGGAAGGCCGAAAGAAAAATTCGTACCATTAATAATATTGTCTGAACCTTGTTGGCCCATGCTTCATTCCCTCATTCTTTTTGGCATCATTCGTTACAAATGGCTACTTAACTCCTTAACATTCTCCCTTACAAAGGTTTAACATATCAATTCCCACTTAAAATTCTTTACAATAAAGATCCATCGTATTCTCATCTTAGGGTGTTTGGGTGCTTGTGTTATCCACTTTTTCCGTCCACTACAATTAATCAACTTCAAGCTCGGTCTACCGCTTGTGTATTTTTGGGTTATCTGTCTAATCATCGTGGTTACAAATATTTTGATTTATCTTTCAATAAAATCATAATTAGTCGCCATGTTATTTTTGATGAAACACAATTTTCATTTGCTAAAATGTCTAATTTCGTGTTGAGTAATTATAATATTTTTGGACGATGCTCTATTTCCGAATATTCTCCAACAGTAGGCCCACCCTTCCCGAGAGTCAAATCTGCCAGCAGGCCCACTGCCTGTTGGCCTAAATAATCTCACTGTCGAACAGTCCCGTGACCCAGGCCCAGTCCCTACTGAATCAGCCTATGTGGCTGACCCAATTACCTTCAATACCGTTGAATTTTCCAGGCCAGCAGGCCCACTGCCTGTTGGCCCAGTAACTCACCCGCCTGACCCAGTTTCACGGCCAACAGAGTCTGTTGGCCCATTCTGAAGTAGTCCGCCAATGTCCCCGATCCAGTCCGTTTATGTTCCGAGTCAAGGGCATGTTACTCGTATCAAAAGGGGTATTTTTAAAACTAAACGACATTTTAATTTAAATTCTAATGTCACTAAATCACCCCTACCACGTAACCCAGTGTATGCCCTTCATGACCCAAATTGAAAAATGGCCATGGATGATGAATATAATGTTATTATTGAAAATAAGACGTGGGAGTTAGTGCCCCGTCCGCATGGTGTCAATATTAGTGCCCCGTCCGCATGGTGTCAATATTATTCGTTCTATGTAGATTTTTACTCATAAGAAAAATTCTGACGGTTCTTTTGAAAGGTATAAGGCCCGTTTTGTAGGGGATGGTAAAACTCAATAGGTTGACATGGATTGTGGTGAGACATTTAGTCCGGTGGTCAAATCGGCTACCATTCACACTGTTCTCAGTCTGGCTCTCTCTAAAGCATGGCCCATTCATCAGCTGGATGTGAAAAATACTTTCTTACACGGTGATCTTAAGGAGACAGTATACATGCATCAACCCTTGGGATTTAGAGACTCCATTTATCCTCATCATGTCTGTTTGTTGAAAAAGTCCTTGTATGGGCTTAAGCAGGCCCCACAGGCTTGGTATAAGAGGTTTGCAAATTATGTGTCTACTATTGGATTTTCTCACAGCAGGTCTGATCATTCTCTGTTCATCTATCGTCGTGGTACTTCTCTTGCATAGATTCTATTATATATGGATGATATTATATTGACTGCCTCTTCTGATAATCTGCGCAAGTCTATCACGTCCCTTCTTAGTTCAGAATTTGCTATGAAAGACTTGAGACCTTTGAATTATCTTTTGCGTATAGCTGTCACTCGTTATGCAGGTGGTCTATTTTTATCACATAAGAAGTATGCAGTTGAGATCATTGATAGAGCTACCATGTCATCTAGTAAGTCCTCTTCTACTCTTGTTGATACCAAATCGAAGCTGAGTGCTAATACTAGCACACCATATGAGGATTTCACCCACTATCGCAGACTTACAGGGGCTCTTCAGTGTCTTACCTTCACGAGATCAAACATTACTTATGCAGTCCAGCATGTGTGTTTATTTATGCATGATTCGAGGGTTGAGCACAAACATGTGCTCAAATGCATTATACGATACATACATGGCACACTTGATTATGGTTTGCATTTATATCATCCTCTGTCTCTACTCTCGTGTCTTATACATATGCTGATTGTGGAGGATGTCCAGATACCAGTTGTTCGACCTTTGGTTATTGCATGTTTATGGGTGATAACTTGGTTTCTTAGTCAGCAAAACGCCAGGCTACTTTATCGCGATCCAGTGCGGAGGCAGAGTATCGAGGGGTAGCCAATGTGTTGTCTAAATTATGTTGGCTGCGTAATTTTCTATTAGAGCTACACTTTCCTATTTAGAAAGGTACCTTGGTCTACTGTGATAATGTTAGTGCAGTCTATCTCTCTGAAAATTCGGTCCAACATCAGCGCACTAAACATATCGAGATGGATATTCACTTTGTTCGCGAAAAGGTAGCTCGTAGACAAGTACGTGTCTTGCATGTCCGTTCACGGTACCAAATTGCTGACATTTTTACTAAGGGTCTTCCCTTGGTTCTGTTTGAAGATTTTAGAGACAGTCTCTACGTACAACAACCGCCCACTATGACTGCGGGGTGTGATAGACAGTGGTATACACACGGTATACCACATGGTCCGAAAAGTCAATAATTAATATACCATGTTTGTAGAATTCTTGTACAAGTGTAATTATGGTATTAGTATTATAGTAGAAAAATGTATTAGTCTTGTATTAGGAAAAAATAGATTTATTTACCATATTTAGATATTATATATTTGTATATATACCTCTTCATTAATGAAAATAATGAATTATTCTCTTTCAGTTATGTTTTATACTACTTTTATCGATCTTTATGTGAGTAATTTATAATTGTGCTAGATTCAAATCTTAGATCATATGATTTCTGATGTCTCCAATATTATAGCTTTATTTAATATATAATTTCATTTGGTTGAGAAGGAAGTCTCATAAGTGGAAGTTACTCTTTTTCAAATATATATTTTGTACTCTCATTAAGAAAATAATAATTATTTATTTTCCAAATTATTCATATTTACGATACTTGAGAAATTTTATTTGACTACTCGTATTCCATATATTTTAGAAATAATTACTTACTAATAAGGGAAAAATTAAAACATATTTTTTATTAAATGAAAAAAGGTATTATTAATAAACTGAACAAGTGAAAAAGAAGGAAGTAATACTTGTACGAAAATATCTTAATATAGTACTTGTTACTTTTGTTTGTGGGGATACATTGATAAATAGTGCAAGAAGGGAAATATATAAGAGAAAATGATCTAAAGAATATAGTACTTGTTACTTTTGTTTGTGTAGTAGTAGTAATATAATAGTCCATACTTAATTAATGCTTTGTTCTTTGAAAGACTTTTAAGTGTGTATTGATGTACCTATAATCTACCTAACATGTGACTGTCTGCTTTTACATGCCTTCTTTTATCTTGTCCATACATTAAACAAATTGTCTTCTCATTTGATCTATCTTACAAGTAAATACCTAATTATTTAATGACAGATTTGTTGAATTGGGAGAATTTCCAACATCTCTTTTTTTTCTTTCTCTTTCAAATTAAACAGCACTTTATTTAGTACTCCTACTAAAGGAGTAAAGGGCAATACCAAAAATTAAAATTTGAATTTCCCTATTAATTCGAAGAAATGAAGTATATCTCAAGGAAATAAAAATACTCGAAGGAATAATATAAGCACAAGTGCAAGATCCAACAATGACTATATAGAAAAAATTTATTAAATTAGAGATAGGAGATAGAAGGTTTTACTCAATAACTCAAAATTCTTGAATCTCACTACAATCTAAGATACCTCCCAACCTAAGAAAATATGTAGCAGACACCTTTATTTATAATACTACAAAACCAAAATATTCTAGGACTAGAAAATCTATTCCTATATGACTTTGATAAATAAATTCTAACTAGACTTGGATTAAATAAACTATCAAATATTAAATTCTAATTATTAATCTTAATTTAATTTCAACATAGCCTCCCTTAATTCAAGATATTCAAACTTGAGCGTGCTATGAACAATATCATATCTTGTAGAAGTCAACCACCTTAGACTCTCGAGCAATTTCCTAAAATATGTAGCATCGAGAAAATTACGGGCGTTATCTTTAGTCAGCTTCAGTTTCTCTTTAACATGATTCAAAGTTAATTTGACTTTTTCCATGTGAAACATCTTCAAAATATCATCATCATATTATTTCTTCTTCTTGTACCATTGATTAACAAGTCTTGCCTTAAAATCATGTGTTTCTCCAATTGATTTGTACTTGACCTTGCGTAGCCATTCGACTTAAATTCACCTTTTTATATGTGGTAGAGTAGTATCGTCAGCTAATAATTTTTTACGCTCTTCAAAACCTAGAATTTTGAATAGTGGCTCAAAGTTTATTGTATCTTCAATATCCATAATTATGCACATCAATTGTGGATCTGAACCCTTGATTACTTCTGCTTCAATTTTGGGTAGATCATCATAAACCTTCTCTTGTTGAAATATTTTGCTTCTCTCATCACTAGATTAATCTTCAATACCTTCAAACAATTTTTCTTGTGTAATAATGGCGAGTAATTTTATTCCTTTTCAATAGTCTCACCTTTCATAGACCAATCATGTCTATTACATGTCTTATTACTTAAAACATTAGTATCCTCTATCAAAAGAGCATCAGTTTCAATCAAATCATCCTTTTTAGCTATCTCGGGAATTATTGACAAATTAGTTTGAACATTATTAGAGTCCGCTTAGCAGTCAAATATATCCATACCACAATAAGAATTACTTCAGTCTTCTCTTTTTTTCTCCATTATTTCCGAATTCTAGCCTTCTTCATTTATTTCTGCCAGATTCAATGACTCTTCTTTTTCTTTTGGTTGATCATCCTTTGTTTGCAATGCCTCCACTATCTCATATATTTCTTGATTCATGGACATCTCATATGTCACCAATTCATCTTCTAGATCATCAAGTCTCAAAGTATTAATATCTTGGGTAGCCTCAAGAATTATCTTCTTGGTGTGAAACTCTAATCTTAGAGACTTCAATATCTTTTCAACAACTTTAACTTCTTCCAAAACTTCTCCATTGACCTTCATACCATTAGCAATTTCTCTAATTCTTGTAAAAAAATTCTTTCACAGATTCCGTTGGTTTCATCTGGGTCAACTCATACTGCCTCCAAAGCTCTTGAGGTTTCTTTCTCTTCACGTCTGCAACACGTCGATATAATTTCACTAAAATTGTCCAAGCCTTTTTTGTTGATTTTGCATGCAAATATTTATTTTATACATGCGATTAGACTTTGCTATTGAGGTAGTAGAATGCCTTATAATCCAATTGTCTATTTTTCTCCAATTGTGTAACAACTTCACCAGTCAATATTGTGCCCTTTGGGGTTTCCACGAATCCTTTATCAATAATGAACCATAGTCCAACAATTTTGAAAAAAATCTTCATCTTTTGATACCAACTCTCAAAATTATTTTTGTCGTCAAACACAAAAAGGGACAATTTGGTAAATATGAAATATTTATATTCTTTTATATGTGTTGGATCTCACAAGAGGCTTTGATCAGATCTCACAGGCCCTGATACCAATTTGAAAGAAATAAAAATAATCGAAGGAATAATACAAGCACAAGTGAAAGATCCAACAATGACTTTGTTAATGTTGGGTTTGGTGTTGTGACATTTGACCCAACATATCTTCTAAAGTACTGATTTGAATGCATAAAAACGTTGGGACAAATGTCATAATATTCGGATCAACATCTTTGAAAAACAGTTTTGCCTTACTTCACGGTAAGCAGTAATATTTTACTATGAGGTAAAAATGACTTAGGCGTGGTGAATTGGAGCTGTGTGAAATGTGAGAGAAAGAGTCAAAGCTTGGGGAAGAAGTCGAGTAAGGAACAAGTCAAAATTGTTGAGATTTTCACTCCTTAATCATCTACCACAAGC
The DNA here is from genome assembly GCA_029783415.1 of Anisodus acutangulus. NCBI lineage: Eukaryota > Viridiplantae > Streptophyta > Magnoliopsida > Solanales > Solanaceae > Anisodus > Anisodus acutangulus. Next base: position 13,340,901 of record CM056493.1, on the reverse strand, counting down.
TGCCCACCTTTCCATCAACCTCCACAATCGATCGATGAGACTTTCAAGGGAACTCTCCAGTATAAATAGAGAGGCCACAACAGTGAATCGATATCCAGAATCAGATTGCAAAAATACCAAGAGAGCTCTCGGGATTTCATCTCAGAAATCTGGATCACAAGTGTTGCTTGAGTGTGTCGACAACATTTTGTCCAACATTACAATTGCTGTTTAGATTCTAGACTAGTTTTGTATGGAGCGATTGTAATGAGAGGCTGTCTATGTCTACTTAGTTAGATTTTTTAGACAGAAGTCATCTGCGACTTCAACTTTTAATTCCTTTCCGTTTTATATTGTAAATCTATAAAGAAAAAAATTTGTAATTTTGTATATAATATATATACAATACATTTGGTCATTGACCATCATAGTTATATAATATATGTAACTTATGAAAATTTTAAACTTTTGTGTTCTTAAATTCCGCTGCATTTACTCTTTAAAGTTACTGTTTTACTAAGTGTTGTTACTGGTGTCGGATGACATAATTGACGACATTCTGAAACAGAATTGACATTCAATTTATTCCATATCTTATTTTATTTTCCACAGCATTTTACATCTGACAAGTGGTATCAGAGTCGACACTTAACACAATAAATGCTTGGTCCTGTTGTCATAAGCTATGGATCCGACAAATTCAACTATTAGTAGACTTTCTATTTTAGATGGATCAAATTATGCTTATTGAAAGATTTGCCTATGTTCGCATATCAAATCAATTGATATTTGTGCAATGGAGATCTATAACCAATGGGTATGTTGTTTCAATGTTGCCATCGAATGAGGAAGGTGACATTATTGTTAAACCTAAATCTGAATGGACTACAGAAGAAACAAATAATGCCAGCTTTAACGAAAAGGCCTTAAATATAATTTTTGGATGAGTTGATCTTTACATGTTTAAACTCATTCAGAATTGCCCCACGGCTAAGGACGCATGTGATACTTTACAAATTCATTATAAAGGTAGCTCAAGTGTTCATCGAACAAAGTTATGCATGCTCATGAGTAAATATGAAAGTCTAAGGATGGAAGAAACGGATGATATTAAATCTTATTTTAAAAAGTTTATTGACATCTCAAATGAATGTCAAGTGCTTGGAGAGCCATTAACCAACACTCAACTTCTTGAAAAGGCTCTCCGTTCACTTCCTGAAAAGTTCAATTTAAATATTTGTGCTATTGAAGAAGCTCACAATCTTGCCACAATGGACCTTCATACCTTGATGAGCATACTCAAAACTTATGAGATGAACATTGAGAATCAAAAGAAATTATATAAAAGCAAGAATGTGGCACTTCAAGTTCAATCCCCGGAGAGTCAAATCGAAGAAGAGGATGAGAATCTTGAAGAAATTGGTGAAGGTGCAAATATTGCCTTACTCACTTGAAAATACAATTCGATGGTGAGAAAATTCAACAATGAGAGAAGTTGATCTAAATCTAAAGAGCACCAAAACCAAACCTTCAATCAAAATCCCACTAGATTCCTTCCAAATGTACAAAAAGAAAATCAACTAAGAAGAACCAACTCAGATCGTACCAAATTTGATTCCAAATAACTTGAGTCCGTACAATGTCATGCATGCTCGGGTTGGAGTCATTATGCTAACTAATGTGCAAACACTCTTAGAAAATTTGGTAAGAACCTATGTGTTTCTCTTACTGATGATGAAGAAGAAGAAGAAGGAGATCGAGAAACTGAAACACAAGCAATGCTGGCTACTGTCTTCGAACAATCTCTATCGGATAATGAAGATGTCGTATACAATATTGTCTCGGATGTCACGACATTTGCTCCAACATCTGCAACGACATCAACATCCTCAGTGACATCCGAAAGGTATGAATTCTTTAACTATTCTGATGTTAACTGCTTTAGTGATTCCGTTTTCGTTAGTGTGGATGATTGTATGAATCAAGTTGAATGCAAAGATGATATGCTTAATGAATTACAAAGTATTTGCAAAGCCTTAATCATAGAATCCAAGCAACTTAACAAAAAGGTAAAATCTTTAACTCATGAGAATTTAGAATTAACAGGCATAATAACCCGACTTGAGGTTGCACTCACCAAAAAAAATATTAAATTTGGTAAGATTCGTGCAAAATTGGATTTAGCCGAAGAAACCTTCCGCAAGCTCAACTCAGGGACTTCGAAATTAAATGAGATACTCAACCTTAGTAATCCTTCACATGCATGAATTGGGTACGAAAACTCTCTTAGAACCATATGCTATAATCTATTTGATAAAAATGAGAAAATACGCTTTGGAAAAGAAAAAGTCATAAATAACATGTTCTCATATATGTCAAAGAATATGAAGTTTGTATGCCATCACTGTAACTCCCCTGGACACTTAAAACCATATTATTTCAAACTTCAAACTTCAGTGAGAAAAATATTGTCTAAATTGTTGTCCAACATTTCGAATAACAATCGAAGCAACATTTCTGAGCGAAAAGGTAAAAAATATTTTAAGAGAGTTTGGATTCCCAAAATAAATTTAACTTGTAATGTCTGTATAACTGTATTAAGAACTAACATTTCAGGTTCTTGGTACTTTGATAGTGGATGTTCTGGCCACATGACATGTACAAAAGGATTTCTAACAAACTATGAGTCATTCAATGAGGAAATGTGACTTATGGAGGTGGCAGTAAAGCAAAATAATTGGAAAAAGGATCTTGAATGTTCCTGATTTTCCAGCCTTAAGGAATGTCTTACACGTTGAGGTTTTAATGGCTAATTTGATTAGTATTAGTCAACTGTGTGATGACGACCTTGAGGTAAAAATTAATAAGAATGTTTGTAAAGTTATGAATGAAGCTAATATATGTGTCATGATAGGTAGAAGAACAGGCGATAATTGCTATCTTGTTGTAAGACAAGAAATATGCAATAGTGCTAAGATTGATGACACAACACTATGGCATTATAAGTTGGGGCATGTCAATTACCGCAATTTAGAAAAATTGGTCTTATATGAAGCTGTTAGAGGCATAGCCAAACTTAGCCATAAAGGTAAAATTGTTCGTGAAGACTGTTTGAAAGACAAGCAAACCCGTGTCTCTCATAATGCTGTCCAACATGACGGACAACATTTAGGTACGTCTCACTGTTTTCAGTTGCTACATATGGATTTAATGGGTCCAATTGAAGTAGACAGTCTAGGAGGCATGATGTATTCCTATGTGATTGTAGATGATTTTTCTAGATATTCATGGATATATTTTTTGAAAGAAAAATCACAAACTTTTGACATGTTTAAGATTTTACACTCTAGCATAAGGAATTTGTTCTATTCTCCTATTTTTCGGATTAGATCCGACCATGAAAAAGAATTTGAAAATAGCTCATTCACAAAATTTTTGAGAAAAATGGAATTTTCCATGAGTTTTTCGCTCCAAAAACACCCCAACAGAATAGGGTTGCGGAACGGAAGAATAGAACATTGCAAGAAATGATTAGAGTAATGCTTAGTTCTAAATATTTGTCAAAACGTTTATGGGCAGAAGCCTTGAATACTCCTAATCACGTAGCTAATAGAGTCTACTTAAGGCCAGAAACAAAGATGACTCCCTCTGAGCTTATAAATGGAAAGAAACCTAACTTGTGTTACTTTCATGTTTTGGGGTGTATTTGTTACATTTTAAATGATAGAGATCATCTGGTAAAGTTTTACTCTAAGAGTGACAAATGAATTTTTGTTGGCTATTTTTGAAATAGTCATGCTTATCGAGTATAAAATCTAAGGACCAGAACTGTATAAGAGTCTGTAAATGTTATTTTTGATGATTTTTTTGATCTTACAGGAAATACAACTGAAAATATCACTATAGTTTCAGTGAAAAATGCGTAGACTGTTGAAGAGTCAGATGTTGCCCCAAATGTTGCCACACCCGAGGCAACATCTGAACCTGGAATAGAGACCACATAGGCCATGGATGATGAGTCACATGCTGAATTATCAGATCAAGTTCGAAGGGACCCCTCGTCAAGGATTAGGCAGAATCATTCCACGGGCCAGGTGATAGGGAGTTTTTGAAGAAATTAAAACAAGAGGGAAAGAACCACTTAATTACAGAGAAATGGTAATGTATGTGTGTATGTCTACCATATACCAAGAAATAGTCTTTCTTGTGTTATATCTACTTTAGAACAAAAAAATATTTTAGAAGCACTCAAAGATAATTTTTGAATTCAAGCAATGCAAGAAGAGCTTGAACAATTCTCTCGAAATGAAGTCTGGGACTTAGTTCCACGTCAAAAAAATACAAATGTAATTGAAACTAAGTGGATTTTTAAAAATAAATCAGAAGAATCGAGAACAATTCTTAGAAACAAAACCCGTCTAGTTGCACAAGGATATACTCAGGTTGAAGGAATTGATTGTGACGAAACCTTCGCACTTGTGGCTAGAATTGAGTCAATTAGACTTTTACTTGCTATTGCTTGTTGTCTGAAAATTACTTTACACCAAATGGTTGTATAATGTGCATTCTTAAATGGTTATCTAGATAAGGAAGTTTATGTTGAACAACCAAAAAGATTTGAAGATCCTTACCATCCACACTATGTGTACAAGCTCAATAAGGCTCTGTATGGGTTGAAACAAGCCCCTCGTGCATGGTATGGTCGTCTAACTAACTTTCTTTTTGAATTTGGTTTTAACCGTGGTGAAGCTGATCATACTTTATTCATTAAACGTCACGGTGTAGATATCATTATTGCACAAATCTACGTGGATGACATAGTCTTTGGGTCGACCTCACAGTCGTATCTAAATTCATTTGTCGAAGCTATGTCATCAACATTTGAAATGAGCATGATTGGGGAATTAACTTTTTTCTTAGGCTTGCAGATAAAGCAAAGTGATGATGGAATTTTCATCTCGCATAGTAAATATGCCAAGAATCTAGTTAAGAGATTTGGTTTGGAGAACGCTAAACAAATGAAGACGCCAATGGGTTCATCGCAGAAGGTATGTGAGGATAATATTGGTAAAAATGTCGACCAACATTATATCGATCTATGATATGTAGCCTTCTTTATCTTACTGCTAGTCGCCCAGATATTATATTTAGTGTTTGTGTTTGTGCACATTTTCAAGCCTGTCCCAAAATGTCCCACTTAAATGCCGTGAAACGTATTATTCGATATGTTGCTGGCACATGTGAGTTGGGAATTTGGTATTCCAAAGACACTAATCCTAACTTAATAGAATTTAGTGACTCAGATTGGGCTGGAGATGTGGATGATAGAAAAAGTACAAGTGGAAGATGTTTTTATCTTGACAATAACCTTGTTTCATGGTATAGTCGTAAAAAAAATTGTGTCTCACTTTCAACTACTGAATATGAATATGTAGCAGCTGGAAGTTGTTACTCTCAATTAATATGTCTATGACACATGTTCGACAACTATGGATTCACTAGCAACATTTTGATTTTGTATTGTGATAATTTGAGTGCTATAAATATTTTCAAAAATCCAGTTCAGCACTCACGTACCAAACATATTGATATTATACATCACTTTTTAATAGATTTGGTTGAAAAACAACTAGTTAAAATTGAACATGTTGACACTCTTCATCAACTAGCTGATATTTTTACAAAAGCTTTGGACCATGAGAGATTTTCTAGTTTGAAGAAATATCTTGGTCTTTGTAATCTCTAAAAGAAGGTATTTTTGATGAATGTCGGCTGAAACGTTGTCGAACATTTCGGGTGACATTTACCTATGGAATATCACTGACTGATTATTGTTGTTGTATGATGCATAACTTTTGGTCACACAAGCATGATCCTTCAATAAGAATGTGATTCCAACATGATACTGTTCTCTGCGATGATATATAAATACATATATATCATAAAAAAGAGTATCAAAATAAGGCAAAGCCTTTACAAATATTTGGCAACTGTACGAAATGAGCAAAGCCCTTGAAAAGATACCATTCCTATTCTATAGGAGTATCGAGTGCTTCATAAGAATTTTGAGAATACTAAATAAGTATTCTTATTTTTTACACGAAATTTTTTTTGTATGCGTTTTATGATTAGATCAAGGACACGATGGGAAAATGTTACATTGGTCCAGTGGTCAAACTCATGAAATATATATAAAACGTGTCTTGATGTGTTGCCAAAATGAAAAATTCTTGTGGGATCAAAATACTTGTGTTGTCCAAAATGTTGCTAACATTACCGTTGAGATTTTCAGAAGGTGATATGTGTTGGGATGTTGTGCTTATCTGATCGTTGAATTATCAGATTCTCCCTATTTTTATGTCTTATTTTAATAGAAATTTCAAACTTTAAAATGATAAGATTAAATTGAATTCCTACCGTGATGTTTATCCCAAAATTTTAGGTATAAGTTATCAGATAAATCAGAAACTCCTAAAACTAAGGAATTTTTTTGTTGCTTAGAAATGTTTGCATGTATATAAATATTCCTCTCATTTGGTACTTTTTTTTATCATTTCCAATCTTCCCTAAAAATTATAAAAAAGGAGGAAAAATCACATCACACCTCGGGTATAACCCTACCTACCCGATGGAACCATCACCATTCCAAACTCCATTCTCAATCTCAAACCCTAAATTTCCAAAACTTTCTCCACAATATTCACTAATGGAAACTTCTCCAATGTCAACCCCAATATCAGCCAACACTGCAACCAACACCCCAATGAGTATAAGCCCTCCTTTAAACACTGAATCATATGAGCACAATGAACCTCAGCAACAATGCCAGTCATCTTCTTCACACCCCAGAGGATCTGTCTGTGGCGTTAATGTTTAAAGGGTTTGATGAACCTTTAGATATTAGCTACCATGGAGATAATAATAACCCTATAGATGTTGATGAAACTGCTGATTTTACATCCTTAGGTAAAAGACCAAGGTCTTCGACCTTCCCTACTCATCGATCGAGTAGAATGTTTGAGAAAATAGTCTAAGAAGGACCGAGTAACAAAAGGTCTAGATGTGAAATATCTATACCCTCTTATTCAAGCAGTGCAAGTGAATATAAGAACGATGTATTGTTAACAGAGGAGAGTGAAGAAGAACCATCTGTTTCAGCACAACCAAATATGCTTCAAGAAAATTAGGAAATTCCTGATGAAACTCCACTGAAGCAATTCTTTCCAAAGGGAATTCCCCGATGTGACAAGTCGAGTGCTGCTCCAAATGTTGCCACTGATGCCACAACATCTCAGGCAATATTTCAGCCAATATCAGAGGAGACACAAAGACCAACATCCTCCAGCAGTATAGACACCGAGAGTGCAGCCATGTCTGATTCAGACATTGAGGTATCTGCTTTTTCAGAAAAATTCTATTCTAAAGCTAAGTTTGATAAATGAGATTGGTACAAGAATAGAGTAATTAGACATGAGAAAGTGTTAGATATTTATTCATGTGCTGTATATGGCTTAATAGAATTCCTTGAGGATAAACAGCTTCTCAAAATTGTCACATAAAAAGTACCCTATGTTGATGAGGTGATTAAGTTGTTCTATGCTAATCTAAGTCCTGTTATAGATGATGTCTCCTCAATAAATTTTGGGAAGGTATATCTCTATAACAAGATCTATCTGTTTACACCCTCAGTCATAAATTATTGTATGAGACTTGATGCTGCAGAGAGAGTTAGAGATGCAATATTAGTGACAGAAAATAGGGATAGAATAATTGAATACCTCACTGGGAGTATAATGAAAATGTGGATCCCTAGATGCCCAGCTTCTAAACTAACTGCCTTATTCTCCACCCTCCACAAAATTGCTATTTACAATTGGCTTCCTTCCTTGAATGAGTCAGTTGTAACATCTAAACAAGCTTCCCTATTGTTTAAAATTGGGAAAGATTTAAAGAGTTAATTTAGAAAAAATGATCTTTTATCAAGTTACCAACTTGGCTGAAAAGGAATCAACTTTAATCCTCCCTTATCCCTCTATAATTTACCAAATCTTGACTACCCAAGGCTTTGAACCTAAGAGAGAGGATATTATAGGAAAAGCTCTTGAACTGTACATAGTAAACAAAACAATTTTAAAGAGCAAAGAAAGAGTGATTGACTTGCCCTGGAAGAAGGAAACAAAAGGTGAGAATGTTGCCAGGAATGTCATCAACATTCAGGGCAACACTGGTTCAGGATAGTAAACACTGTCAACAGACTGGCTAGTCAAATAGCTAAAATCAACCAACAGATTTCAGAGATTGATATTGGCAGGGATGCCTTGGTTCAAGCCAGAGACCATTACTTGTTGTTACTTTGTTCACAAAAAGGGGGAAATTGATCTATGTAGGGGGAGCATGGAGAAGAGGCTGAAGGTGCACATGTTGCTGCTAAAGAAGTTGTTGATGCTTCTGTGCAAAAGGAAGAAGCTATTGGGAGGAAGGTAAGGCTAAGGCTGAGGGCTGAAGCTGTTATAAAGAAGTAGAAAGCTGCTGGAAGCTGCTGCTGCTTCATAATGAGCCAAGGAGAAGAAGGCTGATGTGTTGCACCATGATCTTTTAATATTTGGTTTATGAGTGGTTGGATTATGATTTTTTTGGTAATGGTTGATGTGGATGTTAATTTCTGACAATGGTTTATTCTGACAATGGGTTCTTTCTATTTGTGTTTTGTATATATTGGATGATATGTGTATTTATGCGCTAACATCTTTCTTCTTTTCTAATCCTATGAATCAGTACACACATGATTACTTGAAAGCCATCGCCGGTTAAGGGGGAGCATAACATTGATATTATTGATCACAAATGTCGGACAAACATTTGTCTCAATATCCTAAATCAGTTTAGGTTTGTAATGTATTTTGTGAAGAAAGGCAAAAAAAGGGAGATTGTTAATATTGGGTTTGGTGTTGTGACATTTGACCCAACATATCTTCTGAAGTACTGATTTGAATGCATAAAAATGTCGGGACAAATGTTATAACATTCGGTCTAACATCTTTGAAAAACATTTTTGCCTTACTTCACGGTAAGCAGTAATATTTTATGTTAGGTAAAAATGACTTAGGCGTGGTGAATTGGAGCTGTGTAAAACGTGGGAGAAAGAGCCAAAGCTTGGGGAAGAAATCGAGTAAGGAACAAGTCAAAGTTGATGAGATTTTCACTCCTTAATCATCTACCACAAGCTGCCCATCTTTCCCTCAACCTCCACAACCGATCGATGAGACTTTCAATTGAACTCTCCAGTATAAATAGAGAGGCCACAACAGTGAATCGATATCCAGAATCAGATTGCAAAAATACCAAGAGAGCTCTCGGGATTTCATCTCAGAAATCTGGATCACAAGTGTTGCTTGAGTGTGTCGACAACATTTTGTCAAACATTACAATTGATGTTTAGATTCTAGATTAGTTTTGTATGGAGCAGTTGTAATGAGAGGCTGTCTATGTCTACTTAGTTAGATTTTTCAGGCTGAAGTCATCTGCAACTTCAACTTTTAATTCCTTTCCGTTTTATATTGTAAATCTATAAAGAAAGAAATTTGTAATTTTGTATATAATATATATACAATACATTTGGTCATTGATATTATATAACTTATGAAAATTTTAAACTTTTGTATTCTTAAATTTCGCTGCATTTACTCTTTAAAGTTGTTGTTTTACTAAGTGTTGTTACTGATGTCGGATGATATAATTGACGACATTCTGAAACAGAATTGACATTCGATTTATTCCATCTCTTGTTTTTATTTCCCATAGCATTTGACATTTGACAGTTATATATAAGAAATTTATCAAATTAGAGAGATGAGATATGAGGCTTTACTCAATAACCCAAAACTCTTAGAATCTCACTACAATCTGAGTTACCTCTCAACCTAAGAAAATTTGTAGTAGACACCTTTATTTATAATACTATAAAACCAAAATAGACCGGGACTAGAAAATCTATTCCTATATGACTTTGATAAATAAACTCTAACTAGACTTGGATTAAATAAACTATTAAATATTAAATTCTAATTATTAATCTTGATTTAATTTCAACAATAACCATATTTCTGTCTCTCAAACCACAAGGCTGCAGACATACATGAGAGTAAATTGCTTAACAGACTGCTCTTTAACTTTATTGAGATTAGTTAGAGATTAAAAGTGAATAAAACAACTATTCTTATGCCATGCAGTCATAAAGGTACTAGATATTAGCAATTCAAAGTCTCACATCTTGCTTGAGATTGACGATTAGAAATGCCTATATATAAATTTTGAAAGCCACTTAGGTTCTATCGGTAATAATTGGTTTGAAATCTAAACACATAATGAACGAATAACAAAAGAAAGTGAAGATGCACTTCTTTTCTCACTCAAGATCTTATATCACTGATTAATTTTAATTAATATTGAGTAAGATCAATTAAAAGGAAAGTGATACCTATCAAGATTAATTAATTCATTTTCAAGGCTTGAATTCAACACTTATAAGTTATAATTATGAGTGGAAAAATAGTTTCCATTTCACTGTAATCCCTGTAGGTGTAAAGACACATTCATTAAATCTCATTTAAATTCAATATATAAATATGCACCCAGATGAAAAGATAAAGAGAGTTTTTATATAACCATAGTAAGATCAACATCAATTAATTAACCGCCAATGGTATGAAATGGTACAAATCCTATGACTAATTATCTTTTTCCTTTAAACGTCGATTGAGAAAAGTAAAACAACCGCATAGAAAATTTGAAGGCATTGGGTCGAAAGACAGGTGAATTAGATGGACTTCCTAGAGAAATAACAAGAATGGTTTCCTCTCCATCTTGCACTTTAATTACTCATCCTCAAACTTACGCATTTTTAATTAAGTCGTTTTGATTATAATTATTGTTGAACTCTTTTTCTTTTTCTTTCCTTTTCTTTTCAAATCGTTTAATTAATCTTTGTTGGGACAATATTACAGTTTTGATGAATATTAGTTAGTAGAGAAGTATTGATGTAGGATAATTAAATAAGGTAGCTAACATATTGGTGTATGTTTTTGTTGGGTTCAAAACATATAAGTAGGCACAACGGAAGTTTAAAATTTTATTCTACTTACCCCAACAATTTCTTCTGGTATGGTTATATGACAATCAAAACCTGTAACATAAAACATGAATACTTACAGGTTGTATTATATGGAGTCTTTACTTAGGGATTACACGCGACTGTCCCTTCGACTGCAAGCACAATGCTACGGTGTATTCCTCTGTCAAGAAAGCCAAGAAATCTTGGCAGAGGTTTGAGACAGTTTTATCCTAGACTCTAAGTCTAGAATTGTTTATGAGAATTAGTGTGTTTAATTTATGGGGTTTAGTGTTGTTTATATAGGGAGGATTAGGTCATAAGTCAGATTAGGGTTCGGCTCTAAGCCTGGCTCAAAAACCGAGGTGCAATGGGTCAGTCTGACTGGGCCCACTACCGGGTTGGCGCCGCGGCTCAGCCTAGCATGCGCCGCGCCGCCTTACGTGAAATTTTGTTTCCCATTTTTATTTAATATATATATATTCAGCACATTAAATCTAAAATCCAATTTTGATTTAATTAAATAATTTCCATCTAATAGAAATTATCCCATAGTTGTTATTAATTTAAATATCTCGATTCCAAATCGAATATTTAATACTTTCTCAATACACCCTTAGACCGAAAAGACAATCGACATAGTGTGACCCTATATGCCTTCACATATCGACGCTAATCCAATTAAGGTCCATACAGAACTCCTAGACTGTGTCGTATGACGAATTCAATATGTGAAGTACGTTTACATGAATCCAGCAAACATAACCTTTATGTGAGATGATAAATTCCTTTCATTCGCGACACACTCGATCAAGCTTAGGATTTGTCATGTGTCTATCCAAATGGCTTGATCACTTTAGCTCATCCATATTAGTCGACAACTAGACCATATTCTAAATATGTCTCTTGCATTGGCCAATGACTTGGTCGACCTAATATCACTGAGAAGTTGAGTGTTCTCTCGAATATCCAATCGAGGAATGAATCCTATTCTTGGCTCAACTACCACCTTAATTTACATTATAATGCACCCAACACAAGCCGTATTTTATCCTATAAGGAGTTTAAGCTTAGGACAGGGTCAAAGTACATTACTCTGTAAATAAGGTGCGTATTGATCTCAACTCAAAAGACCTTCATCTCCCACACGCTGATAACACTTTAAACATGTATAGCAAATAGTTTATCAGCAGGGTATACCAATACTTTTCAAAAGTATCCATGTGTCCATCACTAGTAACCATTACTAGTAGCAGGTGAGACATACTACATTCTCTAAGAATGTGACGCAGAACACATGTCGACTTATAACATATCATCGATATTCCATTCTCGATGATCATTAATCGAGGCTATTTTAGAGTTACGCTCTATCATCAATATCTCACTCTATTAATGACAACGTAAGCTCAAGGGATGCACATTAATGAATAATTATAAACAATCGAATAATAATTCAATAATTGCAACTGACATAAATATTAATCTTATTAATAATACGAATGTGTTCAAGTACATTTGTCCCTAATAATGATTGTCTCTAGGACATACATACTTTCAATCTCCCACTTGGCCTAGAGCCTATCTCCGGTGTATCTAATACCCATGTTTTCAAAATGACCATTATGCTTAACTAAGCTTAATGGTTTAGTAAACGGGTCAGCTAGATTATCATATGTGGGAACATAGTCTAATCTTATTTTTTCAGTTTCCACCATCTCCCTGAGTATGTGGTGTTTCCTCTGTACATGCTTGTTTCTGTTTGTTGATCTTGGTTCCTTAGCTTGCGCAATCACACCAATGTTGTCACAATAGATCGTTATTGGACAAGTGGCACTTGGAACAACCTCTAGTTCCTTCAGGAACTCAAATATCGCAACAACTTCTTTACTAGCTTCCGATCCAGCAATGTACTCGGCTTCAGTTGTCGAATCAACAGTTGTAGCTTGCTTGGAACTTTTCCAACTCAATATTCCGCTATTGAAAATGAAGGCATATCCAAATTGAGATTTGAAGTCATCAAGATCTATTTGGAAGCTAGCATCAGTGTACCCAGTACACACTAGCTTCTCTTGTCCACCATAGACTAAGAAATATTTTTTAGTTCGTCAAAGATACTTAAGAATACTCTTGACTACTTTCCAGTGTTTTTCCCCGGGATTTTGCTGGAATTTGCAAGTCATACTAAGTGCATATGCCACATCTGGCCTCTTACAGGTCATGGCATACATGATAGATCCTATAGTTGAAGCATATGGGATTATTTTCATGCGTTCAAGTTCTGCAACAGTAGAAGGACTATCCTTCTTTGATAACTTGATGCCTTGACCCATAGGAAGACTTCCCTTCTTGGAGTTTTCCATAGAGAATCGTCTTAGCACTTTGTCTATGTATGTGGACTGTGACAGCCCCAACAACCTATTAGGTCTATCTCTATAGATCATAATTCCAAGAATGTAGCAGGCTTCACCTAAGTCCTTCATCATGAAGGTGCTGGATAACCATTCCTTGACTGATTGCATGAGAGTCTTATTTTCTCCCATTATTAATATGTCATCTACATATATAATAATTAAGACAATACTTCATTCCTTACACTTACTATAAACGCAGGGATCTTCTTTGCTTCAAACAAAGTCAAACGATTTGACTGCTTTGTCAAAGTAAATATTCCAACTCCTTGAGGCTTGCTTAAGTCCATAAATGGACTTCTGTAGCTTGCATACTGCTTCGGGATTAGTCTTGGATGTAAAACCCTCAGGTTGTATCATATACACCTCCTCAATTAGGTTACCATTAAGGAAAACAGTTTTAACATCCATTTGTCAAATGTCATAATCATAGTATGTGGCTATTGCAAACAAAATCTGAATGGACTTAATTTTCGTAACAGGTGAAAATGTTTCATCATAATCGACCGCAGGACGTTGATTATAACCTTTAGCCACCAATCTCTCCTTATAAGTCTGTACCTTGTCATATGCATCAATCTTCTTCTTGAAGACCCATTTGCATCCTATGGGTCTAACCCTTGTTGGCAAATCAACCAAGTTCCAAACTTGATTGATGTACATCGAGTCCATCTCAGATTTCATGGCTTATTTCCATCTCTGCGAATCAATGTCTAACATCGCTTTGATGTAGGTTGTAGGTTCATCATCATCAGGAATATCTATCTCATTGTGTGTTTCAACAAGGAGATTAAGTCTTTCAGGCGAACGATGAATCCTAGTGGTTCTACGGAGTTGATTATTCTGCGTTTCAGTGTTTGTTGCATTCTGATTGTGAGAAGGTCTTTGTGTGCTAGACAATCCATCACCTTGAGAGCTTTCAGGAATGTCATTTTCATGTATTCCCTGAATGGAATGATGTACAACCATTGTATCATCTTCCATTGGTTGTGTATGAGAGCCTTGCATTTCTGCACTATCTCTCATAGCACTCCCACTAGCTGAAAGGCGTACTCTAAGTACCCAATCTTCACCAGATACTCACATTGAATCCTTGTCTATGTCATTCGACAAGGGTTCAACTTCTGTGTTATCTTGTGGTTCTTGAATTTCTTCAAGTTCTATCTCATTGCAACTTTGTTCCTTGTAGACATAGTCTTCTTCAAGGAAAGTTGCATTTCTGGAAACAATGATCGTATGTTCTCCAGGAAGATAGAAATAGTATCCCTTAATTTGTCAGTAAGCATCTTCTTTACATATGCAGGGCACCCCCAGGGTCGCATGTGTTTAAGTGTTGGCTTCTTGTCATTCCATATCTCATATGGAGTTTTCTCTACTGACTTTGAAGGAACCCTGTTCAGAATATAAATTTTGCTTTGTAATGCATAGTCCTAAGTATGTTGGTAGAGCTGAGAAACTTATCATGGATCTAACCATATCTAATAGGGTTCGATTTCCCCTTTCAGCAACACCATTCATCGGTGGTGTTCCAGGAGGTGTCCATTGTGATTGGACTCCATGAAGCTTCAAGCAATCCAGAAATTCTTTACTTAAGTATTCACCTCATCGATCTGATCGAAGGGTCTTGATACTTGTTTCAAATTGCTTCTCTACTTCTGACTTGTACTCCTTGAATTTCTCAAAGGCTTCGAACTTGAGTTTCATAAGATACACATGCCCAAACCTTGTGAAATCGTCTGTAAAAGTGATGAAGTAAGGGAAGCCTCTCCTAGCTTGAGTTGAAATTTGCACACATACATCAGTATGGACTAACTCAAGTAACTCTTTGGCTCGCACCCCTTTCCCAAAAAGTGGCTTGTTGGTCATCTTTCATCTCAAGTAAGATTCACAGTTACCATAGGACTCCAAGTCAAATGGTTCCAGGTAGTCTAACTTTCTTAATCTTGTTATCCTTGATTCATTGATGTGACAAAGTCTACAGTGCCATAAGTAGGTGTGGTTTCTTGGATTACTTATCTTAGATCGTTTATTTTGCACATTGAAAATTTCACGGCTACAGTTTAGAACATACAAACCATCCACAAGCGGATCATTTCCACAAACAAAACCATTAAAAGACAGTACATAACTGCCATTGGCAATAAATGAGGAAAATCCCTCAATGTCTAACACTAGGATAAAAATAATATTCCTCGTCAATGAGGGAATAAAATAGCAATTATTTAGTTCTAAACAAAAGCCTGAAGGTAAATCTAGTCTATAAGTTCCCACGCGTTCAACATCCACTCGTGCTCCATTTCCAACGCGCAGGTCTACCTCCCAAGGTCCAACCTTTCTGCTGTCAATCAGACCCTGCACATTATTACAAATGTGTGAGCCACAAACGGTATCTAATACCCAGCAATGAGAGTTACTTATAGACATGTTTATTTCAATGACAAACATACATTGTCCAGTAGAGCCAGGAGCACCTATTGTTTTGCCTCCTCCTGGAGCGGTACAGTGCGGTCCTTCTTCCAGTGCCCCTTCTTCTTGCAGTTGAGGCACACATCCGAAACTACCTTTGCGATCTTCTGAACACCTTCTCTAGGTTTCATAACTGTAGGTGCAGCAACTGTCTTACCCTTCTTCTTCTGCATGTTCTTACCCTTGGATTTGAACTTGCTAGAAGATCCCATCATGAGCATGACTTTACCTTTAGAGGTAGATGATTCAAAGGTCTTTAACATGTTGTGAAGCTTTGGAAGACTTGCCTTGGTCCCATTCATATTGGAGTTCACAATGAAATTCTCAAATGAACCAGGAAGTGAATTCAGGATCAGGTTGACAGAGACATTTATAGGCAGCTTCATTCCAATCGAAGCCAACCTTTCTATTAACCCAATCATCTTCAGAACATGTGCTGACACTTGACCCCCATCGTTAAGCTTACACTTGAAAATGTCCCTCAACAGTTCATACTCCATTGTCTGAGACTGTGAGTCATAGAGACTCTTCAAGTGTTCTAGCATTTCGTTGGGGCCCATGTTTTCATGTTTCCTTTGTAACTCCAAGGTTATGGAGGACAACATTACACATTGTGTCGAGGTAGCATTGTCTAGATGTTTCTGATAAGCCACTTTTTCAAACAAGGCACACTCAACAGAATCTTCAGCAGAGACTGTGGGGAACATTGTGTCTAACACATACTCAATTCCTTCTAGTCTTAACACCAATCACAGATTTCTTAACCAGTCAGGGTGATTTGATCCAGTCAACTTGTTTGTCTCGACCAACATTTTCAGTGATAGATTCGACATTCTATATATAGTCTGAAGAAATAGATAGACTTGAAATTAAACTCTAATATAATTTCTATTGAACACATTCGTTAACTAATTAACATGTCCTTTAGTTTAATTAGCTCCCACTATTTTAACATACTCTTCGACCCCATGAAAGAATACAGACTCATATCAAATATGGTCATAATGGGCCATGATCCAGGTTCATGCTATCTCCGCATTTGTTGTGGCTGATAACTTCAACAACACAACCTGGTAGGTCTCTAAACCAATTACAAACAATTTGTAACTCATGTTTGACCGAATGTTCTAAACAATCGATCTGCGTCCCTCGGCTTGTTTGACACTGTGGCGCCAAGACACCCTAGCAAGTCAACCCCGTTATGCGACTGCAATTATGTATCTAAGTGAGTTTTGTCTTATAGAGCAGACAATTGGTGTAAATACTCATGAAAGTTTATCACCCACTTCTACATTTAACATGCATCTATGAAAGAGTCTGAGTCCTCGTAGACTTAGAGCAAATGCTGTGGCATAAATACTCATCTCGCCGAAAAGGATTTTGCCCTACAATTAATTATAACGGACGACGCGTTCATTTTAAATGAGACTTGTATTAAAATTTTAGGGAATATTTTAATTCAGGGTTTTAACAAAGATCAACTATAGTATGCTATATCAAATATAACATTTTAACTATCATGCAAAGTCTATTAAGCATTTATTGGGTACCGCCTGCCCAAACATGATATTAAGCGGTTTAAACACATACTGGGTGCCGCCTACCCAGACAGTTATTTACGAACGTTATTCTAGTAATTTAAATGACAATCATTTAACACATAAATAGTATACTTATCAAATATACTGTATAACAATAATCATGAGTTAAAAATTCTGAACAAAAAAAAATTTGACCGATGGGGTCGCGACGCTAATCATTAGGGTCGCGGCGCCAGTGAGGCAGAAGCCGAAATTCTGCTTTTGCAATGCATTAGCACCACGACGCTCCACTATGGAGCTGCGGCGCTGGCAAGGCAGAAACCTTTCGGCTTGCATTAGGGCCGCGATGCTCCACCATGGAGTCGCGATGCCTAATGTCCAGAATTAAAAAATGAAGTATTAGGGCCGCGACGCTCTACCATGGAGTCGCGCCACCGCCTTGAAACCCTAGCAAGCATCGCTCCGCCGATGTCCTGACAAAACGTTTCTGTGTTGATTTTCTAAAATCGTCCGAGCCTTAAATCCAATTTAGGGATCAAATCACAAATCCTTTATCCTCACCCACCATTATCAATAACGCACATATCGACCATCATCCATTCATACTCGTTCTTCGTCGTGCACCGTGCAATGAGTCGAATATCTGCACTTTTGGCTTAGTTCAAGTTAGAATGGATTGACTTCCTCGAGTTAGCGTAGGAGATAATTTAGGGTGATATCAAAAGGTTAACATTCGGTCAAGATATGTAGGATTTCAAGAAGCCTTGTTTTAATTCAATTTTATGTTTAACTCATATTATTATGTTATTCAATTGTTATATAACCATTGAACCAGCCTGGGCTCTGATACCACTGTAGAGTTTTGTTGGATTCAAAACATATAAGTAGGTACAACGGAAGTTTAAAATTTTGTTCTACTTACCCCAACAATTTCTTCTGGTATGGTTATATGACAATCAAAACATGTAACATAAAACATGAATACTTACAGGTTGTATTATCTGGAGTCTTTACTTATGGATTACACGCGACTGTCCATTCGACTGCAAGCACAATGCTACAGTTTATTCCTCTGTCAAGAAAGTCAGGAAATCTTGGCAGAGGTTTGAGAGAGTTTTATCCTAGACTCTAAGTCTAGAATTGTTTATGAGAATTGGTGTGTTTAACTTATGTGGTTTAGTGTTGTTTATATAGGGAGGATTAGGTCAAAAATCAAACTAGGGTTGGAATCTAAGCATGTCCCAAAAACTGAGGTGCAGTGGGCCAGTCTGACTGGGCCCACTGCCGGGTAGGCGCCGCGGCGCCTTACGTGAAATTTTGTTTCCCGTTTTCATTTAATATATATATTCAGCACATTAAATCCAAAATCCAATTTTGATTTAATTAAATAATTTTCATCTAATAGAAATTATCCCATAGTTGTTATTAATTTAAATATCTCAATTCCAAATCGAATATTTAATACTTTCTCAATACACCCTTAGATCGAAAAGACAATCGACATAGTGTGACCCTATAGGCCTTCACATATCGACACTAATCCAATTAAGGTCCACACGGAATTTCTAGATTGCGCCGTATGACGAACTCAATATGTGAAGTACGTTTACATGAATCCAGAAAACATAACCTTTATGTGAGATGATAAATTTCTTTCATTCGCGACACACTCGATCAAGCTTAGGATTTGCCATGTGTCTATCCAAATGGCTTGATCACTTTATCTCATCCATATTAGTCGACAACTAGACCATATTCTAAATATGTTTCTTGCATTGACCAATGACTTGGTCGACCTAATATCACTGAGAAGTTGAGTGTTCTCTCGAATATCCAATCGAGGAATGAATCTTATTCTTGGCTCAACTACCACCTTAATTTACATTATAATGCACCCAACACAAGCCGTATCTTATCCTATAAGGAGGTTAAGCTTAGGACATGGTCAAAGTACATTACTCTATAAACAAGGTGCGTATTGACCTCAAGTCAAAGGACGTTCATCTCCCACACGCTGATAACACTTTAGACATGTATAACAAATAGTTTATCAGCAGGGTATAACAATACTTTCCAAAAGTATCGATTTGTCCATCACTAGTAACCATTACTAATAGCAGGTGAGACATACTACATTCTCTAAGAATGTGACGCAGACCACATGTCGACTTATACCATATCATCGATATCTCATTCTCAATGATCATTAGTCGAGGCTATTTTAGAGTTACATTCTATCATCAATATCTCACTCTATTAATGACAACGTACGCTCAAGGGATGCACATTAATGAATAATTACAAACAATCAAATAATAATTCAATAATTGCAACTGTCATAAATATTAATCTTATTAATAATACGAATGTGTTTAAGTACATTTATCCCTAATAATAATTATTTCTAGTACATACATACTTTCAATTGGAACCACATCCATCATTTCTTCTATGAATCTCCACCCTATTGGAATTGGGATTAACAATTGTATAAAAAGTTTTGTTTCTTTTTAAGTTCATATCACATTATATTACTATCTTAATTACTATGCCTTAGTGCCTATGATATCTTGGCTGCTTTAATGTATCTTCTCCATTCCTTTTTCTTTTCTTTCTTAGAGCTCCTCTTCCAAAGCTTAAATGGACATTGTTGGAGCTTGTGTCAATGGAGAAGTACTTGCTAGTAAAGAAGAAATAAAAAGAAAGTTACTCTTAATAGATATAAGTGGGATCCATACCGTCCCTTTTTCTGCTAAGAGAGGTCTTAGACAAGGTTGTTTGTCCTAGTCATGGAGTATTTCAGTAGGTCACTAAAAAAGCTGCATACCTCACCTCAGTTCAAATATCACCCAAAGTGTAGAGTCAAGTTGATACAATTAGGATTTGCAGATGATCTGCTCCTTTTTAGTAGAGGAGATGTCCCTTTTGTACAGAGGGTCTATGATAAATTCAAAGAATTCTCAGCTGCTTCTGGGCTCATTGCAAACATGTCTAAAAGTTTCATATATAGTACTGGTGTTTCTGATCAAGTGCAACAGGAAATACAAGATGTCCTGGGGTTTCGCAGAGGAAAATTGCCTTTTAGATATTTGGGGGTACCATTGAGTTCAAAGAAAGTGTCAATTGTACAGTGTCAGCCTTTGCTAGATAAGATTCTAGCTATTGTCGAGTCTTGGACTACTAGATTTCTTTCATATGCAGGGAGGGCCCAACTTATAAAGTCTCTGCTATTTTCTGTTCCAAGTATTCTGGGCACAGGTGTTTGTCTTATCAAAAGCTGTTGTAAAAATGATTGAAGCTACATGTAGAAATTTCCTATGGACTGGTGGGGTTGATATGTCAAAAAAGGCATTGTTGGCTTGGGAAAAGATTTGCTATCCCAAATCAGTAGGTGGTCTGAATATCATCAGTACTTGGAACAAGGCATCAATTGGGAAGCTATTGTGGAACATATGCACTAAGAAGGACAAGTTATGAGTTAGATGGTTACATGCTTATTATGGGAGGAGAAGGAATATGATGGAAGAGGTGCCCAAACAGGCATCATGGATAATCCAGAAGATATTGAAGAGCACTAAGTATTTTCATCAAGCTGGATACACAATGAATGCTGTCATGAATATGCCATCCTTCTCAACAAAAGAATTATATATCAAGCTCAGGGGCAATTATGAAAAGGTGTCATGGAGAAAGCTTGTGTGTAACAACTTGGGACTGCCAAGGTGGATCTTTGTGCTACAATTGGCTATACACAGAAGGCTAGCCACCAGGGATAGGTTATTCAAATGGGGCATAACTACAAACAAATGTGATCTGAGAGATGAAAGCATTAATCATTTGTTCTTTAAATGTGAGGAATCAGCATATGTGTGGAGGATGCTTCTCAAATGAATCAACATGCCTAGAAACCCAATGCAGTGGAGTGATGAAGTTCAGTGGGCAGAGCAGCAGGCAAAAGGAAGAAGTACAAGAGATCAACTGTATAGAATGTTACTAGCTGGAGCTGTTTACCATCTGTGGAAGGAAAGAAATCTGAGAGTTTTTCAGAACAAAAAGCAGCCTGCAAGAGTTTTGATTAAATGTATCATCCAGGAGGTTCATTTCAAAGCTAGAGGTAATTCAAAAGTTGCAAAGTGACCAGTGGCAGAGTCAAAATTTTCACTGAGGTTTAGAATATAAAAAAGTAAATATACGAAGAAGTCAAAGGGGTTTAACATCTACTATATACACATAAAAAATAATTTTAACCGTGTATAAATAGTATTTTTTTTCCGCTGAAGGGGGTTCCCCCTTCAGACCTATGTGGCTCCGCCATAGAAAGTGGCTAGAGCAGTTTAATTGTTACCCTGTGTAATCATACTTTCATTCAGCGACTGGGTACGCACTTCGCCCTGTGGAAGGGGGCAATCAGATGGCTGCTTCTTTTCCATGCGCTTTGCTTCGCGTCTGTCTGTCTTCATTCCAATCATCGTAGTTCGATCGATCAACCTGGTAGCTCTCCGCTAGGAGAGAGCTAAATGGCGTAGGGAAAAAAATACACCTAGATAATGATCCACCATTTTGGGTGGATCATTATCTAGGTCGGCAGGGTCGAAGAAGACGTGTAAGACACCAAGGGGCCGGGGCATCTTTATTGTAAGACGTCTAGAAGCCCAATTTTGGGCATTTTTGTCCTGCCTATTGAAGACTCAGTCAAAAGTCACATAAAGGCAACTACGAAAGCTCTTCACTTTCATAGCTCCGAGTAAGATAGTCTTGATGAAGCGAATCAAATCTACTTCTTAAACGTTCCCAATATCCATAAAAATCCGAGTCCTTGAGATCTTAGACGTCAGCGGTAAAAATCTCTCTTATTCGGTCACCGAGAAGTCGGACAACTCTTCAGTAACCCAGGGTGATCCGACCCCTTCGATGCTTTTTTCTGTCTTTCTCCTTTATCGAGGAGAATTTAAAGGGAATGTGATCCCCTCTATTGTAATGAACTAATTGAAGTTAGGAGGGCATTCACAAAACCTACCTTACCTTTTTCGGCCTATTGGCTATTGGGTGGGGGCTACTGGAGGAAGACAGGACGGGGCAAAGCTTCAAGTGACTTGTTAAGGCTGTCGAAGAGCAAAGAAAAAAATCACTCAAAGCTCCTCTCCAACCATTCAAGTGGCTTACAGCTCCTCCGGCGAGAGATAATTTGATGCGTTCTTAAGTAAATAGGTTTAGTTTGATGAACTTCTATTAGGACTGTGTCAAGTAGTAGGTTCTTGTTTTTGTACTCAAACGTTCACTTTTGGTATAATACAATTATTTGCCAAAAAAGTGGGACCCATAGAAAAAGAATCTGTATCAAAATAAGAAAACCTAACATAATTAATTGTATTAGGTATAATTATATATTAAGAAAATAAAATTAAGAGTACCTAGTTATATAATGTCCAAAAATAACGCGTGTATAAGTTTGTCATTTAGACATTTTTTCCTTCTCATGCACATTTAGGGAGGAGAATACATTTTTTGTGTCATGTTACCTTTTAGGGGATATTAAATAAATATTGAATTAGAATAGGGTGATAAGAGGCGTCCATGAATTTAAGTGCGTAACTGATTTTCTCAAACAAGTTTAAGGAACACCTTATGTATTTTCCCTTGTCATTATAAGCCATGATAAGGAGTATGATATGTTTTGTATCAATTTCACGCTGTCATCATGAGCAACCTTGAACCATATCAGTCTCATGTGTTTATGAGATTGTATGTTTTATGAGTTATATTAAATCCTTTTTGTTATTTATATGTTGAATCAAACATTCTAATAACATAACAATTCTCACATGACATTATAAAAATAAATTATCGAAAATCAATTGATTTGTAGCAACCCAACCCCTCTTCCGAATATTTCTGTTTCGATTTATGTTTTGAACATGTACATATATTGATATGGTCATTGTGACTTGTAGGTATGGTTTTAAGTTGAGACCATGATTCTAGTATATTTCGTGACACTTGAAGATTTAAAATAGAAGTTGAAATTTAGTAATATCTGGTGCACCGCGATCGCATAGCAAGGCTTGCAATCGTGAGTTTCTGTGATAGGGAAGGGGCCACGAAATCGAAGTAGGCGACACAAACATAGGAAGGTCAACCTTGTTGACTCTCGCTATCGCGAAACCCACATTTGGGAATTTGAGCCAGGTAAACTTGGTCAGTTTCGCAAAAACGAGGCAACGAACCGCAATTGCAAGGGTTTGTTTCATACTTAGTGTGTGAACTCAAGATCGGTTCCGTGAATACGAAGGTCCTTGGGATAATAAATCAGTGACGTGACATAACTATGTTCTTAGAATTTTGGCGAAACTCGCGAATTTGAGATGATTTTGACACAATATCTTCATGAACTATTAAGGTAGTGATTCTTGAGCTTTACTTGCGCTTATTACATAATTATCGATGAATTTCTATGAAAGAAACATGAGATTTGAAGAGGTAATTTTGAATTTGAGCCCTAACTTACTATATATAGAGAAATGAGGTTTTAAACACCTAAATAGACTTCAAAGCTAATCATATATTTGGATTCACTGGATTATGAGTAATCCAAAAACTTATCAAGTGTCAGGGTCGGTTTTGTTGATCAAGATTTGAGTGTTGAGTGTTGAATGTTGAATGTTGACTTTGACTTTGATCAAGTTTAAAATTATGAGGATGAATCAATATGAGTAATTTACCCCGTTATTGCATCTCTTGTATAGATTGAAGGTGTTTGGTTGAGGGAGAACACAAAAAGTCTTGAAGAAGTTTTATGCTTGAAGTGTTTTCGAAGTAAGTGAGGCATTAACCTCTTAATTGCTTGTTTTTCTAAAAACATGATTTATAAGAGTTGCATAAATACATCAGAATAATTTTTAAATGTCTAGTTTTTGTGGGACGAGCATGTGCTAGGGCACAATACTTTTGAAATATATTGAGGTTTGTCTCAAGATGGCTTTTACTTGTGTTTTAACATTATTTTTGTGCTTTAAATAACATGAGTATTATATTGAGCTGGTTGAACGTGTCCTAGCTAAGATTTTGAAGATAACTTTCGTTCATAGTTGCAAATAAATAAACTATACGCTTCTGTTTTAATTTATATATTTGACATTGTGTGATTAGATATATAATTTAAGAAATAAATGAATACTTTTAAAATAAATAATTTAAAATATATAGTATAACATTTTATAAGTCTTTTAAAGCTTGTGATTTTAAATATATTATATTTGTATGTATATAAAATCTATCATTAAGTGTAACATGATTCAAATCAAAGTTTCTCACATTTTTAAAATATATCATTTTCTTTAAAATAAATTAATAAAAAAATATCGTCATCTTTTTTAGAATGAGAATATATCCATGTAAAAAAAATGAATTTCAAAGTAATAGAAAAAGTACCCAATTATGAACGAAACAAAAGATGCTTTCTTTTTTCCGTTACTTTTCTTTTGAGAAGTTTGTTTGCACTTTTTTTATCATCTTTA
Source organism: Anisodus acutangulus (assembly GCA_029783415.1). Classification (NCBI taxonomy): domain Eukaryota; kingdom Viridiplantae; phylum Streptophyta; class Magnoliopsida; order Solanales; family Solanaceae; genus Anisodus; species Anisodus acutangulus. The sequence goes on along the minus strand of CM056493.1, from coordinate 13,315,883 downwards.
TGGACCAAAGCAGCAGATGTTTATTACAGTATATACAGTGACTTTTATGATACTTCCATAATTTGCAATCATACACCCAAAAGACTTTTATCTTTTCATTCTGGTCCCAATTTTCTGGGTGTAACTACCCACATGATTGTTGGGTTTTGCAAACTACTATATTTGTCGCCATTTGGCCACTGTTGCCCAGTTTCTTGAGGGAGAGAAAGCAAAATAAAGTCCCGAGCATAGCTGGATGACAAAGGAGAGCGTGAGTTCGAATCCTGATAGGAGCAATTTGCTCTCTTCTTGATAGGATCTTGTAGGTGATATCAGTTGTTCTATTTTTAAACTCTAGTCATTCAGGCACATTCTGCAATTTACTGATTGTAGGTGGGATCGGAATTACTAAATTCAGGAATAATTTGGCGTAAGCCGAAAACCTGTATATCAAAAATAAATAAAATAAAAGAGAAAGCAAAATAAATTCAAATTTCTTGTCTGAATCCTAAACAAACATCATAAATTGTCTAACGCCACTCATAGGATTATCCTTCTGTCTAGTCTTTTATGTCGTTATTAGGCTCTAACAGCAACAGAAGTTGCAGCCAAGACTGAAACAACCATCTTTTCAGGAAAAAAAATTATCCTTCTTCAAATTTTGCTAAAGAATTAGATTTTATCTTGTTTTTGGTTCTTTTTTATGGACCCATTTGGATTCTTGATTTATTTGTTCTAGTTGATGCAACATTAAACATGCACCCTTCTTTTTCCTCCACTAATGCACCTGATTCTTCACCTTTGGCAGCACCCATTTTTTCAGGTACTCTATTTTACATGTTAATCTTTTGATCCAAGGGTTTATTGGAAACAATCTATTTATCCCACAAAGTAGATGTAAGGTCTGCGTATATCCTACCCTTTGCAGATCTCACTTGTGTGATTATACTCAATATGTTGTTATTGTTGTAATCTTTTTTTTCCCTCAAGGGCTCAGAGTTTTCTGAATTTTGCTTCAAGATCCAAATTTAAATTTCAAATTATGGGAGCTGTCATAGAAGTGCATTTAAGTGGGATTTTTTTTTTCGGATTCTTTTGACCAAATCCTCTTAATATATGAATTTTTCTTGTTGATGTTTGGTTTTTAATTTCTAGTAGGGGCTAGTAATTATTTATTTTCCATTTTATCTTCAGTAATTTGAGCCATACCCTTTGGATTTATTTCTTAGATTTCATTCCATATTTAATTCAAAGGTGTCAACTTTGACTATGATTGACTTGTATTTATTCAGAGGTTGGAGTGGGAAGTCAGAAGCACCATATGGATCAAAATAGGAAGCTGCTCATAGCACTCATTGCAGCTTCTACTGCATTGGGAGCAATCATCTTCTTCATGTTTTGCTTCTGGATTTATCACAGGAAGAAATTACACAAGTCTGATAAGGACAGCAATTATAGCTCAGGTACATTTCTTGTTCTTCACATATTCACACTTGTGAATTTGGGCTTTTTTCATTTTTGTCCCGTCGGCCGAAACTAATTACGGGCACTAGCCAAAATATACAAAATCGTGTATATGATATGTATATTTATACTTAATATACAAAACCTATACATTTACTTGCTATTATTCTTTTGAACGGTCCAAAAAATGTAATTCTCCCTATGAATTATGGTTGTGTGGTACATAGCTTTGAGTTCTTTTACTAAGATTCTTGATATTGGATTGTTTCATTTTGAAGATGCTGTGAAGGGGATTGCATTAGGACCAGTTATGTGTAAATTCAATTCTTTGAAGTCCACTTGTAGTAGGAAAGCATCTATATCTTTAATGGAGTACAAGACATTAGAATCAGCCACCAACGAGTTTCAAGAAAGTGAGATTTTGGGTGAAGGAGGTTTTGGATGTGTATACAAAGCTAAATTGGAAGACAATTTGTATGTAGCTGTCAAGAAACTACAAGGGGGAACCCAGGATGCCATTAAAGAATTCGAGGTACCATGTTTTATCAAACAACTGTCACTGATTTGTAACTTCTTGTTGTTTTCTTTCTCTAAAAAAAAATGGATTGCAGACTGAGGTAGAGTTGTTGAGTCAAATTCAACATCCAAATATAATATCACTGTTGGGATATTGCATTCACGGTGAAACAAGATTGCTTGTGTATGAACTCATGCAGAATGGATCTCTAGAAAGTCAATTACATGGTATTAAATTTCAACAACTCAAGTTAGTATTATATTACTCTTCTAGTTGTCATTTTCTTGATTTGATGGGGTTTTTTTTAGGACCTTCTCGTGGATCAGCATTAACTTGGCACCACAGAATGAAAATTGCCCTTGATGCAGCAAGGTGAGTAGGGTTATGTTAGAAAGTAGACAAGACCATGTGGTTATTTAATTTGAATTATTGACATTTGGTAGTAACAAGTTGCTACTGTTTGACCAGAGGAATAGAATATTTGCATGAGCACTGCAATCCACCAGTGATCCATAGAGATCTGAAATCATCTAATATTCTTCTAGATTCCAACTTCAATGCAAAGGTAAAAACTTTATTAGAATTTCCATTACTTGCTGTCGCGATCTTACATTATGCAGCGTAAAAATGGACCCTTCCTCTAGTTTTCGCTCTTAATGTTGTGTTTAATTTCAGCTCTCAGATTTTGGTCTTGCTGTGTTGGGTGGGGCTCAAAACAAAAACAACATCAAGCTCTCTGGAACTTTAGGTTATGTAGCCCCAGAATACCTGTTAGATGGTATGCATTCTTAACTCTCTCATCTTCTACTGTAGAAATGATTTCCATTTTCCTTTACTCTTATTTCCTTTCTGTATATAGAAAAAGATAATTAATTAGTTACGATGAATTTTGAACAAAAGTTGAAAGATCATTTTCAAAGTATACTTAAGCATAGAACTGCACATGTGAGTACAGTGGACAATATGATTGTTACAGCAAAAAAGTATAATTGCAGCTACTTTAACATTGAAATCCTTTGACAATGAGGGGCCAGTAGTCACAAGAAGTCTTTATATTATAAGAATTATTTCCTTTTAAGTTCATAAATCCAACTAAATTTGCAAATTAGGACACTAAAGAGGATATGGAGTTCTCTATTCCAATACAAATAATCTGCCATAATTTAGTACAAGTAGTTTATGTAATAGTGTCACTTTGATTTTTCTTCTCTTCCATTTTCCTTTCTCTCTGAAAGAGTTGGCAATTTTTTTTTGTACAGGCAAGTTAACTGATAAGAGTGATGTTTATGCTTTTGGAGTTGTTCTTTTGGAGCTTCTATTGGGAAGGAGGCCTCTAGAGAAACTGGCACCAACTCATTGCCAGTCTATAGTCACATGGGTAAGTAATGCTCTCAGATCCAATCTATTTATTGAATATTTCCTCTTTATGACACCCCATTTGGTTTATCTTTTGAAAATTGAACCTCATTGCTCTTAACTTTTATGGAATTACAGGCCATGCCTCAACTTACAGATAGATCAAAGCTTCCAAATATTGTGGATCCTGTGATACAAAATACAATGGACTTAAAGCATTTATATCAGGTTTGTACAAAAATGCTCTCAAGGCTAACGACATTCAGATTCATCAAACTTTCCCTCATTCTTGCCTGCAAAATTGAGCTAGCTTTAACTTTGAAATGTGACATTTAATACTTCCTTGCCCTTTTATTAGGAAGAGGTTGTGAGAAAATGAGCGACTACCATTAGAAAAAGCCATTTAAGTATAGAAATTACTCCCCCCGTCTCATATTACTTGTCCACTTCCCCCTTTACACGCCCCTTAAGAAATGGTGCATTTTTACTACATTACCCTATCTCTCTCCAATTAATTGCATTCCAATCAATATCGATTACTTTAAAAAACAATTAATGTTAAGGACAAAATAGAAAAACTTTACTTAATTCTATCTTGGTTTTGTAAATTGACAAGTATTTTAGTTCAACTATTTTTAGTAATGTGGACAACTAATATGGGACGGAGGAAGTAATTACATATCTATTCAGGATTAGGCTGGCTGGGCCGGGTTTTACTTTCTAACACTATTCCTACAACTTTGAAGACACTAGCATTTGGCATATCAACTGACATCAACTGGAGAAAGCTTAACATCAGAAAAAGTGAAAGAAATAATCTCTTGATTATTTTCATTAATGAATGAGTATATTTACAATCTCCATAATATGGAAAATCCTATTCCTATTCTAATCACAAAATCTCATTCTATTTGTACAAGAATTCTACAATTATGGTAAGTGTACAATGCTAATTAACTACAAATAATATATTACCAAATATAGGTATACACGGCTGTGTATACCGTGTATATCACGGTTTTCTATTTGTCTAGGGTTTTCGTGATATACACGGTATACACAAGGCATTGTTTATGCCGTGTATACCTTGTATATTATGGTATACTTTCACACCCCCGCAGTCATAGTGGACGCTGAGACTGTCCCTAAAATCTTCAAATAGTACTGAGGGAAGACCCTTAGTAAAAATATCGGCGATTTGGTACCTAGAAGGGACATGGTAGACGTGTACTTGTCCACGAGCTACCTTTTCGCGAACAAAGTGGATATTCATCTTGATGTGTTTAGTGCGTTGATGTTGAACCGGATTACCAAAAAGATAGACTGCACTAATATTATCACAATATACCAAGGTAGCTTTCTGAAAGGGACAATGAAGTTCTAAGAGAAGATTACGTAACCAACATGATTCAGATACCACATTGGCGATCCCTCGATATTCGGCCTCTGCACTGGAGCATGGTAATGTACACTATCTCTTTGTAGACCATGAGACCAAGTTATTACCAAGAAACATACAATAACCAGACGTGGAGCGTCTGGTGTCTGGACAGCCACCCCAATCAGCATCTGTATACGAGACAAGTGTAGAGACCGACGATGGATATAGATGCAAGCCATAGTCAAGTGTTCCCTGGATGTATCGTAGAATGCGTTTGAGCGCATTCATGTGCTCAACCCTAGGATCATGCATAAACAAACACACATGTTGTACGGTATACGTAATCTCTGGTCTCGTAAAAGTAAGATATTGAAGAGCCCCTGCAAGACTGCGATAGTGGGTGGGATCCTCATAAGGTGAGCCAGCCGCAGCACCTAGCTTGAGTTTAGTATCAACTGGAGTGGAAGTAGACTTACACGAGGACATACCAACGCGCTCAATAATCTCAGCGGCATACTTCCTTTGTGATAAGAATAACCCACTTGCATGACGAGTGACAGCAATTCCCAAAAAATAACTCAAGGTCCCCAAGTCTTTCATAGCAAACTCAGAACTGAGTAGTGTCATGATAGACTTGCGTAAATCATCAGAAGAAGCAGTCAAGATAAAATCATCCACATATAATAGAATATATGTCAGGGAAGTACCACGACGATATATGAATAGAGAATTATCAGACATGCTATGAGAAAACTCAATAGTAGATACATAGTCAGCAAATCTCTTATACCAAACCCGTGGGGCTTGTTTAAGCCCATACAAGGACTTTTTCAATAAACAAACATGATTAGGATATCTAGGGTCTCGAAAACCCAAAAGTTGATGCATGTAAAATGTCTCCTGAAGATCACCATGTAAGAAAACATTTTTCACATCTAATTGATGAATGGGTCATGCTTTGGAAATAGTTAGACTGAGAACAGTGCGAATGGTAGCCGGTTTGACCACCGGACTAAATATTTCACCACAATCCACGCTAACCTGTTGCGTTTTACCATCACCTACAAGACGAGTCTTATGCTTTGTAAAAGAACCATCAGAATTATCTTTATGAGTAAAAATCCACATAGACCGAATAATATTAACACCAGAAGGACGGGGTACCAACTCTCACATCTTATTTTCAATAAGAGCATTATATTCATCGTTCATAGCCAATTTCCAATTTAGGTCATTTAATGCAAACATTGGGTTACGTGGTAGTGAGGATTTAGAGACATTAGAATTGAGATTAAAATATTGTTTTAGCTTTAAAATACCCATTTGACTACGAGTAACGGGCCCATGACTCGAGGTAGAATTGAGTGGATTTTGGGCGATGGGTGAGTGGTGATGAGCAAGCGGCGGTAGTGGGCCCTCCGCCCAACAAGCTAAACATGGGCGGAACTAGTGGGTGGACCATTTGGAGCGATCGAGATCGCCATCGGGCCGTGGTTACGGCCTCACCGGGCAAAGGCGATGGAACAGTGGGAATGTGTGGGCCAACAGGCAGTGGGCCTGCTGACATCTTTTGGTCACGGGATAAGTTCGATAAATGTTGGATAATATATGGGGAGATCTCGTCATCTAAAAAATTGTATGAACTAGGCACGGGACTACTCACTTTAGCAAATGGAAATTGGGTTTCATCAAAAATAACATGGCGACTTATTATGATTTTATTAGACTATAAATCAAAATATTTGTAACCACGATGATTAGATGGATAACCCAAAAACACACAAGCGGTAGAACGGGCTTGAAGTTTGTTAATTGTACTGGATGAAAATAGTGGATAGCATAAACACTCAAAGATCCTAAGATGTGAATACGAATGATTCTTATTATAGAGAATTTTGAGAGGAGATGTATATGCCAATCCTTTGGTATGAAGAATGTTAAGGAAGTAAGTAGTCATTTGTAGAGCATGATGCCAAAAAGAAGAAGGTACGGAAGCATGGGCCAATAAAGTTCGGACAATATTATTAATGCTACGAATTTTCGTTCGGCTTTCCCATTATGTGAGGACGTATGAGGACATGAGAAACGAAAAACTATGTCATTAGCATCACAAAGTTCCTGAAACAACCCATTATCATATTCTTTGTCATTATCACATTGAATATTTTTTATTTTTCGTTCGAATTGGGTATGGATGAATGCTCTAAATTTTAAGAATGTAAAAAACACTTGAGATTTTTTCGCTAACGGAAAGGTCCATAAAAATTAGAATAATCATCCAAAAATAAAACATAATAACGATGGCCCAAAGAACTTAGAACGAGAGAAGTCTATAAATCGCTATGAATAATGTCAAAATGCATCAAAGTAAGAAAAGTAGAGGCTACAAATGATAATCTAACATGTTTTCCTAACGGACAGAAATGACAAATTGGAGTACTACGCGTACTCTTACAAGAAAGAAAATTGTTTTTATGCAAAGAACAATAGACGATCCAGGGTGACCCAAACATGCATGCCACACGGAAAGAGCTAGAGCTGCAAATGTCGATGGCATGGCTGGACTCGAGAGATTGGTGGTGGTCATGAGTGGATAAAGATCTCCCCTACTATTGCATCTCATGAGAGGTATCCCGTTTTGAAATCCTTCACAGAAAACCCAAATGGATCAAAATTAACAAAAACCCAATTATCAGTGGTGAATTTTCAGACAGACACCAAATTTTTAAGTTAGGGGCATGAATGGTATTTTTCAAGACAAGAGGTGGATGTGGGGGAGACAAAGTTGTATGACCGTAACCATGAATAAGAATTAAGTTGCCATTACCAACAATAATGCCACGATTTTTGCTCAAATTGAAATAAGACGAGAGAGTATATTGGTCGGACGTCATGTGTGAAGTGGCGCCTGTGTCCATGTACCAATTCGGGTCTGGAGGATTTAATTCAAGTGTATGCATGGCGGCCTCAATATTGGTGGGTGTCGGGATCGGATTCGGGCCCACAACAGTGAAGGCCTGCGGGGGTCGAAGCCCAAGCAGACCGGCCTGCTAACCCGACCCAGATCGCGGTTGGTTGTTACCGTAAGGATCTGAAAAATTGGGCATGTGATTGGGCTGGACCGGGGCCCAACTGCCTGGGAAATAACTGGGCGGGCAGTAGGTTGGACTGAGCCACTAGCCACTGCCAAGAGGTCCACGACTGAGACCAGGCGGGCTGGACCCAGTACCCCGAGGCCCACTGCCGGCGTTGCTACTGTTCCATCCGCCGCCGTTGTTGCCGCCGTGATTTTTGCCATTATTTTTACGGTTTTGATCCTTCTTGCCACCACCGTTGTTGCGGTTTTGGGCCGAATTGTCAACAAACCCGTGGAGAACTTGCGTCGGTAGCCGCCTTTTTTTCCAAGCCAGCTTTTTCTAAAGTGAGCATCGAACGGGCTTGATAAAAAGGTGGAAGCGGATTACTTTGACGGAGGAGAGTCCCAACGCCATTATATGCCTCAAATAGACCTGCAACCATTTGTAGAACAATACGATTATTGGTAACATGCGCTCCAACGTTACGGAGTTGGTCCTCCAATTCCTTGAGTCATTTACAATAAGTTGAAACATTCGGAAAACCTTCCATGCTGACTTGTGAAAATTCTTGCTCAAGGGTGACAACTCGGGAATGTTGGTTATCCTGGAATATTTCACGCAATCTATTCTAGGTAGCCATAGCGGTAGTGTCTGGTTCAATGATCGTCTGTAAAAGGTCGGTAGAAATAGTGGAGTAAATCCACTGAAGGATGGTAGTATCAAGAGTGATCCATAACTGAGGATCCTCCGCGGGTGTAGGGATATCAGGAGGAATTATGTGATGGAGGACTTGATGTGAGATTGAGTGAATTTTGAACAATTCTGCCCACGTCGCATATTGGACATTCTCCATCAATAGGAATGTGGTTCTTGATGTTGGAAACAGTAAGGGCAGGATGAAACATGTTCTTTGACGTAGACATAACGAAAAAACAATAGGTGAATTGAGGTATTTGGAAGAAAATTTGGGAAGAGATGAGGTAATGTTGCATGGATTTCGAGAATTGACACGAAAATTGAGGCAGCGGAAGAGAGGAAAATCGGTAGAAGCACCTAGACTTCTGATACCATGAAAGAAATAATCTCTTGATTATTTTCATTAATGAATGAGTATATATACAATTTACAATTTTCATAATATGGAAAATTATATTCTTATTCTAATCACAAAACCTTATTCTATTTGTACAAGAATTCTACAATTATGGTAAGTGTACAATGTTAAATAACTACAAATAATATATTACCAAATATAGGTATACACAGCTGTGTATACCGTGTATATCACAGTTTCCTATTTGTCTTGCATTTCCGTGATATACACGGTATACACAATGCATTGTATATGCTGTGTATACCTGGTATACTTTCAAAAAGAACATTCATAGAGTCAACTGACATTTGTTTGCACTAGCTGAAAACTTGTTATTTTCAACTACCTCAGAGCACTGAAATTGTGGTAACGTGTAGGTTGCTGCAGTTGCTGTGTTGTGTATTCAGCCAGAGGCAAGCTATCGTCCCCTAATAACAGACGTATTACATTCCTTAATCCCCCTTGTTCCGGTAGAATTAGGTGGTACGCTCCGAGTTACTACACAACAGCACGTGCTGGCGCCTTCAGAGAGCTGAATTTTGTCAAATGGTTTCTTTTGTTCCAATTATGTATGGTGTCTGCAACTCAAAGTTGCTGCCTGACCAATTTTTCATCACATTTTTAGCTATTATAATACAACTCATGCAAGTCAAAGGAGGGGATGTTGGTCTTGCCCGACCAGAAGATAATTCCAGTGAAGCAAGTAAAATTTGATTTATGAAATTGTTGTATATAGAAAAATCACCTGAACTGTTAAATGTATTCAAAAAAATTGGATTTATCATTTCCGGCTTAATTTAATTGATTTGTATGTGTGTTGAGTAAGTAGGATCTTTACATTAAAGTTTTTCCTTCTCCTTTCACAATAAGAGGAGTGAGAAAAATTCTCCATTCTTTCAATTGAAGATTTTACATACCACTTCTGCAAATATTTATTATATTTTGGGCTACTGCTTCAATAAAAGCTAAGTAATAAAAGGACCATAGAGTCTTTATACTTTTTAAAAGTATCATATTTAGTCCTTTAATGATTTTTGCAATCAGTCCAGTCCTTTTAACTTTTACTTTGGTCTCGTCTAGGCCTTCCACCAATTTTAACCATTAAAACTTGTATTAATAAGGTTTAATCTTGGTATTCTTCCTAACATACAAGAAAAAAAAGGAGGAAAACTAGGTTCGTGTTTATTCAAAATGGGAATTTATTGGAGAGATATCCTTCTGGAATTATGAATATACCATTATGCAATATTCAGTTTATCTGTCCTAGTTTGTTTGGTATTCTTTACTTTACTTATTAAAGGTCAATATGACTACTTACTAGAGAAGTAAATTTAGTTAGTAATTTCAAAATTGTCAAAAATGGCCCTCAATTAATTTGCCCTTATTGTAACTTTGGTCCCAAAAAATGTCCTTATCATTAGTTGGTTCAGATTTGCTCCTCAACTTTTGAAATACATCTAACACTACAAGCTTACATACAATTAGCTCAGTAAAACCGTAGCCCAAGAGATCCCAATAGGCCAGAGACCGTAAAATCCAAATCACAAGCAAAAATAGGAAGAAAAAAAAAATGCTAATTTAAATAAATCAGACGAACCCATAAGAAGTAACTAGCGAAATATGTAATCTTTAAATTACGCCACAATATCAAAATAGCATTTCAGAATCTTGAGAAACACATAAAAGTACTTAATTCTTTTGGAAAAATCAAAACCCACCTCAAAGATACAATCAACAAAAAACCGTTTGAATTCTTGGAAGCAAAATAAAACAAAAAATAGAAAAGACTCGATCTTTTGCAAGTTCAAGATTGGTGAAGTCCAGGGTTTAACAAGAACCTCGTTGGGTTTTGTTCTTAATATAAAAAAAATTGATCCACTAATAGGGTAATTCACACGAATGCCCTATCTTGGGATGGTGTTTAATTTTTGCCCTCATATATGTAGTCTTTAATTTTTTTTTCCTTTGACACTTTAAGTAATAAAAAAGTGATCGAAAATACTTCTGACATAAAAGAAAAAAATAAAAATCAGCCAGAATAAGTTTATATTTTTGCATCATAATATAACACAAATTATGTCTTGCAATGCACAACAAGTTATGCCGCTTAATTCCTACAGAACTAATCTCGATAGAGGCATAAGTTCAGTTCAAAATCTACAAGTTATGCGTAAGGCATAACTTAGTTCCTACAGTACTTATGTCGAACAAGGAAAAAGTTCTCTAAACTTATGCCGAGCGAATTGGATACTATACAACTTATGCCGGATCACTTCATTCCTACAGAACTTATGTCGAACAAGATAAAAGTTCTCTAAACTTATGCCTTGTGAAATTAGGTTGTTTACCCGTAAAACGGTACAGTTGAATTTTTATACGTGGTTAAGGACACGTGGATCTCAAGTAACACGTTAGATAAGAATTATGCTTAAGATAAATAACAATAAGACAAAGTAAGCAATAATCAGTCTGAGTCTTGAGATAGCTTCTGAGTAAAAGTGACGATAACTTGTATGTAAGCACATAAATCAAAAGAATATTAGTAATTATATTGTGAAAAGCAAGAATCTGATGGGTTACAATGTAATGATGTACCCTATTTATACGAGAGTTACATGGGTACACAGCCCACGAAATATCCCCTCATAAATATGCCAATAATTGGACAATCAATATCTCAATAAATGCTATTAAAAGGTTGTTAGAAATCATGTGACCGGATTGAGTAACTGTCATCTGTTACTATGTAAACGACTCTCAGCCTTCTTTAATACTGATACCGGCTCTACTCACGCCGCACCGGTATCATGCATATCAACCCGGTTGTGTTGTAAACTAACATGGGTCTGACTCAGCATCATACTTCACGTGTCAGGTCATAATTCGTACAACTATTTTATACGAATTTTACCCTATACACATAGTCCCTACACTTTTCAGTGGCAACTCTTCGTGCAACCGGGAAGTGAATTTGAATTACCAACCAATCGACACTTCGTGTTTTGGTGGGAAATTCCAGGAAATGGTGTCCACATATTTTGATGATCCAATTGTCACCTTAATGAAATGATGACATCCTCCCACCTTTCCTCGATTTATGAGAGACCTACAAAGTAATGATGAGGTGCGACATCTAATCGTCCCTGATATGTCATCCACGTGTTGCCGTCGATTAGCATGCAATACCTCATATTTTCAAATGAAGCCGTCGCTTCTTTACTTATAAATACCCCATCAACTCGAAGGTTCAGCCATTCTTCTCTCATTTTTATAAAAAGCATCCTCAACTTTCTGACTACCTTCATCATCTTTATTGCAAACATGACTAATCCTTCCAAGCACGGCAACACTTCTTCTCACAAGAGAAACCCTAACTCCCAAACAAGGACCCCTTCTCACCAAAATCCTTTGATTTTTTATACCGAGATCATGGTATTCCATCCATGATCTTCAAAAAACAACGTCCAGAGTCCTAATTGGCGGTAGGGATACCTCTAACGGTGATTTCAAAACCCGAATAGCTGCTGGGAAATAATTGAGGTCCTAATCCCTTCTAGTGAAGAAAAGGTTACTTCTTACAGAGAAGGGTACTATTATGTTTATACTTACCCTTTTTCCATGAAACTCTGGAAGAAAATTAATGGCGTCATTCTAGGATTCTGTCGCTGGTACAAAGTATGCATAGCCCAAGTGGGTCCTCAGGTCTGGAGAGCAGTCGCGTGCATCCGACATTTTGCTCATGAAGCCTAATTCGATCTTACCCTGGACCATCTGATTCACCTTTATTCTCCGCGCAATTTCCGTGATGGAGTCCTTAACTTGCACCGTCGAGGAAACAAGACCATTATTGCCAGTCTTGATGATGATCGTGACCGAGGTTGGACGTAAAGATTCATCCTTATTCAGACTGTTGATCTTGTTCCCCCGATAACAACCGCCCGATCCTGGAGCGATGGAACTACCACCGTAAGTTTGCTTTAACGATGCCTTTTTTCTTATACATTTCATTTCTTCTTTTGACCGAGTTGAATTCCTTCCCCAGCCACCATATGGGAGCTTGCGGACATTGACGACCTTGGGACCTGGGTTCAGAATATCCTCAACGTCTCCACCCCAAAACTTTAAACATGGAAAAAACTTGCTTTCATGATGAAATGTGCAACTCACAACCACAGTATGCATCGTAACTCGTATTTCAAATTTCTTCCTTGACCTTTTAACAAAATCATTTTTTCTTTTTGCTAGGTCTTTCCAAATCAACGAACACCGCTCCTCCTAAAGAGGAAATTGCTGACTCAGAAGCAGCTGCTCGCATGATTGAATAGGCCCATTAATAGAAAAGGCAACGAGGTGAATCCTCTGCTAGCCCCCGGATAGGGAAAAACATTTAAAGAAAAAGACCTCCGATCATCTCGACCGAACTCCTCCCAACTTTCCCGACAGTGCCGATTTGACGGTTGGTTCTCTTTCGATGGTGGACCTGGATGATAAAGGTCCCGAGAAAGAACAACATATGGAAATAAGGAGGAATGAAACCCTCATACTTTTTGCTAAAATGGAAATTGCCAGTCATGGCACCGGCTATACTACTGCCTCCTTTGCCCCGGCAAGTTCCGTTTCTCGCCAGCCCTGGCATGCACCTTCTGATACCTCTCGCCTTCCAATTGTTGAAGATCTTGGATCCCCTTTTATGCCGACTATGGTCCTAGAAGAAGATAATGAAATTTCCTCTTCCCCGGACTAGGTTTCTTCTTCATATAGGGATGAGTTGGTAAATTAATACCCAACCTCGATAGCTCAGCCTGCAGAATTCCGGACTGTAACCTTCCAACTTCCTGCCGACTCTTTTTTTGTTCTAAGCCCATCAGAGTGTCTAACTATATGAAGCACGTGGCATCGGAAAAGGACAAGTAGAAAACTCATCGGGTGTCTTCTAAGTGCATTATGAATGAAGGGATGCATACTGCATCCAAGGTATCGCTCTTTTCCAACTCGCTTATGCTTTAATTTTTACCGCAAAAACCCCTTTTGACAAATACATCCAACTTCCATGCTAACTTTCTCTGTTACGAAGGGCTCCAACACATGATTGAAGAAAAAATCATCTTGAAAACTGAAAGGGACAACGTCGTTCATCGACTAACAGTTGCAGAGGTGAAACTTGCCAAGGTTGACGAGCTACGCAGAAAACTTAAGCAATTGAAGGAAGAAAAAGATGCTTATAAGAAGCAGGCTACATTACACGAGGATTGGGGCGGTGATTGGCAGAAAAAGTGGAATGAGGCTTCAAACACTATGTCAGATCTGACTATGCGACTTTCCGACCTTGACGCTAATGTGGGTTCCTTCTCCGATCGTCTCCAAATTAAATAAACAGAGATAGAAGCTCTGAAGAAAGAGACTGAATGTTTGAGGTCCCGTCTTCTACTTCAGCTGCTCAAAATGAGAGACAATGGGAAGAGATTATTGAGTTGACCCGGGCCAATGAACTCCTTTGTACCATCGGTACCGAGCTTACTCAGGTCGTTCAAACTACAGAGGATGAGGTTCATGCCACCATTGACAAGTACACTCTTGCCATGATCAAGAATAGTTACATGATGCGCCGAAAAGCTTTGGAAGTAGTGCAAATCGGGCTCATAAACATTAACGAGGAAATTGTCAAGGCCCATAAATTAGAATTGGCCTCTGCTGATAGCCCCAATGGCTCTCTATCCATGAAAGAAGACAGTGCTTCATCTGGGGGGGGGTCCAAAGATGACGAAGTCTTGCCGGAAGCTGAAGATCCTCACTCCAAAGAGCATGTGCATTCTGCCTATGACAATGTACCCGGTGCATCAACCTCAAACCAGCCTCACTTAACTCCTATTTCTCAGAATATATTGGAAGTACCAAGGACACCACCAGAAACACCCGACGGAGCATAGAGCGGACATGCCGTAACCTTTCACGCGGGTTTTTATTTTAGTTTTTTGTTTTGTTACCGGGTCACTTTTGGGCCCGGTTAGTAACTTTTGTATCTGAACTAATTTCAGTCCGGAAAACACATGAATGAATAGTTTTCCCTTTTTGCAATTTTTCTCCAAGTTTTTCATTCGTTATTTGTTTTCATAAGCAAGCATTAGTTTCAAAATTTATTACTTTGCTTTATGAACCGGAACCTATTTTTTGAAGTTCACCTTATCTGAATAGGTTAGGACTTGAAGCTTAAAAACTTTCCAATAACCTTAACTAAACTCCACAGATGTGTTTTCTTTTCATCCTTAATATGGGTTTCTTATGTCCTCATAAGTTAGTTCTAGACTTAACTTATTTCCGAACAACTTAAAAACCCTGATACTTCTTGTACCCGTAGCCTTAACTTTTCTGTTAAGATTTTAATAAGAGAGAGCCCTTATTTTTAATGGTGTTGTAGAATAGGATGTCTCCCATTCATTATGGTACAGAATTTTTGATATGTTTAATATAATAACATATGTTTTATGCTCATGATGGCAAAGATTCATTAATCATAAAAGAAAATTTTCATTGATTTCTTTGAATTACAAATGTGAAGTCAATTGTAACAATAATACGGCTGCCATCTAGTGTGGTCAGTCCGGTTACATATATGTTGAATATTCAGGCAGTCTCCAGTATTCAAAATTTTAAATTTTCACTCCATTTTCGGTGTATGGCCCCCCAGTATTTGAGACTTTACGCTATGAAGACTTGAATACTAGATATACTTCTTCAGTAGTAAGATCAATAACATGCTTATATCATAGTGTTGTCTCATTAAAAACCTTGTTGGAAAAATCCAATTGGGACAAAAACCGGTCGAAGGGAAAAATAGTGCAGTGCATGCTTTGACTTACTATACATAGTACTTCTTCAAGTGACTCACATTTCAATTGCTATGAAGTATATTCCCCTATTGGTATGCAAGTTGATAAGCTCTTTTACCGGCGATGCTGGTTACAGTATATGGTCCTTCCTAATTTGCTCATAGCTTTCCAGCATTACGCTCATGAGTACTCTGGTTGACTCTCTGGAGTACCAAGTCCTCGAGTTTGAAGTGTCGGAGGTTTGTGCGCCGGTTGTAGTAATTCTCCATTCTTTGCTTCAGAGTCACCATCCGAACGTATGCAAAATTTTGACGTTCCTCAAGTAAATCTAGGTGTAAGGACATTGATTCTGTATTTGAATCCTCCTCAGCCCGGAGGTATCTCAGGCTGGGAGTTTCAACTTCCACCGGAATCAAGGCTTTTGCACCATAGACCATGGAAAAAGAGTTTCTCCGGTACTTGTTTTTATCGTGGTTCGATACGCTCATAAAATCTGTGGTAGCTTGGACGACCAGTTTCCTTTCGCAACCTCTAATTTCTTCTTCAAATTATGGATTATGATCTTGTTTGTTGACTCTGCTTATCCGTCTGCACTGGGATGATAGGGAGTAGAGGTGATCCACTTGATGTTTAATTCATCAAAGAAATTTGTGACTTGGCACTGATAAAATTCTAGCCATTATTACAAGTTATCTCCTTAGAGATGCCGAAACGACAAATAGTATGTTGCCAGATGAAATCCTTCACCTTTTTCTCCCATATCTTTACGTAAGCTGCAGCTTCAACCCATTTAGAAAAATAGTCAATCATAAAAATAATTTGAGATACATGTCCTAGAGTCGCTAGCAAGGGTTCGCGATGTTCATCCCCCACTTCATAAACAGCCACAGCGATACTACCAGATGCAGCTCCTCTCCCGGTTGGTGTAATAGTTGTGCATGGCGTTGACACTTATCACATTTTTGTATGAACGCATTCATATCATCCTCGATCCGGGGCCAATAGTAACCGACCTTTATAAGTTTCCTCATTATGGATTTCGCTCCTGAATGATTTTCATAGATGCCTTCATGGACTTCTCTCATCACGTAATCTGCTTCATTAGAGCTCACACACTGGGCAAAGGGACCTTAAAAACACCTACGGTACAATTTTCTATCTATGACACTGTACCAGCCTGCCTTGGTCCTCAAAGCTCTGGATGCTCTTAGGTCCTCCGAGAGCTTTCCGTTCATGAGATAATATAAGAACTCATTCCTCCAGTCCCAAGTTAGGCTGGTTGAATTTACTTCGTCATATCCAACAGGATCCAGCGCCGAATGCAATAACTGAACAACTGACTCGGTTTTAGAGCCTTCAGACACCATGTTGGAGCCTAAGTTTGCTAGTGCATCCGCCTCTATATTTTCCTCACGAGGTATATGTACCACCGTCCACTCTTGGAAACGGGACAACAACTTCAAATCTTTTTCGAGATATCTTGACATCCACTCTTTTTTTGCCTCGAACACTCCGTGGACTTGGTTTACTACAAACAACGAGTCACGTTTGACTTCGATGATTTGTGAACCCAGTCCCCAAGCTAGTTCTAAACCTGCAAACAAAGCCTCATACTCCGTTTCATTGTTAGTCAACTGAATACTATGTATAGCTTGTCTTAAAACTTCACCAATGGGAGTTCGTAATACAACACCCAAGCCGGTCCCCTTGACATTCGAGGCACCATCTGTATAAAGTGTCCAGATCCCGGGGGCAGTCCCCGAGACCAGGATGGCCTTTTTTCTGCCTGTGAGGTTACCCCCGGGCTGAAGTCGGCCAAAGGTCTGCAAGTACTTGCGACTTTATTGCAGTCTGGGGTCTATATTCAATATCAAATTCACTTTACTCTACCTCCCATTTAGCCAAGCGTCCGGATAGTTTGGGCTTATGCAACACATTTTTTAAAGGAAAAGTTGTTACTACGGCAATAGGGTGGCATTAAATATAAGGTCGAAGCTTTTGCGACTACATTACTAAGGCAAAAGCCAATCTTTCAAGTAACGGGTACCAGGTTTCGGCACTTGACATGATTCTACTTACATAATAAATAGGAAATTGCGTACCTTTTTCCTCATGTACCAGTACTGCACTTACCGCTACCTTCGAGACTGCTAAGTATATGAGTAGTTGATATCCGTCCTTTGGCTTTGACATGAGCGGAGGGCTGGATAAGTAAGTCTTCATGTCCCTTAGGGCATGCTGGCACTCGGGTGTCCATATAAAGTCATTCTTCTTCTTTAGAAGTGAGAAAAACCTGTGACATTTTTTTGAGGACCGGTATATAAATCTGCTTAAGGCTGCCATACGATCGCTCAACCGCTGCACTGCTTTGACATCTTCTAGTATGTCTGGTATATCTTTAAAAGCCTTTATTTTGTTAAGTTTATCTCGATTCCTCTATGGGAAACCAAGAAACCCCAGAATTTACCGGAACCGACCCCAAAGGCACATTTCTTAGGATTCAGCTTCTTATTGTATTTTCTCAGTACCTCAAAGGTTTCCTGCAAATGATTTAAATGGTCTTCTGCACGAAGACTTTTAACAAACATATCGTCTACATATACTTCCATTGTTTTACCTATTTGCTTGTCAAACATTTTATTTACTAACATTTGATATGTGGCCCCGATAATTTTTAGTCCAAAAGGCATAATGTTATAACAATAAGTATTGAAAGTAGTTTAAAAATATGTTTTTTCTTGGTCTTCCGGGTGCAACTTTATTTGGTTATACCCGGAATACATATCGAGAAAACTCATTATCTCATGCCCGGCCATAGCATCGATCATTTGATCAATGTTCGGTAGAGGAACCGAGTCTTTAGGGCATGCCTAATTTAAATCTTTGTAATCAATGCACATTCTAAATTTATTTCTCTTTTTAGGTACCACAACTACGTTTGCTAACCAATCCAGGTATTTTACCTCCCAGATCGATCTTATATAAGTAACCTAGCTACCTATTCCTTAACAAACATGTTACGGAGTTCGACTATCGGTCGTTTCTTCAGTCGTACCGGAGGGAAACTGAGATCCAGACCCAACTTATGAGTTGTGACTTCTGGAGGAATGCCTGTCATATCTTCCTGAGACCATGCAAAGTAATCAGTGTTAAATATAAGATATTTAAGAATTAAATCCCTGAGCTCCAAGGTTAATCCGGTGCCCAGGTATTGTTGGAAATTTGCCTTTGGCGGGGAGGTGCGTCCACCCATCTTTGATTAATTAAACACTAGTGTTTCGCATGTTGGAGACTTTGTCTCTTCGCACATGCATGATCTACGAAGTGAGTAGATGACTGTAGAGCCAAGAATCATCAAATTTTGTTGAGAAATGAAAGAGATATTGATCCAGAAGTAAGGTGTTTGAGGCATGGAAATATGGTGTGGGACAAATCTACCACATCGGTGGGAATAGGATGAATTGCTCTCTATATAAGTCTCTACAATGGTAAAGGGTTTGGGACCCAAAGGGGTATCCCATGTGTTTAAAGGATGGAGGACCTAGATGTGCTTGGGTTCAAGGCTAAGCCCACACGCGCGCCGCCGCCGCCCGCCCGTCCAGTCCGGTCTCGGGTCACGGGTCGTGGGTCGTGGGCTGTGGGCTGTGGGGGCTTTCTGATATTATCTTTTTGGAACTGTTTTTTGAGGCATTAATCAGCCATTACTTGGCTGATTAACTCTTCCATTATCAGCCCTTCTTCAATGGCCAAGAACAGCCCATAAACCACCCATTAATCTGCCTACTAATGGCCATTAACAACCCTCACTTATGGCTATTAACAGCCTTGTTTGTGGCTGTTGGGCGGCCCTCCTCCATGCTATATATTGATGCCTCCCTTGGCTCAATTCGTGACAGCAATATAGCACACATACGTGACTGAAATTCAGCACAAAACAGTGAGCAAAACATCCAGAGAATAGCACAAAACACATCTCAAAACAGTGAGCAAAACTGTGATGAAAAACAATGAGTTAAGACCCTCATATACACAAGATATACACTACAGAGACACATTATATACACAGAGACACAACAGAAGAGAAGATAGAAACTCTTCCTTCCTTTTCCATATCTTCAGCAAGTCGATTCATATTTATTTTATTCGGCAGGCTCAACCTATTGGCTTTGTAGCGTTGAGATTAAAGTGTTATTTTATCTTGGGAGACTATTATCCGCTAACGTAAACGCATATATACGGGGCAATCTTGTCTTAAGGACAGAGGGTAATCCCTCGACTCAACACACAACGTTGTAACCATCCAGATTTAGTTGTTTCTTGATTTCAGAATATCAAGATTCAAGACACAACAAGCTTGCGTCAGTTCTCAACATTGGCCTTGCAAGGTTATCAACGTTCAAGACATAACAAGCTTGCGGCTGTTTTGAAGATTGACCATTTATTTATCCTTTCGAACACTTGTAATAGTTATTTACTTCCCGTACTGCTTTATACAGTACAATAGAGTACCAACAACTTAAGACAAGAATGTATTGTATTACTATTAGTGTTCGAAAGATGTCGGTCAAAAGTTGTGTGACCAAATCTGGATATGGCAATGGTTTTCTGGTAGAAGAGAGTGATGATGATGAACGTGTTCATGGTGTCACCGCTACCAAGAGTGGTGGGAACAAGCGCTCACGAGAGACTGAGGATGTCAACTGGGACAAGAGGAGAAGGCTGAAGATGTGCTTCTATCTTGCAGCAGAAGGCCTATATCTGTCACAGACAAAGGATCCGAATAATGGTAAGGAGGAAATGGTCACTCAGTCTGATGAAGTGACTGGAGTGGGCCAGAATCCGAAATTGGAATAAGTTATTTTTCTTACTTCTCAAGAATAAAGATTAAATGATGTCTGATTAAAAATGGCTTAAAGTAAGGAGGAATATGAAAATAATTTATATTTCTTACGCTTTAAAATTAGAAGTTTAATCTCATCTTCTTTTCCATTTAAAGATTGGATTTTGTAAGCGACTTAAAAAGATCCGTTCTTTTAAGTGTAATTATTAAAGTGTGTAAAGTATGTTCGCACATACGAGGGAGAAAGATCCACTGACTGTGCGAAAACTGTTACCACAATTAAGTAAGCGCCAACAATTGTCTGGGCACCAATCATAACGGAAGAAGACTAAAAGCTAAAGACGTTGAGCCTGTCATACTATTTGGCAGAAGATCTTTCATAGGATGATATTGGACACTCAGTCATAAAAAGCCTCCGAGCGACTGGAGTGGGGCCATAATTCATTTCATAGGAAAAGTAATGGACACCTAGTAAGGTGGGCCAGAGTTTCCAGGTCTTAAATGATCCGAAGGCCTATAGAAAGGCAGAAAAGAAATTGGACACCTAGTCTGCCAAAGCAACTGAAGTGGGCCAGAGTATCCAAATCAAATATGATCCGATTACGCCCTAACCACGGGCAAAAGGTTGTTCATGTGAAGCAACGCCACCTCTAAAAGTAGAAGGGGTTGGAGAGGTTGTCATCAATAGGACTTCAGGGAAGGAGATCACTCTAAAATGAGGTGATACATGTCCCAAACTTGGTTTAAGGGACGCTGTTGGTCAAGCTGGTTTGAGACTAGTCCAGTAGGTCTGTAATAACTAATAATTGTACAGTATGTCTGTAGCCAAATGAATGATATATTTGTAATCTGTGCATCTATGCCATCATAGAATTAAGACACGTTAAATAGAAAGTCATTCAAAAGCTAGCGAAGTTGAGATTGTTGCCTTCTTTTGACATAAACTCTCAAAATGAATGTGAGGTAGGCGAAGAGGCAAAATCACTTTTTCAAATTCCGTCAAAGGAATAGCGAAAGAAGCACCGCTCCTCTAGAACTTAGTCACACCTTTATGGGTGATTTAAAGTTTATACAAAATAGAGGGGGGAGACAAGTACTTTGTGACCTTTATTGATGATGGTACAACGTATGTAATTCTTTGTTTGTTGAAAAGCAAAGATGAAGTTGTTGAAGCGGATAAGCGCTACAAAGCATAAGTTGGAAATCAACTAAGCCTATGGATTGCGAAATTCGTAGTGATAGAGGGGGAGAATGTGAAGCATCGTTCATTAAACGACTGTTCATTTCTCACCTCAGTCCAACGGTGTTAGCCAAGTGCAAAGTCATACTCCCAAATTATATGGGGTGGCTTGGTAAAAGTTGGAATACCGAAACAGGTCAAGTTGTACCTAAGACTGTAGATTGCATATCCACTGGATCTGCAAATAACAGTAGTGCTTATCGCCTCTTGGCGTCAAAGAATGCTGAATTCTTAGAAGATAATTTTCCTTGAAAAGGACAAAGGAGTAATTGCTCAAGGTTAACAAGAACCCGCGAGGGCCTGACTGTCCGAAACTAGACGTTCCGTATCTACAGGACTCGAAAGTTATTGGCTATCCGGAACTTAATATTCCAGATCTGCAGAACTCAGAAATTCTAGATGTTGAACCGAGACGGAGCAAAGAATGGGACAAAGACTTGTTCCAGTCCTTCTAGCTTGTATGGTTGAGAATGAACCATGGACAATTAACAAATAATTGTCATCTCCAAAAGCGATGCTTTGGAAAGAAGCTACAAAGAGAGAAATAGATTTCCTCATATAGAACCATACTTGCGTAATGGTTGACTTCCTCCGGGAAAAGAACCTTTGGGTTGTGAAAATGGATACTCAAATGTGACTACAAAGTAGATGGATCTACTGATGAGTATAAAGCCTCGGTTACTTGTACAAGTGCTCCCTGTGAGTAGCTTAACATCCTGGGCCATTGCAGACCTGCGTGGCATGGATGTTGAAACAGCCTTCCCAACCGGAGAGTTGGAAGAAGAGGATCAGAGTTGGTTTGTTGGACTGTTGGGCTTCTTCCTGAACTTTCATTTTGGTCCCTGAAATGTTTACATTTTGGTCCTGAAAGTTTTAGATAAAACAGAAACAATGAATCTGACCACAGAAACATTGACTCTGAAGTTAGAAAGCCAACAGTTGGAGAATCAACAGTCTGAAAGTAAAAGTCATATTGAAACAAAGTCTCGATATGAAAGATATGGGTATCACAGATGACATCATAGGAATTGGATTTCTAAGACATCTAACGGAGGTCGATAGTTGACAGTCTCGTTGAAGCCACCAATGGATATGAATCATAGAACTGATTGGAATTATGGTGCACCCATAGACAAAGAGTGATATGCACAGGTCATGTGCAGTTCAATGTATTGTACACACTACAACCGACCTGGTATCGTCCTACAAACAGATCAGTTGAACTAAGGTTCACTGATGATCTTAATACATGATCAATAGAAGGTGTTAAGTCGGATATGACTATATCTGAATTATTCGCTTATCTACGGATTATAGTATTCTGGATGTCCAGCAGTTCTGGGAGAACACTGTGATGCAAACTGGACATCAGATCTGAAGAACACCAAAGCCACAAGTAAATGTGTATGGTGGGTCTTGGAAAAACCTCTAAGCAAACTTACATCGGCCGATTCATGATGGAATCGGAGTTTATCGCTTTATACAAAGCATGAAAGAAGTTGAGTAACTTCATAACACCTTAGAGGACGTCCCTTATTAGGAGAAACCTGTGCCTTCAGCAGTTATACACTATGGCTAGCCGGTCGGCTTCAGGAAGGACACGGATGACGGCGTCTGGACATATCTGTCAGGATTTGTCGGAGACATAAGACCGTATGGCAGTTGATCATCACGGGTATCACTTCCTTATTTACTAACTAAGGAACTATCCGGAGATCAAGTATTCTGCCTGTCTAGGGGAATGGGCTTAAAACCCAAACAATATGAACCTTTGCGGTGGTAACCCAATCATACTGATTGGAGATCCCAAGAATTTAGTTCAATGGGAAAACTAAGCGGCAAAAGGTTCAGTTGAGCGCTTCGGTGGAAGCAAGAAGCACTTCGGATGATGATTTCTGTTCGGAAACATGAATCCAAAGTTGTTCCCGCGATAGACATTAAAGTGCTACCTGCATGGTGGGTAAATGTTAAGCTTCCAAACCTTTAACGATCCTCAAACGGTTGAGGTTAAGGTTGGGGAAACTTTTAATGATTCCTAACACTTGTGAAGTGGGGTATAGCAGGATACCTTGTAGGAGATCACCTATTTAAGTGCGAGGAAGGCCGCATCAAATGAACGCACTTAAGAATCCAAGTGTGTTCACGGCCACAACGGACAAAAACATAAGAAGGAAAACGAATAAGAAGAGTTATTGTGTTGATATCATTGTCTTGGCTTACGCTAAACACTGACGGTTCAAGACATCACGTTCACCGCGCAGTAAGTAAGTCCGATGGTATTCAACTAGGGAAGGTTCAAAGCGAAAGCTACCTCTCCTGATGCAATATATTTTCGCTGAAAGATTGCTGAAATGTAGGCACCTTGTGTGTGCGCCAAAATCTCTCTTTCCTAGAGGGGATTGTTGGAAATTTGCCTTTGACGGGGAGGTGCGTCCACCCATCTTTGATGAATTAAACACTAGTGTTCCGCATGTTGGAGACTTTGTCTCTTCGCACATGCATGATCTACGAAGTGAGTAGATGACTGTAGGGCCAAGAATCGTCAAATTTCGTTGAGAAATGAAAGAGATATTGGTCCACGAAGTAAGGTGTTTGAGGCATGAAAATATGGTGTGGGACAAATCTATCACATCGGTAGAAATAGGAAGAATTGCTCTCTATATAAGTCTCTACAATGGTAAAGGGTTTGGGACCCCAAGGGGTATCACATGTGTTTAAAGGAGGGAGGACCTAGATGTGCTTGGGTTCAAGGCTAAGCCCACACGCGCGCCGTCGCCGTCCGCCGTCCGCCGTCCGCCCGTCCAGTCTGATCTCGGGTCACGGGTCGTGGGTCGTGGGCTGTGGGGACTTTCTGATATTATCTTTTTGGAACTATTTTTTGAGGCATTAATCAGCCATTACTTGGCTGATTAACTCCTCTATTATCAGCCCTTCTTCAATGGCCATGAACAGCCCATAAACCACCCATTAATCTGCCTACTAATGGACATTAACAGCTCTCACTTATGGCTATTAACAGCCTTGTTTGTGGCTGTTGGGCAGCCCTCCTCCATGATATATATTGATGTCTCCTTTGGCTCAATTCGTGACAGCAATATAGCCACATACGTGACTGAAATTCAGCACAAAACATTGAGCAAAACAGCAAGAGAATAGCACAAAACACAGCTCAAAACAGTGAGCAAAACTGTGACGAAAAACAGTGAGTTAAGACCCTCATATACACAAGATATACACTACAGAGACACACTATATACACAGAGACAAAACAGAAGAGAAGATAGAAACTCTTCCTTCCTTTTCCATATCTTCAGCAAGTCGATTCATATTTGTTTTATTCAGCAGGCTCAACCTATTGGCTTTGTAGCGTTGAGATTAAAGTGTTGTTTTATCTTAGGAGACTATTGTCCGCTAACGTAAAAACATATATACGGGGCAATCTTGTCTTAAGGATAGAGGGCAATCCCTCGACTCAACACACAACGTTGTAACCATCCAGATTTAGTTGTTTCTTGATTTCAGGATATCAAGATTCAAGACACAACAAGCTTGCGACATTTCTCAACATTGGCCTTGCAAGGTTATCAACATTCAAGACATAACAAACTTGCGGCGGTTTTGAAGATTGACCATTTATTTATCCTTTCGAACACTTGTAATAGTTATTTACTTCCCGTACTGCTTTATAAAGTACAATAGAGTACCAACAGATATACCTTCCTATCTGGAGTTTCGGATGTAGTGCAATCTGTTCCAACTCCTCTATAGTGGATTTGGTGGCATTTGATTCATCCGGTACCTAAAAGTATCTGGGTACTTGATACCAGTTGAACGTTTGTGCTTCCTTTTTGTGGAGTTGTAAATCAGATATATGTTTTATGCTACAGATAATAAGGAACTATCACGGCCACAGAAATTTGTGAAGATAAATAAGCTAGTGAATGAAATTGCAACTCGTTCGAAGTTATATTTGAAAGAATCCTATCATTCCTTGAATGACATTGTAAATTATAAATACATCAATAAATCAACGGTAAGGATTGATTAATAGGAAAAGAAACATATATGGTAAATCTGGAGCTTTCCTTTAGGTGTGTTCAGTATGAAGGAAAATATTTTTCAATTTTTTCATGTTTGTTTAGTCAAATATTTTAGAAAATAATTTCTTTAGAAAAATGTATTTCTAAAAATTGAAAAAAATAACTTTCTTAATAAAAATAGAAAAAACAAGTCTCAAGTGACATTCAAGTATTCAACCAATTAGTACATCAACTACTCACCCATCCCCCAACCACCCAATCACCAAACCCCAACCACTCCCAGTCTCCCACCACCCTAAGCACCCCACCTCCAAAAAAAATCTTAATTTTTTTTATTTTCTACACCATTCTTCCTCACCCCCGCTGCTAACCCCTGCCCCCTGTCCCGCACCCCTACCCCCTCCCTAATTTTTTAATTCATATATTTTATTTTACTTTTATAAATTTTTTATAAAAAAAAATTATGTGGTTAAATTTGGTGTGGATGGGTTGTGGATGGGTTGTGGTTGGGGGTGCAAGGGCCAGGGTAAGAATTTTTTATTTCTTATAATTTTTTTATATAAAAAATAAAATATATGAAATTGAAAATTGGGAGGGGGTGGGTGGATAGGTGGAACAATAGTGTGGTGTTGGGGTGGGTGGGGTGTGGAGTGGTGGGGTTAGATGGGGTTTGGGTGAGAGTTTTCCAAAAAAAAAAAATTACTAACCAACCGAATATAATAAAATAAATAAGAAATTTATTTATTTTTCACTAACCAAACGAACATGAAAAAATAAGTAAGAAATTCACTTGTTTTTCAAGAACTTATTTTTCAGAAAAACATTTCCCTCGGTACCAAACACACCCTTAGTGTTTCTTCTAAATGTGAGGGTTATGAATATTTTATTTATAAGTCCATTTGTATATGATGATTATTAAGCAGAATTTAACATACCAGATAAGAGAATTCATCAACTAATTAATTTTTATAACTGAATAAAACCAAAAGCTTTGCAACAAAAGAGGTAATGTTATAGTAAATGTTAAAGATTAACTTTTAATGGGACCAAATACTTATGATTTTTCACTTAAACACCTCAATTAAATCTTGTATTCAGACTACAGTAAAATCTCTATAAATTAATATTGTTGGGACCATGATATTTTATTATTTAATAGAGATATTAATTAACCGATAAATTTAAAGAGAGTTTTGTAATTTATTGAAGTTAAATTTTGATTACATCAAAAATGATTGTATCTTAGAAAAATTCATGTATCATATTACGTAATAAAATTACATAGATTCATTGTACATAATATTAATGAAAACTAATAAATAATGTTCATTGTTTCTTAATAATTAAGTATTATTCATTGTATTTTTACTAAAAACATTCAATGTATGATGGTACCCACTTGTGAAAACATTCAATTTACTAAAAACATTCAATTTGTGTAAGTTTATATAATTATTAATTTATGATATTAATGGGACCCTATATTTACATAGGGATTTTTTGAAAATATAATATCTTATTATCTTATCGAAATTTGTTAATTTATCAACTGGCCCAAGTCAGAACCGGATAAAAATATTATCTTAGAGAATTTATTAATTCACCGAGTATCAATTTATAGAGGTTTTACTGTACATTGAATTTATTTTTATTAGACACTTTTTTGAAAATCAGCTAAACTTACAAAGTGTGTGTAGTACACTCGTGGGTGACATGGTTGAATGACTAATTAAAAAAGGATATGTGGCATTTAGTGAAAATAATAATTTAAAAGAGACAAAAAAAATATTCTATATAAAAAATAAGTTTTGAGTAAAAACTAATATCTCGAAAAGAAAGAAAAATCTATTTTCTAAACCCTGCATATTATTAACACAAAAATGACATTTACTAATAAAAAATTGAAAATCATGTTCTTGGTGTTCTTCACCATCTACATAGGTGTTCTTGTTCCAATCACGATTTCAATTTAATTTTTTAAGAAAAACTCCTCCAAAGTTGTTATAACTTCATCTAAATTCCCACAAAGACCCAAAGAGAACCTCAACATTAATTTTTCAACTTTTTCATCAAATAAAGTAACCTATTTTAATTTTTTAAGCTTTTTAAAGAATCATTAATGGTCTTATGATGAACTCCTTTGATTTTCTTTTTCTTTTTATTATGAGAGAGCAAGAAATTGAGTTTGTTTATGGTAAAATCGTATCAAAAGATAAGAATAGTGACAACAATGAAGGTGAGGAAAGAAGATAAAACACATGATTTTAGAACCTCCATTGAAGGAGTTTAAGCTTGGGGAAGTGGGTGGAGAAAAAGGGGAAGAAGAAGAAGAGAAAAATAAAATAAAAACCGACTAAATAAAGTCGTTCACGCGCCAATAATGAGTGTATCACATTCACCATATCAAGTCAGCGAAAAGTGTAAATGGCACAGTCAAGCCCTACCATAGGTGTTTAAATGAAATAAGAATTTGTTGAGATGTTTAAGTGAAAGATCTTTGCGACCACAAGAAGACCCTGATTGATTAATAGGAAAAGAATACATGGAGCTTTCCTTTTGTGTTTCTTCTAAATGTGAGGGTTATGAATATTTTTATTTGTAAGTCCATTTGTATATGATGATTATTAAGCAGAATTTAACATACCAAGATAAGAGAATTTATCAACTATTTAATTTTGATAACTGAACTTTGCAACAAAAGAGGTGAAATGTTACAGCATTTGTTAAAGATCAACTATAATGGGGAGTTAATTTTACAATTTTTTTATGACAAGAAAACCCGCGTCCGCTTTCTTTTTCTTAAACCTTGTGCACTATCAAACTAAACGATATAAAATGAAACAAAGAGAGCAAGTTTTACGAGGTAATCTACTGGCCG
The DNA here is from genome assembly GCA_029783415.1 of Anisodus acutangulus. NCBI lineage: Eukaryota > Viridiplantae > Streptophyta > Magnoliopsida > Solanales > Solanaceae > Anisodus > Anisodus acutangulus. Next base: position 13,287,191 of record CM056493.1, on the reverse strand, counting down.
CCAAAATTTGAATTCTAAGAGTCTTTTAGCAACTACATTTTGTACCCTCATATGCTACGCGCTATGTATTTGAATCAGAAACCCAACGGGTTAACGTGATCGAGCAGACTGAAAATTTGCGTGAGTTAATGTAAACGAGGAGTGTGGGTAGGTTTTAAACTTCAATAAAACAGCGTTTTAGCACGTTAAGAGAAACAGCTGAAAATTGAAAGGACCCTTGTGTTCTAGTTTAGGACTAGGAAATGGAAAATTTCTCAACAATACTCATAATCGCAGGTGATTTGGTACTGTCACCAAACAATTTCAATGATCTCATTCAAGTTGTCCACTCATACATGCTCCAAATAACATCCAGCATGACCCCAAATATGAGAGAATTCTACATTTTCTTATGGAAAAAAACGTTTTTTGGAAAAAGTTTCAACATTTGCTTATGTTTTGCTCAATAATGTTACTACTTCGTATTACATCTTTACAAAACTTTCAATAGAAAACTCAGTCTAGAATACTTGTCTAATATTGATATTGATTCTAGAAGTCCTAATGTACTCCAAGAAAGCAGAATCCTCTTCATCAGAAAACTGCAATTCAAGGGAGGATATCTCAGCATGTTCTTTATCAGTGAAGATCCTAGGGACACCTGCAAGACACAAAGTCAACTTAGTGCATTTCAAAAAAGTATAAAGGATTTGGGATTTTCTTTCTCATTTCCAGCACACCTCCAGACGAACCCAAACAATATGGCTTCTTATAATGATGGTCAAATGGGATAAAAACATACAACCCTGACAATATTTTCAAAAGTCGAAAGATTCAAAGAACCGTCCAGTTCTCAATTGGATCACTTATTTTTTTAAGCGCACACTTGTCTAAAGCTCATGGCTTCACCCAGGAAGCAATAATCCCTTGGAAAATTGAAAGTCACCCCCTCGTTTAAGCGACGAGATGATAGATAGTAAAACGGGGCATTGAGAACTTCAAAATTATAGTGCCTACTTGCAACATCCAATAGAATTGTCTATCATCAGCTTGTAAGATATTTCACCCCCTCTTGAAACTCAAAAAGCACACTGCTAGGATTTTCAGGAGTTTTGACAGAGGAAGTCGTCAAAAATACAGAGATTGAAACCGGCTAGTAGATATGAATCTTCAACAGAAATAAGATTTCATTGATACTTTTCAATGGCATTTCTCACTAACTTCAATGTAATGAAGACCTGATGATTTAACAATTTCCGATGACCTTCTGTACCGATGGATTTTCGACGACCTTGCCATCGGTATATTAAATTTTGGTTTTCCATTTGGCGAGCCATCAAAAATTAAAATCTCTAACGGCGCTCTCTCTCTCCCCCCTCTCTCTAACCTACCCCAACAGTCACCATCCCCCTCCCCCCCTCCCCATACATCCCCATTTCTGACGGTAAGTGCCGCTCCGACCACTCATCGGCGGCGGCGACGGTAAGATCACATCAGCAAGGCTCGCTCCGGCCACCACCGGCGGCGACGGAAAAAGAAAAAAAAACTTTTTTTAGAAAATTTCATTTGTTTCTGTTCTTCTGTTCCCTTTCTTGTTCTTGTGTTCTTTTTCTACTATATCTATGCAGGTGCTCGATTTTTTTTTTGGAGTGAACTTTTAGTGAACAGTACTACATGAGTGAACAGTACCGGAAACAGTGACTGCTGGGACATGCGTGAACAATGACTGTGAACAGTAACGGTGAACAATGATTTTTGCCGGCAACAGGTTCGATTCAACCGGAGTTGGTACCTCCGGTTGCCCGTATCCATTCTTTGTCCTTAACCTTGTTAAATTTTGTCATTTCTCGTCTTTAGTTATAGCATTCTTGACGTAGTGATTTTACTTGCCTTTAGATTCTTGTTAACTTGTGCTTACACTTTGATCTCTTCCTGTTTTAGGGTAAACGTTTGAGTAATTTATTATTTTATATTTGTTTTAGTGGCTTTGGTAACTGATGGTAGACTAGGGTCATGTTCTCGGTCGGGGATAGGGGAGGGTTAGGGGGGGGGGGTAAGTGGGGTAAGAGAGAGGCTAGACTAAGCATAGGGTCTTGGAACATTGGGACTTTAAAGGAGAAGTCCATAGAGTTACTTAAGATTTTTAAGAAGAGGAGGATTAATATAGCATGTGTCCAGGAGACCAAATGGGTAGGACCTAAGGCTAAGGATGTAGACGGGTATAAGTTATGGTTCTCGAGTAGGTCGCAGGATAGGAATGGGGTAGGCATTTTGGTAGACAGTGAGTTAAAGGAGCAGGTGGTAGAGGTGATGAGGGCCAATGACCGGATGATGACGATTAAGTTGGTAGTTGGAAGGTGCACTATAACATTATTAGTGCTTATGCGCCGCAGGCAGGCTTGGACGATGAGGAGAAGAGACGTTTTTGGGAGGATTTGGACGAAGTGGTGGGAGGCATACCACCCACTGAAAAGTTATTTGTATGAGGGTATTTCAATGGTCATATCGGGTCACTTCCGGGGGTTATGACGACGTGCATGGAGGCTTTGGAATCGGGGACAGGAACGGGGGAGGCGTCTCCCTTTTGGAGTTCGCTAAAGCTAGTGGGATGGTGATAGCCAATTCGAGGTTCCTGAAGGAGAAACACTTGGTGACTTTCCGTAGTTCGGTGGCTAAGACCCAAATAGACTTTCTGCTCCTTAGGAGGGTTGACAAAGGTCTTTGTAAAGACTGCAAGGTTATTCCGAAAGAGGATCTTACAACCCGACATAAGCTTCTGGTGATGGATTTGGAGATCAAGTTAGAGAAGAAGAAGAGGGTTGTGGATGACAGGTTAAGAATCAAATGGAGGAGCTTGACTACGGCTAGTGCAAAGGAGATGGGGGAGAGGTTGTTGGCCAGTGGGGCTTGAGAGAGTAGTGGAGATGCGACCGGTATGTGGGACAAGACGGCCAGTTGCATTCGGGAGGTAGCTAGAGAAGTGCTAGGGCTCTCACGGGGTAACAGCGGTGGGCATCGAGGGGACTGGTGGTGGAATGGTAAAGTTCAAGAAAAGGTGGAAGCGAAGAAATCGGCGTATATGAGATTGGTAGAAAGCAAAGATGAGGAGGAGAAGTGGACGAATAGGGAACTGTATAAGATGGCGAGGAAGGAGGCAAAACAAGCGGTTACGGCGGCGAAAACGGCAACTTTTGAACGCATGTATATGGAATTAGAGGAGAGACTAGCCAAGGCAGGGGAAAGAAGAGCTCGTAACTTGGATCACGTGAGGTGCATCAAGGACGAGGACGGCAAAGTACTGGTGGAGGAAGCGCATATTAGGCGGAGGCGGCAGTCTTACTTCCATCAACTCTTGAACGAAAAAGGAGCTGGAGACATTGTTCTGGGAGATCTGGAACATTCTGGTAGGTACCGAAATTTTGGGTATTGTAGAAACATTGAGGTTGAGGAGGTGAAGGGTGCTATTCGCAGGATGCGCAGGGGACAAGCGACTGGGCCTGATGAGATCCCAATTGAATTTTGGAAGAGCGCAGGCAGTGCAGGTTTGAAGTGGCTGATTGAGTTGTTTAACATCATTTTTAAGACGACAAGAATGCCCAAAGAATAGAGGTAGAGTACAATGATTCCCTTGTACAAAAACAAAGGTGATATCCAGAGTTGCAACAACTATAGGGGTATCAAGTTGCTGAACCACACTATAAAAGTTTGGGAAAGGGTCGTGGAGATGAGAGAGAAAATACGTGTCTATTTTCAAGAACCAGTTTGGATTCATGTCGGAGCGTTCGACTACCGAAGTCATTCATCTTATTAGGAGGTTAGTGGAGCAATATAGGGAGATGAAGAAAGATTTACATATAGTTTTCATCGACCTCGAGAAGGCATACGACAAAGTCCCTAGGGAGGTTCTATGGAGATTTTAAAGTTAGAGGTGTACATGTGGCGTACACTAGGGCGATTAAGGATATGTATGATGGAGCCAAGACTAGGATACGATCAGTAGGAGGAGACTTGGAGCACTTCCAAGTGACGATGAGGTTGCACCAGAGATCAGCTCTTAGCCCATTCCTATTTGTCTTGGTCATGGATGAACTGACGCAACAAATCCAATGGGAGGTACCATGGTGTATGTTATTCGCAGACGACATAGTCCTGATTGATGATACTCGCAGCAGAGTGAACGCCAAGCTGGATGTTTGAAGACAGACTCTGGAGTCTAAAGGGTTCAAGTTGAGTAGGACCAAGACAGAATATTTGGAGTGCAAGTTCAGCAACGGGAGTGATCCTAAGACAAGCGTGGAGGTGAGGCTTGGTACTCATGTCATTCCGAAGAAAGGAAGCTTCAAATATCTAGGGTCTATTATCCAAGAGAATTGAGAGATCGATGACGATGCCACACATCGTATTGGGGTAGGGTGGATGAAATGGAGGCTCGCATCTGGAGTCTTGTGCGACAAAAAGGTACCAACTAAACTTAAAGGCAAGTTCTATAAGACGGTGGTTAGACCGACTATGTTGTATGAGACAGAGTGTTGGCTAGTCAAGACTTCGCACATACAAAAGATAAGAGTTGCGGAGATGAGGATGTTGAGATGGATGTGTGGGCATACAAGGAGAGATATGATTAGAAATGATGATATCTAGGATAAAGTGGGAGTGGCCTCGGTGGAGGATAAGATGCGGGAAGCGAGGTTGAGATGGTTCGGGCATGTGCAGAGGAGAGACACGAATGCCCAGTGCGGAGGTGTGAGAGGTTGCCTATGGACGGGTTCATGAGGGATAGAGGTAGGCCAAAGAAGTATTGGGAAGAGGTGATTAGACGGGATATGGCGCAGGTGCAACTTACTGAGGACATGACCTTAGATATGGGGTTGTGGAGGACACGGATTAGGGTAGAAAAGTAGTAGATAGTCTAGCGTAGTCCTACTTACGCTTACAAAATGATAGTGTAGTGTTATTACTGTAGACTCGATTAGCCTATCACACTTATAGGCGCATTATTGCTCTATAGTACCTGGTAGTTTGATTCCTACTGCTATTTGTTCGTTAGTGTAATTTATACATCTTATGTAGTTGTGTTAGCTACTGCTTCATGTTGTTAGGATGCGCTACCATTGCGTATTTGAATGTACTATTTGCATGCTCACAATACTTTAATTTCTCGTCTGAGTCTGACCGTCTCTCATACTTTGTTTTGCTTTGCCTGATTATGATGTGTCTTGAGCCGAGCGTCTCCCGGAAACAACCGCTCTATCTACCAAGGTGGAGGTAAGGTCTGGGTACATTCTACCCTCCCCAGACCCCACGTTGTAGGCTTTCATTGGTATATTGTTGATATTTTACCTTTTCGACAAACACGCCGCAGAAAGTTCGATATTCTGGAAAAATACTTTGATTTTTTTACGGTAGGGTCGTCGAAAAGTGTTACATTCTGGAAAAATGTTTTGAACTTTCAACAAACTGTCTTAAGAGTTATTTTTATAATTTCAAACCTTGTTTGACGGCTTCGGTCGAAAATCTGAAAATTACACTCACTTCTATTTTTATGTCCACTACCTGTCAATTTAAGGAAAGAAAGGGCAGCCCGATGCACTAAGCTCCCGCTATGCGCGGGGTCCGGGGAAGGGTCGGACCACAAGGGACTATTGTACGCAGCCTTAACTTGCATTTCTGCAAGAGGCTGTTTCCACGACTTGAACATGTGACCTCCTGGTCACATAGGAGCAACTTTACCAATTACTCCAAAGCTCCCCTTCAATTCAAGGAAAGAAGAATACAACCAAAGCACATACAACAATCCACCAAATTTCTATCAAACACAATTAAACTACAAACATCCACCAAACACAATCCTAAGCAACTAAGGGCCCTTTTATCAATACGTATTATTTCATTATTCAACTTAACTTGAAATCTTATTTGGGTTTTTACAGTCTGACTATTAGAAAAAGGTAAATAACACATTTTAGCCCCAGTTTTAAGTAATTAACCAAAATAACAAATGGATCCAAGTTGTTTAGCCCCAGTTTTAACTACCCAAAATAGCAAATGGACCAAAGTAGTTTACATATCATAGCCCACCCCCTGGTACCAACCATCTCTATCATTTCCCTAGGTTATAAAAACCTAGCTGGCCGACCACCTCCACAAAATCCTCAAAATAAAGCCGCTGACAGCACTCTCCTGCAACCAGCTACAGACCACCCTTTTCAACTCTTCACTCCTCCCTCCCTCAAAACCCACTCAGATACCAACCCCAAGACCTGATCAAAATCAGCAACCATCACTAAAAGAACCGTGCAATTCCAGATCTAAAAGTAATGTTAGCAAAATATCATTGATTGCCGAAGAACTTTCTGATTCAGATATGTAGATCTGAAAGAGGAGTTTTCAGATCTTTTTTCTTTTTTGCTGGTGGAGTTGTTTGATAAGGTTGAAGGTGGAGTTGTTTGATAAGGTTGAAGGTGGAGTTGGAAGTAGTGGTTGTGGAGGTAATGGATGATGATGCTGCCAATTTCTTTCACTGGTAGTGAAGAATATACACTCACTATATACACAGTGTATGCTCTGTGTATATTTAATGTATTGTCTACTCAATGTATAATACGGTATACTCAGTGACTATACACCGAGTATAGTATACATTGTATACTCAAATAATACAGTGTTTTAGGTCTGTGAGGGAGCAGAGGAGTTTCTTCGGTTTGTGGAGATGGTCCAGTGGAAGAGAGGTGGTCAGCAGTACTGATTTTTTGGCGATGTATCCCTCGTCTTATGTTTCTTCTTCTTCTATGACATGGGAAATTTTCAAATCATCACCAGCTCTTTCATACACCAACAGCAGTCGAAATGTCGTCGTATTGTTTCCAACCTCTCCGGAGCTGCCAAAAATTTGTTCTTTTCAACAACTTCCTCCAACTTTTATCAGTGGCAAATTAAACCAATACCCACCCAAATACCCACTTATCATCAAAATATGCTATGAGCCTAGTCTCTGAAGGGCATAAGATCACTAAATATGTGAGGCTTCTGTAGATGAACTTGAAAATGAAAAAAGAATACTCTTACTTTTTGTTTCTTATCTCAACTTAGTACCTAAGAATGCTAAACTTCAGCATAAGCCAGTTCTTCAAGTAGTTCATGCATGACCATCCTAGATCATCAAAAAATGGGAACAAGATCATTTATTCCCAAGTAAAATCAGCTGACTGATATAAAATACCTCTACTAGTAGACCAAGAATGATTCAAAAAGTTATATGACCTCCAAATTCTGTCAACTACATGTAGATGCCCAAAATTCCTGCGATAATCATCATCTACTGCTAGCATACCACAAACAGAGAACTAAAACATAAGTAGTCAACTAACCGTGGAAGCATTCCCTTGCTTGTCCCGCCATAAGAATAACATCACCACTTTGAACAAACATTGCAAGAGGTGGAACCTCCCTAGACTTTCCCCCGATAAGGAAAATGCCTTTACAGCCCAAACTAGAGAGAAAAAGAAGATTTGTCAGGCCTTAGTAACGTTTCCTACAGATCAAAGTTTGAACTTAATTGAAGAAGAAAGATTTGTAAAAAATCAGCACATACCTCATGCTAACAATAGGTTTACTCCAATCCTTCTCCATGTCATCAACGTGGCCACCAAGCGTGTCACCTTAAAGGAGTAGAGGAAACTAGAATATGAGCAAATAAGAAGTCAACTGTAACGGCTCCATTCTACATACACCTAATATAGGTAAAGATTCATATGCTTAAGACCTAGAAGTCAAATCTTTTAGAACAGGTACCTAGACCAAAGTAATTGACAATTGCTGCTTCTGCCTGGAACACTTCACCTAATGGCAGGGTAGGTGCTGCCATTCTTTCAGCCAGCAGGCAAAGTGCATAAGGTATCTTGTTATGAGGCAGAGAAATATTATAGCTCCGCTGAACAAATGCCAAGAAAAAAAATCAGAACAGATACTAATTAAGGAAACAGGAAACGATGAAAACAAGTCCGAGATTAAACAAAATCAAGTACATGAAAGAGATAAATTATACTGTACAGGGAAGGAAGCAATGATGAAGTGTACGATTGCTACAAAGTCTGATGAGCAGGTGTAGACACCAGAAAATAATGCTAGTGCACAATGAACAAATTATTCAAAGACAATATATTCCCAATGCTTAGCTAAAATAACAATAAGATCTGTGGTTATAGATAAAGTCATGAAACAAGTTGAGAAGGAAGGAATGTACAAGTCCTGTTTCATTAGTATCAGTCAGTTTTAACAGCAAGTGAAGAAACAAATGGTGCCATATTAAAAATCACATGATGGTATTTAAAGCCTACGTAGCTTGTTTGGTTCACATAAAATAAGTCCAACTCCTATGAATATTTTATAAAGGGTGTTATGATGCACAAGTGAGAAATATCAAAGATCCTCACATCAGACTGTATGCAAATGGGCTAACAAGCCATCAAAATGAATCTTTTGTACAATATACTGCACTCTATGAGAAGAAAATCAGCAAGACCTTCGACCAGTCAAACTGCAGGCCAAGGGTGCTCCACCGTAACTTACGAAGCAAAACAGAGGCTGGCACTGATTTGCATGTAACTCCTCTGGATAATGCACCTGATTGATCAAAAAACTTCCATGTGGGAACATTTATGTTCTGGTTGATTTCCACTTCAGAATTATTGGTCCCACGGTACTGCTCCTCTTGAATCAAAACTTTATTGTCCTTGGCAGCAGCAAATAGGTCCTGTAGAGGCCCATAAATTGCATTGTGGTTGGTCCTGTTAGGAGGTTGAGGAAAGCTTGTTAAGCTCTCCTTTATCCATCGGCATTGCTCCTCAACAGTTAATGCTCCAGGAATGAAATAAAATCCTGCAACAATCGGTACAAAAGCTTCAAGCTCCCGCGTGCTAACAGTAACGAATGGATCTTGGGTCTAACTCAACCTCAAAAGCTAGCTCATGAGGGGAGAACTGCCCAAGTCCATATAAGGAGTCCAAATTTCCATTCTATTTTCAATGCGGGACTCTTAACACTCCCCCGCACACCCAGACCTCGTTAACTGAGAGTGGATGACATAATTTGGGGCCCAACATCGATGAACATAGAATTGAAATGGGTTTGGCTCTGATACCATGTAACGAATGGATTTTGGGCCTAACTCAACCTCAAAAGATAACTCATGAGGGGGGGATTGCCCGAGTCCATATAAGGAGTTCAAATTTCCAATCTATTTTCGATGTGGGGCTCTTAACACTAACAATAGAAGATTAGTCAACAAGTAATGTAAAATCAACCAATCAACCAACTACCCCTCAACACAAAACAAAGTTGCAGCCAGCTATAATCCTCTATAACCATTTACTTTATTCGAGCCCACAACAATTCCATTACTACTTTGCTTATAAAGAAATTTCCTTTAAAGCAAATTATGAGCTCTAAAACTAAAGGTTATTTAGTTCACACAATTATCCCTACCCTACCCTAACGTACAGTAGAGGTAGAAGTAAGCCAAAGAAGTATTGGGGATAAGTGATTAGACATGACATGACAATGACACAATTGAAGCTTACCGAGGACATGACCTTAGATAAGAGATTATGGAGGACACGGAATGTTAGTAGGTAGTAGAGTGTTGTCTCACCGATTTTGCATACTAGTAGGCGTAGGTTTATCATGTAGCTTATTGCGTTTCAATTTTTGCTACTATATGTTGTCTCTGGTACTTCAATTATCGTATTAGTTGTTGTAGTTACTGTTTCCTTTCTACATAATGTTTTTTATGCTTCCTTTTATATTTTGCGATGACTTCTTTAAAATGTTTGTCTGACCTTATTTGAAATATCTTTTCTTGAGCCGAGGGTCTATCGGAAACAGTCTCTCTACCTCACAAGGCAGAGGTAAGATTTGCGTATACTCTACCCTCTCCAGACCTCACTTGTGGAAATATACTGGATATGTTGTTGTAACATACAAGTCAAGACTCTAAAAAGTTAGTGAAGTAATGTATTGGGAGAATAGCTCTTCAATAAGCACATAGCGGTTGACTTGTCTCCTTCCCCGTAAAATTAGAGTACATCTATTGAGTAATAAGGTGTTCAAGGATTGGTTTCTATTACGGGAGGATTCAGGGTATCGGCTGTGGATTCCCCGAACCCTGTATTTATATTGAGAGTCCATTAATTATATAAGAAATTGCTAGTTGGGAACACAATACTAAAAGGAGTTGTTTCAGCGCTCAGTGGCAACTAAGGAACTTTGTTTCAGCACTTGCGCTCTTGACGTTGGATCGATCCCTCTTGGAGACTTTTTGTCCGATTATTATTGCATATTAGTTTATTTTAATGGAACCCACAAACTTAAAATTTTGTATCCGTCTCTATTCTTATCTTAATGAGTTTTACAAATTACATTCAAAGCTCAGATCTTTGTGATAAAAGAAGGTTGAATTGCTTACGCAGTTTGCGATCAATTAGTTAAAACTTAATAGTTTCCAGGTTCAAATAAAAAATGCAAACTGTGCAATAACAGGATAAAATTTGGCATACCCGGATGACTTTCCAAGCAGAAGACAGGACTATCAAAATCGCCTTGGATTGCGGAAATGCCAGAGGGAAGTTCACCATTTTGATGGTAAGACTCTGAAATTGACTTAAAATCAATTACCTCCGACAAATCTACTGCTCTCGGCTGCTTTTTCCTGAGTTTAAACAACACATTAGTGTCCCATTAACGTAAATCAATTCAAAAAGAAGCATGGAAGTTTAATTACTTTCGGGTATTGTCGTAATAGAGCTTGTATTTCTTTTCCGCCTTCCTGAAAGCGGTTCGCTCTACATCGTCGGTGGTAGGGGTGGAACCGTACATCTTTTACCTTTCCATAAATCTTTTGAATTAGGGTTTATGTAATGCCTTACACGCTATAGGTGATACGGATACATTGATTTCCTCACGTGTTTTTCCTAATTAGAGGTGTTTTGGTTCGGTTGGGGTGTCTTTTATTTAAAATGTTAGATTTATGGTATGATATTAGGTTTGATTCAAGAACATTACAACCTGTTTGGATCCGCTTATTTTAAGCATTTTTAAGTCAAAATAGCTTAATAAATATTTTTTTGTGGTGTTTGATTAAAATAATAAAAATAAATCAAAAGTCATAATTTTCTAAAAGCGTGTTTGAATTGGTTTTTAAAAGTAGCTTATAAATCAAAAGCTAAAAGCAATAAGTTGTCTTATCTAATTTTTTGCTTTTAACTTTTAACTTATTTCTGTACCTTTATAACTTAAAAATAAACATTTACTTCAAAAAATAGAAAAGAAATTAATAGCAAAAAAATACTTAAAATAAGTCAATTCAAATACCATCTAACTTATGACTTTTGAGTTAAACCCATCCAAACGAACTCTTATTTTCTTCCGTGAACGTAATTAAATCAAGGAAAAAGGTGAGCATCTGAGATAAAATCTCAAAAAAGGGTCAAATATATTGTTGTATTATCCGAATTTAAATATAACTCTCGTCATATTTTTTATTTAAATATATCTTTTCTGTTATACTTTCGATCCAAATATACTCTCGCATTATAATTTGACATACAAAGTACTTAATTTTAATAAAAGAACACGTGTCACGGGTTCAAATGACTCGCCTCCAATTTTAAATACCCAATTCTTTTAGCAACTCACCCATTTAATGCAACTCGACCCATTTCATCACTTTCTTCTTCTCTTTTGTGACCGAAAAAATGGTATCGCCAACTACCATAACCACCGCAGTTAACTCCACCACCTCCAATTGCAACTCCACAGCCACCAATATTACTATTACCCTTATCACAAGCAAGTTTATCATCACTAGTCACAACAATAGCTGCACCCCCAGCTCCGGCCAAAACAGTCATATTCCCGCCTCTTGTGGCGGTCTTCTTCATACATTCTACGTCGACGGGTCCTAATTTTGGCTTCTTAAATCTACCTCAGCCGGAGCATATGGAGCAGAATAAATTACAAACTGTGAAAGCCACAGAAGCGAATATTATGAACACAATAGCGTATACTTTCATTTCCTTTGAATGAGGACAATTGTCTCTCTATGTTTCAACTCCTTGTATAGACTCTCTATTTAAAAACCTATAACGCAAAATTGAAGCTAGCTTGTAGGGTGAGGATTGTCCAACTCCATATAAGGAGTCCATGGTTCTCATTACATATCTGATGTGGGACTCTTAACACTCCCCGCACGCCCAGACCTTGTTAATTGGAGCGTGGATAATATAATTTGGGGGCCCAACATCGGTGAACAAATAATTGGAATGGTAAAAAATGGGGTTCAAACCGTAACAATAAAGGAAAAAATAACTGTGGAAAGGGACGGGGGAGAGGAGGTGGCCAACTCGATGGCGGCAGTGGCCAGTCCGGGCAGTAGCGGGCTGGCAGTGGCGGTACTCAGTAGGGGCAGTACCCACCGTGGGCCCGGGCCCCACAATGGGCTGCCCCGCCATGCCCATATCTGACTTCTTCGTGGGCCCGACCTCCTCCCTCTTTAATTACCAACCCGATATTCTCGGATCTCGTTCACAACATGTGTTTGCGGCTCGGGCACCATATTATGTTGGTTATGCACCCACGGACATTGAACATGCCATGAATAATATGCATTTAAGTGTTCCCAATGAGTCATGGTACATGGACACAAGGGCTACGTCGCACATGACAACGTCTCAAGGTAATCTCTCGTTTTATTGTAATATGAGCAATAATAAAAATATTATTGTCGGCAGTGGACAGAAAATTCAAATTCGGGATATTGGTCATGTAATACTACCATCTCAACACCCACCTTTACACTTGAAAAACGTCTTACATGCACCAAATCTAATTAAAATCTAATTTTTGTTAGACGTTTTACAATTGACAACAATGTTTCTGTAAATTTTGATTCGTTTGCCTTTTCTGTGAAGGATTTTCAGACGGGGATGTCACTTATGAGATGCAATAGCACGGGGGACTTATATCACATCACCTTTGTTTCCAAAAATAGCATGAACAAACCATCAACCTTTGCTGCAATTTCTCCTACTCTATAGCACAATCGATTGGGACACCCAGGAGCACACATTTTTAATAATTTTAGGAAGAATAATTTAGTTTTGTGTAAAAAACAGTTGGACTCTTTTGTTTGCTAATCTTGTGTGTTTGGTAAACATGTTAAGCTTCATTTTGCCTCTTCTTATTCTCATACTTATATGTCATTTGATATTGTGCATTGTGATTTGTGGACATCATCCGTTTTGAGTTCTGCATGTCGTGAATACTATATGCTCACTCTAGATGATTATTCGATTTTTTTGTGGACTTTTCCGTTGGGACATAAATCACAAACCTACACCATTTAAAAACAATTTAGTGTTTTTATCAAAACTCATTTTGGCAAAAACATTAAATGTTTTCAATGTGACAATGAGGAGGAATTCACAAATGCCCATTTTAATAGTTTTTGTCACAAAAATGGGATGTCTTTGCATCTTTCGTGTTCACATACCTCACCACAAAATAGGAAAACCGAAAGAAAAATTCGAACGATTAATAATATGATTCACTCTATTCTTGTGCATTCTTCCACACCACCAACATTTTAGCACCATGCACTTCAAATTGTTACATATCTTTTAAATATTCTTCCTAGTAAATTGCTCTCCAATGTGTCTCATATGCAAATGTCATATCATCATTTTTTTGTCTTTTAAACATTTTAGGGTGTTTGGATGTTTGTATTATCCTTTATTTCCATCTAATTCCATTAAGGTTCGTTCAACTCCTGTTGGGATACCCACAAAATCATAGGGGATATAAATGTTATGATTTGACGAATGGGAAAACAATTGTCTGTCGTCATGTGATTTTTTATGAGTCTAAATTTCCGTTTGCTAAGTCTTATGTGACATACTCACCTTCATATGATTTTTTGGACACTGGAATACATCCCATTTTACACCGTCATTTTAATGTGGAAGCGACCCAACAAAAATGCCCAACACCTTTCAGCCCAGTCCTGTTTCTGTGGCAGTCCGGTCTAAGTAGGGCAGTCCAGTATAAGTAGGGCAGTCCACAACCACACCCTTAGCCCAAACCATTCCCGAAGCCCAACCTCATATTGCAACAGCTACACCTAGTCACTTGGGCCATCATCCTTCCCCTCGGCCCAATAACATACCCGAGAGCCAAAACCACCCAACCAGTGACGGACCAACCTCGGACCATTGAAACCCGTGCCATGTACGAGATTTTTCAGCCCAACCGTCACTTTAACTATTATCCTCTGTTCAACCATCACCTCTACTAAAAAAATCCCAAAGCTGCCTTATCAGACCCGAATTGGAAAGCTGACATGTTAGACGAATTTAATACTCTTATTACAAATAAGGCGTGGGAATTAGTACCACGTCCATCTAATGTGAACATCATTCGGTCTATGTGGGTTTTTTGTCATAAGAAAAATTCTGATGGTTCTTTTGCGAGATACAAAACTCGTCTTGTTGGTGATGGCAGGTCTCAGCAAGTTGGGGTAGATTGTGGTGAAACGTTCAGTTCGGTGGTTAAGACAACAACTATCCGGACTGTTCTCAGCTTGGCTCTTTCCAAATCTTGGACTATTCACTAGTTAGATGTTAAAAATGCATTCTTGCATGACAACTTACAAGAGAAAGTATACATGCATCAGCCGCTGGATTTCCGAGATTATACCCGTCCAGATCATGTTTGCCTATTGAAAAAACCCTTATATGATTTGAAACATGCTCCTCGGGGATGGTATAACATGTTTGCATGATTTTTTTCCAAATTGGGATTCTCTCACAGCAAGTCTGATCAGTCGTTGTTCATTTATCGGAAAGGCGTTGACATGGCATATATCATTTTGTATGTCGATGATATTATTCTCACAACATCATCCACTCCACTTCTCCAGTCCATTATGTCCCCTCTTGCAGCAGAATTTGCAATAAAGGACTTGGGTTCGTTGAATTGTTTTCTTGGCATTGATGTCTCCCATTTCTGACAGATCGGATCTGGATCTTGTATTTGAGATCCGTATCCGGACCCGGATCCATTTCTGACAGATCGGATCTGTATCTGAATCTTGTATTTGAGATCCTTATCCGGTCCAGATCCAATCCGTGGATTTATTTTTTATTAAATATATCCATAACCTATAATATAATTTTATAAGTATTTTCTTAATTTTTTTTCATAATTTATGTATTAGGTAAAGGGTTGAACCAAGATAAGGCACAAGTTACACAACCATGTAATTTGTCTTTGAAGTTACACAACCATGTAATTTATGCTCTCTGCAGTTTCCATATTTTCATTTCTATAAAAAGAAAAAAATATCACTCTTCTTTAAATTTTCCTTTCTTGAATCTGCTAGCCGTAAGCTTTAAGTATCTTTCTCCTATTTGTTTGATCAGCAAAAAAAAATGGGACTTTTGATATATGACTTACATTATTTTATGTTGTTTAATGAATTCAATCAGTAGAACTACAAGTGGAGCATCACATCACTAAAGCCTCCAAAAATTAGCTCGAAGTTGCAACCTGTTCAACATCACTAATGAAGTCAATCGTTTTTATTTTCTTGTGATGCTAAAACTTTGTTCAGTATTTTGGAAGAATGGTGTCATGTTTGTGTGGGTTGATTGAATGAACTCAATCATTTTTTTCAATCAGATTGCGTTTCATTTTGTCATAAAAGTTTCAACATTTGGGAATTTTATTCAAGCCAAATTTTTTTACATGTAGATCCAGATCCGATCCGTGGACCCGGATCTGGATTCAGGTATGAAAAATGGATCTGGATCTGGATCTAGTAGGATCCGATCCAGATCCGATCCGTTGCCATCCCTATCTGTGAGACGATATCTTAGCTATACTAGATTTTGACAGAATACGAGCGAATTTTCCTATGCACTTTGGCCTCGTCAACTAGTATAATAGTTTGGAAAGGAAACACTAAAGTAAATATTTTGTTAAAAAAGTAATTCTTGTTTTAAAATTTATATAAAACATAGAATTAGAATTGTATAATAATAATTCAAAATAGTCAAAGTAATCTCATAATCTCCAAAATAAGTATATGCTGAAGTCTTCACAAATAAGAGTACTTATCACGAACATTAAATGGAGGGAAAAACTGTCCTATTTCAAATAGTTTAAAGATAAAATTGACTTATTTTTCTTATTTTGCAATAACCGTGAGTAAGAAGAATAGTTTATGCTATTTGATTAGTTGTAGGGCGTTTTGATTAAAAACGTAACAACAAGGAATTTTAAGCAAAAAATATTACAAAAAACAAATTTAACTATACTTTGGACCCTTTCCCTTCAATTTACTTATAACTTATGTAATTAACTCCTATATATTACTCTATTTATTTTAATTTATGTGACACTATTTGACTATATAAAATTAAAAAAAAAGGTCGACTTTTGTTATGTGTGATATAAAATAAACCTTACAATTGTATAGCTATAAGTTATTTTATTAAGGGTGTTAGTACTCAATAGTGTAGACAAGGAGGATTATCAAGAATGGCGTGCAGAACCGTGTTGAGAACGGTATTGTTAAAGGAACCATGGATACCTCTTCCAAGGAATCCCACATCCTTTCCCCTCGCATTGTCTTCTTCTATACCCCTTTTGCGTTATAGCTTTCGACGAGGAACTCAGCTTCTTAATTGCTCCAATTACGAAAACCCATCTTCCTCTGAACAAGGTCCTCCTCAAGAAGTTGTCCTTAAGGCCATTTCAGGTCCATAACCATAAAATACTTTTCTCCAACCAAATCGTTTTCTTCATAATCTCTTTCCCACTTTGTCTCTGGGTTTTCATTTTTGTGGTCTCCTCCGTCCCAATTTAAATGTTTTAGTTTGATCGAACACAAAGTCTAAAAAACTATAGGGAGACTTGTAATTTCGTGGTTCTAAATTAAAGATGTTTGACAGACTAAAACGGTGTATTTGTTTAGGTCGAATGTGTTGCGTGCAAATAGTATATGCTAACATGATGTATAGTACTATACTACTTATTTACTTACTGGGCTTAAATAGAGCAACATGAAAAATGAGGATTTATATCTCTAGTGTGTTCACTGTGTATCCTACAGTTCTTTTAGAGAGACTGATTAATGTATAGACAGTAGAGATTTACTTAAATGGTATGGAGGATTAGAAATTGCATATTTTGAGCTAGTTTGTTTCTTCTTCATAATTGTTTTCTAGTTTTTTAAGAGGTTCCTAGCAGGGTCTGGAAGTCCTTTTCAGCATTTCTATCTGTTTTTTCTTTCCCCTTTTTCATTTAAATAATCTGAGCAACTATTTCACAATATTAACTGTTGCAGAAGTGTCCAAGACAGAAGGGAGAGTTGGTCAAACTACCAATGTTGTTATTGGGGGCACAGTGCATGATGATTCAACTAATGAGTGGCTAGCTTTGGACAAGAAGGTGCAAATTCCTGGATTCAACCCTATTTTTATTTTAATGTTTGGATAAATATTTAAAGTTGAAGCTTTGAAGAAAATGTCAAATGCTTCATATTTTGTAGAGATGATTAGAAGTGAGGGCTTGTTCCTATCATCTGTTATACTTGAGGAGAAGCTGATAAATACTTTCTACTTAAAGGTGAATTCTTACCCAACCGAAAGAGGCTTTACAGCTATTGGTACGGGAGGTGATGATTTTGTGCATTCTATGGTTGTTGCTGTAGAGTCAGTGATACAACAGCCCGTTCCTGAGGTAAGGGGAATTACATAACATACTCAACTCAGCGTGCATCTATTTAAATTTATATGACTGTTTAAGTATGAGGATTAAATTTGGAATTTTCAGAGGATTACATGACTAGTTTGATTTACACTATTTGTTTTTTGGCCATTCTATATATAAATTTGCTTATTCTCTTTTATTCTAGAGATAATAAACTATTGGTTGTGCTTGACCTCTACATGATATTGAGGGGATCAAGTAACCAAACAATTATAAATGTTTTCATAAAATTTAGAACGTTTATAACTTTATATGATGAGGAAACAGGAGATGTTCTGGAGTTGTTCTTTATACCGAGCTGTTCTATGCGTGCTCAGTTGCAGTTCTCCTTACAAAGAAGTATTATATATTACCCAAACCATTTCACCTGTTTGTTAGTTGATGGAGAATGAGTTAAAAACATGATGTCCAAAGTAAAATGAATAGGAAAATATATTTCCCTTCAACTTAGCTATATCATTTGAAAACATTGAGAAGCTTCTGAAAGAGTTTTTGCTTACACTGAAATATGACTACTCCTTGTGTTACCGGAGTTGTAAGTCAAGAAAGTTTCTCTTCAATGTAATAATATTAGCATCTATACTACTGACATTCAAACAAGTGCTTCCAGTTAAGATTGAAACTTAAACAGCCACCCCTTGGCCCTTACTGAGCTTCCTTATTGCTTGCTGAAATTTTTCTTTGGCTTAATTTAACTCTCCATTATTGAATATTTTAACTTGAAGGAAATTATGAAGGTTAATATTAGAATTGCGCTTTAGTGTATTGAAATAGATGAAAATCACGCTATTGGTTTCAAATACAAAAAATTGAAGAACAAGAATAGAAATAAACAACCATGAAATTGGGAGTTTTTGACTTTACTGACCAGCTCAAGATAACCTAGCAGCCCCTGTTAAACACGAAAAGTAAAGTGACCTTCCGTCCTACCTGAGGGTGATTTTGAAGAGTCAAGGGGCCAGTACAATTATTGTCATGTTGTTAAGTTAGAGCCGTGTAAGAACCATCTTTGTCTTCACTTCAAAATTGTAGCTATGCGGTATGATCTGTCCCCTCCTTCGGTATAAGGAAAGAAAAGGAGAGAAAAAAGTATTAATTGCTAGAGTTGAGTCAGTGAGACACAAGGGCTGTGGATGATTTTGAAGAATTAAGGGGCCAGTGAATTACTGTCTTGTTGTTAAGTCTTTGTCTTCACTTCAAAGTCATAGTTATTTGCTGTGATATGTCCCCTCGTTAGTTATAGGGAAGGAAAATGAGAGAGATAAGTATTAGTTGCTATAGTTGGGTCTGTGAGAAACCAGGGTAGAGAAGGTTTTAGCTGCAAGATTAAGGTAAAGAAAGAGGTTTGCAGCTGCAACACTTATCAAAAAAAGAGTCAGCTACAACCTGCAAGATATAGGCATAAAAGGAGGACCGGGACAGAGGGGAGAGGTCCTGAAGAAGAGCTTGCGATGGCTATCTTGAGCATTGAGCTTGAGCAATGGGATAAGAGTTGAGAGCTATAGGTGTGAAATTTGACCTAGAAATGTGTAATCCGCCCAACTTGCCCAAGCTCTTAATGTGTTGGATCATATGTATTTTCTTAACGAGTCAATTTGGGTTGTAATCTTAATTGACCCATCTTTTAAACGGATCAAATAATAGACCCGTGATATTCTTAAGTTACACTCCCTTTGTGTCGAAGTATCTTCTAAAGGCAAAAGTTTCAGACTTCAGTGAATGAGATATGCTTCTTCTAAATGTCTTGATGTAAGTGTTGGTCAAAGTCCAACACTGACTAAGACTAAAAACACCATCATCACCCCACCTTCTACCCTGCTCCCCCTCCTACATCCCACCTTCTACCCTGCTCCCCCTCCTACATCCCACCTTCAACTAATATTTGACCCAAACAGATGTTGAGTAACTGTAATTCAATGTTGCTTCAAATTCAATAATTAACTAATTGTTGGGCAGGTTGGGTTATGACCTGCAATTTAACCCATCTAAATCCAACCCATTTTGGCCCAAACAGGTCATGACATGTTTATTGACATAACCGTTTTGACCCGCCCAAATTTGACCAACTTACCCATTTGACACCATAAGAAGAACCAAGCCAATTTCCCTCAGAAGAAGGTGAAATGGTCGGGAATTGAGGAAATGAACAGCTTTCTGCAGATGACAGAAAGCTTCCTAGTTCAACAGTTAGTTCCAGATAGGATAGAATGGAAGGAACATAGGATAAGGATGACCTTTTCACAATGAAATCTTGACATAAAGTTTTGTCTCAAAATGAACAACAAGAATAAGTATGGCCATGAAAATTGATATGGAGAAACAAAACACCTTACAAAGTAGAACTTTTTCATGGCTAGTGCCGGAGAGGCTTGCTTGACCCTGCACAATCTACAAAGAAGTATAACTAATTGCAATAGATGTATAATGTGTGAAGAAGATAAAAAGATGCAAAACACTTAGTTATCCATCGCAGAATCACAAACCATGGTATATGTTCTTAAATTTACTTGAAGTCAAATGGTGCATGCCAGAATCTCCTAAAGACCCATTACATTGTTAGAAGTTGAAATGGGAGAGGACTATAAGAAGGTGACAAAAAATTGTGGAACACAATACTAATAGCTATATGTTGGACTGTGTGGAAGGAAAGAAATCAAATATGTTCTGAAGGCAAAAAGGAAAATACTTGTAATTTAAAACACATATGTTTAGCTCTCTTAGCCTTTTGGGTATAGAAATGAAAATATACAGCAAGTAGATAGGATGGTTAATTTCCTTAGTTCTTTTCACATGTAGCTAGTGCACTAAGATGCATATTGCAGATGGTTGTACTGCCCATCTATTGCACTCTCTGCTAATATTTTTAATATGTTTTTCGCTACATTTTGAGAAAAAGGAACCAGCCAAAATTTGGCCAAGATGAAGTAAAGCTTGAGAAACTCACATGACATGATGGTTGTTTTGTGGCTATACTACTGTTGATGCTGTAGGTTTTTGTTGGGTTCGTGTACGCAACTAAATTTGAAAATTTTGTGTTTCAAACCTAACAAGCGACGAACTGTAGGATGATTATGTAGTAATATAAAACACGTCAATATATAACATGTATATAACCGTAATACTTTGATAGAATACTTACGGTTTGAAAACTCTGGAGTCTTTTAATAATTTTCGAGGGTGCGCACGCAATTGATCCTCGTCAGCAAGTTCCAAGAACTCCGATGTATACCTCCTTCGAACAGCTAGAAAATTCGACAGAGGTTCAAGAGAGAGTTTTATTCTAGGTCTCTAAGACTTAGAATAATATATGAATAATATATCAAATAATGAATGATGAGGTGCTCTATATGGTGAAATTAGGGCAAAATTCAGATTTTGGGTTGGGCTCAAAGCCTGGCCCAAAACGAATTGCAACATGCCAATCTGATTTGGCCTGCTGCCCTATTAACGCCGCGACTCTTCCCATTGGGCGCCGCGGCGCCTCGCCGTTTTCACAAAATATTTTCAGCACATTTTAATTAAATCCAAAATCCAATCTTGACTTAATTAAATAATTTTCATCAAATAGAAATTATCCCATAGTTATTATTAATTTAAATATCTCGATTTCAAATCGAATATTTAACACTTTCTCAATACACCCTTAGATCGAAGAAACAATTGACATAGTGTTATTCTACATGTCTTCACATATCGACACTAATCACATTAGGGTCTAAACGGAACTCCTAGACAACGCCGTAAGACGAACTCAATATGTGAAATATATTTACACGAATCCAGTAAACTGAACCTTTATGTGGGAAGATAAAATTCTTTCATTCTCGACGCACTCGATCAAGCTTGGATTTGCCAAGTGTCTATCAAAATGGCTTGATCATTATATCTCATCTGTATTGGTTGACAACAAGACCATATTCTAGATATGTCTATTGCGTTGGCCAACGACTTAGTCAACCCAATATCACTGGAACCTGAGTGTTCTCTCGAATATACACTCGAGGAATGAATCATAATCTTGGCTCAACTACCACCTTTAATCCACATCATAATGTATCCAATACAAGTCGTATCTCAACCTATAAGACATTTGAGCTTAGGACATGATCAAAATATGTTACCCTGTAAGGTGTGTATTGACCTCAAGTCTAAGGACTTCTATCTCTCACACGCTGATCATACTTTAGACATGTATAACAAACATTATATCATCAGGGTATACCAATACTTCCAAAGTATTCATGTGTCCATCACGAGTAGCCTTTACTCGTAGCAGGTGAGACATGCTACATCTTCTAAGGATGTGATGCAGACTACATGTCGACTTATCACATATCATCGATATCCCATTCTCGATGATCATTAGTCGAGGCTATTTTAAGAGTTACGTTATAATATTAATATCTCACACTATTAATAACAACGTAACCTCTAGGGATCATATTATAGAATATTACAAACAATCAACTAATAATTTAATAATTGCAAATGCCAAAATATTAATCTCCATTAATAATAATACGAACGTGTATAAAGTACATTTGTCCTAATATAGATTGTCTCTAGGACATACATATACTTTCAATCTCCCACTTGGCCTAGAGCCAATCTTTAACATATCTAATGCCCATATTCTCAAAATGACCAGTATGCTTGACTAAGCTTAATGGTTTAGTGAATGGGTCAGCTAGATTATCGTCTGTGGGAACATAGTCTAATCTAATCTGTTCAGTCTCCACTATCTCCCTGAGTATGTGGTATTTCCTTGGTATATGCTTGTTTCTATTTGTTGATCTTGGTTCCCAAGCCTGTGCAATCGCACTAGTGTTGTCACAATAAATAGTTATTGGTCAACTGGCACTCGGAACTACCCTTAGTTCCTTCAGGAACTCAAAAATCGCGACAACTTCTTTACCAGCTTTCGATCCAAAGAATGTACTCACACATTTGTCGAATCGTGATTGTAGCTTGTTTGGAACTTTTCCACCACCGCTCCACCATTGAAAATGAACGTGTACCTGCATCGAGATTTGAAGTCATCAAGATCCGCCTGGAAGCTAGCATCGATGTACCCAAAGAGCGACTAGCTTTTCTTCCCCACCATAGACTAAGAAGTATTCTTTAGTTCGTCCAAGATACTTAAGAATACTCTTGACTGCTTTTCAGTGTTCTTCCCTAGGATTCTGCTGGAATTTGCAAGTCATACTAAGTGCAAAGGCCACATCTGGCCTAATACAGGTCATGACATACATGATCGATCCTATAGCCGAAGCATATGGGATCCTCTTCATGCACTCAAGTTCTATAGTATTAGAAAGTCTTGTCCTTCTTAGATAACTTGATGCCTTGACCCATAGGTAGACCGCCTTTTTTGGAATTTTCCATAGAAAAATGTCTAAGCACTTTGTCTATGTAGACTGACTGTGACATCCCCAACAATCTATTAGGTCTATCTCTATAGATCATAATTCCCAGAATGTAGCAGACTTCACCTAAATCCTTCATCATAAAGGTACTGGACAACCACTCCTTGACTGACTGCAAGAGAGTCTTATTGTCTTCCATTATCAATATGTTATCTACATATATAATAATGAAGGCAATACTCCCATCTTTGCGTTTACTGTAAACACAGGGATCCTCTTTGCTTCTGACTAAATCAAATGACTTGATAGCCTTGTCAAAGCAAATGTCCAACTCCTCGAGGCTTGCTTAAGCCCATAAATGGATTTCTGTAGCTTGCATACAACATTTGGTTTGGACTCAGACGAAAAACCCTCAGGTTGTTTCATATACATTTCCTCAATTAGATTACCATTGAGGAAAGCGGTTTTGACGTCCATCTACCAAATGTCATAGTCATAATATGCAACTATTGCAAGCAAAATTCGAATGGACTTAATCTTAGCAACAGGTGAAAATGTTTCATCATAATCGACCTCAGACCGTTGATTATAACCTTTAGCCAACAACCTTGCTTTATAAGTCTGTACCTTGCCAAATGCATCGATCTTCTTCTTGAAGACCCATTTGCATCCTATGGGTTTAACCCCAGGGCAAATCAATCAAGTTCCACACTTGATTGATGTACATAGATTCCATCTCGGATTTCATGGCTTCTTGCCATCTCTTCGAATCAATGTCCAACATTGCTTCGCTATATGTTGTAGGCTCATCGTTATCGGGAACATCTATCTCACTGTGTGTTTCCACAAGTAGATTTAATTTTTCAGGAGGACGATGAGTCATAGTGGACCTACGGAGTTGATTGTTTTGCAGTTCAGTGCTTGATATGTTCTGACTGTGAGAGGGTTCTTGTGTGTTGGATAATCCACTAACTTGAGAGCTTTCAGGAATATCATATTCATGTATTTCTTGAATGGGAGGAGGTGCAACCATTGCATCTACTCCCAAAGGCTGTGTAGGAGGATCTTGCATTTCTGCATTGTTCCTCGTAACACTCCTACTGGCCGAAGGGTGTACTTGAAGTACCCAATCTTCGCCAAATACTCCCACTGAATTCTTGCCTTGGTCATTCGGCAAGGATTCAATCTCTATGTTATCTCGCGGTTCTTGAATTTCTTCAAGTTCTATCTCTGTGCAATTATGTTCCTTGTAGACATATTCTTCTTCAAGGAACGTTGCGTTCCCGGAAACAATGACCTTATGTTCTCCAGGAAGATAGAAGTAGTATCCCTTAGTTTCCTTTGGATACTCCACGAAGTAACATTTCTCACTTTTGGATTCCAACTTGTCAGTGAGCATCTTCTTAACATATGCAGGGCACCCCCAGGGTCTCATATGTTTAAGAGCTGGCTTCTTGCTACACCATATCTCATATGGTGTCTTTTCTACTGACTTGGAAGGAACCATGTTCAGAATATATATTGAGGTTTGTATAGCATGTCCCCAAAGGTATGTCGGTAGAGCTGAGAAGCTCATCATGGATCGAACCATATCCAATAAGGTTCGGTTTCTCCTTTCGGCAACACCATTCATCTGTGGTGTTCCAGGAGGTGTCCATTCTGATTGGACTCCATGTAGCTTTAAGTAATCTAGAAACTCCTTACTCAAGTATTCACCTCCTCGATCAGATTGAAGGGTCTTGATACTCATTGCGAGTTGTTTCTCTATTTCAGACTTGGTACTCCTTGAACTTTTCGAATCCTCGGATTTGTGTTTCATAAGATACACATATCCATACCTTGTGAAGTCGTCAGTAAAAGTAATGAAGTAAGAGAAACCTCCCTTAGCTTGAGTCGAGAATGGTCCACATACATCAGTATGTACCAACTCAAGCACCTTCTTGGCTCGCACACCCTTCCTAGAAAGTGGCTTGTTGGTCATCTTAACTTTCAAACAGGATTCACAGTTACCATAAGACTCCAAGTCAGATGGTTCGAGGTAGTCAAGCTTCCTTAACCTTGCTATCATTGTTTCGTTGATATGACCAAGTCTACAATGCCATAGGTAGGTAGAGTTTCTATTACTTATCTTAGCTCGTTTATTTTGTACATAGAATATTTCTCGACTACAATTTAGTGTATATAATCCATCCACGAGAGGAGCAATTCCATATATAACATTATCAAAAGACAATACATGACTGCCATTATAAATATATGAGGAAAAACCCTCCATATCCAAAACAAGGATAGAAATGATATTCCTCGTTAATGAGTATACATAGTAACAATCATTTAACACTAGACAATAGCAAGAAGGCAAATTTAATCTATAAGTTCTTACGCGCTCAACATCCGCTCGTGCTCCATATCCAACGCGTAGGTCCACCTCTCTTGGTCTAACCTTCCTGCTGTCGGGGTACAAATGTGTGAGCCACAAGCGGTATCCAATACCTAGGAATGAGAGTTATTTATAGACATATTTATTTCAATGACGTACATTCCTTGTCCACTAGAGGTAGAAGCACCTGGTGCTTTTCCTCCTCTTGGTGCAGTGCAGTCGTTCTTCCAATGCCCCTTCTTGTTACAGTTGAGGCATACATCCTTAGCCGGATTCACCTTCTTCTTCTTGATACCTCCTTTAGGCTTCGTAGCTGAGGGTGCAGCGAATGCTTTGCCCTTCTTCTTCCGTCATTCCTTACCTTTTGGCTTGGGCCGGCTAGTAGAGCTCACCATGAGCACAACTTTGCCTTTGGTAGTTGAAGAAAGGTCTTGAGCATGTTATGCAGCTCCGGCAGACTCGCCTTCGTTCCGTTCATATTGTAGTTTACAATAAATTTCTCGAACGAACGAGGGAGAGAGTTCAGGATGAGGGTGGAAGCGACGTTTTTCTGCAGCTTTATACCAATCGAGGTCAGCCTTTCTATCTGCCCTATCATCTTCAACACATGCTGAGACACTTGGCCCCCTTCATTTAGCTTACACATGAAGAGTTCTATCAACAACTCATATTCCATAGTTTGGGACTGAGAGTCTTAGAGACTGTTTAAGTGTTTGAGCATTTCGTTAGGGCCCATGTTTTCGTGTTGTCTCTGAAGCTCCACTGACATGGAAGACAACATCACGCACTGTGCTGAAGTGGCGTCGTCTAGGTTCTTCTGGTAGGCTACCTTATCGAATGTGGCATATTCTGCAGAATCCTCGCCAAGGATTGCGGGGAAATACTTTGTCCAATACGTATTCTATCTTTTCTTGCCTTAGAACAATTCTCAGATTCCATAGCCAGTCTAGATAGTTGGGTCCAGTAAGTTTGTTTATTTCCATCAACATTTTCAATGATAGGCTTGACATTTTGATAATCTGAAGAGTTAGATAGACAAGAAATTAAACTCAAATTTATTTCCTATTATAAACATTCGTTTAGGCTAATCAACATGGACTTTTGTTTAATTAGCTCCCACTATTTTAACATACTTCTACGACGTCATGGTAGAATACGAACCTATATTAATATAAGGTCATAATGGGCCAAGATCCAAGCCTATGCTATCTCCGCGTTTGCTTTGGCTAATAATTTCAATACCGCATCTTGGTAGGTTCTAAATCAATAGCAAAACTTATTTGCAACTCTTGGTTGATCAAATATTATATTTAATCTTGCGTCCTTAGATTAGTCCGACAATTTGGCGCCAAGATTTGTCTATGCAAGCCAACCTCATTACACGACTGTGTTTATGTATCTAAGTAAATTTGGCCTTTGTGAGCAAATACTTTGGTGTAAATACTCATAAAAGTTTATCATCTACCTTTACATTCAAAACACATGTCCTCATAGACTTAGAGCAAATGCTTTGACATAAATACTCGTATCGCCGAAAAGGATCTTGCACTCTAACAATTATAATGGATGACGCTTAATTTAGACTTGTATTTAAAATTTGGGGAACATTTTAGTTTCGGGGATTTTAACCAAGATCAACAATTTGTATCATATCCAATACGACATTTAATCATGCAATTTCGAAAAACACATTTAGTTGGGAACTATCAACCCAATAAGCATGATATAAGATGGTTTGATCAGTTACTGGGCGCCGCCTACCCATACAGTTATAGCGGACATTATGCTAATAATTAAATGTACGCATTTAAACACTTAGCATATAGTTCGTACATTATTCAATAATATACAATTAATAATAATCATGGATTAACTTGTTTAAATTCTAAAATTTAAGTCTAATCCAAACAGTCCCTTAAACATTTTCTGATTTTAAAAACTGATTTTCAGAGTATTTCTGTAAATTCCAGATTTTCAGAATTTACAGTTTAGTCCCTCAAGAATTTAAAATTTCAATTTTGAACCCCTTTAAATTCAGAAAATCCAATCTTAATTTTCAGAAAATATTTTCAGATTTCAGGGACCTGTCTGTAATTTCCAGAATTTAAATTAATTACAGATTTGCCCCAAAGGACCAAATCTGCTTATTTGAAAAGTTTTAATTTCAGATTCTGAAACTCTTAAACTTCAGAATCAGAATCTGAAACTTTTAAAACTTCAGTTTCTGATTCAAATTTTTTTTCGTCGGGATGAACAGTGCCGCGACGCTCCACCATGGAACCGCGGCGTCTTGTCAAACCCTAGGTGGCGCCGCAGTGCTCCATCATGGAGTCGCGGCGCTTCCGTCTCAGAAACACAAAATCTGCATTTCCGAAACCCTAAAACTAGTTCAGGGTCAGATTTGCAGATTCATCTTTGTTACCCTTTACTATCAAACAACACGTTCATCGA
Organism: Anisodus acutangulus; assembly: GCA_029783415.1. Classification (NCBI taxonomy): domain Eukaryota; kingdom Viridiplantae; phylum Streptophyta; class Magnoliopsida; order Solanales; family Solanaceae; genus Anisodus; species Anisodus acutangulus. The sequence goes on along the minus strand of CM056493.1, from coordinate 13,259,189 downwards.
CCATCATCCAATCCCTTCTCGTTCTTCGCTTCAGTGCACCATGTTCTCAATGAACCGGTTACGCACATCGACTTAGAAGAGTTAGATCAGAATGACTTCCTCGATTACATCATTGTTTAATAGTTTGGGAGACAAGTATGATGTACCTTTAAGATATTAGGTTTTCAAGCTTTAAACGACATAAAATTTCAGATTTAAACAAATTCTAACCCATATTATTATCAATGATTACTACATAATCACACAAAACAACCCTGGCTCTGATGCCACTGTAGGTTTTCGTTGGGTTCGTGTACGCAGCGGAATTTGAAAATTTTGTATTTCAAACCCAACAAGCGATGAACTGTAGGATGATTATGTAGTAATATAAAACACGTCAATACATAACATGTATATAACCGTAATATTTTGATAGAATACTTACGGTTTGGAAACTCTGGAGTCTTTTAGTAATTTTCGAGGGTGCGCACGCAATTGATCCTCGTCAGCAAGTTCCAAAAACTCCTATGTATATCTCCTTCGAACAACTAGAAAATTCGGCAGAGGTTCAAGAGAGAGTTTTATTCTAGGTCTCTAAGACTTAGAGTAATATATGAATAATATATCAAATAATGAATGATGAGGTGCTCTCTATGGTGAAATTAGGGCAAAATTTAGATTTTGGGTTGGGCTCAAAGCCTGGCCCAAAACGAATTGCAACAGGCCAATCTGATTTGGCATGCTGCCCTATTAACGCCGCGGCGCCTCGCCGTTTTCACAAAATATTTTCAGCACATTTTAATTAAATTCAAAATCTAATCTTGACTTAATTAAATAATTTCCATCAAATAGAATTACAAATCGAGATATTTAACACTTTCTCAATACACCCTTAGATCGAAGAAACAGTTGACATAGTGTTACCCTACATGTCTTCACATATCAACACTAATCATATTAGGGTCTACACGGAACTCCTAGACGGCGCCGTAAACTGAACCTTTACGTGGGAAGATAAAATTCTTTCATTTTCGACGCACTCGATCAAGCTTGGATTTGCCAAGTGTCTCCAAATGGCTTGATCATTATATCTCATCTGTATTGGTTGACAACAAGACCATATTCTAGATATATATCTATTGCGTTGGCCAACGACTTAGTTAACCCAATATCACTGAGAAGCTGAGTGTTCTCTCGAATATACACTCGAGGAATGAATCCTAATCTTGGCTCAACTACCACCTTTAATCCACATCGTAATGTACCAAATACAAGCCGTATCTCAACCTATAAGGCATTTGAGCTTAGGACAGGATCAAAGTATGTTACTCTGTAGACAAGGTGTGTATTGACCTCAAGTCTAAGGACTTCTATCTCCCACACGCTGATCATACTTTAGACATGTATAACAAACAGTATATCAGCAGGGTATACCAATACTTCCAAAGTATCCATGTGTCCATCACGAGTAGCCATTACTCGTAGCAGGTGAGACATGCTACATCCTCTAAGGATGTGATGCAGACCACATGTCGACTTATCACATATCATCGATATCCCATTCTCGATAATCATTAGTCGAGGCTATTTTAAGAGTTACGTTATAATATTAATATCTCACACTATTAATAACAACGTAACCTCTAGGGATGCATATTATAGAATATTACAAACAATCAACTGACAATAATTGCAAATGCCAAAATATTAATCTCCATTAATAATAATACGAACGTGTAAGTACATCTGTCCTAATATAGATTGTCTCTAGGACATACATATACTTTCAGATGCATTTGTTGGCTAAGCTATAATAAATTCATTAATTGAAGAATTCAATTTTATTAAGAGAAATAGACTCAACCCGAATCTGCAAATGCAACTATTTTCTTCCTATTCGTAGTTTTTGGTCCTAGTTGATTGGTTAACGGCCTATTCCAGTGTCTGCCTTAAGGTTGCAGCAGGAAAGAAGGGAAAAGAAGATGAGGACCAACATAACACAAATGCAAAGTTGGATTTCCTTGTATCTTAGGGCATGTTATTGGGGTAGTGGGATGCTTAGAGAAGTTTCTCAATGTTATCCGCGACCTCACTTTCCCTACTCAACAATGAAAAAACAATAGGGGTTGTTTTATTTTGAGTGATAAAGATGTTCAGTCTTGGTATAAAATTTAGTATAACTTATACAATGTTTGATTTCATTACTAATATGATCTTCGTATAGTTAATACAACATTTGCTTTTCGGTATTAAACTTGCATAAGATATGCGAAACTTAACATGGAAAATCAAATGTCATATCAGTAAGGATTTAATGGAATAATAGAGACTTGAAAAGTGTCCTTAGCCATGGTTTTGGTACCATTGATAAGGGTGACTATGGATGGTGATAAAGGAGTGGATTGATATGAAGAAAATTGTCTGTTACCAGATATGTGATCTAAGGTACATGAATCAGAGATCGAGTGAACAGAAGGGAAGTGTGAGTGAGGCATGTTGAGTTATCGGTATGTACGAAGGATATGGTTGAAGACTTATTAGCTACCTTAAATTTTAGGAACTTACTGGAATTAGTAACAAAAACTATCATGATTTTATTCTTTGATGGTGCACCTAACTCTTTGTTTTGGCCGCATTAGCAATGCGAGATGGAAACCTAAGTATATCCTAGCATATGGCCTTGACATGTCCATTTCCACCATTGTGTGTGCTACATTGGTTCTCTTCAAAATAAAATCCTCCTCCAAGAATCTAGTTCTTCAAAGAAGTAAAGATTAGATAAACTATAGTTTCTTGGTCTCATTATTGTTTAGGAGTGAAATTTGGAGATTTTAATTTCAAATTCGGGACGTCATAAAACCCTTGGAGCGAATGTGATTTTGCTTATGTGGCATGATGATTGAGCAGCAACAAGCTGACAGGGGTGAATGATATGGTTGATGGTGCTATATGTGCCATTGGAGATGGACACGTGGCACTAAGCTGACGAGATTAGAGTATAAGACACATTGGATGCTATGTTCATCTCGTTGAGACGAAGGTTGGTTTGGTTGGTTGATCAATTTCGTGATAGGACTGATACAAATTTGGGGAAAGTGAATGAACAGCTTTCCAAACTCGCTAGAAAACATTTCCGGTGACCAAGTATTTAGACTCCGATGTTTTCCTTTATTGGCTCTGATATCATGTGAAATAAGGAGACACGAGAAAAGAATCTGCTATTATTCTTAATTATAAAATTCAATACAAAGTGGCTCCTTTATGGGAGTTGGTCGTGTATTATTTTTTCTTCTTTTGATAACCGAAATTCCCTGAGGTCCAGTGTCACACGATTCAAAATTTGGTAGATAATGGGTTCGTGCCTACCCTTCTCTACTTAAATATCGGGCTTTTGTCCATGGAAGGATTTGAACACCTGACATTCGCCTAACCACACATAACGCGCTGCACTCTTTTCACTCTACCAAAGCAGTGGAAGCGTTGTTCGTCTATTTTAATAAGTTACTTTATTTACAAGGACTGTGTTTACACAAAGTAATCTCCTAATTAACATACTAGAATATTCTACACTATTCTCTTGAACGAATATAGAAGTCTTGACAGTTAGCGAGGATCTAGTTCAGCTAGTGTCAAAATTGTATACAGCTGAAATTGGCATGAATGTTTCGTGAAGAGACATCAATTTTTTAGGTGCCACCACCTGCTCTTTCTCGAGAATATTCATTTAGAGGAAAATCTCACAAATCTCAAGCATCTCATCCTTATTTTGTCAACTTCACTTTCTTTTTGGAACTCAAATGACAAATTTCATTTCAGGACTGGACTGAGACCAGATATTGCAAGTCCCTTGTGTGTATAAGTTAGTCTCACATCTGACTTCTTTTAGTCAAGATCATCCCATTGATGTTACACTGAGATGTTGTAAAAGTCTGACTTTTGTTTTTCATAAGTCAAGATCATTTCATGATATTGCACCTGGATGTTGTGAAAAAAAATTTACGAAGTGAATGAGCGGGTTGACCATCATTCTCTGTGAAGTCGTTCTATGGAACTTATCATTATGTCTCATACAACTGACACTAGTTGTATGAGGCTTTTTATTTCAGGACATGTAGCTTTTGTGGGTCCCAATCCCACCCAAACAAACTCCCATTTTCTCTTAAATCTCTTTTCGTATTTTCTTTTATCTCGTTTTACGTCCCAGACCTTACTTGTTTTCACACCCCCGGTATCTTTCTTCTCTAACCTTTATTTTTGTCACACCTTTCTAACCTCAATTGCTCATTGCATTGAACCACAAAACTCTAAAGAAACTCACAAAGTAATGAATGAGAAACATGGCAAGAAAAAGAGAATCACAATATATTACAGCAATATGTAAAGAATTAGAAGTAGTTGAAAACTGAGGGAAATCTGTAGGTTATTATTACATATTTGACAAAAGTGAAATTTTGTTCTATTTCTGGTTCATTTTTGGCTGGCTTCAGCAATAGTTGATAAAATTCTTTTTAGTAAAACAGTTTGAGGCAACTCAAAAGGCATGAATATAATACTCACTGGAAAGAGAAAAATGAAACAGTATAAATAAATCCCTTAAGAAGCTAGACTTTGCCTTGGAATCTTATTGTAATTGTTCTAATCTTTTCACTTTTGGCATCTGGTAATTAAGAAACCATTGAAATAACCTATGAAAAACTATTGAAATATGCCAAAAAGAATATCAAACCCATATTCTTTTTAGATTCTTGTCAGTTACATGAAGCTAAATAAGTTTCAACTGCGATTTAATAGTATTCAGTTAAACAAGCTAAAAATAATGGAGATGAAAGATACAACAACAAACTATTCCCTATCAAATACGAGAGGAGCTCGAGAAAAAAGGAACTTGGGTGTGTGAGGAGGAGGAGCTGGGTGGGGGAGTGTAATTATTTGAAAGAGGTCTGAAAAGTTAATAGACGTATAAGAGAGGAGTTTGCTTGTGAGGTGGGATCGGGACCAATAAAACACTTATCAACAAATAGAAGAGCCTTACACAACAATGTCAGTTGTGTGAGGCATATCATGAAATTTCTCTCATTCTATACACATTGGTATTCTTTCTAGAAGTTAGTCATAAATCTTATGTCCCTCCGTTCTAGTTTCTGTGACCCTATTTTCTTTAGTCTGTTTTTTATAACCCCTTTCTAAATCTGAAAACAATTTAACTTAAAGGTTTCATTTTACCCTTAATGACAAGTTTTTATAGTTACTTAAATGTTATAGCATGTTTTAAGATCACACGTTTCAAATGTCTGACAGCCACACAAATGTAATGATATGTTTAAAATCATAATCTTAAAATGTCTTCCTTTCTTTCTTAAGTTCCATGCCTAGTCAAACATAGTCACATAACATGAAACATCGGGAGTTATAGATTTTGAACTCCTAGAAAGAATTTCTTGTATGCCACTTCTTCAATGAAGAAAAGGATGGAAAATGACAATGGAAGAGATGAACTAACGTTGTATTCTTAATGACACAAGGTACTTGTGTTACAAAAAGTTGACAATTGTAGATAATTATGGCCATATACAAATGTGCGGAACTATACTAATTTAAAAAGGAATTGATTCACGTGTCACAAAAAATGATACTCCCTCCGGATAAAAAAAAGTGTCCACTTAGCCTTTGTTTTTTAGTTAAAAAAGAGTGTCCACTTACCAAATAAAAAAAAAATTAACCTTACTTTTCCAGGTTTTTCCGTATTAAGTGTTAGATGACCAAATTCCAATACCTAGTTAATTAGGGGCATTTTAGTCAAATTTCTTTTTTTTGCCTAGGAGTTATTATTTTCTTAAGGGGTGTGTGCAAATGGCTAAGTGGACACTCTTTTTAATCCGGAGGGAGTAAGAGCTATATACGGGCATATCTATTAGTAAAATGCATTGGTTTTCATGGCCCCATAGCTTTGGTTCAAGTGTAAAGGTATTATAGCACGAGATGTGGGGTCGACGCACATCGTGAATTTGAATCCTGCTTTTTTTATCAAGTATGATATTTCAGCGAAGATAAGTAGAGGAGCGGACCCATTTCCCACTGAATTTCAAAGCTACAAAAAATGATTTCTCGATTATTAAAAAAACATTGGTTTCAATGTCATTATTGTTTCATGTCCTACATCTTTGGGAACTGTTGTCTTCTTGTATTTATATCTGTGCTAGGGATTTTCATGCTTCATAGACAAAATAAGACCTTATAAAGGGAAATGTCGGTTTTCTTGGCACGACAAATCAAAAAGTTGACTATGATCAGACTGCAGTAAGGAGTCATTTGGTTTCTGATTAGAATTATACAATATATAGTTATTAGTAATGTAGATATTAGTTATGCAAGGTTTAGTTATTCATGTGTCATGATATATAAATTTACTCTTAAGTTATACATGTTTTTCTTAATAACCGTGTGTCCTGGCCAGTTTGCTCGCACTTCGACTAATTTCACGGGATACCTGTCACCTCCCTACCAGGCACTAGACTCTGTCCACCAAGACTAGGACAAATAGGAAGAAATCACCTATTTTTTTTGTCTCGGTGCACCACAGATACGATAAGATGCACCCCTCAATCAATAGGTCAAAGACGGAAACATCTACTGGGATTTAAACTTGAGACCTCATGGTTCTCAACCCATTTCATTGACCACTAGGCCACACCCTTGGGTGCAATACATGTTTTATTTATCAGGGGTAGAGATGGCAGTGGATCCTGGACTCGGTGGATCAAGATCCGTTTTATAGAATATGCATCTTCAAAATTTGGACCATACGGATCCGGATCGGACCCGGATCCGTTTCTGATGGATCGGATCTGAATCTTGTATTTGAGATCCGTATCCGGTCCAGATCCGACCCGTGGATCCGTTTTTTATTAAATATATTCATAACCTAGAATGTAATTTTAGAAGTATTTTCTTAAATTTGCTAAGCACATCCTTGCAAGTTTAATTCTCAAAACAAGTTTAATTTATCCCCGCGTTAACTCAAAAACAAAAAAATAAAGAGGTAACTTCGATAATAAAATCAATGTTATATTAGTGAATGACTAACATCTCCATAGACAAGTAGTTAAAATTATATTCACTTCATTTGTGAAGATTCCAAATACATGCAAGTTCTGCATTGTGGAAATACTAGTCAGCATTTTCCACAACTATTGTCATTGTCCAACATTTTCAATTAATAGCTCACAATCAAAACAAGACAACGAATAAAATATCTCATATGAACATTTCAAAATTGAAACACAGTAAACTGTTAGCCAAGTAAAAATCGTTTGTCAGTTTAAAAAAAAAAATCTTAGCAAAATTACATTCTTAGCAAGACAATTTTTTTTACATGTGGATCCAAATTCGATCTGTGGACCCGGTGGATCCGGATTTGGATCTGATTTTTATGGACCCGATGGATCTGGATCCAGGTATGAAAAACAGATCTGCATCTGGATCTAGTAGGATCCGGTCCAGATCCGTTGCCATCCCTAAATTCAGGGGTTGTAAAATACAACTAAACACTGTACTTGTTTGCTGAATTTTATACAAAGCAACCAAAGAGCTATCAAACATGATATTAGCTATACTAGTTTTAGTACATAAAGAACTCTCTTCCGAACCAACAACCCCTAAGTAATTAACGGGCAGAATACCTTAAGTTGGTGTCACAACCTGCTAGTCTAAGCCTCTTTCCTTTTCGGCAACCGTTAGTGCATGTAGAGGATTTGTGGACAAGGCAAGAACCGGGTATCAACCCAAAGACTAAAGGGGCAAGCATAAAATTCCCCTCTTTTACTGTTTCGTGTGTATGCAGGTTCTTTTCTATTGTTTTTCTTTAATTTTTTAACAGTATAGACATATGCTACTATGGGAACGTAACAATACACATTATATGTGTGTGTGTGTTTGTCAAGGAGAAATGGATTGAACTATATCTTAACGTATTTCTGCTTCTATGCAGGGCCAGGTGAGGCAGAAGCTATCTTCAGGCGGAAAATATGTATCAGTAAATATCGGGCCCATTCAAGTTGTTTCCAGTGAGCAGGTATATCCTTTGGCCTTTGCACCTTAAATTTGTCAATTCACTTCAGCATAATCCATTGTATGACATGATTGCCCTCGTCCAGGTTCAAGCTGTATACGAGGCCATGAAGAGAGATATCAGGATGAAATACTTTCTGTAAACTGCTTTCTTCACTACCTTTGTATATAATGGAATACCTAAGACATTATGTTGTTTCGTATTTTAGTTTAACCTTGTTTTTCTAATATTCATTGAACTAAACATTCTTATTGGCTTTCTGGGGATAAGTGTGGACGGTAATTTATATATTTTTCCTTTAATGTGCTACTGGATGACACCTTGATAGACAAGACATACGCCTCGCCGCCAGGCTTGAACCCCTAACAGGCACCTAGGCGTTCGATGTGCACCTTGCATTGATATGGCGCGGGTACGTAGATGTGCCATTTGAACCATTGAGAAGTTACGCTTAGTAATACTAACCTACGATATGTCTTCATAGATACACTTTGTTTGACTATATGGGAGAAGTCGAAGGATTACTTGCTAATCACTTTGTTTTGATTATTTCTTCACTACCTCTTAAGATGATTTGACATTTGCGGTTAATAATAATTTTTATCAAAGTCTAGAATCTCATTTCAATGATAAATAGATAACTAAACTACATGATTGTGAAATTTAGTTGATCTATCTAACCTGTCATATACATTTATCAGAAGACAAAATTGGATTAGTTTAATTTCTCTGTTAACTAGCTGATTCTACTGAAGCCCCCATAGAGCATGCGTTTCGAGGGGTCATTTGATTTTGTAGCCTTTATTTGTTTTTTAATTTTGTGACTTATTTGATAAGAAATCTTTATTTTACATAGAGATTGACTCACAAAAGATCTTTATAGGGTCATTTTCTTCTATTCAAACCGTGAAGGGCTACATTTTATCCATCTCATATTTTTGGGAGAAAAATAAAAACATGATTACTTATTTTATTCTCACAAATATTCACAATATATTCACTTGATGTGTGTATATTTTGTTTCATTTTTTTTTTTATAAAAAAAGACTATACTAACATGGTGCCGCGCTACACAAGCGACAGAATAAACCATGCCACAAAAAAGTAGTGACACATGATTGTTTCCCTCTCTTCTTCCTCCTTCCTGTATATTCTCTTCTTCTTCCTCTTCGTTTACTCTGAAGTTTTGTGGATTGAACTTCAGACAAGCGCAAGTGCACAAATAATCATTTTTGGGACGTCTATTTAAAAAATAGTTGAAGTTTACAAAAATAACGTGAGTCCGAAATTTCAAACGTTAGAACCAAATCAAAGCCTTACTTCAGAGTTCAGACCTTAGTTTGAATAGAAGTTGGAACTTTAGACCTTCAGGCTTAAACTTAGATTTCGCCTGTTCACAACTTCAAACTTTCGGCCAAAATTTTAAAACGTCCAGTCAAAAGGTCTAAATTTGGAGACTTATGAATCTAACTTCAGACCCAAATATTTGAAATTAGCAATAGCGGATAACTCAGGTTTCGAAAAATAAGAAGATAAATGTTAAATATACCACCAGTACCTTGACGAAGTCAACCTTTATAATCCGAAAAGTATCAACATTGTCCATTCCACCATCATACTTCCACATAAATTCTTTCACTTTCATCATATGATCTGCGGTAGCAAAATGCCTAATCATTGTCACGACCGAACTTTTGGTCGAGCCATGATTGGCATGCAACACCTAATTTGACCGAGCGAATCATCCAGTCTTTTCTGTCTTGGTAACCTGCCATGAAATCATTGTTAGTAATCTGTATTCCAAAAAAAACCAGTAAATAATAAACACTGAAAATAAACAAAATCAGTGTTGAAAAAATAAGAATAATTTTTTTTTCAGAATATAATCGAGCCCACTTAGTTCAAAGTGCCCTTCCAGGATAGAACGATTATCTTACCAGAATAGTAGTACTCCAAACTCTGGTAGCGGCGAACCACTCAACAGTAGTATATCACACAGAATTGATTCGTGCAGAAGAAGAAGAAGATTTTGTAGTTCAGAAAATTAGTAATTAAAATTCTGAAGAATCAAATGAATTTATAGCCATGGAAGTACTGTTTCTGAAGGTTTGCAACCCTTCTGAACAATCACTAAAACTGGTGGGAAATTTAAATGCGGGTCGCGGGTCAGGGTCACTAACGGGTAGGATTGGATAAGTTAATTAATTTAATTAAATAATAATTAATTAAATAATTAAAAATTAAAGAAAATTTGGTCCAAAAAGATTATCAATCAATCAGATCATTTGACCAAATCCGAATCCGAATCCGAATCCGAATCCGAAGCCGAGCCGAGCCGAGCGAGCGACGACGACGGCGCGAGGGGTCCTTGCCCCCTCAACCCTTTTACTGACAAGAAGGAGTAATTCTACTTATAAGTAGAAGAACTTTTCTTTCCACTACCGATGTGGGACAACTCCCACTTTTCTTTCCACTACCGATGTGGGACAACTCCCACTTTTCTTTCCACTACCGATGTGGGACAACTCCCACTTTTCTTTCCACTACCGATGTGGGACAAATGATTATTTTATAGAGGGTAGAAGGAACTCCCTCAATTTCCCATTCAATCTATCATTTAATCCCAACAATCCCCCACATGAATGGGGAATGGCTATAAGATAAAGGAATGCGCTGACAAGTGTGATATACAAGCGAGAATTGACTGCATCTGGATAAGTAGGTTTCCCTTTGAACTTTCCGTAGTGAACTTATATCGGATATACTCGATCAATCGGTAGATTTGATATCTTTGAACCGTCGAACTTTGTTGTATACCTAGACAACATAAGTCACACAATCAACCCTCAACCGTTTATGGTTCTCACGGTTGTGTTCGTTTCAGCCATGAACACCTCCTGGTTTCATGAGTGTGTAGAGAATGAGCCTTTACTGTCATTCCCCTTTGAAGCGGCTTACACTTAACACTCACATAGGTGATTTCTAAACATGTGGTCCTATATCCACATTATCACGGTCATACACGCCAGATTTAGATAATCATTCAAGAACCTTAACGCTTTATTAACTCATTAACAAGCCATAAGGTTTTATCCTTATTCTGAACATTGTCTTCATCCGAAAATGGGTTGAGTTATTTGACAATGTTGAACCGTCGATCACAACTTTGTTTGATCTCCTTGAACCTAGCTCTTGGGATCTCGGTGCGCTAGGTAGAGTTACCGCCATGATGACTTGTCCTCGGCCTTAACCCCATTCCCATTGATGATCTACTAACTCCTCTCTAGATAAGCCTTTTGTAAGCGGATCCGCCACGTTATCTCTTGACTTTACATAGTCAATCGTGATAACGCCACTAGAGAGGAGTTGTCTAACGGTATTGTGTCTTCGTCGTATGTGACGAGATTTTCCGTTATACATTACGCTCCTGCCTCTACCTATTCTTTGCTTGACTGTCACAATGTATACATATAGGAGCCAAAGGTTTGGGCGAGAATGGAATATCTTCTAAGAAATGTCTGAGCCATTCACCTTCTTCACCGGCCTTGTCTAAAGCTATAAATTGATTCCATTGTAGAGCGGGCGATGCATGTCTGCTTTGATGATTTCCAAGACAACGATCCACCCCGATTGTGAAAACATAACCACTCGTGGATTTAACTTCAAATGACGGTGATCCAATTTGCATCACTATATCCTTCGATCACGGCGGGATATTTGTTATAATGCAAAGCATAGTCTTGGGTGTGTTTTAAATACCCCAAGACTCGTTTCATTTCCATCCAATGACTTTGGTTGGGGTTACTCGTGAATCGACTCGACTTGCTTATAGCACATGCTATATCTGGTCGTGTACAATTCATAATATACATCAAACTTCCCAAAACTCGTGCATAGTCCAATTGTGAGTCACTTTCACCTTTATTCTTTTGAAGTGCAAAACTTACATTAATTGGAGTTTTTACAACATTGAAATTTAAATACTTAAACTTGTCAAGTACTCTTTCAATATAATGAGGCTGCGATAATGCTAGACCTTGTGGAGTTTTATGAATTACGATGCCTAAGATCAAATCAACAACTCCTAAGTCTTTCATATCAAATTTGCTAGCCAAAGATATGCTTTGTAGCATTTATATTGGTAATATCTCTACTCATTATCAACATGTCATCAACATATAAACAAACAATGACTTCATGATTTGGAGTATTTTTAATGTAAACACATTTGTCACACTCATTAATCTTAAATCCATTTGCCAACATTGTTTGGTCAAATTTCGCATGCCATTGTTTGGGTGCTTGTTTAAGTCCATAAAGTGACTTAACAAGTTTGCACACTTTCCTTTCTTTACCAGGAACCACAAAGCCCTCAGGTTGTTCCATGTAAATTTCTTCCTCCAATTCTCCATTTAAGAAAGCTGTCTTGACATCCATTTGATGGATTTCAAGACCATATCTGACACTTGATGCTACTAACACCCGAATAGATGTTATTCTTGTTACCGGCGAGTATGTGTCAAAGTAATCAAGGCCTTCTTTTTGTCTATAACCTTTGACCACAAGTCTTGCCTTATATTTGTCAATAGTGCCATCAACTTTTATTTTCCATTTAAAAATCCATTTTGATCCTAAAGGTTTATTTCAATGAGGAAGATCAACCAATTCCCATGTATGGTTGTTCAAAATTGATTCAATCTCACTATTGACTGCCTCTTTCCAAAATGCTGAATCAGAAGAAGACATCGCTGCTTTAAATGTTTGAGGCTCATTTTCAAGCAAGAATGTCACAAAATCAGTCCAACGGAAGTAGATGTCCTTTGACGTTTGCTACGCCTTGCATCCGCTTTACTTGGTGTATTTTCCTTTGGTTCTTCCCGCGGTCGTTTAGATCTTTCACTTGACGACTCACGTTCAGTTTTATACGGATAAATATTTTCAAAGAATTCAGCATTATCTGATTCAATTACCGTATTTACATGAATTTCGGGATTGTCCGATTTGTGAACCAAAAACCGACAAGCTTTGCTGTTTGTAGTATAACCAATAAAAACACAATCCACGGTTTTTGATCCGATTTTTACCCTTTTGGGCAAAGGAACTTGGACCTTTGCTAAACACCCCCACACTTTGAAATATTTCAAGTTGGGTTTTCTTCCTTTCCATAGTTCATATGGAATAGATTGTGTTTTGCTGTGGGGCACCCTGTTGAGTATTCGGTTAGCTGTAAGGATAGCTTCCCCCCACAAGCTTTGCGGTAAACCGGAACTTATTAGCAAGGCATTCATCATTTCCTTTAATGTTCGATTTTCCTTTTCGCAATTCCATTTGATTGTGGTGTGTAAGGGGCAGTAGTTTGATGAATAATTCCATATTCTAAACATATCTCTGCAAAAGGAGATTCGTACTCTCCTCCCCTATCACTTCTAATCATTTTTATCTTTTTATTCAATTGATTTTCCACTTCATTTTTGTATTGCTTAAATGCATCAATTGCTTCATCCTTACTATTAAGCAAATACACATAACAATATCGAGTGCAATCATCAATAAAAGTTATAAAATACTTTTTTCCACCGCGAGATGGTATTGACTTCATATCACATATATACGTGTGAATTAAGTCTAAAGGATTTGAATTCCTATCAATAGACTTATATGGATGTTTAACAAACTTAGATTCGACATGATTTCACATTTAGATTTATTACACTCAATTTAGGCAATACTTCTAAATTAATCAATTTCCGCAAGGTTTTGTAGTTGACATGTCCTAAACGAACATGCCATAAATTATTTGACTCAATAAGTAAGACGAAGCTGAATTCTTATTAATATCACAACAACCATTACATTGAGTTTGAAAAGGCCCTCGGTGAGGTAGCCCTTTCCTATGAACAAATCATTCTTACTTATTACAATTTTCTCACTAACCAACACACATTTAAACCCGTTTTTGACGAGTAGTCAAATTTGAAACTAAATTCTTCCGAATTGTTGGAACGTGCATAACATTGTTGAGAGTCAGGACCTTGCCGGAAGTCATCTTCAGAAGTATCTTCCCATATCCTTCAACCTTGACTGTTGCAGTATTTCCCATAAACAGTACCTCTTCGGGTCCAGCGGGAGCATAGGTTGCAAATGCTTCTTTTGTAGCGCAAACATGTCGAGTGGCACCAGAATCAAGCCACCACTCCTTTGGGTTTCCAACCAAATTGCACTCCGATAGCATTGCACACAGATCATCCATATCATCATTCTTTTCCACCATATTGGCTTGTCATTTTCCCTTCTTTTTTGGGAGACGACAATATGGGGCTTTGTGGCCAGCTTTCCCACAATTAAAGCAGTTGCCCTTGAACTTTTTCTTGTTGGAATCCTTCTCCTTTCCAGAAGGCCTCTTCCTTTTCTTGTTCTTTTTCAGAGCAGCATCTTCAACGATGTTTGCCCCTTCAATTGGTGAAGTCTTACGGTACCTCTTCTCAGCGGTTTTGTTATCTTCCTCGATCTTGAGACGAATCACAAGATCTTCCAACTTCATTTCCTTTCTTTTGTGCTTAAGATAATTCTTGAAATCTTTCCATGAGGGCGGCAACTTCTCAATCATTGCAGCCACTTGGAACGCTTTATTTACTACCATACCTTCAGCAATAAGGTCATGGAAGATAAGTTGAAGCTCTTGAACTTGGGTTCCAACGGTTTTTCCATCCACCATTTTGTAGTCTAGGAATTTGGCAACCACAAACTTTTTCAAGCAAGCATCTTCAGTTTTGTACTTCTTTTCAAGTGCACTCCATAGTTCTTTGGAAGTCTCTAATGACCTTTGTAGGCGTTGTACAAGTCATCTTCTAAGGCACTCAAAATGTAGCCTTTGCACAAAAAGTCACTGTTTCAAGCCTCGGTAACCATGAATTTTTGGTTGTCGGGCATGTCGGCGGTAGGCACGGGAGGTCCTCATTGGTGAACTTTTGCATACCAAGGGTGGTAAGCCAAAAGAACATTCTTTCTTTGCCATCCTTTAAAGTTGGCACCGTGAACTTCGCAGTTTCTCAATGGTGGCACAATGGGTACGGTCGTAGGAGTAACTTGGTGCGATAAATGCAGAGGTAGTTCCAGTCTCAATTGCCATTATTCGTTTGTCCTTTGTCAAATCGATAAACTGCTTTAGTTAATAAAACCGTAATAGCAATTCAATCACAGACTTAAACGATGAAGATTTTATTTCTTCAAATTGCAGTATAATTATGAAACTTTAGTATTCCAACGAAGTTTTTATATCTTCGAGTCAGAATACTAATATTCATATGGAGTAGAAAACTGCACAAGTTTTAATCTCCAAACCAGAATACAACAACGATGAAGTTTTTATGTTCTTCAAATCGTTGTACAAGTATGAACTTTAATATTCCAACGAAGTTTGTATGTCTTCAAGTCAGAATATGAAATTTCACACGGAGTAGAAAACCACACGGATTTTAGTCTCCAAAACAAAATACAGATTAATCTAAAAATATAATTTCCTTAAGATTGTTAATAATCTGTATTCCAAAAAAAAAACCAGTAAATAATAAACACTGAAAATAAACAAAATCAGTGTTGAAAAAATAAGAATAATTTTTTTTTTCAGAATATAATCGAGCCCACTTAGTTCAAAGTGTGTCCTTAAGGAAATTATTCCCTCACGATTACTCGAGGTTGATGGAATATCCTCCCAGGATAGAACGATTATCTTACGAGAATAGTAGTACTCCAAACTCTGGTAGCGGCGAACCACTCAACAAGAGTATATCACACGAATTGATTCGTGCAGAAGAAGAAGAATATTTTGTAGTTCAGAAAATTAGTAATTAAAATTCTGAAGAATCAAATGAATTTATAGCCATGGAAATCAAGTTTACGAAGGTTTGCAACCCTTACGAACAATCACTAAAGCGGTGGGAAATTTAAATGTGGGAAAAGAAATCGAATCGGGTCGAGAAGCGGATCCGGCCGGGTCGCGGGTCAGGGTCACTAACGGGTAGGATTGGATAAGTTAATTAATTTAATTAAATAATAATTAATTAAATAATTAAAAATTAAAGAAAATTTGGTCCAAAAAGATTATCAAGCCGAAGCCGAAGCCGAGCCGAGCGAGCGACGACGACGGCGCGAGGGGTCCTTGCCCCCTCAACCCTTTTACTGACAAGAAGGAGTAATTCTACTTATAAGTAGAAGAACTTTTCTTTCCACTACCGATGTGGGACAACTCCCACTTTTCTTTCCACTACCGATGTGGGACAACTCCCACTTTTCTTTCCACTACCGATGTGGCACAACTTCCACTTTTCTTTCCACTACCGATGTGGGACAAATGATTATTTTATAGAGGGTAGAGGGAACTCCCTCCATTTCCCATTCAATCTATCATTTAATCCCAACAATCATTACTTAAAAAAATAATCTAAAATCTCTAATCGAATAACCAATGAATAGTCAAAGTATTTCTTCATATATAACTAGAAATTATTATGAAAATGTCATGCATGGTGAAGTCTGAACCCAAATTTAGAACAGGTCAATGAAGCCTCTAAGTAAGTAGAACTAGCAGGCTAATCCTCAAAATATTTAATAAAGAAACAATCAAGGAATAACTAAATGAAGACATAAGGAGTCCCCATAGAAATCAAATGCAGAGCTTGTCAATCAACTACTGAAATGAAGGGGAATGTCCTAATTCGTCGCATGCTCCTATGCAAAACCTGTGCCTACATTGACATAGGCCAATGTAGGTTCTCATGAAGAGAACACCAGTACAACAACAATCGATACTAGTGAGTCTTAATAATCCCCTCACTTAAGCTGGAATGAGACTTAAACAAAATGCGAATGTATAGCATGAAACTATTTAAAACATTTAAATTCATAAATCATATACAATTATTTTATAACAAACATTTACGTTTTATTTAATTTGGGGACTGCCAATCGACTCTGACAACTTTGGTATGAAGTCACCATATTATCAACATTGCGTACTATGCCCCCGATCGTTTGGACCATCTGCCCGTAGAGCCATACGTTTGACGTTCTTTTGCCAGCACATATATTTTCCATATCAAGGCAAATTTTATAGTTTCTAAACCAACAGTCTCATTAATATCCTCTCCGACATGAGTAGTGTCACGCTCCGAATCATGACCTAGGCGGAGTGACATTCGGTACCTTAACTTGACTGAACGAACCACATGCTCAACATAGACATATAACTTAAAACGAAAAGAATAATCATGAGATAGATTAAATGCTAAAATATCTTTTAAAAGGTTCCATACATAAGTAAACTCCTTTAGTTTCAAAATATGAGACAATAAGCTGAAACAAGGCTACTGACAACATCTGCATAACTTGTTGGAAATTTACTAAATGTGGAATTGAGTATATCTCATTAATTTATGACTCAAACAAATTGGGCCCGCACGTCGGAAACGTCGTTTCCACACACTTGCACACGTAGTGCCAAGTATCACAAATTTCATTAGTGAAAGAGATATTGGTACGTATGTAATACGTTTGAGACATGGAATTATGGACGGTTATCGACCAAATGACAAAGTATTCCACGTTGGTAAAAGAAGGAAGAAGTGTAAGATGAAACGTGTCGGAAATCGCCGCGGAGCTGCGAAGGGCCGCGACGCCTCCCAGGCAGCGCCGCGACGCTAATTCACAGAGCCGCGGCGCTTCGGAGGCAGAAAGCTGCGACGGGAAGTTGGAAAAATCTGACCTTTGGGCTGGTTTTGGAGCATTGATTCTCCATTACTTGGCATATGAATTCAGCCATTATTTGGCTGAATGTAACCCCTCAATCAAGTGCCATTACATGGCTATTGAAGGCCATTAGTTGGCTAGTTGAGGGGTCTTCTCTTTACACTATAAATTGAGGCCTTTGGCTCAATTGAAACACACTACACTCACCACTTAGAAAATACTCCAGATTTTCTGAATTCATCTTCTTCCTCTCTAGCAAAGTTAATATACTCAAAGTTCTACAAGAGTAACACTTGAGTTTCCTTTACTCATTTGTTAAGTTGCTGTTGTATCTTGGGAGACTATTGCCCGATAACGTAAAATGAGATATACGGGGCAATCTTGTCTTAAAAAAAGAGTGCCATCACTTGACTCAGCAAATCACACAAGCAATCGGTTAAGTTCTTGTTTTCCAGTTTATTGTAATATTTAGTTTATCATTTCTTGCTATTGTAATAGTTACTTACTTCCCGTTCCCTACAACAATTGTATCCCATCAATTTTAAGATAAGATTGGTTGTAAGTACGTTAGAAATATGACTGGAATAGAACAAATTGCTTCGGATTCTGCTGCTGTTGCTACTCAAGGCAATCCTTCTGCCTTCTCCACTGCTCGAGGCACACCTAATGCCTTTCCGGTTGCTCAAGGCTCATCCAACGCCTTGACCGCTACTCAAGGGAACGTTGCCGTTCCTCCCCCCGCTGGATTCCACCATGAACGCCCTGAAAAGTTCATGGGGTCAAACTTCAAGAGATGGAAATAAAAGATGCTATTCTATCTGACTGTTATGGGAATGACACATTTCCTAACAGAAGATCCTCTACAAGCTGGAGATGAAATGGACCCTTCGCCTTCTGAAAGGGCTAAAGGGGGCCTAGATATCCATGTCATTAATGGCATGAAAATGGTTCTTGATGCATGGAGTCATGGTGATTTCATGTGTAAGAATTACATATTGAACTGCTTGTCAAACCCTCTCTACACGGTGTATTGCACCATTGGCACTGCCAAAGAGTTGTGGGAGAAGCTGTAAAAGAAGTACAAAGCACAAGATGCAGGTACTAAGAAATTCGTTGGGAAATTTCTGAAATTTCAAATGGTGGATAGTACGACAATGATGTCCCAAGTTCAGGAATTCCAAATGATTCTACATCACATGGATTTGGAAGGTATGAAGCCAAATGAGCAATTTTTGGTTGCATCACTGATTGAAAAGTTACCTTCTTCATGGAATGAGTTTATGAGTTACTTAAAACTCAAGACAAAGGAGATGACCTTTGAAGAACTTATTATCAAACTCCAAATTCAGGAAGATAACAAGAAGGCCTTGCCTAGGGGTAAACAACCCGCTGAGGCAAAGACAAATCTGGCTGAGGCCAAAGGGAATCCAAGCAAGAAGCGCAAGTTCCAGAAAGATGGCAAGACCCAAGTAGCGGAGAAGTTCAAAGGAAACTGTCACCACTGTGGGAAACATGGTCATATGATCAAGGACTGCCGCAAGCTCAAGACTGAGCAACAAGAGAAGGCCAAGGCTAAGGGCAAGACACAAGTTAACATCATCAAAGACCAGTTTCTGAATGACATGATTGATGAGTTCTCACCGGTGGTGCTAGAAGCAAACCTTGTTGAGAATCCTATGCAATGGTGGATGGACACAGGTGCTACAAGACACATCTGTTCCAACAGAGATGCCTTCTCCACTTATACACCAGTTACAAACAAAAAGTTGTTCATGGGTAACAACGCTTCCTCTGACGTGCTGGGGGTAGGAAAGGTAGTCCTGAAGATGACTTCAAGAAAGGAGCTCACTCTGAAGGAGGTGATACATGTTCCTGAGATTAGAAGAAATTTAATTTCAGGTCATTTATTGGTTAATGCTGGTTTTAGGCTAGTGTTTAAGTCCAATAAATTTGTAGTCACTAAGAATGGAATGTTTGTGAGAAGAGGATTCGTCTGTGAAGGCCTCTTCAAAGTTAACGCCATGTCTGTATTACATACAAGCAATAATATTGAAGCCTCTTCTTCTTACTTGCTTGAGTCCTCTAATTTATGGCATCATAGATTAGGACATGTCAACTACAAGTCCATCCAAAGGTTGGTAAAGTTAGAGTTGTTGCCGTCTATCGACGTAAACCCTCAACATAAGTGTGAGATATGCGTAGAGGCAAAACTCACAAAGCTTCCTTTTCGATCCGTCGAAAGGAATACCGTTCCTCTAGAACTTATTCACACAAATATATGTGATTTGAAGTTTGCACAAGCTAGAGGGGGAACAAGTACTTTGTGACATTCATTGATGATAGCACAAAGTATTGTTACCTTTACTTGTTGAAAAGTAAATATGAAGCCTTTAAAGCGTTCCGATGTTACAAAGCAGAAGTTGAGAACCAACTAAGCATGCAGATTAAATCCATTCGTAGTGATAGATGGGGAGAATATGTAGCGCCATTTAAGGAATATTGTGCCCAATCAGGCATTGTTCATCAAACGACGGCTCCATATTCACCTCAATCGAACGGTGTGATGAAACGCAAGAACTACACATTGAAGGAAATGATGAATGCCTTGCTCATCAATTTCGGTCTCCCACAAAATATGTGGGGAGAAGCTGTCCTTACCGCTAATACGATTCTTAATAGAGTCTCACATAAGGGTAAGGACAAAACTCCATATGAATCATGGAAAGAAAAGAAACCCACCTATAAATATTTAAAGGTGTGGGGTTGTTTGGCAAAGGTTGAAGTACCTAAGCCAAAGCAGGTCAAGATTGGGCCTAAGACTGCAGATTGCATATTCATCGGATATGTAAATAACAGTAGTGCTTATCGCTTCTTAGTGCATAAGTCAGATATTCTAGATATCCACGGGGGTACAATCATGGAATCAAGGAATGCACAATTCTTTAAAGATACCTTTCCGAGAAAGGAAAAAGACATAACCTCTCTCAAACGAAGTTATGAACAAAGCTCTCAGGAACCGAGAGTCGTTGACGACCCGGATACAGATGGTTCAGATCTAGTGGATCTCGAAGTGGCTGAATATCCAGAATCTAGTGTTCCAGATTCTCAGAACTTGGAAACTCCAGAGATGGAACTAAGGCGAAGGAAAAAAGGCCCAACACTACGTATATGCATATCTAAGGCCGACAAGGCCATAACCAAGAAAGACAACTATCCAGAAGGTCGACAAGACTTAACAAAACCCATATGCACTGACTGATAGTCTGTAAGCCTCTAAGAGTACTAAGATACGTCAAATGGTTGGGATAGGGCCCTACCATACCCATAACCATATATATATATACACATATATACATCCTACCCGATGACTCTGACCAACAACTCCGGAGAGGTGGAGTGCAACAACCAATTGCTGAACTCTGGTACCCTACTGAGGAGGCGCACTAGCCTGTATACTTGCACTTGTAGGCATGATCATAACGCATAAAAGGAGTGTCAGTACGAATTATGTACTGAGTATGTAAGACAATAAACATAAGCATAAAGAATGTAATAACATGAGAAAGAGGTATAAAGACAACCTAAAACTCAGAATAGGCTACTACGGGCATCTAGAGAATATAATGTAACTATAAATGCATGAACGTAAAATCATTCCTCACTGTGCAAACATATATTATATGATATAATAATAAATCCTCTGTGGAGTGGCTCATCATAACTGCCCAGCCATATAGGACACGGTAAATATTTGTCCAACTGATTAGTGGTATGTACAGCTACGTGCCTGCCCGACCGTCTATGACATAATGCAGTAATAAAAGTAATACATATAGGTGCACATCTACGTGCCTGCCCGTCTGACTATAGAGCGGCACGATAATAAAAATACATACATATATATAAGTGCAATGCAAGACCAACCTCAGAAGGAACATCATGGAAAGAGTCGTAGAGACCTATTGTCGTTATCCTCCGACTATCGATATTATCGCTACGTTCTCTATCTTTCATTTCAAAGACAACAAATGTAGAGAACGTTTAAGACACTTGATATGAATTACACATGATGAAGAGTTCAACTTAATCGGATAGTGTACAATCAATCTCAAGTTTAGCGGAAATATTTCAATCAGTAACCAAAAGAGATATGAAAGCATGAGAGGTGTTTGATACAAATCATATATGGAGAAGAGGTTAGTTCAATCGCAAAAAGGCGTGTTCATCTCATGTTCATCGGAAAATGTTTCAAAGGAAGGTTCGTTGAGTTCTAGTCATGCCACAAAGAGGAAAGAAAGCCCTACATACCTTGTCGATGAAGCTACACACGTTTATCGAGTCCTTGAAAGCCTTACGCATGAATTTCTACATAATACATACAGTTTGAGATCAATTTTGAGTTCATAGCTTATAGAAATTCTCATTTAAACATTTAATCGAGCAACTTGCAGGCGTAAGTTCGTAGGCTTCTTAGTAGTTCAATTTCCCCGTAAAACGCCACCATTTTCTTCCCTTATACTCCCACTCCTTATTAAAATTCCATTCACAACTTTACAACTTCAATCCATGCTTTTAAATCATATAAAACAACCCAAACAACTAGCTATGATCACAAGAGTTTATAAGGATTTATAAGAACTTGTTCTATGGAATTTCTTCTTCAATTTCCATGTTTAAACACTTGTAAAAGCTGAAAGAGATTATGGGAAGGGTAAAACATACCTTAAATTTCAAGAATCACTCCAGAATAAAAGTTACTTCAAGATGAAGGTTTCCTCCGAAAGGCAAAACAACTAAGAAACGACGACTCTACGATTACCATGAGATTCCTTACATAATAATTACTTGATTAGCTCTTGAATTTGTTTATGATTCATGTAGAAGTGTTTCATAGAGTATAAGGAGTGTTTATAGTTTGAAATGTTGAAGAAATAGAGGTTCAATTCGTTTGGGGTGATTTTATAAGGTTGGGAAAGTTGTCCACCGACCAGGCCTCTCTTGGCCTCGTGGCAGTTTGCACCCTTGGACGGAAATAAGAATATATCTCTACTCTGATGTCGTATCGATGAATGGTTTGTTGCGTTGGAAATAAGACTCCATGAACTTTACTTAGATAGGTTATTCACCCCATAACTTGTAAAGCCTCGAACCATAGCCTGGGTGAAACGACACTCGGTGCCTAAATGCATATGACTGAGCGAATCACATGGCTTGCTGAATAAACATGTGCATCAAAAACATGCAATAGTAATGATTTAAAACATGTAAAACATAATACTATATTTATAGTATGCAATAATCATAGTGGAAATACTCTAAAAATATTATAAGTCTGAATAATTGAAATCTGTTATGACATGATGAATTGTTCTAGTCTACGTAACCTCTGAACTATGAGCCTGACTGCAAAACTATTTTACCAGGACAAGGCCCTGGCGCATTTCTACCATAATTCATAATCATATAAATAACTAGACTGACATCCCGAATGAGATGGGGCTCACCAAATAGCTGATACTGAAGCAATCCTACTGAGCATATCAGTCTCCCTGAAACTCAGCACTTGTACCGTGAAGTGTAGGCCCCATGCAAAGGGACATAAGTACATTTGAATTGTACTGTATGTAAAGCAACTGAAAGAATGAGTGGGAACATGAAATACTATGACATGAAACTGAAACTGTAACATGAGCATGAGGATGATCTGACATGAGTATAAAACATGTGTAAAATCTGTAAAGTTGTGTATATGTATATTTGTGGGGAGAGCAATAGAATAATCGACAATATAAAACACCATGTGGGTTAAGGAAAATTTGGAATTTAAGCAATGCATGTGACAATTTTGGGCTAGTTGCCAAGTTGGGACAGATTTTGGTGATTGTTGGATTCGTTGGTTATTGTTGTTATTATTATCACTAATTACAAGATGAAATTGAAAGGAAACATTGATATAAAAGTTTAAAAGTAGTTATATGGAAGTATTGAAATATGGAATTGGATTTTAGGAGTTAAGAGAAGAGTTATGGAATTATGACATGTTGTGGCCAAGAACTTGCATGAAATTGTTGGACATGTTGTGATGTATATGGACTGTTTTGTGGGATATTTTTAATGTGGATTAAGAGGCTAAATTTACATGAGAAGTGGGTGTGTAAATCCCCTTTGTTGCTATTTTGGTTGTACCCTTAATTGGTTCTTGGTTATTGATGTTATTAGCATCGTTTGGAAGTTGTGGGTTGTACTTATGTAAGGGTTATAACTCTGTTTTGGTCAGTCATGCTATTGTACTCTGTGTTGGGGTATCCCCGTGTATATATGATATTATCTAGTGGCAGCCTTGTCGGCTTGCCTGTTGTATTGTGTTGGCTAGTTGTGACTCCTCAGGAGGCAGGTACATTCGGGGGGTAAAGGCAGCCTTGTCGGCTTGCCTACCCTGGCATATGTTGTTATTGCAGTGTTATGCTGTCGGATTTCAGACTCATTAGGTGTTAGTTGGATTATGTGTGACAGGTCAAGATAATGACGTCATTAGGGCGATTAGTCGCGTATAAGGAGCACTTATATATGTTAATACGGGAAATTAGTGTATAAACGGATGTTATCCCGGAATAGTTTTTCTTTAGTGCTATACATGTGACGACGAGAATTAATGCTAGTAGTTGAATGTATTCCAATGGAGTTATGGAATAGTATTGTATTATAAAATTATGACATTGAGGATACGAGGCTTTATGAAATTCTTGGGAATTAAAAGAGGTGGGTTTAAGATTTATTAATTGAAGAACTTGGGGGCCAAAGTGTAATATTAAAAATCCAGATTTTTTTAATTAACCTACATTCTTTCATCTTCTTCATTCAAAACTTAAAACAAACTCTCCTCTCCTCTCCTCGCCCATACCCCAGCCGAGAACCCCCCAACCCCATAGCCAAATTTGAGGTTTTTATCTTCTCTTCCTAGACTACATTTTTCACCAAAAATTATAAGCAAAACAACACCAAAAATAGTGGCAAAACAACCACTGCTAGCCGAGATTATGCCCAGAAAATTTGAGATTTTGGGATGAAATTTTGGAAGAAAAACGTGTAGGGATGATGACTTAACATTGTAGAACACTTGCATGCCAATTGGAGTTGAAGAAGTGAACAAAAAAGGGATAGAAATACGAAAACAGTGGGGATTTTCGGACAAGCAGTGGGCAGAAAATTGTGAACTGTTTTGGATGAAATTTGAGGTATAAAATTCTTCTTTCTATAATTTATATGGAATGCATGTTGTTAGAATTAAGGATATGAATTTGTGTGAAGGAAAATTTGGAATTTAAGCAATGCATGTGACAATTTTGGGCTAGTTGTCAATTTGCAGGTATCGTCCTCTGGCGGAGCGACCCTTATCATACGGTGGCATACGTAGTTTTAGGCTATCTGAGCCTTCTCGGTAAACTATGTAACTCCCGAAACATGTACTTGAAAATTGTGGCTTATAAGCCCATGAATTTCATGAAATTACTTGTAAACATAACTTGTAAATTTATAATTTAGCAAGTAAAGAAATGCATAATATAACTTGTATAAATCATGAGAAACATATATGACTTCATGGAACCGAGTGATAATGATCATAACTTGTATTTAGGAACTCATGGAAATCAAAGCATACATTCATAGATTAAGGACAGGTTCATGACAGTCACAATAACATATCGTGAATGTAAGTAACGAAGTCAAGATATAACATGGAATATAATTGTACATGTATATAAGGTTATCATGAACTTGAGTGAAAACCCTAGGTTATGGAAATTTATGGTTTCATGGATAATTGTGGCGTGGGGAAGAACAATGATGTTTCCACACGGAGATAGAAGCTCTACATACCTCAATCGTTCTAAAATTTGAATGAAAGGTCTGAACTTTTGAAGAAAAAACCCAAAACTCTGAACTTGAAACCTTGAGAAGGATTTTCTTGAAAACCCTAAGATTATAGCGTGAAAATCTTGTTAAGAATTGATGTATAAGTGTTAGAATTACCTAGGAATACATGAGAAAGACTTACCTTGATGTGGGAGGATGAGGAGAGGAGATAAAATTCATGCTAGGGCTTTGGAGAACTGAAATATGGAATAAAATTCAGAAAAATGCGACTTTGAATGATTTTCGGGGGCATATGCGCTGGCATCCGCATCGCGAATGGCCATCTGCGGCCGCGGATGCTTCCGCACATCAAAACCGAAGGTTGGGGACTTCGGGATGGAAATTTAGCCTGAAATGCGATGGGTTATGCATCGCAGATGGCGTTCTGCGTCACATATCGCATATGCGACTCCGACAGACTATTCTACAAACCTTCAGTAAAATAGTCATAACATTTTGTACAGATGTCCGTTTGACCTCCATAATATACCGTTGGAAATCTACAACTTTCAAGAGTAAGTATTCCAAAATTCCTTATATATATTTTCGTATACTCTCTTGAAGTGAGGCCTTGTGCAAACTAACTTAAAAACATTGCCAGTAGAGTAGCTTCCGACTATACCTTGCCCAAAGACTCTTCTTATAACTTGATTAGCTTTCAAAACACTTATTACACTCTTCATCTTGGTTTCATTGTACGGATCAAACCTTAGCCCGAAGGTACGAGGTGTTACATAATTACTCATATAGCGTCAGATATACCCCTGCTAAGTTGGGCCAAAAATCTTGTTCGAAATTCGATCTGCCCTTCTCCGAGTTTCGACGAACTTAATTTTATTTGATTTTTTTGACTCCGAACTCTTACGAAACTTTCATTAACACCCGTTTAAATGTACTTTTATCCAAATATGGGATCTTAGCCTCACAGAGTTTTACATTACTTTATTTACGACGCATGCGAATGCGAAAATACGATATGTATCAGATTGACGGCGGTCTATATATAACAACATGAAGAATCCCAATTAGAGAGACTGTCTGTATGTATCAACGTGAAAAATCCCAACTAAGGGAAACTATCTAATCACCTTTTTCTGTGGCGACCATAGCCCTACACCGACAATGTGTAGCTTCTGATAGCGGACCTTCTTTTAGTCCTATACCTTTTCAGGTTCTAAGGATGCTCCCAAAATATGAATAAATATATACATGTTAAACTCATAAAGTTTGACACCTTTACCCTTCTATGAAATCATCATATTGGCTCATTGGCCAGTAAATACATTTCTTAAATCTCACCACACTTTGTGAATCATCTCATAAGTATGTAAACCATAAAATCATCAAATTTTTATATTTGAATAAAAACCATAAACTTGTGTCCTAACAAAGAACGCTAAAAACCTTACTTAAACATGTTTCCCAAGGTTTCTCTTGAAACCTATGATTTGAGGGGTGATTCTAGTTAATAATCTATGTATTGATGTTAGAATCCCATGGAATTAAGTGAAATAGTCTTACCTTGGCATGAGAGGATGGGAGAGGAGAGAAAAGTCGACCTAGAGTTGTGTGAAATGGGTTTCCAATTAACTTTTAACTTATAAGGGCACATCACCGCCTCAAACATTCAGTACGGCGTGGTGACTTTTGTTCATAGGTCATATTGACTTAATCTTATTATGGTTGGAAAGATATTTCAAACAACTTTCATGCCCAGAGTTTGCTAAATTCGCTACCAATTAAGAATTATATGCGTTTAAGTGAGGTCTTGTGTAAGCTAAGTTGGAAATTATGATTTACATGAGCTTCTGAACTTGTTTTGGCCTTAGGCTAACCTTACCCCTCAAAGTACTTCCAAAGAACATTACATACCTAATATTGGTCATGTAAGGCATTTCTAATGATCCGGATCATTCTTGACACACAAAATAATACCTTTCACATTTGACGATACGTCTAAAAGTCTTTAAACTTAACAAACTCGTGTCTTGAATACATATTAGAATTAGAAATAACTAAGGTTAATTATTATATAGTAATTTTTTATTAAAGTATATCGGTTTATTGATATACAATTGCGTGCATGAAAATATGTGAGATTATTTTCAAGGTAATAAAAACATGAATTAGCCTTACATTAACACTTAAAAATATTCTTGAGGTTGTACAAGTTGAATATATATCAAGTAATTTATTTGGATAAATCATCTCTATATGTGAAAGTTCTTATAACAATTTGAGATACTAGAAATATACTTGTTGTTAAATTAGTATATAAGTTGAGCTTTAATAAAAGTCGAAAACCCTTTTAAACGTATTTAATGCCTTCTAACGAGAAATATAAAACTGTATTCCCTCAATTCCAAAATAAATAAATTTCTAACACTTTGTTTTGCTCCAAAATAAATAAAAATTTCAAAGCCTAAAAAGGTATTAATTATGATTTTCCAAAGTTACCCTTCTCTCAAATAAAATTTTCAAATCTCAACCTTGACTCTCTCTAGTTTTAAGAAAAGTTTGGGAAGAAGTAGAAGGTTAATATTGACAAATCATCCTTTGATTAATGTCATTAGCTAACTTTCTAACAAAAAATCATTTATTTTAGAATGGGGGAGGTAATGTTTTCGGCATTTACTTGATTACAATATGATTTAGAGTTGCCTACGAGTATGACATTTGAACTATTTTATTATACTTGACAAAATTGTGTATTACAAGATCCGACATACACGTGACACATGTGTCGAGATCAGTTAAACAAGTTTGAGTTTCAATTTATAAAACTAATTATATGATGTAAAAATTATCATTATACACAATATTCTTAAAAGGTAAATATGTGTAAGATTATGTTGTTGTTGTATTAATTAGTAAGTAATCATTTAAAATAAATGATAAATAATATATTAAGAATGGAATTCGAACACAACGAGATAAAATGTTATTATTTAAAAATTAGAGACATGTCAAGTCCTTGTCGAGTAAGTTCATACAAATACAAAAAACGTAACGACCTGAACAATATCTCAAGGAAAAACTTTCTGAAATAGTCTTACACTGACAATTTAAAATATCTCTTAAAAGATAATTACATGTAAGATTATGTAATATGTATTAAACAATAAGTAATAAATTAAAATAAATATTATATAATATAATAGACAGGGACGGACCCACGTATAATATTTGGGGGCTCGAGCACCCATTAAACCCGATGCGAACTATGTATTTATATAGAAATTTCTGCAACATGGATATATATGGTTCAGTAGCACCCATTGATTAAAAGATGCCGTGGATGCTTCCCAGCCGATGCAATTCTTTTATAGATCCTATCATTTTTTCAAATTTATTCTTGCTAGTTTTTCCTTCTTTATCTCAAATACAGATGTGCCCTTTTTTTCTATTAGTTTGCTTACATTTACGTGGTTGACTTTATTTTTTTACTTGAATCTTGCTGAGTTTTCCTTTTTTACAACAATACATATTTTTCTTCTCTTTATTTACTTTTTTTTTTAAATCTTTTTTATCTTTTGTCGTTTAATTATCGGAAAAGAGCCAAAAATACCTTGGAATATCTCAAAAGATTTAAATGTAACCTTCATCCATCTATTTTCTTAAAATAACCCTCCAACTCATTTTGCCAACTAACGATCTCTTATTATTATTATTATTTGTTTTTCTTATCTTTTCTTTTTAAAGTGATAACTGAGGCCTAGATCTGTCTTATGCTTAAGTATAATTTTTTAATTATTATTTATTACATATCATATTCCTATTTTACGTCTCCCATTAATTTTAGTTAAAGAAAGTCAGCATCCACTACTTAAAAAGTTTAGGTCCACCACTGATAATGTAAATGGAATGTCCCCAATTAAAATTATGTTATAAAATCCTACTTGGTACTTTTTCTCGGTAATGTTATCATATCATCTAGTGCTTTTATCATAAGACTATTATATATTTATTACTCCTGAAAAATAACTATACATATATTTTTTGTATTTTTATTTTTTAATTCACTTTGTTCATATCTTCTTTCTAACTTGTTAAATATTAATGATGTTAATCTTTTCTTAACACTTTCTTCTTGAACCACACCCTGGCCATCAGTTAAACTGATTATCCATTATAACGCCTTATAGGCAATGAATTGAGTTTAACTTAACCGGTATCTCATAGAAATTTACAGATTAATCCATCGTAGTTATTAAGAAATTAAAAAGTTAATCATATACTTAGAGTGATTTAAAATTTAACTATATTTGTATTAACATGCATTGAAATTTAAACATAATAACAACGGGGTAAATAATAGAAACATAGTCTATAAATTTAAAACAACAAACTTACATGATTACAAGAGAGAGGTTTTTCTTTCGGAGAAATCCGAAAGATTAGCTACTGAAAAGTAAAGTACCTAGCACACTGGAAATACAAATTTATTTTATTTTATTTTACAGAGTAAAGTAAAAAATGAAAAATATTTTTACAAATATGAGTTTATTTATTCTAAGGTAAAGTAAAAAATGGAAAGACTTTTTTACTTGCAATGTTCTTGTTTTTTTTGTTTCTGAGTGTGTCTTCTCTTGTCGTGAGTCTACAAAATTTATAGGCCTTCTTCGGACTTCAAATACAGACTTCACTTCAAACTTTTTCTTCTTATCCGGAATGCATTTTCCAGTGTTTGCTACGACTTTATTTTCTAATTTAAGACTACTACTTTCTGTCAAAAAATTTCTGATGTCTTATTTTTAAATTACTATAACACTTTCCAATGACTTCTATTTTAAAATACTACAACTACTCTCACCATTTTTCAATATTTGTTTTGTTGTGAATTTCTTACGTAGTCCATTTTAAAGATAGGGTAGTCTTTATCCTTTATTTTGATGTCTTTTAAATATTTATTTTGTACCGTCAATTATCTTGTATCGTCACATGTGGTCTTCTTTTCTATAAAATACCGTGATTGTTCTTCATCCGTGTTTGTATTACTATTGGTGTCTTCAATTGCTACTCATGTGTCTAGATTATGTAGAGCGATTGAGTCAAAACTCATTCCTGAGTCATCATCGTCTGGGTCTTGTGCATCGTTGAACAATCTATCACATTCTTCTTCTTCTGAACTGTGTACGGGTGATGTCTTCAATTTATGACTTTTTATTTTATTTTCTTGAGATGGTCTGGGATTTTCAGTAATTACATGCTTCTCTTTTTCTTGCCAATTTTTTTCTAGAGTAGTTAGGACTATCTTTTTTATTTTTTCAGTTTTTTCTTTTTTTCTTTTTTTAACACTAAACTCCTTTTCTTAGATGTTTCTTCTTGAGTGAAGGTCCTACGTAAACGTCTTTCTTGTGACTGCGGAGTTTCAGGTGCTGATAATTCAGCTACATTTTTTTGGCAAAGTGTCAGTCATTAACGGATTTGATAAGTCTTTACCGGCTATCGCTTGAACCGGACTAACTGTATCGTTATCCAATACAGTAAATGTTTCTGCATTCATTGGGGAATGCACACCCGTTTCATTCATTTTTTGTGGAGATGTAGAACTCTGAGGAAAATATTTTTTCTCAAGATGCGTCTGTGCTAATTCATATTTCAAGGCATGTATTATGCTTTTAAGGGCCTTTATCCTGTTTTGTAATTTCATATTTTCTTGCTGCATCATCCCATTCCTTTCATTGTGTCTTTTGAAATTATTTTTCATAGAGGAGCAATGATCGAAAAAGATAATTTTATCTGTTTTTTTTGATGTTATATTGGGGGATTTGGTTTGGATTCTCTTTTAAAGCAGGAGATATGTAGTAGTTTGGACCGAATTTTTTTTTGCATAGTCTAATGCTTTATTTAAATTATCAAATCCCTTATAAATGAGACCTAACAAACCATGAACAGAGCTTGACACTTCCGATCAAGTTTGAAAAACTCCATTAATTCTTTCATGTATTACTACATAACATTTAAAACAATTGTTTTGATTTTTGTCCGTAAAATACTGACATAATGAATTTAAACATGCTATAAAATATTTAACATCTCTTGGTTTTCATTATAAGAAATTCAAAGATTGTCTACAAGACACCTTTGGGGTTTGTCTAAAATACTGTTAGGTATGTCTTTAAAAGTAATATTTAAAGTTGGAAATCAGACCAAATTATTTTTTCCCAAAAAAAATCTTTCTAGTGTATCATGAGAAGAAGTATGAGGTTTAAAGTGTAGATTACGTAACATTGTCTCACTGTAAATGTCTGTGGAAGACGTCTGCTTACTTTTTTCTTTGTCTGAAGCTATTTTTGTTTAAGATTGTCTCTAGCTGGAGTCTGTAGATAAATAAAAAAATTATTTATTGCTTAAAATTAATCTACTTAATTGATCAACTAGATTATTATTCTTTCCTTTAATATATTCAAATACTATATTATATATTAATATGGTGTCCACAAAATTCAACTATCTTCTTCTATTAATGTTTTCTCATTTATTTTTTGATTAAATTTTACTATTACTTTACAGTATGTCCTTACAAATATTTTTGATTTATTTAGAATATAAAGTCTAAAATTATTTAATCCGTATATTACTGCTAACATTTCAGCATCTATACTACTCAGTTTTTTTTTTGTATTTTTCACATTGGCAGGCACATATCTTTTCTTCTCTTTTGTCACTATATTTACTATGTTTAGTTTTTAATACGACACCCATCCATCAAAACTTTCATTTGTTTCTATCAAGACATTCCAGTGAATCTTAAATAATTTATTGTAACAACCCGTTCAGTCATTTTTAGCCAAAGACCTTGTCACATTCCAAATCAGTTAATGCGCGTACTATTTCCCACCTCGGGAGGCGAACCTATCCCTTAATCAGCAATTCAATAATAATAAAATAAATAGAACAAAATAAATGGAAGTCTAAATTATAAATACCATAAGTGCGGATTACAACGACTACCCAAGGAGTCTGGTCTGAATAGTACAACAGCTTCTAAGTATACAACTTGAATGAAAGTTATAACTACAACCTGAATACACTTCTGCTTAGGAAGAGAATCAAACAGAAAAAACTAGATGAACTTCATGAGATCCTTAAAGGCTAATCGAACCTCGCTGAAGTTCCTGCAACAACTCTACACCTCGAAAAGGTTGTAGCAAGAGTAATATCAGTACAAATACTATGTACTGGTAGGTATCATAGGCCGACAACAATTAGCTAACATATATAAAGGATGAAACTGAAGAATAGACATGCTTGCAATTAAGTACAAACCATATCACAACTGAAAGGTAAACAACCAAGTATCAAGTATCCAGTCAGAATCCAAGAGATATGGAAATGAAGTAATTACTATGCACACCCACGTAAGACTTGTAATAAAGTTAATTACACTAGGTCTCAGTAGTCTACAGTCATATTCTAGACGAAATATGTAGTCCTCGAATCCATCAAGTGCCTAAGTAAGAGATTAAGAAGCAACCACCATCTCAAATGAATTAACAATTAAGGAATCAAAGCTTAACCGCATCACACAATACCATTAAAACAACAACCAGAAATAGTCATATGAGTGGATGTAATGTGAATGTATATGTGATGCAATGCACTGGCCAACTGTCTCCTGTCGTACATACATGCTCTAGGCAAAATATATCATCGTCCCAACAATCATGACTCATGGGGGACCCACGAAGTTCATGTACTAGTCACTCCGTATCACGCAACCTAGAGTGACTCTTCCACCCACCACACCGCTAGCCATTCCATATCACATGACATAGAATGGCTACGTAATCAATATGTCATAAGAATCAATATTGTTTCTTTCTCATTTATCACCATCACGCCAATCACATGTACTATCAATGTATCGCAGCATTACTATCGTGTCAATCACATATAATGTCAATGTATCATGAAAATGAGGATGAATGCTTGTATGAATGTCAAATTCTACACTAATAATGAGATGAATAAACATAACAACATCCGTAAATCAATTACCAACCTGCCCTTATCCCAAACCTGTGCAATGATACGTACAGAACACTTTCCCTTCGGACCAATCGGTAACAATAATTATATATGTAAGAGACCATACGAAATAAGCACATAGCCAACACTATAATAAGAAGCCTCAGATATTTCACTTTCCCTCTTACCATTATTAATGTCAAATCACAGTTCACAACAATGATTCACGTAGAATGTGTATGAATGATATGCATGTATCAATCTCAAGTGTAAATCATAATTAAATCCCAATCGTGCCACACATGGTCACATTTCATAGTATCATTATCAAGTCAAGTCTGTTTCTCTATCCATGATAATACCAAGATGAATGACAGACAAATATATCACTAGTGCGGTATGTCAACTACGTACAAGTCCAACAATCACAAAGAGGCAACAAGTCACAAACAATCAACAATATCCATCCTAAGTAATCCATCTCATCTTCATACCCAAAGGCTTACATGCTTTCTCCAACACTAACTATACATATGCTTCACTAACCAAAGTCTAACAAGAAGGTAAGACGCTACGACATTATCACAGAAAGAACACATGGCTAGTAGATAACTATTTTGTTCTAGTAGAAGGCGATCAGTTCTTTTGATCTTGTTCGGGCTTGGAAAAGATTCATTTTTCAATTCCAGAAGTGGAGGAGCGAAGCAACTCAAACGACCGTACAGCCAAAAAAGGTAAGCGCCTAGCGCGAGCCTTATTTATTAGTTTAGTAAAGTCAAGCTTTAGCTCCCTAAAGACTAAAGAAATGGATAAAAGGGGGGGGGGGATTCTGAATCCATTGACTTTCTTTTCTACTATCATGCATGTCTGAAATCGCTGACCGAATTCGGACTTCAAAGTACGGAATTCCACCAAGTCAGAATTTTGCTCTCGCAATGAATGGATCTTTCTTTATAATTGAATAAAAGCCCTTTTCTCCGTAATCGTAATAAATAAAGAATGAAATCACAGGGCGGGGGCGTAACCTACCTAGATGTCAAACTGGTGTCTCGAACAATTACGCAAGAGCCTTGCCCTTCCGAATAGCTTCCAAATAGCCGAAGTCTAGTAATTATAGAACTCTAAGTTAGATAAGAAGATTAAAAGTACTCAATTTGTTATAAGTTCATTCTAAGAGAAATTTGCTCTTTAAAGTAAGGGAAAATCAGGCTCACAAGGTCAAAACAGGGATTTCAAAGGTGGAATTGGTAACCCAACACAAAATACGTTCAATTCTATTCCCCAATTGCTAATTAGACTCATTAATTCCTCAATTGCATCCTTAGAACAAAACCCCCCAATTTATACATAAACCCTAGTTTTCCATATTCATAATCTTAATCTAGAGTAGAGATTCAAGCTTACAATTCCTTAATTCATGAAATATTGTCCTGAATATTAGCAAGAGTCATCAATAAAACTGATTTATAAGGTCTAAAATTCAAATACCCAACATAAAGTTTAATGGTCATCTTCTCCAACTAAATCCATTCATTTCCATCTTAGATTTCAAGCTTACAAAGGTAGATAAACAATAAACAAGATAAAAGTACTTACCTTAAAGATAAAATCACTCCAAGAGCTCTACAAATCGACCTTAGAACACTTAGGGTTTTTAATATTGAAATGGGGAAAGAATGATTCGAAATGAGGTATTTATTACTTTTTGATTCAGTGCTTCCCGCTCCCGCAATCTGTGTCCACCCATGCGATCTTGCCTCACTGAAGAATTCATCCGCTAGAGAGGATCTCTTTAAATATCCAAGGTTCGCATCAGCGGGCCAGGCCTCGCTGCAGCGCAACTAGTCTCGTTGGAGCGAGACACCAGAAACCAAAGGATTTTGGTTTCACCAAATTTCATCCCAAAATCCTGACATCCATCTGAGGCCTCCTGGATACAAACCAGATATGCACACACACATATAAAAATGCGCTACGAACTCACCCGTGGGATCAGATTTCCCAACGGAGGTTCGGTTGACCAAGTCAAACCCTAAACTTGAAATTAAGATTCCAAACAAGAACATGAAATGCTCCCGAGCGCCTTAAAACTGAACCAAATATCCCACCAAGTCACAAATGATGCTCCGAACCTTATGGAATCGACGAAATTCTAAAAAAGGCCCGTCTACTCAAAAGTCAACTATGAGTAACATGGTCTTATTTAAAGGTTTTAATTTATCAACTTCCACTAGGATCATCCGATAACTTTAGGAATTGGGTCGATATCGGTAAAATGGTCAAAAGTGCAATAATAACCAAATGGGTCATTACAAACCCTTACTTGCCTATTTGACCCTTCTTGTAGGTTCAATATGGGATTTGTGATATGCGGGGATGGGTGACACAAATGCCGAGGTCTATTTTCATAAGTTTCGGATGAAAAAACCTATTTCTGAAAACTTAGAGTTAGTTAGTTTAATTCAAAGTTGACTTTTGTCTAATTGAGTTCATTTTCGGGTTCCGTCACTTCTGATAGTTTCGGAGGGTCACTTATGACTTAGCTGAGTCATTGGTTCGCTTCATGAGGTAATTAGATATATTTTGTGACCTTATTTGTGAGTTTGGATTTTTGGTTTTCTCAGACGAGTCTTTAAGAAAGTATGCCTTGGCTCGATTATTTGTGAAATTCGAGTGTATGAGCAAGTTCGTAGCACTATTTATCATAGACAAGCATGTTTAGTTTGTATCCGAGGGGTTTTGAGAGTGTTTCGAGTGTTCAATGGAGGTTTTGGGCTATTTTCCATCAGCTAATGTCTGCCACGACGGAACAACATCCACTCTGGTGGGTCTACATCGGTGAAGAGTTGGCTCGCCAAAGAGGAATCTTAGAGTTGGGGGTAAAGTCCGCCGCGACGATGGGTGAGTTGTGAAGTGAATCTCGCCCCAGTGAGGTATTTTCTGTCGCAGTGGGGCTGCTCCAGTAGAGTCGATTCCGCTAGGGCGGATCACTGTTCATGTGTCCTATAAATATTTTTAGGTCAGATTTCTTTTCCCCAAATAACAAACCCTTGAAAACAGTGTCGCATAAGGGTATTTTCAGAGCTTTAGGAGCATTTCCAAGCTTGAGGTAGTAGATTCTTTCTCTCTTATGGCTTAAGTTATGATTATGGGTCCTTTTAATGATGGTTTAACGTATTATGTATATTGGGGAAGATGAGTTATGCATATTGAGAGATTAATAGAGTTATATGATTGATTTTAATAAGGATTTATGGATCAAATAATGTTAATATCATGAATTAGATTTGGGTTATGTTAGATTATCATATTTTAAAGCTTAATATGATTATAGAAGTTTGTTTTCAAAAAAAGGGAAAATCTAGGGTTTCAAATTGGTGCTTTTAGATTATTGTTCAATTAGGGATTCAAATGTGTATAGTTTTTAAATTAATTTAAGGATATAATTACTTAGTACGTAATAGAGGTTTTTGAGTATTAAAGTTCGAGTCATGGTGACGTGAGCCCGGGATGGGTATTTCAAGTCTTGTTTTGTTATGATTAGTTTTATATTAATGAATAATATGTACGTAGATAGACTTCGACTATCGCGAGGCCCATCGAAAGGGCAAGCTGATCACCGAGACTTGATTTGGTAGCACACATGTTCGGCAATGAGGTAGGTTATGATTTAGCTTTTCAAGACTCCGATAGAAGTACGTAGTAGTTATAAATGTTGAGAGCTATTGAACGTATTTGGGGGTTCCACTCAAATAGTTGTGATGAACGTTTGAGTGGGTGACAATGTTGAATTGTGTTGATGGGTGATTTGGGGAACCAATCTTAAGCTGATTTCGACTGTTGTTATGTGGGCTTGTTGCCATTATTTGGGCTTGTAGCCATATTTAATAATGTCATTTTTATTCATCACACATGTTTCATACGATATCTTGATTATACATGGATCATTGTGGTTAGACTGTTTGGTATGATTCCTGATAGTACTTAGATTATTATGGATGGACCGTTGAACTGATATCCAGATTGTACTTGGGTTACTTATTGTTGAATTCTGAAAGCATGTGTTATTCATCTCCTATACTTGGTTTCATCTCATACATTCTGATTTCTTACCTTATATTGTCATTTGTATTCATACACTCATGAATCTGTGATATTGATATGAGAGTGGTATGGATATGCTGTGGGCCCAAGAGGCCAGAAAGGTAAGAACACTTATGAGATTATGATAATATTGAGATGATGATGATACTAATGGATCGGATTGCATGCCGCAATGGATATTGATAGGGGGGAACGGTGTTGCACGCCTGCAACTTGATATTATTTAGACAAATGAGTATAGGGCTCTAGCCAGATTCGTGCGTGGAATTCCGACGGGCTAGGAGCTGTATATGGATTTCATAGGGCCCCATGAGTGTACAAATCATAATAAAATCTTGACGTACTGTATACCAGGTTGAGAAAGGTACCTTGCATATGCATTGCATTCATATCATTCATACATCTATACATTAATTAATTGTGGGTTGGCAATGTGATATGGTTTGTTATTGAAACTTGGGTGAAACCTTGATTTACTTGGATTGAAATGATTGTATTGGACCAAAATAGTCGCTATGATTGAGCCTGACTCTGTGAATACTTGGAAATAATGATTAGGCTGGTCTTTATGAATACTTGGATAAATGGTTAAGGTTGTTAAATTAATTTGGTTGTCATGTGTGGCTTGCTTTCTCGTGTATGGGTTTTGGGTTTAACAATTATAAGTCTAAGTGTTTGATGTCAACTGCTAATGTGGTTAGAAATGTCGGTTATGCCATGACTATTTTCTAGGTCCAGGGAATTATGTGCATTTGTGTGTTGTCTGGTAATTAATTGTGTGATTAGGTAACGAGTCTAGTAAAGAACCAGTGATGAGTGTCACTAGTGAAAAGGTAGATGTGGAGCTGTCACAACCCCTTTTCAGGAGTCGTGGTGGCACCTACATAATCCCACCACATAGGTGAAACACTCCCAAATCATTAACATGATATGACATAAGTAAAAGCGGAAGATAACGAATTACTACATAAGTTGTCTCATACTATAAATGCGGAATATTAACAAGTTTGAAACACCAACAAAACACCCCCAAAGATCTAGTTTGTAGATACAAGAGCAGTAAGATGTTCATAATCACTCAATATCACGTCTCAATCACAGTTTATCAATGATATGTCATAAAATATATGATATCAATGCAATGCATATGCAAGATACTTTTCTCAACCTGGTATATAGTACGTCAAGGTTTAATTATGATCCGTACACCCATGGGGGACCCGTGAAGTCCATATATCACTCATAGGCAGCCGAAATTCCACACACGAATTTGACTAGAGCCCATGACTCATTTGTTAAGTCTCAATCATGTTGCAGGCGTGCAACTCCGCTCCCCGCGTATCAATATCATGTCAAGTGTCATAATCTCATAGTACTCTTACCTTTCCGGTCTCTTGGACAACAACATATTCATATCACTCTCACATCAAGTCATAGCACCATGAGTGTATGAATGCAATGACAATACAAGGCAAGATATCATGATATAATGAGATGCAATCAAATATAGAGATGATATACACATGCTTTCAAGAATTTAACCACACAAAAGCAATTGCAGTCAAATAAGGATATCAATCGAAAGCATGTGTGATGAGTAACCAAACAATACCAAACATGGCGACGAGCCCAAATAAACAACAGTCGGAACCAGCATAAGGCTGATTCCCTAAATCACCCCA
The DNA here is from genome assembly GCA_029783415.1 of Anisodus acutangulus. Lineage (NCBI taxonomy): Eukaryota > Viridiplantae > Streptophyta > Magnoliopsida > Solanales > Solanaceae > Anisodus > Anisodus acutangulus. The sequence continues at coordinate 13,219,724 of CM056493.1, read as the reverse complement.
TCATCATAGTTCAACACTGGTACCCATTCAATCGTTCATCACAACCGGCTGAGTGGGATCCCCAAACACGCCCAACACCCCTCAATATTTATAACTAATTATGCACTTCTATCAGAGTCTCGAAAAGCTAAACCATAGCCTACCTCAAAGCCGAGCAGAAGCGCTACCAAATCAAATCTTGAATACATCCTTGTCCTTCCTTCTTGCTTCACGATGATCGAAGTCTATTCATGCGTATTACATAATTAATAATAAGCTTAACACAATAAAAACAAGATTTTAAATACCTATCCGGGGCCCACTCTACCAAGACTCGAACTTTATTATACAAAACCCAAGATTACATGCTAGATAATCATATCCTTAAATTAATTGAAAATCTATTCACATTTGATACCTCAATTGGACAATAATCAAAAACCCGAATTTGAAACCCTAGAAATTTTTCCCCAATTGAAAACATGCTTATATCATCAAATTAAGACTTATAACATGATAATATAACATAATTCAATTCTTATTCATGATATTAACATCATTCAATCCATAAACCCCCATTAAAATCAACCATACAACTCTCTTAATCTCCAATATGCAAAATCCATCTTTCCCAATTCAAAAAATAAGCTAAACCACAATTAATAAGCTTAGAATTATAAACTTAACCCAAAAGGGAAAGAATCTATTACCTCAAGGTGGAAAATGCTCCTAAGGCTCTGAAATAACCCTAGAGCGGCGCTGGTTTCGAGAACACACTATTTTGGGAAAGAAAATCTGACCTAGAATTATATATAGGACACTTGAATTGTGATCCGCCTCGGTGAAATCGACCCCGCTGGAGCGGACCCGCTGGAGCGGACCCGCTGTGGAGAAAAAAGCCTTGTCATAGCGGATCACTTGATACCTCATACTTCGCCATAGCGAACCCGATTCCGCTATGACATAACTTCTCATTTCCTCAACTTTCAGCGAGCTAACCTTCTACTGAGGAAGACCCGCTGGAGCGGATGCTGGTTCCGCTGTGGCAGACACCAGACACCAGTAATGAAATATAGCCAAAAACCTCTATCCGACACCTGAAACACTCCCGAAACCACCCGAACACGAACCAAACATGCTCGTCTATGGTAATCAGTGCTACGAACTTGCTCGTACCCTCAATGAATGCCTGAAAGACCCGGTGGCAGAGCCAATTCATATGCCACCTCTCCCACTCTCGAAGAACCTCAAATGTCCCAATATACCTCGAACTTAACTTCTCTCTCTTTCCAAATCTTATCACACCTTTCATGGGTGAAACCTTCAGAAGAACCTTGTCACCCACCATGAACTCTAAATCTCAGATCTTATGGTCCGCATACTCCTTCTGCCTTCTCTGTGCTGCCAGGAGTTTGTCCTGGATCACTCTCACCCTCTATAAAGACTCTCTTAACAAATCAGTACCCCAAGAAAGGACCTCAAATGCATCAAACCAACCAATTGGAGATCGGCATCTCCTACCATATAGTGCCTCAAACGATGCCATATCGACACTGGAGTGATAACTGTTGTTGTACGCGAACTCTACCAAGGGCAAGTGCTGGTCTCAATACCACCAAAATCAATCATGTTGGCTCGTAACATGTCCCCCAATACCTGAATAATCCGCTCGAACTGACCGTCAGTCTGATAGTGTAATATTGTACTGAGGTCTAAGCGAGTACCCAACTCTCTCTACAAAGTCCTCCAGAAATGCAAAGTAAACTGAGTACCCCGATCCAAGATGATAGAAATAGTAACCCCGTAAAGTTGAATAATCTCCTAGATGTAGATCTTAGCCAACTTTTCTACATTATACGTCGTCTGAACTGGAATAAAATGCACGGACTTTGTCACTTTATCAACAATGACCCAGATAACATCAAACTTGCCCAAAGTCTTGGTCAATCCCACAACACAATCCATAGAGATTCTCTCCCATTTCACTCGGGAATGGGCATCCTCTAAGATGTTTCATTGCCTCCCCATGTAAGGCTAATGAGGAATGGGTGAGAGAGTTTTACGCAAACCTAAAGTGTACAAAATTCAACAACCCAGAACTTACTATAAGAGGCAAGACAGTGCAATTCGGGCTTGAATGGATAAATACCTTTAACAACCATCCAAACCATCCCTTAGAGTCGATGTAAGCGAAAGATACTTATTTAAGAGATTGGCTAGTATCTAAATTGTGCCCCACGGGCAAGAATATGGTCGATGCCCTTACAAAAGATTCCTCTTCTACCTCAAAACACTCTTCCTAGATTCATTTAGCTATCTGTCTCTGACCTATGTTCTAAACGTTCATGTCTTTTCTTGGTCAATATGTTTGTTTTGTTCTAGGTTGTGGTGCTACTGTATAACTATAATGAAAATTATTTCTTTCTTATATCATTTTGTAAATTACTGTGCTTACAATATTCAAGAAGATATATATTGAGCTAATTGTTCCATTATATATATATGTGATAGCCCCAGTGGTCATGAGCTTATTATTTCATACGTTCAATTGAGTATCACTTCAGTCATCAACTTTTTAATGATGACAAAAGGGTGAAGTAATACTGTGTAATTTTTATAACACATGTATACTAAACAGGTTCATCTTAGTGGTGTTGTGTTCTATTCATTTTTCTGGCTATGAGATGTTTGGAACATGTTACACTGTGGCGTCAAAGAAATGAGTTTGTCATCATCAAAAGGGGGAATTTATTGGCATTAGCAAGAATGACAAGTGTAGGTTTTGATGATTGACAAAGTAAATGAACAAGGAGACCGAACCAGGTCTGTGGACTTGATCCATCAAAGAGACATATACTAGATAAAGTAAATGAACCGGACACAGAGGTAAAGTGAATGAACCAGGTTTGCGAACATGTTTCATCTAAGACACAGATGCGAGATAGAGTTGAATGGAACAAATGCTTGAACCTTGTCTATGAACATGCTCCAACTCAGAGTCCTATCGCGAGTAGGATGTGTGTTTTATGGTAAGGACTTGGCGTACAAGGTTATATGATTTGTTGTCATACTTATCAAGATATTTTCAGACTCCTAAAAGGATATTGAAGCCGCGTGCAGATACCATAATCCTAAACTAACTCAAATCCTATTTCTACTAATGGGCCTCATCACGTAGGGTTTGGAATTAGTCGACATGCTGCACTTCAACAAGTATAAATATTCAAGTCCTGCATCAAAAAGTTGCATGCACTCACAAAGAGAGAAAATGATAATATTGAGCAAACTCTTTCAAGTATTATTAAGAGAGTTCTGATTTCATAAGTGTTGCCTAGTACGACGAAGAAGACTGAAGAACCTGTTTAATAGAGTTTATGTTTTACAGTTCTTGAGTCTAGAATCGTGTATTAATATTGTTATCGAGTTGTACCTTAGAAATAATCATAGGTATAAATGTTAGTCAAATTAAACTTTAAGTTGGGATAACTTGAAGTGGGCTTACTAGTCTAGGGAGATTAGTGAGATAGGAAATAGAGTTTAGTTCCTAGGTTATAGAGTTTGTATCTTAAATTTCCAGAGGTTCACCATTGTAGTGGAGTTTGGGAAAAACCTACAGAGGTGTAAGTCATGATTTTTTACCCTTTGTGAGCTAGGTGGTTTCCACGTACAAATATTGTGTCACTGGTATCCTGTTCTTTATTATTCTACAACCGCTAGCATATAACATGTAGAGTAACCTGGTCTATCCTATAGGTAAAAATTAGGTATCGTGCAAGATAGATATTTGATCGTGTAAGAAATCAATTGTAGAAACTTGTGGAGTCCTAGGCAGCAGATACAATGTTCACATCACATGTCCAAAATTAGGTGCAACCACCGATAACTATTCAAGTACTGAAACTTCCACTTTTCTATTGCTAGAGTCATTCCTATAAATCAATCATTATCCCCCTTCCCCAGTAGCCTACGATGTAGTCAATCATACCGAGCAATTCATGCTCTTTTATTATCAACTTCACAAACAGAGTAGTCTCGTTCCATGAAAACTTAATGAATTCATCTCACTTATGATACCATAACCTTTATAAGATACTGTACTAGCATCACCCATCATCCTTGCACATCACAACTATAATATTTTTCACAAAATCAACGAGCTCTTGGCTAAAAAATGATCTTTTCTCATCACCAACCTCGAAATATCAATCGGGCCTACGAACACGCCTTTTACTGAATGGTCACAACTGTCTATTCTCATAATGGTTCAACCGCTCGGGTAACTTCTCCCACTTGGCCCTAAGCCAATATCCATTTCCTCAAGGAACCTCCAAACCACTAGTTCTTACTCCACCACCACAATTCTATCCTGTTGAATCTCAACTTAGCTTTTCATACCCCCATGCAATATAAGACTTACCGCGCCTCGTGCTCCCACCAAACGATCACTCTACCATTATGACCATCGTGCCACCCACTTGAACTATTCGAATTCTCTTTAGTACACTTCAACTCTATTGGATAGAAAGAAAACTCTTCACACTAATCGCATAACAAGTCTTACCACTTCAAACCTCATCAAATAAGGATTACCTCTCATATCATTGTCCTTTCTCAACTTCTCTTCTTAGTCTTACCATGGTTAGTATCCTATCGTATATTCTATCGATTTTTTTCAAGTTTAAACTTATTTTCAAAATATCAACATTTGCACCATTCCTTCACCGAATTATCGATTTGTCATTGATACACGTGCCAAAAACTATCATAATAAATCAGGACGACGCTAAAGCTTTCCTACTCCAATCACACCTCAGTAAACCATTATTGCTATGTCAAATCCCCCTTCAAGCGCAGTCCTCAAAGCCATGCCGCATACCACTCGATTGTTCAGTTAATTATACCAATTCAAATCATCAACTCTCTTCTAATCACTTGTTATACAATAAACGTAAGTCATTGACTTCTGAGTAACTAACCGTTGAAGACATGACAGTTATGCAGTCCTTTATATCATCACTTCCATTTTCTAGAGATATCCCCGAATTAAATAGTCTGAATCACACCCCACTCAACTGAGTCTTCAAGTAATAGCTCCGATCTAAACTTGGCCACGCCCCATTATCACGATGACACATTTCATACCATATAGCGTGATGTCATATCAACCACTCATGTGAGAATACGAGAACGTGTCCTCACCATTAGTGAGAGAATGAAACAAAGAGATTAAGAACTTAAACTGAATCACATATGCATGGTAAAGAATGAAAGAATGGAATTTTCCTATGTGTCCTATAGACTCTCGAGGATAAGTACAGACGTCTCCGTACCGATCCGCAAGACATTACTAGATATTGCTCTTGTACTCATTAAACCGGTGAATCTAAGTCCCTAATACCAAATTTATCATGACGCAAAATTCAAAAGGCGTGATGACACATATTCCCAACCGATAGGTAAGCCAACCCAATTGTTTACCAATTCAATTAAGTTAATTAAGTGAAAAGTATAAGTGATACACAAATAATATTCAAATACTAAGTCTTTTAATAAGAACAAGTACGGAAATACAAATACCATCTAAGACGGGTGTCATGTGTACAAGAGACACTACGACACAATAGAAGTTTGAAATCCACTAACTCCCAGGCTGGGTAGAATTGAGAGACAGGAATAATAAAAAGATAGATAGAGGAGAAGGGTGTCGCAGATCAACCAAGCGGCTCACCACGATCTCCTAAAATCATGATCTCAACTCATCAGCTCTGCGGATTCCACGTGCACCTAGAACCGAACTTGCACCACAAAGAGTGCACAAAGTGTAGACTAAGTACGAGAAACATGTGTACTCAGTATGTATTATAAACCAATAATAAAAGTAGTGACAGCGTAAAGTAGAAATCTCTCTTTTGTCTTACTAATGCTTTAGTTAACATAACTGGAATCATCACCAATACATAGTGTTAGAAGAATCCACTTAAATGCTTAATCAGATAATACGCAGATACATAGTAAAGAATCGGATATGAAGTAAATCACATAAACGAATAAGGAAAGTAAGGAAATGCAATAAAATACAATATGCTTCGTATATACATAGAGCTTCCGAAACTGTACGAAAGATGTTATCCATAGGGGCCTCGCGAGGTCCATATACCACCCAAAATTAATACAGACCTCCCAAGTCACATCGGGTACATGTATCAAGGACCTACTCATGCTCAGAATCATATGAAACACTTACCTTTTTGGTATAATGCAATATGTTGCATGCATGCAACCTAATCCCTTCATAACCATATGCTCAATGATAGTGTAAGAGTATGAATAACTCAACAACTGTACTTTATAGCCAACAATTACCTAAACTTACTAGTTATCAGACTTATTAGCCAAAGTTTTCATCTTTATTCACAAACATGGGATTAGCCAATGTTTTCATCTTTATTCACAATTAGGAGACTTATTAGCCAAAGTTTTCATTTTTATTCACAAATATGCTTGTCATGAGCGGACGAGGTTATTAAGCATTTCACAAAATCAATCAAGTATAACACATAACACATAATAGCTAATGCCCATATGCTTTGGCATTCTCGGGTCACAACCCGTATCTACAGCACAACACAACCATAAGAGATACACTGATACTCATACCAATGTCCATCACATTACGGGTACAAGATCCCTGTTACGCCCTTAACCACTTATTAATTTGATTTTTAACCTTTAATTAGTGAAAACTTTCCTCAAGTGAAGTCAAGTCTTAACATACCTCAAACGTTGTGCGACGTGCCACAAACCCTCAAGAGATCGCCTTTCCTTTCCGTGAAGCCTTGAATTGATACAAATCTATCAATCATGTAGATTCGATCTACATGAGTATACGAGTTTGTAGTTACCCATAAAGCTATAATTATACTCGAAACCAAAGAACAAATCCAAAATAGTAAAACCCCATCCCCAAGGACAAAATTGGAATTTTATTTCAGAATTTTTTTACTCATAGCCTAAATAAACTAAATCCAGAAAATCATTCAAAACTAACCATAGATTGACCTCCAATTTCATGAAAAGCTAACTTTCAACTTAGGGCGTAAACACCCTATTTTTCAATCTCAAATCATGATTTAACTACTAATTAATGATAGGAATCAATAGTAATCAATAGATTTAGGATTAGAATCTTACCCTTGAGCTTAGACGAGCAAACCCCCCCTTGAAATCACTCCAAATCGAGCTCTAGAACTTGAAATATGAGAAAATGAAGTCTATGTTCGAAATGAGAATTAAATACACTGTTCACTGATTTCCTTCATCGCGATCACGAGGCCCACTCCTGCGATCGCGATGACCAAACCCAACTCGGCCCAATAATTAGCTTCCGCGGTCACGATCACTGGCCTGCGATCGCGATGACCACCTACCTTTGTTTTTGCGGTCGCGATCTTCCTCTCAAGATCGCGAAAGTGGATTTTAACACCAGGAAAAAAAATCAACTATGCCTCGGACTTCGATTTAACACCCGAAATCTCCCGGACACAAATCAAATATGCATTTCAGTCATAAAACACGCTACGAACCTGCTCGCTCATTTGAAACACCGAAAAAAGTTGTCTTGACCCGATCTTGACCGTGGTCAATCCTTAACTTCAAACTTAACTAGTTTCCAACCAACGACCCAAAGCATACTCGAACCCCTCGCGATCCAAACCAACAACTCGACTAAGTCAAAAATCACGTCTCAGGCCTAATGAAATCGACGAAACTCTCATTTGACCTCATTAATCCCCGGTGTTGACTTTGATCAAACTTCTCAAATTCTTAACTTAAGTCCGAAACTCATCCGATTGAATCGAAACCGTGCCACATCCCTGCAGGCTATAAATATCAAGACAAAGCTACCGGAAGAATATCTTGGAAAAACAGAGTCCAAACGCTCAAAACGACCTGTAGGATCGTTATAATTTGCAAATCTAAAAAATGAAAAGCGCAACTACGTGGTAGAGAACTCTTCGTGGAGCAAGTTAGAAACAGTGTTTTCTCCAAAAACATGTCTGAAGCGTTAACTTTCTTTGTACGGTTAATTAAATGTGATATTTAAGTTAAAAAAGATATTTTTAGTAATTTAACTTTAAGTAATATAGAAGATAATATAGTTAGAAGTCTTTGAACAAGTAGTGAGAACTAATAGTACCGTTGGAAGTCTTTGAACAACCAAGGATTCGGTTCTCGCAGCTTTCCTCTCCTGATCCCTTATGTAATAGAAAATTCTAGAAAGAAAAAAAAAAGGCATAATACATAGATAAACACCTTAAACTTGACCTCAACTGACAAGTAAACATTTCACCTTTAAGAATGCACATCTAAACACTCTAGCTTGATTGTTTAAGTTGGCCCTCTAAACGGCCCAACTTTAAAAATGCACATCTAGACACAACTAAATTTACGTTGAATGTGCATTTTCAAAGTTAGGGGGTTTACAGAGCCAATTTAAATCAAGTTGAAGTGTATAGATATGCATCTAAAAGTTGTCACGTTTACTTGCTAGTTGAAGTCAAGTTAAGGCGGTGTATTATTAATAAACCTAGAAGCAAACATCCACCAACATAGAGAAACGAAGACAACTGATTACTTAATGCCAATGCATACGTGCAAAAAGAAATTACCAGCAGAAATTAGTTTTTAAAGTAAGAAATGAGGGATAGATAAAGTTTCACAATTTGCTAAACCTCCTGTTGTTTTTGCAAGTTGTTGGCAAGACTGAACCATAATTGTCATTTCTACCCCGGTATTAAAGGTGAAAGTCAAACCTGATTCAACCGAATCCTATTTCAGAACGATTTTAGATGGATAAATAGACTGTCTAGGCGTTTTTAGACATCAACATTAAATCTCTGTGGTAACATCATGTCAAAGTGCAGAAACATGAAACCACTACAACTTAAGAACTCATGTTGATTTATTAAAGCAAATAAACTTAACGGCATACTTTTCAATCCAAAGCTTTCTTTCAAGATCGGATGTTCAATATCCTGAACTCCATGGAACCACTTTAGAATGACAGGCTGCTTCCAATAGCCTGCTTATGAACCATGTTTCACCACTGCTTAAATGGAGAATGTAAAGCCGGTAAAAATTGAAATCCATTTCTGACGTTGAGGGTTAGCTAAATAGTCTCCCGTGTCAGTTCAATCCATTGACATAGAAGTCGTCAAATGGATCTTTGGAAATCTGAATTTCCTGAAAGCTATCACCACTGTGACCATTCGCAACCGATGTATGAATGCGTGGATTGAATAGATGTTGTTCAGCCTGCCAGTGTTGAGTCTCCAGTGGCGAACTAGGAGGAATTGCATGCATCACCTGCTCCGGCATGCTGATCTGGTTTACATGTCTCGAGTGGCCAATTGAAATAGATTCAGGCTCAGATGAAGAATTATTTGACAGAAGAGAGAGAGCACGAGGTAATTCTGGTGCCACACCCATATTTAGAGAGAACATGGTCTCCTTGACATCTGATAGAGAAATCAATGGGTTTTGATTTATTAATCAAACAATCATAAAAAGTATTATACTTTTAAAATAAAGCAATGGCATATTGTGTATTCTAAATAACTTGGTGCCTAGGATGAATCTAATTATCTAGCATTTCCAGTTACTTCTGTGAACTTAAGAGAACTCTCAGAAAACTGACTAAACACTGCTGCTCCTTAAACTTTATAGCATAGGATTTCTACATTCTTCTCTCTTAGTTTTCTCCTTAGCGCCTTCTACAAAGGTAACTTGAGCTTGGCCAATCATAAGTGAAAACAAAATATATTGGAATCAAGCAAATAATTCCTATTATACCAACAAGGGGCAGAAAATTCTATAGTCAACATGTAATATCAATGTTACTGTGATAATTATGAGATGAAAACTAACAATGTAGCTGATATTATATCTTCTTTATTCCGATCAGAAACATATCGATGCTGGAGGCAAATTGCCTAAGAAATCAAACACTCAAGCATCTCCCGTCACTCATCTCCAAACTACTGTCAAACAAAGTCTAACAAAAATTTTATCCCAGCATTTCTCTGGCTTGCCCAAGAGTTTTCAATCAGATCCAAGAAGAAAGGTAAATGTTCTACTTCTTAATGTACCTCATTTCTAGCCGCTTGCACATGGTTCCTCGACTGATGAAAGAAAATATATATAAGTGTACCTGATGTAGTCTTTACATCCCATCAAATGGAAAGTATCAGGATTAGATAACCTTTCTTTTCAAGTGGCATTTGGTCAACTTACCAACACCTCGACTAATCCACAGGGCACCTATAACTCTCCACCAACACACATAATCGATAACTTTGTCCACCAAAGCATAGACAAATGGGACAAATTCACCTAGTGTGCCTCTGTTGTATTTGTACAGTGGTCTCCAAAGCCAAAATTGCCACTTTAGGTCTTTGACTGTCGGGCTACCCCCTTGGCTTGTATCAGCACTAGATACCTAGTACCTAAACTTGACAAGTTTATACATAGCTATAATGTAAAGAGGTAAACCTTTGAAGCCCCTAATTTTTTACAAGCTTAGTGCATAGCTTAGTGCATATTACTTGTATAACACATGCTACTGAACACTTCACTTCTTTTGTCAAAGCTTACAATCTGTAATGAAAGGGAACCAACTTAACCATCATCTCACCCTCTTTTAGTTGAGAACCTTGAGGTGGTATTAGGTAACAGCTTTATGCTGTCACCTAAATCTTTCAATTTTCCAAGATACTGTGTAAGAAGAGAGAAAATAAGTCATGATCCACAACCACTGCATACTTCTATTAGTTTTTGATACATTCAAGTTTAGTTCTTACAAACCAATTGATCACCCAAAACGAACTGGTTAGACCGTCCATATTCAGCTTCAACCATTATTTTAGGTCTCAGAAACAAAAACAACAACAACAACATACCCAGTGTAATCCCACCAACGTGGGGTCTGGGGAGGGTAGAGTGTACGCAGACCTTACCTCTACCTTGGAAGGTAGAGCGGTTGTTTCCGAAAGACCCTCGGCTCAAGACATAGCATAGGCACAAGCAAAACAAAAGATATTGAAACAAAACAACTTGGCTAATTTGTAATCGTACATCTCTTATGAACTTGAACCCTCACGAGTTTATTAGGCCTTTGAAAGAAATATAGACAACCAGAAATCAGGCAACACCAATTATGTCTGCCATCTGCAGAACCAATCTTTATACCCAACATGCAAGGATTTCCTATGTCATAAAGATAAAGCTTTCAACAAGGTGCTTCTACGTCACTCATCAGATGTAGGTCAGTTCTGAGAAAAGGCATGTGCAGAATATTGAAATTTATCCAATATGTTCATCAGGTTATAATGCAAATATCAGTTGCTATACTAAGATACTCTTGCAGCCACAAGAAGCTCACTACTAATTATCCAGTAATTTGACGGAAATCTTTAGAGAGAATTAGCCACACCAGCAACGTAGAGATCTTTCCCAGTTAAATCAAGAGAAGAAAAGATTAATGATGGAATTCCATGCATAACTTAGGAGAACTACACCAGAATTTAAAATGAAAACTATTGTGGGGGTGGGGTTCCTTGGTATCGAAACAAACCTTGACTGAATACCTCGGCTGTGGTGCCGTTGGATGCCGAGTACAAGTTAGATGCATTGGTCTGCATTTCAGTGGTCCCTGAAAGCTTGACTCCCCCCACAAGTGACTGCCCATTAGTACTGTCAGCTTTGTAAGGCTTTAAAGTTAACCCTCTTGTTATTGTGAACTTGGAATCTTCAGACGTTTCCCAGGTAGAATCTGCAGTAGTTTTAGAGTGGATAAGGGGGCCATTGTTGAACACAAGATTCACCGATTGCCTATTATCTGTAAATGTATAAGCACATAAAATGATAGTGGCTAAGCACAACAAAAAAACAATGTAGGAAATGTCTTTCAATCAGATGATAAGGTAGAAACCAGAAAATAAAAGGTTTTAATTAGCTCCGTACCCACACCCCCATCACCAATGGCGGAGCTACAGTTGTCACAACCCTTCGCTGGTAGGTAGGTCAATTTTTTTTTCTATGTACATATACTATATGTTGAATCCCCTTGACTTCTTAGAATGTTTACTTCTTTATATTTTGAATCCACTTAGCGAAAATCCTGGCTCCGTCACTACGGCCACCACAACCTCCACCCGTCATGCATCACCACCACCCACCACCACAAAATAAAGGTTTTTAAGGGCAACAGAACTTGAAAAATGCAAAAAAGGTGAATTAAAAGTTGGATAAAACTCCACCAGCAGAACATGTGCAAAGAAACACGACATAGTATGATACATGTAGAAGACTTAAAGAAAAAGCTTATTCCCAAGTCAGTAGAAGCATTCATCGACAGAAGCAGCATATCCTATCTCACAAGCTGTCATGGGCTTCCTTTCCAAAAGAAATTTGTTCGAGCACAAATATTCTTATAGGTATGCGTGTCTTAAAATGTATGTATTTAAGCAAAAGAATGCCACAGAAATTGGTTGTTTGCATCAAAAAAGGAATTTCTTATAAAAATATTGACAATTAATCGCATTCCTGTACATGTTAAAATTAGTCTTCTCCTGTAGTTATTGCTTTGTTTCAATCACGGAATAGTTAACATTTTGAACTATTCGTGCCTATTTCATTTCAATGCTAAATAATTTGTCTTCCAAGGGAAATGGATTCTCTAAAACTAGATTTTTCTATTATTCACTCTTGCTCAGACACAGATCCACAAGTGTCTAATTAGGTGAAAAATACACTTGGCAAATAACATAGCTATTGTAAGTAATCCTATTTTAGTTCCATATGTTACATCCTTCTTTTTCTGATGAGTAGGTCCTTTTTTGGGGGGGCGATAAGCGAGGTAAAATGATATATATATAAACCAGTAACAGGAGAATATTGGTAGAATCAAGTACAGGTCGAATTAAAAAAAAAGTTAGTCATCACTCACAGTGTAATGAGCTAATAAAGTCAACCATGACCTCAGAGGCGGATCCAGGATTTGAAGTTTATGGTTCCTACAGTGGTACCAGTATTATTGTTATTATGCTAGCATTATCTTATTCTTCAATTTTATTACTACTGTTGTTTCTTTTACTTTGGTTATTTTTACTATTTTTATTGTCAGTACTTTCTTTCTTCAATATTTTAATTATAGATTTCTACTCTTGCATTTCTTTCAAACCTGTTCTGGAAACGATATTTTTTGAGCCGAGGGCCTATAGGAAATAGCCTCTCTACTCCACAAAGGTAGGTAAGGTTTGCGTACACCCCACCCTCCCCTGACCCCACTTGTCAGACTATACTGGGTATGTTGTTGTTGCTGTAGTTCTTGCTGAAGCTTTTCATTTGAATGCTCATATAAGTTACATTTCAGAAGAAAAGAAGCCCAATCTAAACATAGGCACCGTACCGTAAAACCATGAAGAAAGCCTTGTCGAGTTGAATTGGATAGTTTCCTGTTGTGGCTTGCGGCGGCGTGCATTGTGATCAGAAAGTCTCCTGCGACAGCTTCGCTTCTTTTCATCAAAATCAGACAAGCTATGGAACCTTCAGTGTGAGAAAAAAAGGTATGAGCCACTATGATATCAAATATGCTCGAGAACTGAGGACAAATTAAACCCCCCAAAACGCCATAGGAACCATACATCCAGAAGAACAAGCTGTTATAAACTGAAATATGGAAGCCAAACATCTACCTACAAGATGCCCCAATATAGGTTTCATCAAATGAGGTTTACCTACTACACTGCTGACAAAATCGTCGCTCAACACCTCCTATGATGACCTTTGGGCATTTGGAATGACTGTGACAAACTCGATGCTTTCGGTGATATTCTTTAGCTGAAGACAGATCAAGATTGCAGCCCTCAACCTGACAGCGCGGAATTAGTGCATTCTGAATAGAGGGTTTTGTTTTCTTTGCTGCAATAACAGATGATACAGGGATCATGGAGACGGACGGGAGCTTAACACTGCTTCCACCACTGTTGCTTTCAAGTGTTCGCTTACCAAGTTTCAAACCAGTCAATGGTCCATCATAGCCTATCGAAGCATCGATGGTTGGTGACTGTCTAGATAGCTCAACTCTGCACTGTTCCACATCCTTACCAAGATTCCCATCAGAGTCATCAAATGCTTCAAAAGTGAAGTAGGATTCTTTCATCCCCTCGTTTGGTGAAGATTCAGTTGAAGCTGATATTGAGCTCTTAATCGAAGAACTACCACCAACACTGCCAAACCCTGACAAATTGAAGGATCCACCATCAAGTTCTCCCGCCTCATCAACTCCCCAATCTGTTGATTGCAGTTCTTTCGGACTTTCACAACCCTTTGAACCAAACATCATCGTGTTTCCACATTCCCATTTTACATTCCACTCCATATTGTAGAAAGAAGCAACACGGGTCCACTAAAATCTCAGTATGAACAAGAAACCAGGAATCGGATCTGCATTACCCCACAATATATTCCTAGTCCGACAGATAAGTACATAATTTCACCAACAAGGCAAATACTCTTCATCAAACAATCGGGAGAACAAGAATGAAGAACCAAAACAGAAAAAGAAAAATCTAGGATTGATTTCTCATATGGTCACTCAACTAACCGCTATTATCTTAGAAAGTCACCTATCTCTTCTTGATTCAAATTAAAGTGAATTTCTGAAATAATAATATTACTCCCTCCGTCCGAAAAAAATTATGTTAGTTTGACTTTGAATTGGGGAACGAACAATCGTTGTAAGGAGGGCACGTAATTTAAGAAATAAAGGAAGACTTTTGAAATGTGTAGTATAAAACAAAATTTAGATATTTGTGTGGCTGTTTGTTTCTAAATATATAAATATGTCAAACTAATAAGGAAAGTAAGACAATCTTTTTGGACGGAAGATATTTGAGTGACCATGTGAGAAATCAAACTCGAAAAATACAAAAAGATATAGGACAGAGAGAAGACAAATACAGGATTAAACACAGAAGAAAAAACCTTACATTGAGGCTCAACTCATGATGCAACTGTGCTACAAATTTGAGTTGTACTCCAATTGCAAGATCGTCATCTTTCTACTCCAACTTCTTTCCAGTTCGATAACCCAAAGCAAGCAGAAGCAAATTAAGACAATAGTTTGGGTTCCATAACAGGCAAGAATTAAAAAAGTACGGTTGACTAAGAAACAATGGAATAAGTCGACAACTACAACCGCTCCAAAAAGACAATTATAGACCACAAACTATTGCATTTATTAATACCACGACATCGTTTTCAGTTACTGTTTTCCCCACCTAATTCACAAAAAAAAAAATATTGAATTATTATGTTTCCATCAATCCCTGAAAGGATAATAATGAACAACTTAGGCTGATGGTGACATATAAAAAATATGATGACTGTTCATTTGTCACTTGATTATGAAAAGCAAAAAGATGTACAACCATTCAAACTGTGAAGGAAAAATATATTTTTTTCTCGGTGTATGACACACTATTCCTGGAAGATAATATATGTGATTGAATTATCAGATTTTAAGAACAGAGAAACTGAGGAATAAAATTAAAGGAGAAATTTGTCCAATAGTAACAAAGGGTGCCTCCACATATTGACATCCGATCCAACCTAGTAGTAAGCAATCCGCCAAAAGCAATCGTCAATCTTCCGCCCAAATCTGACCAGTACAACCATGTGTCTCCTTCCCTTGCAGTCAAGCCCCTTTCACTCCTCTCCTTATAGTCGAGTTGCTTTTGAACCTGCTGACCATCGTAAAGCTATCAGATTTTAATAAATTCTTGGTCAATCAGCTGCAGCAAATTGCTCTCATCAGAATTTGAACTCACGCGGTATACCAGCTGTATTTTAAGTCCTCTTTTGTCATCTCGGCGACGAAGGAAAAACATTTTCGTTGGAATGGTAGTTGATCTTTCTTATGGTTCCCTATCTAGGGTTTCATTGGAATCAACACCGGAAGTGGAAGAGCGACTTTTCCCGTTTTCCGTGCTACTAATACTACTATGAATGACTTTCATGTTTTGTTGTTGCTCATCCCATTTACCGCCCTTTCGCCCCCTACTTTCGCCCTTTTCCCTTACTTCCGATACGTCCAATTTGGAGTGCATTTTTTAAGCAAAATATTCAAACAGTCAGGAAATGAAATATTTTGCCAAGCAAATGACTTTTTCAGGAAAAAATTGAAAGATATTTTGTAAAAGGGTTATAATATTAAAAATAAAAATTATAAAGGGCAAAAATCCATTTCTCTCACCGAAGTTTGAATTTTAATTATTTATATTTTAATTATTAAATATATTTTTTTAGATCTATATCTTAATTATTTAATTTTTAATTACTAAGTGTATGATTTTTTACAACCGTTTAATGCGTGTGAATAAATATAAATAATTACTAAGATTTATAATCGTCTTAACACTATTAAAATGTTATTAATTCAAGAATTTCTACAAATAAGACATTTTATCACTATTACATCTACTTTCACTGTCGTCGCCCACAACCATCATCCTTAACCACAACTCCACCACCATCACCAATCATCACAATTTGTCGTCACGACACCAGCCATTATTTACAATCATTACCATTAGACATCACCAATCACAATCAACAATTACCACCATCAGTCATCGAATATATCATCAACTATCGCTATCATTCATCATCGCCATTATCTGTCATCACTTCCACCACCACCAACTACCACAATTAATCACCATTGTTAACTACTAATATCAGCCACTGTTGAGATGTTGTTGTCTCAATAATAGTTTAGATCTTAAAATGAAAATTTGTTGATTAACAAATTATGTATTAAAAAACAATCAAATACAAGGACATTTGAAAGAAGACATTGAAAAATCAGAAGTCCAAACATCTCCAAAGAAACTAGTGAAAATAGCCACAACAATAGAGGAATTGGTCCTTAGAAGGAAGACTGGAGACTGTCTAAGAGAAGTTGTTTCGTGTTGACTAGGAGAATTGAAATTATTAACTTGTTCTTATTCGGTGAGTAGTTGGAATTCAAGTTACCGTAAGTTGAATACATTGAATTAGCATTGGAGTAGGAGAAGAGAAATCACACGCACAAACAAGGAAAGAAGTAAATCCATATCAAATAAGAATTAGTTTTCAGACATATTATGAAATCAAGACTTGGATGGATTCAGACAAGAAGAAGGCAGAAACCACTCCTATATAAACAACACATCAAGAAGCTTTGGAGCTTAGCCATAAACATATCCAAAGATAGAGACAATCAAGAGTGATTGAGAGTCAATATCAGAGTCTCGAGAGAGCCGACTAAACACCAAAAAAGAACCTCTTCTTATCAAGATTTATCATTCAGTTCTTTTATTGTAATAGTTAGGTTCCTATTGTGGTTCCACATATTAAATTTCTTAGTTGACTGTAGTAGGTGTTGTTTTGGAATGGACTTCTTTAACTGGGTAGAGTCATTGAAGATAAGAGTTAAGTGGGTAGAAGCGGGACTGTTGGGAACAGTTCCTTAGGCGTTTCAAGGGTGGTTGTAAACCTTAAAATATTGAGCTCGAGCTTAGTGGAAGTTTGGAAAATTTCCTTTAGGAGCGTTTACACACTAAAATACTTGTGTGTTGATTTTACATTATGCACTTTACCTTCCTGCAAAGTTACTCAAAGAACTTGGTTCTTTGAGAACATAGGTAGTAGCATGATTCTAACAACGACCATCATGACTAATTATTACCCACAATCACCATATCCACTATAACCACCACCATTAACCACGACACTTGAAGGTTACCACGACATCAAAATCAAGAAGCAGAGGGTGGAGCTCAGGAATCAGAGGCGGTTGATTTAAGTTGGGTCATGATTGACGGACCCTATGTTAAGTAAGAGGCAGAAGGTAACCCTTCTGCTAAGTTGAAGCTAGGAAAGTTAAAGCAACTCTAAGACGAGGGAGGCGCTTAAAAGCCTCCTTATTCATACATTGAATTTCGAGATAGTCAGATAGCAACGATCTTCTTCTATCTCCTCGCGGATTCTCTGTATTCTCTGTCAAAGAGACAAAATGGCTAGTTTTGAAGATTATATGAAGAGGCTCTGTGAAGAAGAACGATATACTTTCGTCTCAATATTCTAAAGTTCTTTGCTCTACTTTTAACAATGATTATATCTCTTAGTGATTTATTGCGTACTAAAAAAAGAAGAGAAAAATATTGTAGGTGAATTATTGTATAAAAGAAAAATTATGAGAGATTGATATGCTTGTGTCACTTTACTTTCCACATTACTTAAGTTTTAAATTACTGCATAACAATCGACTACTTGACAAAGTCAGTCGACCAGAAAAAGAAGAAGATAGAATTCATCTCCCTCTTGCCCTTTCAATTTTTTCGATGATTAGTCAAAACACAAGATACTTTTTAATATTGACAAAAACGTTTGTCAAATGATTAGACCAAACAAAAGATTGATATTTTCAAATTTCAAAATAAGCAATTTTACAGTAGATGAAGCTTTTAGGCCACCGCATGCGAGCGAGTCCTTAGCATCCGGTTCTTTCCCAAACCTTTTTTACCTAAAAACGATGCATAAGCCAAGGTATTCTACGTTTTACCCGTGATGATTATGGACAAATACTTTGTCGGCTGTAGCAATCGAGTGAGTAGCCTCTTATTCAATCTGCTTGGAGACTGTAAAGTACTTCTCTGGTTCCTTAGAATTAGCCTGGTATTGCTACTCGTTTTTTGCCGGGATGTTTTCTAAAGCATACTTGTCGTAACAAGCTCATTTATTGTGTCAAAATGATTACCAAAACAAGAAAAGCCGTTTTTGAATAGGGTCCTGCCATTAATTACGTTTTTGTGCTTCAACAGAACCAGCAACCTTGCTACACTAGCACAACATTCTCTCGGCCTCCACCAGAAAAAAGAGAAAAGGAAAAAACTACAGGAATGAGAACATACATACTAAGCATGGGACAGAACAGAAATCCATATATTTTTAAGTATTTGATGACATAGTAAAATTCTATAGTTCCTCTCCAATTTCTACATTGGGGCTAAAACACGAAAAGACATTACAAGAAGCAGCCTTGTTTGTGCCACCAGCGCTAAAACAAGTTGCAAGCTTAAGCCATTCCTCCGCTGGTTGCTGTCCTTATTATCTGGAATAAAGCTGGTAGCGAAGGTAGGGAGGATTAGCTCAAATATATTTTAATCAAATTAGATGCTACTAATGAGCTGGCAAATACCTAAACTCACATAAAGTAATAGAAATGTAAGGCATTAAACATGTACAAGGACAACTTCGGACGAAATAATGGATTACACTGATAGTTAAGTTCTAATCAATATGCCAACCTCCTCTAAATTCAAGTTGCGAGTAGATCTTATATATGCAGACATTTATACTCAGAATTGTGAATACTCTTGTTCTTTGAAGTCAATTCCTCTAGCTCTGATGCAAGCATAATACAATAAATGTGATGTTCTTTGGACTTTAAACAATGTATAAAAGAACAAGAAAATCTTACATGAGCCAATGACGACAAAGACAAAGAACCCAAGCAAGATAGGACCAACAGGATAATCGTTACCCTTCTTTATGGTAGTTTCAGGAACAGCTCCTCGTTTCGTAATGTTTTTCTCAAACTTTTCCACCTTCCTGTCAGCAAGACGTCTTGATGTAGTCTGCAACAACGCCAAAATAAAATGAGTTAAGAAACATCGCTGGAGTCCTCCGGCAGGCAGACCAAGCTAGAAAGGCAACCCTAAATAGGGCTAGCATGAAATGGCTTCTATAAAGATCAATGGAGTTAAATTGGATACAACAAATTTGCCAGCATAGCCTCCAAAATATCGCAGCTTAATAAATCTCAAACCTTTTCAATACTTTTGAACTTAACTATGAAACCCAAATCTCCTGAACTCATAGATTTATTATATTTTGAAGTTTCATTCAACACGGTTGGATTTTGTACATTTGTTTTTCCATTTCTACATTCATATATATAACCTAACTCTACCGTAGTGGGTCACCATTGTATCCTTTTTAAGTCTATTCAAGTCTATTGGCTTCAATCATTAACTCAATGCAGATAATTTCATGTTCCCTCTTCCCAAATTGTTTCACACATTAATTACTTGGAGACATCTATTTTTTCTTTGACTATGATATCTCCAAATATTTTAAAATTGTTTTTACCTAAAAAAAATTGAGATAAGAGTCAAAAACACACTTTAAGTATCACTGTTTTTGAGTTTAGATCAGGTGTGAGAGTTTCCTACCTAAACTATAATCAACTAGTTAGTAAAACACACCTAAACTATCATTTAGTTACTTTTCCTACATGATAGTTGAGCTAGGAAAAGTGAACTAACTGATAGTTGAGCTGTGTTAAGTTTAATTTCAGAAAATATTGAAATATAAAATGAGATTAATTAACTCTCGTACCTTCCCTTTTCTTTTCACAATGGGATCTAAGAACAACAAGTAGTCTAACTAACAGATCGACCACAATTGGACAAATATTACCAAATCATTCTACACAATGCATACCGATCTACAAGATGTGTATGACCATAACTTGAATCCATTGTTGCATTAATCATAAGGAACAAGAAATACAAAAATTCACATTAACTAGATTAAGAAGAAAAAAATAGAGAAAAAAGACTACAATGCAATCAGTTCCAACGATGAGATCATGGTTTAACATAATTAATCCAGATAAGAAAAATCCAAAGAATGAGCGAGGATCAAACAAAATCGAAACACAAACTAGTCCAATTAAAAAGAAAGGATTTATGTTTATATTTACCATGGTTGAGCGCAGATCTGGTGACGGGCGACTGTTAAGAACACCAAAGGCAGAGAATTATTAAGGTGAATTTCCTTTCTTTGTTCCTTCCTCTCTTCTCTTCCTTTTTCTTTCTCTAACAAATACTTTCTGATGAATCTAAACTGTTGAAAAGATATTTATAGGTGGAGGAGGAAACTGGGAACCAGATGGAGTTCAATAAAAACGCGTTATAGTTGGAGAATTACGTCTAAACTACGTCGCTTCACATACGTGGTCGAATTCTATTGGATTTCAAGCTCAAAAGGGTAAAGAGTTAGAAATGTCTTTAGCGCGTCGTCGTTAAATTAAGTTACTCTAAAAATCATTGTAGTAGGGGGTGTACAAAGTGTTTCTCTCAAGCACACGTGAATCTCAAGTGACTGATTTGAGATAAATATTAAATAATATGTAATGTAAATAAATATTATTAAGACAAAGTAAAGAAATAGTTAATATGAGTCTGATGTTAACTTCCTAGCAAAGCTTCTATGACTAGTATGAAAGCACAAATATTGAGAGTAATATTGATAAGTGTATTATAATAGCTTGCATATATCCTTTACAATGAAATAATGTATCATATTTATACATGAACTCACGGGTACACACCCCACGATATATACCTTATTAATACAAGAGAATGGATGCCTCAATAATTAGACAATTAGTGTCTTCATAAATGTCATTAATGCTCCGTTGAAAGATGTGAGATCGGACTAGTAACGACCATCCGTTTGAATTCAAACCGTTCATCTGATCACCGGTACCTCACGTTCTTACAATGCATCGGTCCTGCTCATGCTCCACCGGTAGCACTAGAGGCGGATATGGATCAGATTCACCATCACCTGCCACGTGTCATGACATAATTTGTTCAGCTATATTATACTAATTTTGCCCTATACACAAAGAAAATCGTCAAATCCCACCAAACCGCCGAACCGAACCAAACCGGTAAGAAAACCCTATTAGTTGTTTAGTTTGATTTGGTTTGGTAATGAGAAAGAAAACCTGATCACAATTGGTTTGGTTTTAACTAACAAAAGTCAAACCGAGACCAAATCGACCCAATGTGTATACAATTTTTTAATTATTTTATACATATATTATTGAGTCGTCATTTAGCTCTGAGATTATGATTTCATTATCAGATAAAGAATATGTTCTATCGTTTGTGGGAGGTCAAGTCACCCCTGATTATAGTATTGTAGGGTTGGATTACATTGAGCAGCAAACAGATGTGAGTTAAATGTTTTAGGGGAAATATACAATCGCAAGGCTAAGATGCGTAATATGTTGTTTGCCATAGCTTCCGTCTCAAACTGGGATAAAAAACCATGTGAAACCTAATTTTATTCTTCTAAAAGAAATCACTTTCACTTCTATAGTTGAAACTTGAAAGCTACAAACACTTTGGTGTTGTTATTATAAGTATATTTGCATATTTGATTTGGAAAAAGAAGCTTCTTGTTCATGACCAACAAAACAAAATCTGGACAGATATAGAGAAAAAGAGCAAAAAAAACTTATTTTTCATCAATAAAATGCTATTATAAGATGTTTCACCAAAAATTTGACAAACCTGAAAAATCTTGAAAAAATCGAGATTGAACAACCCGACTTTTATAGGTTTGGTTTGATTTATAAATTTAAAATTCTGAAACAATTGATTTGATTCGATATTTGAAAAATTCGGACCAACCCGGTCCATGTACACCTCTAGTAATAGATTAAAGGAGAACTTTATAAAAATGGTTCTTAATGGGTGTGTTTGGTAAAGTTTTTAGTCAAAGTTATTCATTAGTTACAGAAGTATGTCTATTTTGACCCTTTAAATATAATCTTGAGCAATTTTAGTCTCTTTTGTTTGTTAAAGTGTACATTTAATCCAACTAACAGAATAGATTTAGAAATCTAACGGTAACTATAAAAAAACACTACTAAAAATATGGTAAAAATCGACTAACTTTCGACCGATTGAAAAACCGATCGGTTCTCTCTATGTGATCCCCATTATTTTTTTAAATTTTGATTTAATAAAATCGACCTAGCTCGATCAATCTTTTTTGTGCATAAAGCGAGAAAACAAAATCGTCTGAGCTCAGTAGTTTATATAGTTTGCGAAAATATTTCTAGTATATCCAACCAAGCTCGGTCGGTTTTATTTAAAAAATTTAAAAACTTTTTTTGAGAAACCGACCAAGCTTAGCTGGTTTTTTTATTTTTCCAAATTTTGGCGCAACAAAAATGATCAAACTCAATCGGTTTAATTTTTTAAGAAAATGGGGACCAAACCGACCAAGTCAGATGATTTAAAAGTCGATCGATTGTTTTTGTCAATTTTATCATATTTTTCTTTTTGTAGTCACTGTTAATTTTTAAGTCCATTTTGTTAGTTTGACCAAATGTGCTCCACTTTAGCAATCTTAAGGAATAAAGATACTCAATGTTATATTTGAAGAACCAAAATAGATCTACTCTCATTGATAAGAGACAACTTTGGCTAAAAACTCTACGAACAAAAATATTTTCTAAGAAAAAAATTCTTGAAAAACTAGTAATTTTCTTACTTATTTTCTAGTATTTGATAAATAAGTAAATTAATAATTCAAGAGCATTTCTATGTAATTGATAAGGTCCTAACTAGGAAAGTATGAAAACAACAATCAAATACACGGAAATTAAGATAGGAGAAATCGATAGATGAGAATAGAATAAATAATGGATCAAATCAACTAGAAATTGTGACTAATCAACACAGGACTTTATACTTACACCAATTAATTAACAATCGAAAGATGAGATCAATCCAAGGGGGAAGGGAATTTGAACTCATACATGAAAATCTAATTCAAAATTATCCAAGAGAAAATCAAAGTAAAGAGATAAGGGAATCCTCCCACTTATCCTAACATAACCTAAACTCCGTAGAAGGAGAAAACTACCCTCAAAAGTGTTTCATCATAAATCTCAAAACTAACTAAGGAATTAACTAGGCTAAGGCAAGTTATATAGTTTTGTCTTTACATGTATAACCACAATTATTTAATAACTAGCCACATTTAATATTTAACTATCCAAGCTTGCAATTGTAGCCACATACTTGCGTTTGGGCTTCATTAAGAGGCAAGCTCTAGCTTTGGGCTTTGAACCTTGGGCTCTTGGTGTCTTGCACTCTTCCTCCATGCTATCTTGCAAAGCTTGCGTCCAATGGTTCTCTTCAAGTACTTCCATAGCTTCATTCTCCATGAACTTGACTTGTAAAGCTTGAAAGTCATTGGCTTGACTTCTAGTACAAGGCCTTGAAGAAAGTTGAGCACATAAACCATCCAATATCGTATCAGTAATCTAGCAAAATAATATGGGAGTGGTGTAGAGTGGGTGGGGTCTGAGGGTGGCGGGGTGGGATAGTCAAGGGTTGGTAGTTTTAGGTGTTGGATGGGTGGTAAGAAAACAATTAACTTGGAACGTCACTTATGAAATATGTTTTTTCTATTTGCGTTAGAGAAGTCATTTTCTTCATTTTTTTAGAAAATTATTTTCATAGAGAAAATATTTTTCAAAATATTTTAACCAACCAAACATTAAAAATTGAAAAACTTTTCCTCGTACCAAACACATACACCCAATGTATAGGTTTTTGTTCCATTTCATTATTAATATATAAATATGATGGAAATGGTCCTTAATTTATAAACATAATGAAAATGGTTATAAAATTATAGTTTTCTTATCATATCTATCTTGTGATTATCCGAGCATTCGATGTATGATTTGTTGATGACTTAAGTGTTACGATCTAAATTTGACACTTAGATCGTGACAGGGCACCAAAAACGAGCAATTACCCTTAGAGGCGGACTCACGTGGAAGCTTGGGGTGCACGTGCATCCATTAACTTATATATATATATATATATATATATATATATATCTGATTGTGTACTCTAAAGAACGTATGTGGGTTGGCAGCACAATGGTTGCAGCCGTTCCGTTCTATACTTGTGGCCGAGATCAAACCGCATGTCACTTTTTATATTAGTTCTTTTCATATTAAATATCCGTTTTTGCACCTGTTGTTTAAAAAAAACAGTAAGCGCAAATGAGTGAGCTGAGAATCAAACCTACAACAGTGCATACATTTTGCATAACCTTAACCATTGAGCTACCTCTCTCAATTGCTTAATTTGTGTTAAAGTTCAATTATTAGCACATAGATCATAGTTGACCTATATATATATATATTCACGACTGCTCATGCTATCAATGACCAGTCCGACAAGGTATTATCCCTAAGTCATCACTGAAACCTTTTTTGGCGTTTATATTAAGATTATGGTGTCTTCGCTATCTTTAAATTTCCTCTGACTATCCCACCAGAAGAACCCTTTAAGCTAAGTTTGAAAATAAACTTTCTAACACAAGTAGGTAGTGAAAGTATATTTATGTCCTAGAGACAATCTGTATTAGGACAAATGTACTTTATACATATTCGTATTATTATTAATGGAGATTAATATTTTGGCATTTGCAATTATTAAATTATTAATTGATTGTTTGTAATATTCTATAATATGCATCCCTGGAGGTTACGCTGTTACTAATAGTGTGAGATATTAATATTATAACGTAACTCTTAAATAGCCTCGACTAATGATCATCGAGAATGAGATATCGATGGTATGTGATAAGTCGACATGTGGTCTGCATCATATCCTTAGAGGATGTAGTATGTCTCACATGCTATGAGTAATGACTACTCGTGATGGACACATGGATACTTTGGAAGTATTGGTATACCTTGCTGATATATTGTTTGTTATACTTGTCTAAAGTATGATCAGCGTGTGGGAGATAGAAGTCCTTAGACTTGAGGTCAATACGCGCCTTGTTTGCAAAGTAATGTACTTTGATCCTGTCCTAAGCTCAAATGCCTTATAGGTTGAGATACGGCTTGTATTGGGTACATTACGATGTGGATTAAATTTGGTAGTTGAGCCAAGATTAGGATTCATTCCTCGAATGTATATTCGAGAGAACACTCAGATTCTCAGTGATATTAAGTTAACTAAGTCATTGGCCAACGCAATAGACATATTTAGAATATGGTCTAGTTGTCAACTAATATAGATGAGATACAATGATTAAGTCATTTGGATAGACACTTAACAAATCCTAAGCTTGATCGAGTGTGTCGTGAATGAAAGAAATTTATCTTACCACATAAATGTTAAGTTTACTGGATTCACGTAAACGTACTTCACATATTGAATTTGTCTTGCGGCGCCGTCTAGGAGTTCCGCGTAGACCTTAATTTGATTAATGTCGATATGAGAAGGCATGTAGGGTCACACTATGTCGATTGTTCGTTTCGATCTAAGATGTATTGAGAGAGTAATTAAAATCTTCGATTTAGAATCGAGACATTTAAATGAATAATGATTATTTTAATTAAGTCAAAATTGAATTTTTGATTTAATTAAGAATGCGCGGGAAATAAATCGAGACAGTGCAGAAATTCATCGAGCGCTGCGGCGCCCATACCCTAGGGCCGCGACGCCTCTGCCTCGAATTTTAGGCCACGCCCAAGGTCAAACTCTAATCCGTTTTTGACATATTTTTCAACTATAAATAGTGGCATTCTTTTCATTATTCATATACCAATTTCAGATTATCATTCTAAGCCTTAGAGACTTAGAATTAAACTCTCTCAAACCTCTGTCGGATTTCCTAGCTTTCCGAAAGAGAAATACATTGAGGCTTGGAGCTTACAATTGGAAGGGCAACCGGGTGTGCACCTTATAGTAGATAAAGACTCAAGATATTCTAACATGTTATGCTTTATGTTACAGGTTTGATTGTTGTATAATCATACCAGAAATGTTGTTGGGGTAAGTAAGAAACAAAAATTCTAAACTTCCGTTGTGCCTTACTTATATGCTTGAACCCAACAAAACCCTACAGGTAGAACGCTAATTCGGAGTATTAATAGTATTCCAAATCATACAACTCATTAAAATTCTTTCGATTATCATTTCCAAACTAGAATGTTATGAACATGACTTTTGGGGGGGCTCCTATAATAGATGTCGTAGATTACATCTCCTCCATGGGTGCTTTTGCGTTAATATATACTAAACGAAAAGCCTAAGATAAGAAAAACTTGAAGGTCGTATATTTGTGAAGTGTTGAGGGTTTGATTCTCTGGTGACCCAATTGTTTTATAACTCTAACTCTGACTCTGTCTCTGACTCTCAGAGTCATCTATAGCTAACATTTCCTATTTCCCCCTTTTTTTTCAATATAGAGTCTTCTTTGTTCTTCCTTTTTTACTTTCTTTGTTTACTTTACATTTATTTTCTAATTTTCTTTTTCATTTATGTAATTTCTTGTACATAGAAAAAGAGAAAAATCATTGTCCAATCACTTTTCTTATTTTTCTTGAGTTTTCTTGAGAATATTATGTGGCGAAGAAATCCTTCAAGCTAATTCATTTTGTTTTCCAAAACGGGAAAGGTCTTTTTTATGTAATGATAATATTAATCGTAATTTTCTCATTAATCTTTTAAATTATCACGTTTAAATAGTTGTGCACTTATATTATGTGATTTGTAGTAACTTTATATTAAAAGTAGTGAACACCGACTAGCCGAAAATTCTGAATATGCCACTGATTTCATCCACTCGAAAATCATTCTCTCTCCTGAGGAACATGGTGGCTTAGGCATCCAAAGACTAAGACCCAAAAACATTGCCCTACTAGCTAGTTGTGCTTGGAGGGCTTTTCATTCTCAAAAGTCTCCAACCAAACCATTCAATTGAACTATCAGCTGCTTCATAATTTTCAATTCTGCTTTCGACATATAAAGTACTTGCTTCGGCTTTTTTTCTTGCCTAACTTTCTTGTTTGGACTAATAGTCCCTCCAATGTTGTCCCAACAGTGTTTGTTGATCATTCGGGAATAAGATATGACATGCATTGACTTTGATTTAATATTTTTCATATATTTTATAATTATTATTCTAGTATAATTAGGTAAAGTAGAGATCATTATACAATTGGGTTTGTAATTGTAAACACCTATATATATTACATAAATGAGAAGTTTCCAACCAATGAGAATTACACTATTCTATATGGTATCAGAAGTCAAACCCTAGCCTCCTCTCAAACCCATTGTACCCCTTGTAAACACTCTTCTCCGTTTCAGAGTTTTCTTCGAGCTGTCAGAAAAGTGACTTCCTGCTTTGCTCCTTACATCCAAGTCATCAATGCTCTAAGAGTTGATCTGGCCTTCTTCTGGTCAAGTAAGTCAAGTGGCTCATCATCAAATTGATCAAACAGATCTTCCGGCAAACTCTTGGCTGCTTTTCGTGTTATCTCGGACCGTAATAAAGATGCTTTGGAGTCCGATGCTTTGGAATCAATTCCCCCATTACAATTTGATTTATTCCTTCAACATCACCTTTCTCTCTCCAATCAACGGATTTCGGCAACTTTTCGCCGCCATGAAAAACATATTAATCGTTTTTAGGGTTCTTCAACAACCTCGTCTTTCTATCTAACCTATCATCCACGAACATGGCACGGTATTTCTCGTTGTAGCCCGGCATCCTGGGTCCACCTTTAGGCCCACAGTACACAAGTCACCAGGACCAGGCCCACTTCTCCACGGCCCTACAGCAACCCTACGGCCCCATTACCCTTACCGAACTGAGTCAGGCTTACAGCACTATGAATCACCAGCAGCCCGACGACACATGGTACATAGATACAGGTGCCACATCCCACCTCACTCGCGACTCTGGTAATCTCCCTCACCTATTCAATTTGAACAATTCTCAATTTATTTTGATCGGCAATGTAAATCACATTCCAATTCAAGGCTACGACACCACTCAAACACAACCACCTCACCCACCATTTACCCTTAAATGTCATATATTCTCCTAACATCATTAAAAACTTAATCTAGATTAGGAAGTTTCCTAGTGAAAACTCCAAATCTATTGAGTTTGACCCTTCTGGTTTTTCTGTAAAGGACCTACGTACGGGGACAACTCTTACGAGATACAATCGTGTGGAGGACCTATATCCTTTCTCATCCAATTCCGCTGTAAGTGTCAATCCACCAACCTCTCTAGCTAACATCTCTCCATCCACTTGGCACAATAGACTCGGACACCCGGGAGAATCAGTTTTTAATTTTCTTAGAAGTTAGAATTTCATTCAATATAATAACAGCAAATTTACCCCCGCTTGCTACTTTTTTCCTTTAGGAAAGCATGTTAGACTTCCTTTTCAATCTTCATTAACTGTACCATTTTCTCCTTTTGATATTGTTCATGCAGATTTATGGACATCTCCCATTACTAGCAACCTGTGTCACACATATTATTTGGTATTTTTGGATGATTTCTCTCACTTTCTTTGGATTTATCCTCTAAAATATAAGTCCCAAGTTTACACAAATCTTTCTTGAATTTCAAGCATATGTTAAAACTCAATTTGAAAAGACCATTAAAACGTTTCAATGTGATAATAGTCGTGAGTTTGACAACCTTCCCTTTCATAAATTTTTTGCGGACCACGACATGTTGTTTTGATTTTCTTGACCCCATACCTCTTCTCAAAATGGTAAATCCGAAAGAATCCTATGCACCATCAACAATAAGATCCGCACTATGCTCTTCCATGCTTCCATTCCCCCTCATTTTTGGGTGTACGCCTTACATATGGCAACATACCTTCTTAATATATTACCAGCACGAACACTTCAAAATAAAAATCCAATCGAAATTCTCTTCCGTCGAATCCCCTCTTTTGATCACCTTCGGATTTTTGGATGTCTATACTATTCGAATCTTTTGCAGACAAAACCGAGCTTGGATCGAACTGAACAAGATTTGGCGAACGAATACAAAGGTCAATGCTCTATCTATAAAGATTTTGGATTTGTTCATAATGATCAAATTATATCTGGTCTTGTTTCCACCTTTCCAGTCATTCTCGATACAATTTTTAAATATTGGTCTCCACGGCCCCTCACAAATTAGCACTTACAACTACCCCTTCCATTTTCTTAGGTTTCTCGTCAAACCATAGGGGGTATTTATGTTATTATTTGTCCACAAATAAAATCCTAGTCTCTCACCATGTCACATTCGAGGAGAACGTTTTCCCATTTACAAACATACAAAAATTTCAAGTCCCTGATTACGGCTTCTTTGATGATCAGGACACGTCACCTCTCATTAGAAATGCCATAAATCGTGCCACCCATCCCGTCACTGCCTCACCGTCGACTACCCCCCAGCCCCAGACGTCTACCCGCATCTTGTCACTACCCCAACCCACTGCCCACCATTGACTACCCCCAACACCCATCGACTACCCCCTCATCCAGTCGACCACCCACCGTAATTAGCCATTGCCCCACACTCAATTAGTCACGAAACATACCATGTCCCAAACCATCCCACTGCCCGTGACCCAAACAGTCCTACTTCTGACCTACTGTATGGAAACTCATGCCCAACACGGGATTTTCAAACCGAAAGTCCACTTTAACCTCTCCACTTAAACTATCTCACTTATACCTAAAAATCCAAAATTAGTCAATCTTGACCCAAATTAGAATGCGGCCATGCGTAAGGAATTTAATGCGCTCACTACACAACGCACTTGGAATCTTGTCCCGAGACCAGAGGGGGTGAATGTGATTCATTGCATGTGGATATATCATCACAAATTCAGAGATAGTGGTGAGCTTGAATGCCATAAGGCGAGACTTGTGGCAAATGGCACGGGGCAACAAGAGGGAGTTGATTGTGGTGAAACCTTCAGTCCAGTGGTTAAACCAGCCACCATTCGCACTGTTTTGAGCATAACTATGGGAAAGAACCGGCTGATTCATCAACTTGACGTGAAAAATGCATTCTTACATGAGAATTTGAAAGAAACCGTATATATGCATTAACCGCCTGTCTTTGTGCATCCAGAAGCTCCTCAGTATGCCTGTCGTCTTCCAAAGTCACTCTATGTCTTGAAACAAGTCCCCAGGGCTTGGTATGAGCGCTTTGCCACTTTCATCATGCAGATCGAGTTCGTGTGCAGTAAAAGTGATAATTCACTTTTTATTTTTCATCGAGGTAATGACACTGCATACCTTTTTCTCTGGGTGAATGACATTATTCTGACTGCATCATCCGATGTGCTGAAACACAATATCATTACCCTGCTCAAATTCGAATTTGCTATGACAAACTTGGGTAAGTTGAGTTATTTTTTAGGGATTTTAGTGACCAGAACCGAAAATACAATGTTCATGTGTCAGCGTAAGTATACCGAAGAAATTGTTTACAGGGCTAAAATGGAAAATTACAAGATCATGCCCACTCGAGTCGACTCGAAGTCGCAACTCTGTGCCGATGACGGGAATTTGGTGCTCGATCCTTCTCTTTATAAGAGTCTTGCTGGTGCACTCCAGTATCTTACATTCACTAGGCCTGATATTCCCTATGCCGTTCAGCATGTGTGTTTGTTCATGCATGCTCCCAGTGAGCCTCACTTTACCTCTCTTAAATGTATCATTCGGTACGTTAAGGTACTCTTGACTACGGATTACATCTTTATCGATCTGCACCGACCAGGATGATATCGTATACGGACGCCGATTGGGGCGGCTGTTCGGACACGTCGATCTACTTTCGGCTACTGTGTATTCTTGGGTGATAATATCATCTCGTGGTCTGCCAAACGGCAAGCCACGCTTTCCCGTCCGAGTGCAGAAGCAAAATATAGAGGCGTTGCAAACGTTGTTGCCAAGATCTGCTGGCTCAGAAACCTTCTTCTAGAGCTTCATTGTCCCTTACGTAAGGCATCTCTTGTCTACTGTGATAACATATCTGCTTTTACTTGTCTCATAACCCGGTTCAGCATCAGGGAACCAAACATATTGAGATAGATATTTATTTTGTTCGTGAGAAGGTTGCCATGAGCCATGTTCGGGTGTTACATGTTCCTTCTTCCTAT
The DNA here is from genome assembly GCA_029783415.1 of Anisodus acutangulus. Taxonomy (NCBI): domain Eukaryota; kingdom Viridiplantae; phylum Streptophyta; class Magnoliopsida; order Solanales; family Solanaceae; genus Anisodus; species Anisodus acutangulus. The sequence continues at coordinate 13,187,818 of CM056493.1, read as the reverse complement.
TAGTACATAGATATATTTACTAAGGACTTCCTCGGCAACTGTTCCAGTCTGAGCGTCCGGCCTCCTCCCGCTCCAACTGAGAGGGTGTGATAGAAAATAAATAAATATTCTCTATATATTCTGTAATTATTATTCTAGTGTAATTAGGTAAATTAATGATCATTATACAATTAGATTTGTTATTGTAAACACCTATATATATTACATAAATGAGAAGGTTCCAACCAAGGAGAATTACACTGTTATATATATTTAAATGCCAACACTTCAAACTTTCTTAACAAATCTGTAATTGTTGACGGAATGAAAATGCTCCTCACAGTTGAATTAGTTACACAATCCTTGATGTTGAAAGTGATGATTTTTCCAACATCAACTGACAAATGAGTACTAATGCCATAAATCTGCCACTTATAAAGTTTACCCATAGCCTATCACAATAACTAATATTTCTTCCATTCAAAATTTTTCGTGCTCCAGTGGCATAAAATGTCCAATCAGCCCCAAATGGACACAATTTGGTTTATAATTTTCGGTGAGATGTTGATTTTTTTCCTCCAACTACAGATTCATTTGTCACTGTTAAGATTTTGTAAAAAATTAAAATGAGTTCTCGACAAAAATCACATGGATATTGCACAAAAGATTTCCATTTGTAATTCTCAGCATGAAAATTCATTCCCTTTTTTTATTGTATCTTCACCTTTCCATCCTTCATTAGGTGGACTGCTTGTTGTCATTAATAATAGAGTGGGTGCTTTCTGAAGAAACAAAATAAGAATGGAGATTCAGTGACCAATACTTACATCACTTTCAGAAATTGAAGAAGAAGATTAGGGTTAAAATACTGTACAGAGTCAAAAAGTTATTCTATAGAGAAAGTTTAAGAAAGGGAACGAAGCGTGGTGAGCCGATCTTGTCGTTCCTTGATTTTTTTTCTTTTTCTTTTTCCGTTACTCTAATTAGGTCTATTTATCACTATAATAATAAAGGTAAGAAAATTAGTCTAGCAAAACATAAGTAGTTTCTTACTTCCTTTTTGGTGTTTGATAAGTATGAAAAAATATTATCCAAGAATATTTATATGTAGTTTACGCAAAACACTATAGGAATAGGATAAGGTGGAGAATGGGGTTCGGGGTCGACAAGGGTGGGGATTAGGGCTTTGGGTGAGTGGGAGGAGACATTTCTTGGAATGTTAGTTATGAACTTGCTTTTCCTGTTTGTGTTGAGGAAATTATTTTTCTCATTTTTAATGAACTTATTTTTCTAGAAACAACTAAATATGAAATAATTGAAAAACCTTTTCTGAAAATTGTTATCGTCTTTACTGGACGTATACACTCAATGTATGGGTTTTTGTACCATTAATCCTTAGGGGTCGTTTGGTACGCGGATCAGTTATTCCGAAATTATTGTCCTGGAATTATTATCCTAGGACTAATTTTGTCACGTTCCAAATGGAGGAACGCGTGGGCACTTACCCCATTCCCACCTGGTAGGCAAACCCGTCCCTTAATCACAATTTGATCAACAATAAAGTAAACCCAAACCATCAATAATAATAACAAGTCTGAGATAGATAAAGAAAGAGTGCGGAATAATACAGAATCTGGTCTAGGACAGTACAAGAGTCACTAAATACATCACTGCAAGTCTGAGTAATAAATATAAATCTAAAAAGTGGAATATTGTCTCGGAGTGGCAAATAAGACATGTATTAAAAGAGAGTGATTCGGGTTGCAGATCCGCTCATGTGCTCACCCTAGATGCTCGATAGACACGCCACAGAATCAACCTCGAGGAGAGGAAGTGAATCTTATCATGAACTTTGCACTCATAAAAGAATGCAGCAAGGTAGTATCAGTACAAACACTATGTACCGATAAGTATCATAGGCCGACAATAGTTAGATAATATATATAAAGAAAGAGATTGAAAGATAAGCATGATCACAATCGGATATAAACACTACACAGTCCAAGAATAGCATCGCAGGTTCAAATACCAAGTCTGAATCCAATAAGTATGAATATGAGAATATGAATGCATATGCAATGCAATGATACACACTCTAAGGCGGAATACCTCTACATCCCGGTAGTCATGACCTATAGGGATGTGCGAAGTCCATGTACCTGTTGTGGCGCATAGCCCGATCCAATAAAAGTATATATTGCGTAACGCGTAGCCCGATCTAATATATGTATATGTTGCGGAATGTGCAACCATATCCAATATATCTATATGTTGTGAAATGCGCAACCCGATCCAGTATATGTATATGTTGCGGAACGCACAACCCGATCCTATAAGTATATATATATATATATATATATATTATATGTGTGTGTGTTGCGGTGCGCAACCCAATCCAAATGCATAATCATGTAGGTATGAATGATAGAAAATGTCAATGAGAATATATCAAGTCAATCGTGCCACACATGAACACATAATCATCATGTCAAGATGATATCAATCCTTCATCTACATACGACATATCTAGTATAATGCACGTGGCGACGAGCCACTAAATCAAATCAGGCAACAATCACAATCAACAACAGTACCAACCTAAGTAGTTCATCCCAACTTCATACCCGAAGGTGTACATGCATTCTCCAACAATTACTAACTCTACATATGATTCGCTAACCGGAGTCTAACCAAGAAAGTAAACCGTAAACTACTTGATAGCCGACCGGGAGCCACGAACGATCACACTGGAGAAGTCTAATTCCTAATCAATTGCTAAATTAACACAAGAATAGGTCAATTTCATGATTCCAGGCAAAACCCCCCAAATTAGGCATAAACCCTAGCTTTTTCATATTTAATTTCTCAACAAAATGGAAGATTCAAGCCTATTAGTTACTAATTCATCAATTTCCACGCTTAGATTAGTCCAATCCACCAACCATATCTATTTATAACAATTAAAATCCAAGTAGTGAAATAACTATTTAAAACCCATATTTCTTCAACTAATTTTCTAGGTTTTCACCATTGATTCAAACTTAGGAAAGGTAAATAAAGAAATACAAGGTTAAGGAGACTTACCCCAAAGAAGGATCCACTTAGAAACACTTGAAATCGACCTTGAGATACTATGGAGGAATAACTTTGAGAATGAGAAATGAAGGGTTTAATTTAACTCTTAAAAAAGGTTTTTGGTTTCTCGTCATCTGCTACGGCGGTCTTTGGTCCCTTTGTAAAGGTGGCGGTGTCTCGGTCGGCAGTCCGGCCCGACACCGCCTTGATCCGACATTTTTTTTAAAAAAAAATCGGTGTCGGGACTCGAACTGGGACGGGACATGGACTCGTTCCGACCCGCCCCAGGCCCACCAGTCCCGACCCGATCCCGGTCCCGCCCGAAACCCCCCCCCCCCTTTGCAAAAATAATTATTGCACCAACGATCATTTTACATTTTGGCCGTTGTGCAACGACCATTTTTGGCCTCCCCCCTACCCCCTGCCCCCTTAATATTTATTTTTAACCAATAAGTTATTATATTTACACTTTAACCCAATTTTTCAACTATAAATACCTCATTTTCTCTTTATCTTTCTCACAAATCTTCCTACAATCTCTCAATCTATCTCTCTACAAGTCTACATTGTTTACTAAATATTCAATTTTATTTATTCATTTGGGAGTGAAGTTGGCAACTAGCTTGAGGATCTTCCATCGAGCAAAGTTTCAATTTTCAACCTCTCGATTACACGTCGACGTTACGTCGACGTTTGGTACATTCGTTCCTTCATTAAATTATTATTGTCTGTTTATTTTATTTAGCGCACTTAATTTCAGTTACTTTAATTATTTATTAGTATAATTATAAATTTATAATAGAAGGATTTAAACGTATGCTTACGGGTAGGGGTCATGCTTCTTCTAGTAGGGGCAACAAGGGCAAGGGTCCTATTTCTAGACAGAAATATATTCCTACACAGGATGATTTTGTTGATACTGAACATTTTCCTACAATACCATTAGATTTAGACGAGGAGCTATTTTCTAGAACTCAAGAAGACCTTAATTTAGACGATGATCTAGATGATACACCCACTAATGTAGATGACAACACACCCACCAGTGCACCTTCAACTGAAATGCCTCCTATTGCCCCTAGTATGAGACGAGGTCCAGCAAAATGAACATTAAAATCAGATGCATAGATATTTTTTGATAGGGACGTAGAGAATCAAGTAGCTAGATGTAAAATTTGTAAAGATGTTTTAAAATTTAAAACTGGAAAAGGTCAAGGTGGGATGAGGGGTTTAATGAGACACGTATCAAGGTCTCATCCTACTAGGTATGCCCAATACGAGGCTTCAAAACCGGGTGCGCAAACGTCCGCTCCATCGGGACAAGGTTCACATACTGTCCTGGAACAAGTACATGGTCAAATTAACCCTATGACGGGGGAAATTGTAGGCCCTAAATACGATAAATATAGAGATAGGGAAGCAATAGCAAAATTAGTTGTTGTGGAGGGTTTGCCTGTTTCATTTCCTTCATCTCCCGGTTTTATTCATTACATTAGAGATATGTATAATCCTGCTTTTAACGGTTTTCATAGAACAACTGTTAAGAGAGATGTATTTAAATTCGCACATGAGTATCAACAGTATTTACGTTATTCATTATATCATTTTAATGGCAAAGTGGCTATCACTTCTGATATAGACCGTAGTACTAACGGCCATGATTATTTAACGATAACTTGTCATTGGATATATTATATTATAGGTGTTAAAAAAATGTTTATCAAAATTAAAAAATATTTTATTCCTATTCCCACTATTTATATTATAGGTGTTGTATTAAATTCGACTATTAAAATAGACGGTACTAAATCACTTATTGAAACTATTTACGATTGTATAGAAGTACTACCACCTCCAAGTCCCAAAAATCCAAATCACCCACCACCTATTGAACAAACTAAAGAAGAAGTGTTGTCTAGCGTAGAAGATTAATGCAAAAAATTATATAGGTTTTACCAACAAGAAAATGCTAGCAACCTACCGGCTTCCATACCATCTTCTTTTTCTTCTTCAAAACAACCTCACAAAAGACATGTTATTTTTGCGGCTAGTATTGAAAGCCTCAGAAATAGAATGTGCGGCAGTACCGCTACTAACCAAATTAGCGAGTTGGATATTTTTGTTTTGCAGGGTTCTGTATCGTACCAAACAGTTTTCAATGAAGAAGGACATGAAGACTTGCTGAAATACTGGAGGGGGAATGAGAAGACCTTTCCGACACTTTCAATGATGGGCCGAGATGTTTTGAACATTCCCGCGTCATCAACGGCGTCTGCAAGTGCTTTTTCTGCCGGCAGATATCAAATAGGAGAGCACATACACTCATTAGCCGGAGACATCTTGGAGATTGTAGTATTATTCAGAGATTGGATACGAGCAGAGCAGAGAAGGTGCGGTAAACCGGAGATCAATGAAGAAGAAGACGAAAACTACAATGAAATCTTATCCGAAGGTGGTGGAAGCGACGTGGAGCAATTTGACCAACAAATATCAATTCCAACGAAAGAACCACAGGAAATTATCAAGAAACTAGAACAGGTTTTTTTAAGAATGTAATTTTTTTAATTGCAATTTTACTATGTAATTTGCAACTATTGAACAACACCACAAAGCTGCAATTTTGACAATTGTAATTGTATTACAAGAAAATCATATGTCTATTACATAATATAAGAGGCACAAAAATAGCATTGGGATGTTTTTATTACACTATATTGTCTTGTTTAATTATTGAGTTTTTGTATATATGTTATTTTTTAAATTAAGTGCAAAAAAAAAAAAGAACCGCCCGGGATCCCTATCCCGATCCTGACCCGATTCTTACGGGATCGGGATCAAGATCGGGGCGGGACATCAGCAAATCCCGCCTATCCCGATCCCGCCTAACCCGGCCCGACTCGATCCCGCCCCTTCCCCCGTCCCGCCCTGACCCGATCCCGCCAAACCCGACCCGAATGTCCCGATCCCGGCCCACTGGCCACCCCTAGTCCACTGCAGTGGGGCCCGTACTTATTCGCCCGCTACGACGGCCCAATATGAAATCCTAATACCCGTGCCAACGACCATATGCTCGTTACAGCGGCTCGACGATTTCTCCAACACCACAACGGATCAGGCCTCGCTGAGGCAGGTCTGCTGCGATGCACAATGGCTCGCCCCAGCGAGTAACAGATACTAGAAATTCCCAAAACACAATTCCGAAATCCGATAATTACTCGAGACCTTGCGGACACAAATCGAACATGTAACCCTACATAAAAATATGCTACAGACTCACTCTTGGTCTTGTAATTTCTATTGGAGGTCTATTTTACCGAGTCAACCCCCAACGGCTAAAATCAACTCTCCAATCAATAGCCAAAATACTCCTAAGAGCCTCGGGAGTCGAACCAACTACTCTCCAAAGTCATAAACAACCCTTCGGACCTCACAGAGTCAACAAAATTTCTTCAAAGGTCCATTTATCCAAAAATCAACTATTGGTCAAACACTATCACTTAAAAATTCTAATTCTTCAGGAATTTCCAGGAAAGACTTGTTACTAAATCAGAATATCAATACTGACTTAACTCCTGCAGCTCAAGAAGCTAGCTCCGTTTTTCTTTCCCTACTTTTCCTAGCTTTAAATATTTATTTTGGCTTTAGAATGAGTTAGTTTTAGTTCTCTCCGGCTTTTAGATAATATCTCGCTTCAAGTGCTCTAACCTTTCCTAACGAATTCCCCAGGAACTATTGTATTCGAATGACATCTTTAATGCTTCGAATTCAGAGTTCGTAATGTGAAAGCCTTATCAGTCTGTTTTGTTTTCTAAAGGACTTCCTAGCCTACCAGAAGCTGGGTAAATTAAAGAATAAATTCTTTCTGATAACTTCGGGAATTGGATAAATAGGGGTAAAATGGCCAAAATGCATTAACAACCAAACAGATCGTTACACCAAATACCAATTAAACAATCGTTCATCCTCGAACGAAGAAAGAGAGTACGAAAGCTAAGGATAACCAAGAAATCTTGTTATAACAAAGGCTGGCCAGTGGGACGGGACGGCCCGAGCCCGACCCGACACCGCCCCGACCCCGATTAGTATTAAAAAAAAATCGGTAGCGGGACTCGAACCGGGATGTGACAATGTCTCATCCCAACCCGTCCCAAGCCCGCCCGCCCGCCCCGAGCCCGTCCCGAGCCCGTCCGTAGTCCCCCCTTTGCAAATATAGCCGTTGCACCAACGACCATTTTAGATTTTGGCCATTGGGAACGGCCATTTTTGGCCTCTCCCCCTCCCCCAACCCTCCTTCCCCTTAATATTTATTTTTAACTCATAAGTTATTATATTGACACTTTAACCCAATTTTGCAACTATAAATAACTCATTTTCTCTTCATCTTTCTCACAAATCTTCCTACAATCTCTCAATATATCTCTCTACAGTCTACATTGTTTACTAAATATTCAATTTTATTCATTCATTTGGGAATTAGGAGTGAAGTTGGGAACTAGCTTGAGGATCTTCCATCGAGCAAAGTTTCAATTTTCAACCTCTTGATTACACGTCGACGTTACGTCGGCGTTTGATACATTCGTTCCTTCATTAAATTATTATTGTCTGTTTAGTTTATTTAGCGCACTTAATTTTATTATCTTTAATTATTTATTATCATAATTAAAATGAAAGGATTAAGAGGTATGTTTAAGGGTAAGGGTGCTTCTTCTAGTAGGGGCAACCAGGGCAAGGGTACTTCTTCTAGTCATCTTATTCCTACACATGATGATTTTGTTGATACTCAACATTTTCCTACAATACCATTAGATTTATACGATGAGCTATTTTCTGGAACTCAAGAAGACTTTAATTTAGATGATGATCTAGATGATACACCCACTAATGTTGATGACAACACACCCACTAGTGCACCTTCAACTGAAATGCCTCATATTCCCCTAGTATGAGACAAGGTCCAGCAAACCGACCATTAAAATCAGATGCACGGATATTTTTTGATAGGGACGTAGAGAATCAAGTAGCTAGATGTAAAATTTGTAAAAATGTTTTAAAGGTCACGATGGGACGTGGAGTTTAATTAGACACGTAGTAAGTGCTCATCCAGTTAGGTATGCCTAATACCAGGCTTTAAAACCGGGTGCGCAAACGCCCGCTCCATCGGGACAAGGTTCACATACTGATACTGTCCCGGACCAAGTACATGGTCAAATTAACACCACGACGGGGGGAATTGTAGGCCCTAAATACAATAAACATAGAGATATAGAAGCAATATCAAAATTAGTTGCAGTGGAGGGTTTGCCTTTTTCATTTCCTTCATCTCCCGATTTTATTCATTACATTAGAGATATATATAATCCCGCTTTTAACGATTTTCCTAGATCAACTGTTAAGAGAGATGTATTTAAATTCGCACATGAATATCAACAATATTTACGTTATTCATTATATCATTTTAATGGCAAGGTATCTATCATGTCTGATATAGGTCGTAGTACTAACGACCATGATTATTTAACGGTAACTTGTCATTTGATATATTATAAATGGTCTATGCAAAAACGTATCTTAGCGTATAGATTTATAGATTATAGGCACACTGGTACTTTTATTGCAGATAATATTTATCAAGTGTGTCATTATTATGGAATAACCGATAAAATTATGACTATTACATTAGATAACGCTTCTTCTAACAATTACGCTATTATAATTTTAAAAAATAGTTTAACTCCATATTTTCCAGATCATTTTCATATAAAATGCGTGTGCCATATATATAACTTAATTGTAAAGGATGGTCTATCATTTTTTCAAGACATTCTTAGTAAAATACAATTTGCTATAAACTTTATTTTTAAAAGTAATAGAGTACAACGAAGAAAAGAATATAAAAAAACTTGTCACGATTGTGGACTACCTTATAGAAAAACTCCAGAAGAAGTATCCATTTGGTGGAATTCTTTATACGAGCAACTACTTGTTGCTTATGACTATAGAAAACCTATAACTTTATTTTTTAACTCTTATAATTAAAATCCAGCTGATATGGTTGTAGATAGTGATTGGGTAAAAATTTCCGAACTTATTGTATTTTTAAAGAAATTTTTTCAAGCAACAAAAGAATTTTTCGGTATATATTATCCTACTATTTCAACTATGTTGTTTTATATAACTCTAATATTTTTATTACTTAGTGAATATATGGAAAAACCAGCTTATATGACAGCTATTAAAAAATATTTTATTCCTATTCCCACTATTTATATTATTGGTGTTGTATTAAATCCGACTATTAAAATAGACGGTACTAAATCACTAATTGAAAGTATTTACGATTGTATAGAAGTACTACCACCTCCAAGTCCCAAAAATCTAAATCACCTACCACCTATTGAACAAACTAAAGAAGAAGTGTTGTCTAGTGTAGAAGACCAATGTGAAAAAGTTATATAGGTTTTACCAAAAAGAAAACGCTAGTAACTTACCGGCTTCCATACCATCTTCTTCATCTTCAACACAACCTCACAAAAGACATGTTGTTTCTGCGACTAGTATTGAAAGCCTCAGAAATAGAATGTACGGCCGTACCGCTACTAACCAAATTAGCGAGTTGCATATTTTTGTTTTGCAGGGTTCTGTACCGTACAAAGAGGTTATCAATGAAGATGGACATGAAGACTTGCTGAAATACTGGAGGGGGAATGAGAAGACCTTTCCGACACTTTCAATGATGGCCCGAGATGTTTTGAACATTCAAGCGTCATCAACTGCGTTTGAAAGCGCTTTTTCTGCCGGCAGATATCAAACAGGAGACCACAGACACTCATTAGCCGGAGACAGCTTAGAAATTGCAGTATTATTCAGAGATTGGATACGAGTGGAGCAGAAAAGGTGCGGTCAACCGGAGATCAGCGAAGAAGAACCCGAAAACTACAACGAAATGTTATCCGAAGGTAGTGGAAGCGACATGGATCAATTTGACCAACAAATACCAATTTCAACCGAAGAACCACAGGAAATTATCAAGCAATTAGAACATGTTTTTCTGAGAATGTAATTTTTTTAATTGCAATTTTATTATATAATTTACAACTTTTGGACAACACCACAAAGTAGCAATTTAGACAATTGTATTTGTATTACAACAAAATCATATGTCTATTAAATAATATAAGAGACACAAAAACAGCCTTGGGATGTTTTTATTACACTATCTTGTCTTGTTTATTGAGTTTTTTTATACATATGTTATTAAAAAAAAAGGAAAACTCGCCGGAACCCGCCCCGACCCAATTCCGATGGGATCGGGATCGGGACGGGACTGGAGCAAGTCCCGCCAAACCCGATCCCGCCAGACCCCGCCAAACCCGACCCGCCAGACCCGAGCCCGGCCCACTGGCCAGCTATAGTTATAACCACATGGAAGCCTCTACGGCCAGAAGTACGTCAAATAACTACACGTTCACCTTATCAATCAAAACTTCCTTTAATTTAGCCTAAAGATCTTATTTTTCGTGTTTTCCATACTCAAAATTTCATTCACAACTGATCCTCGAGCATAAGAACTATTTCCGCTGGAATCCTCTGATTCGATAAAATCATACCTCTTATCGCGATTGAACTATCTATCATTAGAAGTAGGGCGGGTGGCGTACCTCACTGAGCTATCGATCGCGAAGCTATCGCCCGGTTCAACCAACTATGGGTCCCACAAACATTTTCCCAAACAACACAATCCTTTAGATATAGACACAACCATAACCCATTCTGAACCAGTAAAATATTCTTATTCCGCTAACCCTTCTCTTACACCTTCTAAAGTCGTTCTTCACATCATGATTTCTTAGAAACACAAAAACACATACCACAAGCTCAAAACCATGACTTACTCCTTCAAGGAAAAAAATCCTTAAGATTTCTACGCGATTCCATCAAAACAGATCTTGCTCAAAGCCGATTTCGCTAGTTCTAAGTGTGTTAATTCCGTAACCCGGTGTTGAAACTACTTTAGCCAAAACCCAATGCCTAATCCTTCTTAAATCTTTGAATCATCATACTGGAAGCATACCCATTTTTTACCTCGCCGAGTCCAAACCGTAACGAACCATCTAACCACTCTTAAGACTTCTCACAACTATGGTGTCTCCTCAAATCATTACCAAGCACCAACGTAAACCATTATAACTGTCTGAATGGCTGCATTCAGTTAAATATCATCAATTCTACTCGTAAACCCCAATAAACTCGGTAAACATGTCATGCCTCAAATCTGAATTGAAACACATCGAATCTGAATTTACTAAGAAACCCATAAGTCCTTCTGAATATAGACATGGGCCACCAGGCTCTAATCGGAAAATCTTGACCCGGAATGAATGCACACATCCTTAGATACCAGAAATAGTCACTCGAACCGACTCCAAACTTTTCAAAACTAATTACAGTCCTATCACACATCTACGGTGACCAATTCTAATATTTTCTCATGTGTAATCAATTATGTCTGTCACCCTTGACTCCAAAAGGTGAATTTTATCCACGTGGTCAACTTAGTATCGAAAAACTATAATTATGATCGCAATCTTCATATTTCTCGACCTTCACCCGAATACACGAATTTGATAGACCACATCAACTCTAAATATATCAAAATCTCCTTGTGCTTCCCTTTATCTCGCTCACAACTCTGAGCATCTCAATTAATAAACTCTAACCTTCGAATCTCCTACTATAACACCTCGATGCGTCTATCACCATTCCGAATGCATCAAATCTCCCAGTCTCTTGCACCAACCTCACACAAATATTCTGAAGCCTTTAATATTCGACAGTGCTCACCCAAGCTATCCATTAGCAATACCCACAATATGATACACTGCCACGAATACGGTCTCATCTTGAAAATATAACTCTAGCCTTTACATTATAGGGATTTCCAGAATTTCATTCCTTTAAACCACACTAACTCATCTATTGAAGAGTGCTACGAAATTACCTAACTGCGTACCACACAAGCCACTTCCATACATCTTAACATTTCGGTTACCTGAAATTTGCTTCTCACTAGTTGTTGATCACGAAACCTCATTCTTAAAGAGTACTCAAAATTCACACCTCGTCTGAAATAAGCGAGACAACAACACAATTCATAGTAACCCAAGTAATCATGAAGATGTACCTTATTCTTACCGATTCTCGATCAACTATACCTTTTTTGATTCTTCAATTCCTCAATTTCAAACAGGCCACAATCACCTCCACTGTCCAACCATTACTCAAACTCACTCAATAGTATACCGCGTAATCATAAGTCTTGTAAACTAGCTAAGTCAAACTTGGAGATAGTAGTATGCCGCACATTCTACCCGTGAGAGTTCCCTTACCTCATTCAACACCAAAATTGATTACTTTCTAAATCCAGTACATCACATATGCAGTCCTACCAATATCCTCATATATCTCCACTGAACTGCCATTGCCTAAATTTCCTTAACTCAATTTCCAAAATGTTCTCCACACTTGAATTAGTTCAAACCCATCATTGATTTACCACTTCCAATGTCCTTATTGACAAACCCCTTACTCAAGGATCATTAACGATACTAGCTCGCGAAGAACCACCTCTTGCCTTGATTGTCGAACCATAACACCTCTAACCATTCGTGTGTTTATCCCTCTCATTCGATCCACTCAGCCGAGTACTAACACCAATAGCAACATGATCTAGTTGAATCTTACACAATGGATACAAATCCCTCAACCCTAGTCCAATATTAAATGTAACACCGATAACTCTCTAAGTTCTAAACTTTGTACAGGCTCAATACTGGATTCGTTTCCATTAGTCAAGCACTGGCCCCTTTTAACCCACGACATAACCGGACATACCAACTCATCCATGAACCTTTACGTCTACTCTACATTGCACAACCGTAACACAACTCTCGAATCAACTAGCCCTTATTTCAAATGATCCCCTCCATTGTCCTTAACCTCGAAAACACCAATCGACATCAACGATCACACCCTTACTAAAAGATATAATATAATGACACCGCAATCCGAACATGATTCAAGTAACCATATTACTCCACCTCGAGTCTTACGAACCTTAATCCCCTGAACCCGATAGTAAGATGACTTATCGTAATCCCTCAGTTTCCATATTTCATTCAAGATCACTTTTATCACTATCAACCAACAATCACTCAAATTGATTCGAACCTTTAAAACTAATCATCCCTCTAAGCCAAACGCCTCACAACAACAATATCCATATCTCTCCTCCAATTTAGGAGCAACAACTGGTAACTCTCTTTAAGTAATTAAATCACCTCGCTCGTCCATCGCTGGAGTTATTTCTATACGTTGGTCACTAATTCCTCATAAGCTTACATCTCAGTCAAACCTATCGATCCATACACGTTTCCTTAGCATTTACTTCATAAACAGAGTAGTCTTATATCATCAATGAGCTCATAGTCCAGAATGACTCCGTAGCACCATATCCCCGAGATATCAAGTGAACCTGTAAACACGACTGTTACCCAAGGACTACACCCAATTATTACTACTGTGCGCGCCCTTTTTCGACCCGGCTCGGGTCAAAGCGGAGCTCGGACGTATGGGGTGATTCCTGGGTAAAGGATTGAGGAGTCGCCACCTAATTATTTTACGGTGAATTAGGACACCTAAATATTTAAACTAAGTCTTTGCCGATGTAAACTCCAATTTTAAGGTCTGCGAAACTAGTGAGATTCTAGGTAAGGGTTCTTTATTATCCTAAAGGGAAGGGGTTAGGCATCCTTTAAGATCCGCTAACTTGCGGTTATCCGGTAAAACTCAGGTTAATTATTGCTAGAAAAATACATGTTTTACAAATATAATAGATAAGAGATGTTTGCAAATATGATGCATTTTATACAAGTAAATATGATGCATTTTATACAAGTACATATTCGGATGACATAAAAGAAAGATACATGTAAAGTTTTTAGAAAACATGCATTTTGTGACAATAAATTCTTTATAATGCTAAAGAAGCGAATCTTTCAAAAATCAACAAGTTGCAAAAATAATAATAAAAAGATAAACTTATTTGTACAATTAATTAAAGCAAATAAAGATGACAAGAGTTGTTTTAAAAATCTTGAATAAGCGTGACGAGCCTAAAATAAATAAACTAGCGAAGGATTTCTAAGTTTGCGAGCCTACAAATAAGCTAGCGACGGGTTTCAAATCTTAAACTAGCCTATGAATAAATCCTAAGTTTGCCTATTCTAAGCATTTCAATAATTACATAAGTGCGATAAATAATATTACAATACAAAGCGGAATAAAAAAAAACTGAATTTAAAGAAAGAAATAACAATAAATGAACTCCGAGGAATAATTGCCTTTATTTACTTTGGTCCCTGCAAGCTGTCGATAACAAACGGTTAGAAACAGTTAAATACGAATAACTTCATATCCGTATTCAAAACAATGAATGTTTTGATCGCGGAGGGCTCAGACTTAAATTTTGAAAAGAACATTCCAATCACGTCGTGGCTGCAAACATATGACTAATGTAGTTTATTTTTGATTGCCTCGCCTACTAAACGTGTCGGTCTCTCGGGTGGAATAAAAAAGATCACTATAATCACGTCGTGGCTGCGAATATATAACTTGTTGGTTATTTTAGTCACCTCGCCTACTAAACATGTTGATCTCGGATAAAAGGTTTAAGTCTTCATCCTTGCCCAGAAGTTATATTTCCGTCTTTGCAACTGTGTAGGCCTCAAAATCGACGGATATTTTCATCGGCGGTGTAGTGTCGTGTTCAAATCGATAAAATAAAATTGGAAGCGATGGCGGCGGTAGTAAGCGAACAGAAGCGATGCGATGCTTGATAGCGGTAGCGGTAGCGATAGCGATGGCGATGGCGATGGCGGTAGCGGTAGCGATAGCGATGCGATAGCGATGGCGATAGCGATGGCGATGTGATGGCGGTAGCGGTAGCGATAGCGATAGCGATGGCGATGGCGATAACGATATGATGGCGATGGCGATGGCGATGGCGATGGCGGTAACGATGGCGATAAGTAGCGATGAGCGATGGCGATGGCAAGCGATTCGAAAATGACGCGGTGTCTAGTTTTAAAGCGAAAGCGATGAGAACGGTAATTTGAATGTCAAAGCGATGGGTGAAACAGAAAGCAATATCTGAAAGGTGCGGTGTTTATTTTAAAGCGATAAACGGTAAAGACGATGCTTGATGTCTGAAATCGAGCGATGGCGAAAGCGAAAAAGCGATGTTAAAGCGTTGTTTTCGACCAAGAAACAATGACAAATGGGTTTTAAAATAACGCAATAATGGGCTGGAAACGCAGAAGCGATGGGTAATCTGAAGCGGGAGCAAAGCGAAACAGAAAAACGGCGCCAACAGACGGTATTTATTCAAACAAGAAGAAAACAAAGAATATGAAACCGAGAAGCGTCTCCCAAAGATGGACGCAATATTGGTTTGGATCAATAAAACAACAAAGAGAATGCGGTATTAATTCAATCAATAACATAATAATAATGCCAAAGAAACAGACAATAGCGAGTTAAAATACCCGACCCGAGTTACGAAATTAGGAAATATTCAAATCGGTCGCCTGACTGGTCGATGATTCAAACCCGAAATCGATTTGACACCAATTTGGATGACCAAGACAAGAATATGAAATGCAAGAATTACGAAAATGTTGCCCAAGCGGTCGACGGGCAGTCGATGTTTCAAACCGGATCGTGATCCAAACTTGAATCGATTTCAAACCAAATTCAGATAACCAATAACAAGAATATGAAATGCAAGGATTACGAAAAATATTACCCAAACCAATTCGACAGGCCGGTCGATGTGACCGGATCAGTGTTTCAACCCGGATCAGATTTCAACACCAAATTCAGATAACCAATATACATAAACATGAAAATGCAAGAATTCTGAAAATGTTACCCGAACCGGGTCGACCCGGGTCGGGTCGACCCGACCAAATCGATGAAAAATCAGAGAAATCAAAGGGGATGACAAACCTTTTCGGACTTGATTCTTGGAACAACAACGAAGCCAAATACTCTCAACTCAAGAACACAACAAAATAACTATGTATATATTGAATAAACTTCCGAAAATCCTTTTTTTCTCCCTGAAAAATCTTCCTCAATGAAGAACAAATCATGGGGTATTTATAGGTGGATTCCCCCCCAAGAATCGAGTTTGAATTTTGAATTAAAGGCAAAAAATCTGAATTTGGAAGCGGATTTTAGGGGTATGAGTTGGACGAAGTGATGGGAGGGGTGTGGAGGTGTCAGGGTTGGTGGCAGGGAGTGGGTGGTGGCAGGGGGCGAGGTGACCGGTCGGGCATGGGGGTATGGGGGCGTGCGGCTTGAGGTTGAAGGAGGGTAGGGTTCGATTTTTTGTTTTTTTGTTTGGTTTTTTCTGATTTTAGGGGATTAAAGAGAGGGAAGATGGGTCGGGTTGGGTGAGGCGTTCGGGTGTGGTAGGGGATAAAAAGGGTAAGGGATTTGGGCTTTGGGTTTAATTGTTTTGGGTTTGGGGGAATTAAAGGGTTGGCGATGGGTTTGGGGTGGGGCGACGGGTCGGGTGAGTGGGCTGGCGGGTGGGCTTTGGGGATTGGGTTTAATTTAATTGGGGAGTGGGCTTGTGGTGTTGGGTTTAAGAAAAGGGGAGTTGGGCTTGATTTTGGGATTTTTGTTTTGTGGGTTGTGGGAATTTAATTTGGGGGATTGGGCTTGTGGGAATTTAATTTGGGGATTGGGCTTTGGACGAAAAATGGGTTTTAATTTAGGTTGGGTAGAAATTGTATTGGGTTAGGAATTAAAAAATATAGAAGACGGGTTTAATATTAAAATATATTATATATATATATATATATATATTTTGTAAAAAATGTGAATTATTTAAAATAACATAACGACGTGATAATAATAAAAATATAATATTTGCGAAATGCTTAATGCTTAATAAAAGGGAAATGCAATGCAATTTTGCGAGAATAAAATAATATAAAATTTCGGATAACTTATGATTTTTTATAAAAATGCAAATGATATAAAATATGCGAATAATAATAATAATATGAAGATACACACATATATGCCTATATTTTAAAATTATTTTAAAAGTGTCAAAAATATTAAAAATTACGAATAAAATCATAAAAGATGGGACAAAATTGGGTGTCAACAGATGCCCCTCTTTGGACGGAGACGATGAAAGAGTTTTCGGCCAAAGAAAGTTGACTGAGTAGCCAATTTTGCCCTGATCCTCGGGACTGCATGGTAAGAAATAGAATCCCGAGGGGTATAGAAGTTGCAAAAAAAGATGGTGCACATTCAAGAAACAATGCCCCAGTGTCGACTTAGGATGACACTGGTCGCAGACACGAGAAGTTAATGGGAAAGAGCGGATCGACGTTCGAAGTAGGTCGTTTGACCAAATTGCCTTCGTTCGCTGTGAGATATAGTTCCATGTTATGCTGAGAGCTCCCGCCGATTCGAATTCCTGTGGACCAGAGCTAAGATAAAAGTTAGCGTATAACAGTTGCATAAGATATGTATGAGAGAATATGACTTTGTAAGTTGAAATGATGTCGTTGCTTAACGTTGTGCAGATGATGGCATTGGCGGGCGCCTGTTTACACTTTAAAATAAAGTACCCGCATTAGAAGGTGGGCGCCTTTTTTTTTTTTTTTTTTTTTAAAAACAAAATACCCGCATTAGGAGGTGGGCGCCTGGTTTAAAATAAAATACCCGCATTATGAGGTGGGCGCCTGATTTAAAATAAAATACCCGCATTAGGAGGTGGGCGCCTGGTTTAAAATAAAATACCCGCATTATGAGGTGGGCGCCTGACTGAAATTTAAATACCCGCATTAGGAGGTGGGCGCCTGACTGAAATTTAAATACCGCGTTAGGAGGTGGGCGCTGATGAAATTTAAATACCGCGTTAGGAGGTGGGCGCTGATGAAATTTAAATACCGCGATGGGAGGTGGGCGCTGTTGAAATTTAAATACCCGCGTTAGAAGGTGGGCGCTGGTGAAATTTAAATACCGCGTTAGAAGGTGGGATGTTGAAATTTAAATACCGCGTTAGAGGTGGGCGCTGATGAAATTTAAATACCGCGTTAGAAGGTGGGCGCTGATTTAAAACATACCGCGTTAGAAGGTGGGCGCTGATTTAAAACATACCGCGTTAGAAGGTGGGCGCTGGTGAAATTTAAATACCGCGTTAGAAGGTGGGCGCTGTTGAAATTTAAATACCCGCGTTAGAAGGTGGGCGCGACTTAAAACATACCCGCGTTAGAAGGTGGGCGCTGATTTAAAACATACCGCGTTAGAAGGTGGGCGCTGATGAAATTTAAATACCGCGTTAGAAGGTGGGCGCTGTTGAAATTTAAATACCCGCATTAGGAGGTGGGCGCCTGACTGAAATTTAAATACCCGCATTAGAAGGTGGGCGCCTGATTTAAAACATACCCGCATTAGAAGGTGGGCGCCTGATTTAAAACATATCCGCATTAGAAGGTGGGCGCCTGATTTAAACATACCCGCATTAGAAGGTGGGCGCCTGATTTAAAACATACCCGCATTAGAAGGTGGGCGCCTGATTTAAAAGTAGTGTAAAGTGGGGCCTTATTGCCATGCCATGATAGTTAATGTGGGGACATAAGCGATGCAAAAGTTGAGTAGATGAGAATGCGACCCTGTAAGTCGAAATACCGTTCTTTCCGTGGACACAACACGGTTGGGAACATGTAGTTTAGCATGACGTCTTTGTACAATCTCCAAACAGGAAAGTGATTCTTGTAGTGAGTTGCGATGCGGAGGCCCTTGCGAATCTGCTCATAAATGTTGCAGCTTCCCTGCTGTTTTCGACCTGAAGAACCTGTACTCAAATAAATTTATGAGTTTTGGGAGGGGGGAGTTGATTCGCGTTGACTTTGTAGCTTCGGTCTTGGTATTTGCATGTCCTGCTAACTCTGCTAACTCGGACCCGTAGCCCCTCTCTGCTTCCCAGTCTTGGCCGGCCGTTAATTCGAAAATAATTTGTAAAAATGCATCTTAAAAAATAGAAACATTATATCGAATTTTGATGAAAATGTTTGTTGAAAATAATTTGCTTATAAAAATTACTGCACATATATATATATCTGTCGAGCAGTGACATGCGGTGAAACAAAGCAAACGTCTTATCCAAAATTCTTCTGGCTGAAGACTTAGTTTGCCGATGGTTTTTCATGTTTATCGGCGTCCTCTGGCAGTGATCCCTTAAAAATGCCCCAGTGTCTGATATATGAGAATGACGATCTTTTGAATGGACAACCGAGTCTTGTGTAGATTTCTTGCACCTCTATCGGGGTGATCGGATGGGTGCATTTTGTCTTTTGTGAGATGAAGGAGAAAATATTTCCTAATGGTGGGACCGAAGCGATTTAGGCCGCCACGTATCCCAGGAGGGAATCAGGTCATGGCGTAGTTCATTACAAGCAAAAAGGGGATTGTAAGGATTTTCTAAAATGGGACCGGCCGATGTGGCGCCACGTATCCCGCCGAGGGAATCAGGTCATAACGTAGTTCATGTTACAAAGAAATGTGTTTCGGGAAATTTTGCCATCTCGGAAGCGGAACCCGACATGGGTTCTTTGCGTATCCCTTTGGGAGCGCAATTTTACAACACAAGAAATGCATTACAGAAAAATCCTAAATGTAGTATCTTTTCACTTTGCATCTGCGTTGATAGCTTTTGGCCATACTTCACCGTCCATTTCAGCTAGGATTAACGCTCCTCCAGTCAACACCGGTGAACCATATAAGGCCCTTGCGATTAGGTGCGAATTTTCCTTTAGCTTCATTTTGGTGAGGGAATATTCGTTTAGCACCAATTGCCCGGTTCGAAAGTCCTTGGTTTTACTTTCTGTTGAAAGCTTTGGCCATTCTGTTTTGATAAAGTTGTCGATGGCATGCGTTCAATCGCTTTTCATCAATCGGCATCAATTGTTCGTATCGATTACGTATCCATTTTCGTTCGCTCGACTTCTTGGATAATTCTTAAAGATGGTATTTCCACCTGCTGGTAACACGCATTCCATAGACCAATAGATACTGGCGTTGCCCGGTAGAAGTCTGGCGTAGTGCGATATCCCAAAAGTGCAAAAGCGGATGCTCATGCGGTGCTTGTAATTATCAATCATCTTTCGTAGTATTCTTTTGATGTTTTTGTTGGTCGCCCATTTGCTCCGTTCATCCGAGGTCGATGCGAGTGGAATTGCGGTGAGTGATCTTAAACTTCTCGCATATCTCATTCATCGATTCTTGTTGAGATTAGCCCCATTATGCGTTATAATCGACTCGGGGATTCCAAATCGACAAATGATGTTATTGCGGACAAAATCAACTACCACTTTCTTTATTCTTGACTTGTGGGGCGATGCTTCTACCCACTTTGTGAAATAGTCAATTGCCACTAGAATAAATCTGTGTCCATTTGATGCGGCCAGGTTCAATAGGGCCAATGACATCCATGCCCCAAGCTGCGAATGGCCAAGGAGAGCTCGTCACATTGAGTTCGTTAGGGGGTACCTTGATTAGATCACCATGAATCTGACATCGATGGCATCTTTGCACGAAGTGGATGCAATCTGTTTCCATGGTCATCCAAAAGTATCCTGCTCTTAGAATCTTCTTTGCCAAAGTGAAGCCATTCATATGAGGCCATGACGTGCCTCCGTGTATCTCTTCAACTAAGCGCTTGCCTCTCGAGCATCAACACATCTTAACAAACCGAGATCTGGAGTCCTCAGATAAAGGATTTCTCCGTTTAGGAAGAAATGGTTTGCTAACCTCCTAAGTGTCCTTTTTGTATACTGGTTATGCCTTCTGGATATTCACCTATATTGAGATATCTCTTAATGTCGTGGTACCAAGGCTTTCCATCCAACTCTCCATCTATGTTGAAACAATATGCCGGGTGAGCCGATAGGCTCACCTTGATAGGATCAATGGAGTTCTTATCTGGATGTTGAATCATGGAGGACAGTGTTGCGAGCATCGGCCGAACTTCGTTTTGAGTTCGTGGGATATGCTTGAATTCTATCTTCTTGAATTTTTGCATAATTCCTTCACGCAATGCGGTAAGGAAGTATCTTCCGTTCTTGGTCGCCCATTCGCCTTGTACACGATGAATCAATAAGTCCGAATCACCTATAACCAGCGGTTCTTGAATGTTCATATCAACGGCCATTCTAAGTCCGAGTACACAAGCTTCATATTCCGCCATATTGTTGGTGCATGGAAATCGGAGTTTTGCCGAAGTGGGTAGTGTTGACTGATTACGAAATCAAAGCTGCTCCAATACCAACCGCTTTGAAGTTTGCGACTCAGTCGAAGAACATTCTCCAACCGGGTATTCTTACGAGATGTCTTCTCCAACAAGCAGTACCTCGCCGTCAGGAAAATAAGTCAGGAGAGGCATGTATTCTTCATCCACAGGATTTTCAGCAAGATGGTCGGCTAGTGCTTGTCCTTTGATAGCCTTTTGGGTGACATATATGATATCGAACTCACTTAGCAAGATTTGCCACTTTGCTAGCTTTCCGGTGGGCATGGGCTTCGAAAGATGTATTTGGCGGGTCCATCCTTGAGATGAGATAAGTGGTATATGCAGACAGATAATGTCTAAACTTTTGTGCAATCCACGTTAAGGCACAACAAGTGCGTTCGACAAAGTATACCGAGCTTCAATACGGTGTGAACTTCTTGCTTAAGTAGTATATGGCCTGCTCCTTCTTTCTGTTTAGTCATGTTGTCCGAGCACGCACTCCAAATGCATTTTCTAACACCAGGCGGATATAACGAACGGCCTTCCGGGTTACGGAGGTACCAAAGCAGTGGGTTAGACGGATATTCTTTGATTCTATCAAAGCTTGTTGGCAATCCGTCGTCCATTTGGTAGCGGCGTCTTTCTTGATAACTTGAATATCGGCTCACATATCACGTTGATTGTGCTATGAACTTTCTTGATGTAGTTGAGGCGACCAAGGAAACTCATTACGTCCTTTCGACTCTTTGGAGGAGGCAAGTCTTGAATAGCTTTTACCTTCGAGGGTCCAATTCAATACCCCTTCTACTTACAATGAAACCTAACGCTTCCCAAAGAGAACACCAAATGCGCACTTTGCGGGATTTAACCAGGTTATCCCGCCTCAGTCGGTCCAAAAACTCCTCTACATCTGTCAAGTGATCTGAAGTCCTTGGCGACTTGATAATAACGTCATCTCCGTAGACCTCTATTTCTTTGTGGATCATATCATGAAAAATGGTAGTCATGGCCCTCATGTAGGTGGCACTGCATTCTTGAGTCCGAGCGACATTACTCGATAACGATATACCCCCAAGGTGTAGTGAATCTTTGTCTTCTCTGCATCTTCCTCATCCATCAAGATTTGGTGGTAACGACAAAGCAATCAACAAATGATTGTAATTCATGCTTTGCACGTTGTCAATGAGTATGTGAATATTTGGAAGAGGGAAGTCATCCTTCGGGCTGGCCTTGTTGAGATCCCGATAATCCACGCACACTCGTATCTTTCCATCTTTCTTTGGCACAGGTACAATGTTGGCCAACCAGGTCGGGTATCTTGTGACTCGAATGACCTTTGCATCGAATTGCTTGGACACCTCTTCCTTGACCCTTAAGCTCAAATCAGGCTTAATTTTCCTTGGCTTTTGTTTCACCGGAGGGTAGGATGGATCGATAGGCAATCTATGCGAAACAATATCTGTGCTCAACCCTGGCATCTCGTCATAAGACCAAGCAAATACGTCGATATATTGTCTCAAAAGATCCGTCAGTTCTTTCCTTTGTGGGGCGTTCAGATGGGCCGATTCTTGTTTCTCTCACATTTTCTCGCATCCCCCAAATTTATTGCCTCGGTTTCTTCTAAATTTGGCTTTGGTTTATTCTCAAAATGTTCCAATTCCTCTGTCAATTCTTACAGTTGCGAGTCTTCCTCATACTCTTGAAGTCCTGTTCATCGTTTGGATTTTGTTTGTTTGTTTCATTACATGTCACATTCACATTATCGATGATTTATTAGTTTGCATCTTTGTAAGAGAAAAGAAAATTAGTAAACAAAACAAATTTTTAAATAGCAAAAGAAATATGGATTTGTCATTTAAGCTTTCAAAGATGGAGGCAAAACACATTAATGCATGGATGCGATTCAAGCCTCAATTAGAATCGCATTGTTTCAAAAAGTACTAAGGTAACTTCTACCAAGCTTCAGGAGAAAGCAGTAGGGCACAGGTCCAATTTTCAAAATATCTCCATGTTCTGCATCCCAAATAGTTGGGCCTTCATCAAAATCATCCAGAATTACATGGCATTCCATTTCTTCTTACGCAATAAAGGCTTTTGAGTCCTTCTGCGAGGTCGTCTGCATCATCTTCATTCGACTCTGGCGGCATATGCTTTGACAAATGGTGATTCAAGGGTGGAGCAGGCTTTGGCAAGGAGTGTCCCTTTTCTTTCGGAGGTTGGTGATAAGACTTCTTTAGAAGTGGGTTTGTATCCGAGACCGAAAGTATCCTTCTTCTTGAGCAAATGAGCAGGCTCCACCATACCTTCTAAATTCAATCAGAGGCCTCGGCCAGGGCTTAAAGCCATTCTTCAACATTTCTGGGCCACCATTGTGAGGACCGGGGTAACTTCAATATTTCAGCTTTGGAGGCACATGTAATTTCTCGACATGGAAGGCAGACCCATCCGGTGTATCTACGCTTTCCAGCGAGGATGCGTCGCCCGGGACATATTGAATTGCTCCCTTCTCCGTGTACCACGACCTCGTGATGATCCCAAACAAACTTCAAACTCGATGTAGGGTAGAAGGCGCACCACCACATGGATCCAAGGTCTTCCCATTAGTAGGTTATAGGTGGTAGATATGTCTAACACTTGGAATTCCACGACGAACTCCACGGGCCCCACTTGTAATGTCAAATCCATTTCTCCCATAACGCTCCTTTGGGCTCCATCAAAACCTTTAACTCTCGGATGACTTTCGCGAATCTTTCCAATGCTAATTCCCAAGGCTCGGAGAGTCGCGCGGGACAAATATTGTGGTGAGCCTCCATCAATCAATACCTTAGAAATGAACTTGTTCATGCACTTTCTTGTTATGTTCAAAGCTTTGTTGTGGCACAAACCCTCGGGTGGCAATTCTTTGTCATGAAAAGAGACTTTATGGGCCTCTAAGATCTGTCAGACCAAGGCGAGAGTTTCGCTTTGTGGTCTCTCTCGATACATAAGCTTCTTTGAGTACTTCCAATAAAGCGCGTCCATGGTGGGAGAATTCATCAACAATGATAGCAAAGAAATCTGAGCGGTGTTTTCTTTAATTGCTCTACAACGGAATACTCCTTGGTTGGCATCTTCCTCGAACTCTTCTACTTGAGTCTACATTACAACCTTTTTGGATTGTCTGCAGGGGCATAACATCGTCCGGATCTTGTCATACCAGCGGCGACAACTTCTACAATTTGTTTCTCCTTCCCCTGCTCCTTTCCCCAATCGAATAGCTCGAGGCGGTTTGGTATCGACATCTGACGTCACTATCCGTGATTTCGGAGGAAGTACTTCCACTTCAAGCGGTGCTCTTACGAGCTGTAATTATAGGGGTGATCAAAGCCGATGATTCAACCCTTTCCTCTGTTCGGATCGGCACAATGGTCCCTTCAAACTGTTTTCTTCATCAATGGTAATCATGTTTATATTGGCATTGTCATGATTTGGCAAAGGGTTGTTATTTACATTAGGGGAGGTCCTTTCGGTTGGATAATTCCCTCTTTGATCAAAGCCTCGATCTTGTCTTTTAGGCGAAACAAATTCCAGTGTCATGTCCGCGATCCCGAGTGGTACGCACAATGCTTAGTTTCATCATACGACCTGGGAATAGGATTGGGGATATGCCCTGGGATGGGTTGGAGTATTCTGCGGTCCTCAATCTTTCGTATAGTTGGGCTAGAGGTTCGGCTAAAGGTGTATATGTCTTGAATGGCCTTCTTTGAAATTTGCCGAGAGTGCAGGAGTATTTGGTGGATGGTTTCTTGGTGAGGCGGATGTGTGGGTTGATCTTGTGGGGAATTTCTATAGGTAGGTGCTCGTGGTGGGCTATATATTGGTTGGGTATGATAGGCGGGGGTAGGGAGTAGGCGAGTGTTGATAATAAAGTGAGGAGCTTTGTGTGCTTTGGCTATAGTAGGAGGTGATGATTTTGGGTGCTTTGATTATAGTAGGGAGGTTGGGATGACGGGCTTTGGTAGGTTGGCATTTGGTTGGACCTATGTTCTGGACCGCCATGACAGGGGGCGCTCCATCCCTCCTCTTCTTAATTGCTCCCAGAATGAGTCAGTGAATGGCCTTACTAAATGCTTTGCAATCTTTGCTAAGTTCGTGATTCTCCTGTCTTGATACCTTCTTCTATGAAATCTCCCATTACGACCACTTGAGAAATTCCGTCCAATAGCGCTTATCATTTTTAAGTAATAAGTTGCATCCTTCATAGATTGCACAAAGGCGTGGTCATTT
This sequence comes from Anisodus acutangulus, assembly GCA_029783415.1. Classification (NCBI taxonomy): domain Eukaryota; kingdom Viridiplantae; phylum Streptophyta; class Magnoliopsida; order Solanales; family Solanaceae; genus Anisodus; species Anisodus acutangulus. The sequence goes on along the minus strand of CM056493.1, from coordinate 13,162,125 downwards.
CACTTTCCGCCATTGAAATTTGAACTTTTCTTTGCTTCGCCCTCCATCTCATGGCATATTCTCTGAAAGTCTCTGTAGATTTTTTCTCGATTTCATTAAATAAAATCTATCCAAGGCGTGTCGGTGTTAAACCTGAACACATCCACAAAATCTGTGCCATTGTGCCCGATTATGCCATTTCGCGGGTCTGGCTTGTGTAGGTCGGCGCCTCTCTGTTAAACTTCTTATGAACAACTTCATTATTATGGCCTGGTCCTTACCCACTCCAACCAGACTTGTCACAATATGATCTCAAATGGCGCGAGGATTCCCCTTTCCATCGAATAAATCAAATTTTGGCACCTTATACCCGATAGGCAGCGAGCGTCGGGATGCATGCAGAGATCTTCATACTCGAGTCCTTCATGCCCCTTGCTGGTTTGAATGTTTTTAAATGCTTCTTTTAGGCTATGAATTTCCCTTGCCATACTTTCATCATTTCTAATCCTTGCTTGCCTTTCCATCTCTTCATATTGGTCTATCTCACGATGATGTATGTTTGGTATGGTAGAAGTGGAAGGTTGGACTTCCGTTGCATATACCGGTGGCACATCTTTGCTTGTTAGTGATGTGTGCCATTGGTATTTGTTGGGTTACTGGTAATTTAGTGTGGGAGGGATATTTTGGACAAGTGGGGTAGTTTGGGTAAGTGGAGTGGATGTATATATGGAGTTGTGAAGGATCTTGGGTCATTTTGTAGCGGGTTTTGTTGTGGGTGGCTGCGGGTTGATAGGATGCGGATTAGTGCGTTGTGGGGTGGCGAATTGAGGATTGGATTACGCTTGGTAAGGGATTTGGGGAAGGTTACGGGAATGATGGTTCGTGAGATGGAAAGGTGTGTGGAAGCGATTCGCGCTCGGAAATCTCTTGTTGAGCGGTGGAGTGTTGATCTTTGATGGAAAGATTGGTAAGATTCGGAGTCGTTCGATCTCGGTTTGCATAGTTGCCATTTCTTTGCGATAGTTAGGCGAGGTATTCATCAGGACGGAAGTATTTCTCCTTTCCGATGTCTCTGGTTCACCTCCGGAAGAGTGACAAGTCCCAAACCGGTTTGTTAATTTGCCCTGAATCGATCATTTTGTCGGATGATTGTGCCTTGGATCTCGTGAAGTAATGGTGTTCTTGATTTCAATCAGCGAATCAACTTTTGGAAAATAAAGCGAGCAAAATAAACCTTCTCTAAAAAATGAAACAAACCAAGTTAGTATGAGGCGAATAATTATTGCCTTGAATAACATGTATAGAGTGGAAAAGCGATAAACAAGTAGCGAGGCAGATTATATGAAAATTAAATGCACGGCGTCCTAATGCGCTTGGGGCCTCCTTTATCTGGGAGGTGAGCTTAAGCATAAAAATATGCAAGATCTTGATAAATTGATCCAAGCCAAAGATTGTGATGCCTTTTGTCGGAAATAAAGGTTGACTTTCTTGAAATAATAATGCGTACAATAATAAAGGCGATAACATAAGATATTTATGCTCGGGTTCTAAATCTTGCTTTTGATCAGAGATGAAGATGGGACCCTAACATTCTTTGGGTCCGACTCCTGCGTCCTCTAGATATTGCACTATATTTTGCATTTGCTGCCACATCTCGGGGGTAACATTTGTGTCTCTGAGCGGAAATTCCTTATCCAAATTGTCGTGCCGATATCTTCAAAACCTTGCTCGCCATCGGGACTATAGTGCGTACTCTGCAATCCTCTCGTAGCCACGCTTGATATTCGGGGTACCTCTGCTGACTACCTCCAATGTCTATTGTGTCAATATTGTTCCATTCATCGAAGACTTGCCTAGCTCTGGGGACAATGAAATTCGGCCGAATGGAATTTGAAATTCTCATATTTGCCGGAGAAATTATCTGCTCTTGTCCCATAGCCGAGATGCACGCGGAGTGGAGCGTAAGGTTGGAGGCCTTTCAATCCGATAAGCTCAATATAATAAAGCCTTTTGCATCTTATGTAGGCTTTTTGGCATTCGGGAGGCGAGAGGGTATTTCCATTGGATCTGTTCACAGTGCGGGGCGCCAAAAACCCATACCAATCATTCATGCCGGCGAGCGATATGAGCTACTTAGTTACGTCGTAAAGGCGGCGATTTTGTTTGACTCATTGAAGCATATGTCGACCATATTCGGCGATAGAAGTGTTCCATTGCCCACATCGCAAAATAAGGTTGCGACCTTGAAGAAACCTGTTTCACCTCTTTTACATTTCCCTAAAGCAGAAATATTTACGCTAAGATCATAGGGGCCAAAGTGAGTTGTGCTCCGTTTGCTCCTTCGAAAAGTGCCGTGCTACGGAACATATGCAGTCTTGATCTTTCCATACTCAAGCGGGAATATCAGAGACCCTAGAAAGCGACGATGAATGCAATGGGTCGTTTGGTCCGCCAATGATCGGGGTGCAAGAAAATTCATTTTTGAATGTCTTGTAGCTGTCTCGACAACCGTACCTCTCATAAAGATAATCCATTGAGACCAGTTGTTTTCAAAGCATAGGAGTTTCTTAGTGTTCTTTAGCCCTAAGTAGCGGAGAAATTTCTTTCAGGATTGACGGTGCGGGATAATTTGTCCTCTACTGGTAGATCAAATTGGTGAAATAGTTGATTTCTTCCAAAGTAGGAGTCATCTCAAAATCTCAGAACACGAAGACAACCCGATCCGGATCCCAAAAATGGATCGGTGCTCGACCAAATGTTGATCGGGGAAGATGTCGAACAACGAAGCGAGGCAACCTAATCTTCTCCTAATTGCCATTTGGCTGCCAAGGTCAAAGCTTGTCCACCATATTTTCGGTTTGTTCGAATCCCACTCACCATCGACTTGCGGCTTGAGACTCCATCTATAACAAAATAAAAATAAAAAATAAATATACATTTTCCGATTTTTGGCATCTTGTTTAGGCTTGGATCCGTCCATCAATATCTGCTACACATAATATCTTTGATTGGTCGTTGGGTTGTGAGACCGTCGACAATTTGGTGGTTTTCTTATTTGTGAAGTTGATGCCAAGGATCAACCCACCTAAGATGTATGCATGCATGACTTAAAATAAAGGGTGGTATAGCTCTATCTTAAATTTTCTAAGATTTGGTGACTAGACACAAGGTTCCCGAGCGGACTACTCGAGTGAGAAGGCTCTGCGGCCACGGATGGTCCGGTCACTCGGCGCATCGCCAACTCTCCTAAATTTTGGTAGATTGAAAGAAATTTGCGGGTGCGTAAAACACACCTCGCGTGTAGTGTGTGATAGTGTCAATTTTCCAGAGTGGAAGAAATATGAACGAAATGCCAATTTAAGGAAAGCAGTAAGACAATATAGCAATTAAAGCAGTTTATGCAAAAATCTCATACATAAAACACATCAAAGCACTAAATCAAATAAATAAAAAAGTAAAGCAATAATTAATCCGAACTTGCTGTGGTTTAAGAACCTGATGTTCCCCAGCGGAGTCGCCATGCTGTGCGCGCCCTTTTTCGACCCGGCTCGGGTCAAAGCGGAGCTCGGACGTATGGGGTGATTCCTGGGTAAAGGATTGAGGAGTCGCCACCTAATTATTTTACGGTGAATTAGGACACCTAAATATTTAAACTAAGTGCTGCAGTGTAAACTCCAATTTTAAGGTCTGCGAAACTAGTGAGATTCTAGGTAAGGGTTCTTTATTATCCTAAAGGGAAGGGGTTAGGCATCCTTTAAGATCCGCTAACTTGCGGTTATCCGATAAAACTCAGGTTAATTATTGCTAGAAAAATACATGTTTTACAAATATAATAGATAAGAGATGTTTGCAAATATGATACATTTTATACAAGTAAATATGATGCATTTTATACAAGTACATATTCGGATGACATAAAAGAAAGATACATGTAAAGTTTTTAGAAAACATGCATTTTGTGACAATAAATTCTTTATAATGCTAAAGAAGCGAATCTTTCAAAAATCAACAAGTTGCAAAAAAATAATAATAAAAAGATAAACTTATTTGTACAATTAATTAAAGCAAATAAAGATGACAAGAGTTGTTTTAAAAATCTTGAATAAGCGTGACGAGCCTAAAATAAATAAACTAGCGAAGGATTTCTAAGTTTGCGAGCCTACAAATAAGCTAGCGACGGGTTTCAAATCTTAAACTAGCCTATGAATAAATCCTAAGTTTGCCTATTCTAAGCATTTCAATAATTACATAAGTGCGATAAATAATATTACAATACAAAGCGGAATAAAAAAAAACTGAATTTAAAGAAAGAAATAACAATAAATGAACTCCGAGGAATAATTGCCTTTATTTACTTTGGTCCACAAATTTGTCGATAACAAGCGGTTAGAAAGCGATTAAATACGAATAACTTCATAACCGTATTCAAAACAAAGAATGTTTTGATCGCGGAGGGTTCAAACTTAAATTTTGAAAAGAACATTCCAATCACGTCGTGGCTGCAAACATATGACTAATGTAGTTTATTTTTGATTGCCTCGCCTACTAAGCGATGTCGGTCTGTCGGGTGGAATAAAAAAGATCACTATAATCACGTCGTGGCTGCGAATATATAACTTGTTGGTTATTTTAGTCACCTCGCCTACTAAACATGTTGATCTCGGATAAAAGGTTTAAGTCTTCATCCTTGCCCGAAGTTATATTTAGTCTTTGCAAGCTGTGTAGGCCTCAAAATCGGCGGATATTTTCATCGGCGGTGTAGTGTCGTGTTCAAATCAGTAAAATAAAATTGGAAAGCGATGGCAGCGGTAGTAGCGAAAGCGAAAGCGATGCGCGATGCGATAGCGGTAGCGGTAGCGATAGCGATAGCGATGCTTGATGGCGGTAGCGATAGCGATAGCGATGGCGATGGCGATGGCGGTAGCGATAGCGGTAGCGATAGCGATAGCGATAGCGATAGCGATGGCGATAACGATAACGATGGCGATGGCGATGGCGATGGCGATGGCGGTAACGATGCGCGATAAGTAGCGATAGCGATGGCGATGGCGACTTGATTTCGAAAATGGCGGTGTCTAGTTTTAAAGCGATAAAGCGATGAAACGGTAATTTGAATCTTTGAAGCGATGGGTGAAAGCGAAAGCAATATCTGAAAGGTGCGGTGTTTATTTTAAAGCGATAAAAGCGGTAAAGACGATGCTTGATGTCTGAAATCGGCGATGGCGAAAGCGAAAAAGCGATGTTAAAGCGTGTTTCGACCAAAGAAACAATGACAAATGGGTTTTAAAATAACGCAATAATGTTGAAACGCGAAGCGATGGGTAATCTGAAGCGGGAGCAAAGCGAAAGCGAAAAACAGCGCCCGAACAGACGCGGTATTTATTAAGCTAAGAAAAAGCGATAATATGAAGCAGAAGCGTCTCCCAAAGATGGGCGCAATATTTGTTTGGATCAATAAAACAACAAAGAGAATGCGGTATTAATTCAATCAATAACATAATAATAATGCCAAAGAAACAGACGATGGCGATTTAAAATACGGGCGAGTTACGAAATTAGGAAATATTCAAATCGGGTCGCCCAGGCTTCGGTCGATTGATTCAAACCCGAAATCGATTTCAAAGACCAATTTGGATGACCAAGAAAAGAATATGAAATGCAAGAATTACGAAAATGTTGCTAAGCCAGGTCGACAGGCGGTCGATGTTCCGACCGGATCGTGATCCAAACTTGAATCAGATTTCAAACCAAATTGAGATAACCAATAACAAGAATATGAAATGCAAGGATTACGAAAAATATTACCCAAGCCAAGATCGACGGCAGATCGATGTTGACCGGATCGGTGTTTCAACCGGATCGATTTCAACACCAAATTCAGATAACCAATATACATAAACATGAAAATGCAAGAATTACGAAAATGTTACGAGCAAGTCGACCCGACCAAATCGATGAAAAAATCGAGAGAAATCAAAGGGGATGACAAACCTTTTGGACTTGATTCTTGGAACAACAACGAAGCCAAATACTCTCAACTCAAGAACACAACAAAATAACTATGTATATATTGAATAAACTTCCGAAAATCCTTTTTCTCCCTGAAAAATCTTCCTCGATGAAGAACAAATCATGGGGTATTTATAGGTGGATTCCCAAAGAATCGAGTTTGAATTTTGAATTAAAGGCAAAAATCTGAATTTGGAAGCGGATTTTAGGGGTATGAGTTGGACGAAGTGATGGGAGGGTGTGGAGGTGTCGGGGTTGGTGGCGGGGGAGTGGGTGGTGGCGGGCGAGGTGGCCAGGTCGGGCATGGGGGTATAGAGGCGGCGGCGGCTTGAGGTTGAAGGAGGGTAGGGTTCGATTTTTTTGTTTTTTTGTTTGGTTTTTTCTGATTTTAGGGGATTAAAAGAGAGGAAGATGGGTCGGGTTGGGTGAGGGCCGGTTCGGGTGTGGTAGGGGATAAAAAGGAGTAAGGGATTTGGGCTTTGGGTTTAATTGTTTTGGGTTTGGGGGAATTAAAGGGGTTGGGCGATGGGTTTGAAATTTGGGGCGGCGGGTCGGGTGAGTCGGGTTGGCGGGTGGGCTTTGGGGATTGGGTTTAATTTAATTGGGGAGTGGGCTTGTGGTGTTGGGTTTAAGAAAAGGGGAGTTGGGCTTCGATTTTGGGATTTTTGTTTTGTGGGTTGTGGGAATTTAATTTGGGGGATTGGGCTTGTGGGAATTTAATTTGGGGATTGGGCTTTGGACGAAAAATGGGTTTTAATTTAGGTTGGGTAGAAATTGTATTGGGTTAGGAATTGAAAAATATAAAAGGGGTTTAATATTAAAATATATTATATATATATATATATATATATTTTGTAAAAGATGTGAATTATTTAAAATAACATAACGACGTGATAATAATAAAAATATAATATTTGCGAAATGCTTAATGCTTAATAAAAAGGGAAATGCAATGCAATTTTGCGAGAATAAAATAATATAAAATTTCGGATAACTTATGATTTTTATAAAAATGCAAATGATATAAAATATGCGAATAATAATAATAATATGAAGATACACACATATATGCCTATATTTTAAAATTATTTTAAAAGTGTCAAAAATATTAAAAATTACGAATAAAATCATAAAAGATGGGACAAAATTGGGTGTCAACAACTACAACATCCAATTATCCATAGTAACTACAGCCCAGACGAGCACATCCACTACTACCAATCTGTCATGCCGAAGCCCAACTTACTTTCCATAACCGAATACGAAATCCGTCCTCGTACATCTTGCAACCTTATCCTGATGAGCACATCAAATACCATTTTTTCCCTTCCTAATAACGGAGATTAATCTATCTAAATCCTCATCCATAAACCTCTATCCCATAACACAAAAGTACTCTTACCAACATATTTTAAGAAGTATTACTTCGTAACACGTTTCCCACAAAAGTTGTCCTTCGGGTCCTTATTCTTAACTACTCCTCATTATTACACAGGGTCACTATACTTTTGCCAAATCCGATGATTCTTACTGAACTTTTACTTATCCCCGCATATCGACATATAATACCCTTCCACTGATGAATCATTGACCTGCCATTGGTACACCCTTGTCATGCACACCATTATAATGCATTGACGAAGTTGATACTTTTCCCAAAACCAATCATATCATCGAACAAATCACCCTTGTTAAGCCATAAATTCCCTTTTCTGACTTTCGATCAAACCCTACACTGAAAACATAAAGATTATTTGACCATATGTACCATCTCTCCCATTTAACCAAGAAGGTAAGCCGTAACCTACCTGGTAGCTGAGCGGGAGCCACGAATGATCACACTGAAGCCTTGCCTTTCTAAGGGTCTCGGCTATATTCGAAGTCTAGTCATTATTAAAATCTAAGTTAGAAATGGAAACTATCAATACCCATATCAATAGACTATTATTTGAATCTAAAACCAACTATGGAAAAAGGGAGAAATGGGCCCACAATGGTAAAACGGTAATTCAAAAGTGAAATCAGTAACCCAACGCTCTAGAAGTCTAATTCCACTAATCAATTGCTAAATTAACACAAGAATATGTCAATTTCATGATTCCAGGAAAAAACCCCAAATTAGGCATAAACCCTAGCTTTTTTATTTTTCAATTTCTCAACAAAATGGAAGATTCAAGCCTATTAGTTACTAATTCATAAATTTTCATGCTTAGGTTAGTTCAATCCACCAATAATATCTATTTATAACAATTAAAACTCAAGTAGTGAAATAACTATTTAAAACTCATCTTCCTTCAACTAATTTTCTAGGTTTCCACCATTGATTCAAGCTTAGGAAAGGTTAATAAAGGAATACAAGGTTAAGGAGACTTACCCCAAGAAAAATCTACCTAGAAACACTTGAAGTCGCCCTTGAGATACTATGGAGGAATAACTTTGAGAATGGAAAATAAAGAGTTTAATTTAAAGCTTAAAAATGTTTTGGTTTCCCGTCATCCGCTGCAGTGGTCACTGGTCCGCTACAACGGGGTCCGTGCCGTGCTTTCGTTAAGCTTCTGGCCCGACATGAAATTCCAATACGGCGCCCGTCAGACACTCTCTATAACAACTCGACAATTTCTCCAACACTCGTCACAGTAGACCAGGTCTCGCTGAGGCGGGTCCGCTGCGGCGCAGCTTGCCCCAGCGAGTAACAGACACCGAAAATTCCCAAAACACAATCCCAAAATCCAACAACCACCCGATACCTCCCGGACACAAACCAGATATGTAAACCTACATAACAATACGCTACGGACTCACTCATGGTCTCAAAATTTCCATCGAAAGTCTATTTTATAGAGTCAACCCCAACGGTCATAACCAACTCTTCAGACCTCACAGAATAGACAGATTTCTGAAAATGGTCTGTTTACCCAAAAGTCAACTATTGGTCAAACACTATCACTTAAAGTTTCTAATTCTTCCAATTTCTACTAGGATCGCTCGATAACCTCGGGAATTGGATCAATAAGGGCAAAATGGTCAAAATGCATTAACGGCCAAATAAGTTGTTATAAATTTATCCAATCTTGGAGATGGATTAAATAATACTCCCTCTGTCTCAACTTATGTGATGTAGTTTGATTGAGCACAGAGTTTATGAAATAAAGAAAGACTTTTGAATCTTGTTGTCTAAAACAAAACAAATATATTTGTGTGGTTATAGATCATCTCGTTAAACATAAAATGTAAAGTGTAAAGTTAAATCATTATCAAATAAGAAAATGTATTATTCTTTTTCGGACTGACTAAAAAAGAAAATGTTTCATATAAGTTGGGAGAGAGGGAGTACTAAGTTTGATGGGATAATATGAGATATACAACAATTAAATTTGGACTTCATTTTATACTATGTTTGATAGAAGGTATAAATTTATACTAGAACTAAATTTATTTCTACCTATAATTAATTTCATACTTAGTTTTGAAATATCCCACCTTGTCCCATATACCAAACGAACCCTTAATATATAAATATGATGAAAATGGTATTTGATGTATAAACATGAAGAACATGATTATAAAATTGTAATTTTCGTGCCATATCTATGTTATGATTATTTGGCATTCCATGAATGATTTAGGTGTCACGATCCAAATCTAACCGTAGATAGTGACAAGGCACCAAACTAACTACTACCCCACGTAGCGAACCCTTTAAGCTAAGCTTGCTTTCAACGGTAAAATAAATGAGATAAAAGAAATACTAAATCGGTTTGATAATATACGTGTGAAAACGAAGAAGTCAACTGAATAGAAAACACCCCATAAATCCAACACCCACTTGTCAAGCATGGGGCTACCGTCTTTCGACTTGGTTTATCACAAAGATGGAAATTGATAAGTACCATCTTAACTTACGAATCGGTAAGTTTGATTAAGAAAAAAAAAAACTAACCAAAAAAAGAAACACACACAAAAAAGGGTGCAAATTAAAGAAATTATTAATTGTACACTAGTTTTTCGTATTTCGACTTGGATCTATTTTTTCTTCGAACGAGGCTATAGATGAGTGTTGAGAGCACCCAAATTGGTTCAGGGTATATGCAATCATGTGGGGACATTGTGTGTGTGTCTAATATGACAGTAATCCTGAGTACTATGATCTCAAGATAAAAACGCATATAAGCAAAAGAAGCTTGCAGTTCTCAAATTCAGAGCCCAGACAGGCAAAAAGAAACATATAATTATCCTGGTTCACGACAATGTCATTCGTTATATATTCCCGGAGTGGTGTAATGAGTTCATACATCATGGAAATATTCACAAGTAGAATGGCAATGGTAATCCAAATCGTACTTCATTTCCACCAAAGTTACTTGAAGATGAGGAAAAAAAACTACAATTTCCACATCTCTAATTGAACAAGAGGCATAAAATAGCACACAGAGATAAGAAAACATTAGGCACCGAAATTTTGAGCTTCCTGCTATGTGGTTAATAACTAAAAATATACTGCCACTATGAAATTTGTTCCTTGCTCCACTGGGAAAGATCAGCTTGCCATATCCTCAACTGATTAATATCAACATTCCTGAATCCATTGTCTAAACATTGCTGGGGAGCTGCATCTAATGACGGAAACAATCAATCATACTCCTCAACCTTGTAAAGGTCCCATTCAAGTGTTTAAATTGCTTCAGAAAAGTTTCCAAGCTGCATTTAAAAATTCAAGTATAAGTGGGAAGACATCTTGCACCAGATCAGCGTCCTTGACAGGAAAAGACGACTAGTGGGAGCACAAAACACAGTGCAGTTTATTATGGTTAAACTTAAAAGATGAGTTGAAGTAGGTTCACTGAGCAAGTCAAGCTGCTTTCTAATAATAAAACAGGTTCCTTATGAGTATCATAGTTCATAGGCATACTAAGGTTTCCTTCCAAATTTACAGAACACTTGCGACTTAATCCTAGCAAAGACTTGAGCAATTTCAATATACAACCATTGTAACATTTTCTAGACAGATGGATTGAAAAAATCATGACTATGCTTAACAGTAGAATACTCTAAAAAGCCCACATACCACGAAGCTATTTGTTGCCGTTGGAAAAGAAATAAATCAATAACCATACGTGAGATTATCACCTCATACAACTCATCAATAAATCAAAGGACCTATTGTACACTCTGTAATCGAAACCTGAATAAGGTTTTCTTCTCAAGTAGATAAAACAAAGTCCCGACATGTTTAAGGAAAGTAATTATACCAAGAACTGTTGAACCTTCCCTCCTTTAGATTGCATTTGCAAAATCATACATGGCTTACCTCTGATCTGTATGTTTATATGACAATGCAAATGCAACTCAATGATGAAGAATAATTTACTTTCACAGCTTACAATTACATGATGAAAAGTCAATTCATTTTAAAGCCTCATTAACATCCAGAGTGAAGTAGCAGGAATAATTGTATCTCATATGAACTTGTGCTTATTTGCGATATACTTCAACTCTCTCTGATAAAGCCATGTGAAAATATCAAGCAATATGGTCTCCTGGTCATAAAAAAAGGTGGTGGTATGCAATTTGATATATGCAAAAGAGAATTCCAAGCGGACAGGTCAAAATAATTTATCAGGAAGTCTGCAGGCAACTACTACTCTACTACCACACAAAAAAGACCTTATAAAGAATTTCTCACCACCAGAAAGAATGCAAACCCTCTCCCATTGGAATCTTGAGTTGAAACTGTACAAATTTACTATGATCGTATTTGATTATTCACATACTATGCCAATATGCATAAAATATGGATCATGCAGTAACTTCTGCAACTTATGTGCTGAAATCACACTGATAAATTCCTCAAAAAGAAATTACTCTTTTGACAGTACGGAAAATTCAGAGAAGACTTAAAGGGATATAGTTGTTACTCCAACTTATCCAGTTATGGAAATTAAACATTAGAATGACTGGAAGACATTTCCCACAAGATTACTAATTTAATTCGACTTCCGATTTCCTTGTATAAGGAAATATGTTACGTCCAATTCCACATAAGCATTTACTACTGTCCAAGCCAAGCTCCTCAATTTACGTATAACATACTTGTTTCTGGCCGATCTAGTAACCCTATAAGTCAAAACATTCCACATTGTTGCCACTTAATTCAACTATTAGAAGGGCATAAAATAGAGTATTCATCTCTTGAAATCTAAATACGTTTAGCCCACCTTACTTATCTCGGGTCAACAATCACATAATCATCAAAATTTGTCCATTAACAACAGCAATCATCATTAAAACTAGTAACCAACATTTTAAAAAAACAAACAAGAGAGGAAATCTACCAAGAATAACAATTCCCAAGCTGCTCATAACATTGGCATTACTTCAGTTCCATTTTGTATATGATAGTCTTTTCTTTTTACTCCATGTCCATTCTCAAATGATGAAAACTTCAAAACTCGGAACACTTTAGTTTTAAGAATGAAAAAGTTCTTTAAGATGATAGTGAATTGTGATACATTAGATAAATTTGTTTTATATGTCAAAATTCTTTATTTATTTCTTAAACTTCTGTCGGGTCAAACACCGTTAAACGAAACAGAGTAGTTGGCAATAACTGTATGAGTATATGCCATTAACAGGACAAAGAATAATTACGTGTAACTTGAATACTGCAGGCCATTGGAATCCTCAAAAGACCAAAAAAACAATGATAAAGTCACGAACTTTACAGCTTGTTTGGATAGTTGTTACAGGAAGTTTCATAATGTATTGTTTTGTGAATATAACCTTCGGATAGATTGTATGGTTGCCCGACATAACATAATGTCACACATCTAGACTTTCAATATTTGGGGTAGAGATTATAAGAAAAGGTAGGGTAAATGATTGAATAGGATTATTAAATAATAAGTAAAGTTAAAATGAGAAAGAAAAAAGGCAATGATGCGACCATACCAAATTGACCCTTCTGTAAAATGTAATTATCGTCCTCACATAAGGATGAATTTATTTTTCAAACCCCCTGGGTAAGTTGTTGTACATAAGGATGGATTTAATACGATTCAATAAAATTTAAAGTAACCATCTAATCAAATATTGCATTTAAAATAAGACAATACTATCTCCGTCCCAAAAAAAAATTTGGCCTAGTTTGACTTAGCACAAAGTTCAAGAAATAAAGAAAAGACTTTTAAAATGTATGGTAAAAAACAAATCTTACATATTTATGTAACGGTAAACGCTCTCGTAAAATTAAATTATTTCTAAATATAGAAATAAGTAAATCCTTTTGAGACAAACTAATAAAGATCTTTTTGTACAGTGGATTATGTAATAACCATACAAACAAGCAGTAAATAACCATCAAAATAAATATTATATTAAAAATAACAATAAAAATACAATACAATAGGTAACAACTATCCAAACTAGAAAGAGATTGACATCTTACACTGAAAATCTTTTCGGGGTGAGGATGGAGAAGATATATGACAGAAAATAGCTCTTCCAATCATAGACAAACTATAGACAATCCCAGCCACATAAAACACCATAACCAAACCAAGCACCCATGGCATCATTAAGAACCCAATAAAGAAAGTCACCGATCCACATAGCATCAAAGCAAAAGAAATCCCCAAAAGCAAAGACGCAAATCCCGCCGGAGTAATCTGCTGCATCGCCCCCGCTGCCGTCCTCCTCCCTGATGACTCCGCCGTAGCCGACAAAGAATCATCGTATAACTCAATCGGCCCCGGTGGTGATCTTAGAATATTTAAAATCAATGAAGAAAGTTCATAGAAAAATTTAGATTGTTGATCCTGTTGACTTCTCATCATTATTGAAATTATTGGATAAAATTAGTAAGAATGGAAATTACAGAAAACGAGGCAAATGGATAAAGCTATGAGAGGATTCTGACTTATAATTATCCACTCAATAATATTAAAGCCTCTTTTTTTTCTTCCTTGAGAGGCTTTTTATTTTCCTTTGCCTGTTTAATCAAAGAGAGAGCTTTCAGAGAAATTTAAATTAGATAAAAGAATGAGAGAATTATTGCTTATAAAGAGAGTTTTTATTTTTTTGATATTCAGTTTTTCGACTTACGTTAAATTATTTTTAAATATAGTAATCTCGATCGCTCAGCACTATTATCAATAAATTACGAAATATATCTAAATAATTAGAATTTAAAAACAAAATAATTAATATCATCTATAATATTTTATCTTAAAAAGAACAAATTATTTCCGTCAGAATTTGAACTCACGCCCGCACCCGCAGGAGAGAGTTTCTTATCTTGAAGGCATTGGCGAAGAGAAAAGAGATGTTTTGTACGCTGGCGTTGGCGATTGTGGAGTACGAGCTAAGCGCAAGGCGGATGACGTGGGGACTTTATCTTGTTTTGAGAGTCCATAAGACCATAACCATACGCGGTTTCCAATATTATGTTGAGGAGCGTGTTTGGAAAATTTTATTGGAGGGTGACATGTAAAGATCAATTAATTGCTGAATAATTTGCTCAACATTAGAAAACTACTTACTTATATTATATTTATTATAGCAATAATATAATGTACACTCTCTTTCAAAATATTTTGTCTTACTTTTTCTCCCGTGAGCTGTTTAGACATGATTTGAAATTATAATAATTTGAAAATTTTATTTAGGCATGTAATTTAAATTTTTTAAGTTGTATTTTTTCTTATATATAAAAAAAATGAATAAGTTTTGAAAACTATCAAAACTTTCTCAAGTTCTATACAATCTTACTAAATAAGCAAGTCATAGTTCATAACAAAAATAGTAAGCTACTAGAAGGTCTTTCTAAAAAATATAACATCAATTGATCAAATTTTTAAATCAACAAAATAGAAAATTGAACACCAGTTGTAGCGTAACTACTTTTTAATATAATTCTCTCACATGATTGGTAAGAGTAAATTTGTTATAAATATACTACTGACTTGTAGAACTTTTAATATTTGATATAAATGGTTGGTAAACATGATTGGTAAATATATCTACCGACTTATGCATTTATTTTGGTAGAATATAAACTTATGGGTCAACTTTTAAATTTAAAAAATTGAAATCATGTTTAGAATTCCAAATCATGTCTTTTTGGATGATTTGGAATTTCATCTCATGAGATGAAATCATAAGACGAAATTGCATGTCCTAACGTTGATTTCATCTCATGAGATGAATGTTAGGATCAAAAAAATCAGGACGTCATGCGGAAACTAATAATTGTAAACATTCAACGACAATAAATCAGATAGCAAAAATGTATGCTAAAATATGCATAATAAACTTGATATGGTTTGGCCAACATATGAGAAAACTAAATAAAAAGACATAAAAATTATTGGGTGAAATCCACCCCCACCCCCTAAACAAGACTCTTTAAACGATTATATTGTGGATACTAATATGTGCATTCTAGTTGTGGAAATGAGATTTTCAATTTATAGATATCCAAAAAATTTCCTCCAAAAAAAGGGTTACTCAAATATGGAAGATTTATATTTTTCTTTCGAAAAAGTAAAATTAATTATGGTACTTCCTTCAAGAAAAGGTAAAATTCAAATATGGTAAGAAAATTAGGGCAAAACCCTAACAAATCTACTCTTTTGACTTGGATTTTCTTCACAAAACTTGATTTGCCTTCTTCACGTAATCTTTATCACTATTGCTTGTCATGATTAAAAATAGGTGTGGTTTAAAACATGTGTTTTTTTGGCTAACATGAAGTTAAACATGTAAAGCTATAAAGAGAAGCGATCTTCTAGAACACTTTAGAAAATCACTAGTCGAGCATATTCAAAATATGAAATCAAAAAAATATCTTGCATGGATTAAGTGAGATGAAACGCTCCAATTAGACTTACATTAACGTTCTAAAATATTTTATCCAACATCTAGAGGACATGTCTTGGTGAGAAAATAACGTTAATAAGAAAAAGTTTCAACTCACCTTAAATCTTGCTTGGAAGTGTAATTGTCGCGGCACTGCGATATATTCGCTTCACCAAACGATTTCTACATTAGCGAATCCCATAATTAATTTTAAAGTTCTAATCCTTTTTTCAACCTTAGAACCCTAGGTTTGGTTCTTTAAGTTTCTAGGATTCGTAGTCATTTTAAATTTTCGTGATGACTATGAATGAATTTCATCAATATTCTTTCTTAAGATCATAGTAGAAAGCGGATAGCGGAGTTTACCTCTAAATTAGAAAGTCCTAGATTTGAGGAGACACCTTGTTCTTGAGTTCTTGTTGACGATCTTGTAATTTCAGGATGAACTTGTTATAATCTACATTGTTGAGTAGTAATCCAACTTGGATCATGTCAAAACTCACCTTGAATGATGGCGATTGGTTTAGGTCGCTTTGGGGTTGAAGGTGGACTTCAAGTTTTGGAGAATACGTAACACTTGAAGAAGACTGAAACGGAAGGCGAACATGTTTGCCTAAAGGTCAAGAAAGACATTGTTGGGAAATTTTTTCATTATTACAACGAATTAAATTATTGTTTCTAAGAAAGTTAAAAACATGGGCTCTTGGGTGTCCAAGTCTATTGTGCCAGGTGGACGGAAAAATTGTTGCTAAAGCGGTGGAAGGAGTGACATGGGCAGTTAGAGATGTGAGAGGGTTGACACTAGCAGTGGACGTGGATAGAAATGGATAGAGCTCACTCTCACTATTGCATCTCATAAGGAGTTTCCCGATACAGAGATCCGTTACGGAAAATCCAAACGGGTCAAAATTAATTGACATAGAATTATCGATGGTAATTTTTTTAACGGAGATTAGGTTTTTGATAATGTTAGGAGCATCTAGGACATTATTCAGGGAGAAATGGGATGCGATGGTGGGTTAGTGTGTGGCCAAACCCTTGAATTGGATTGCGATAACCGCTTCCAACCATATTAGATTGTGGAGTATTTAAACTTCACAGTTGAGGAAGATTACCAGAATTGTTGGTGAGGTGAGACGTGTCACCCGTATCCATATACCACGCATTATCGGTTTGCCGAGGAGTCAATGTGACGAAAGACGGACCCAAATTGAATTGGGAGAGGCCTGTAGCGGACTGATGGGCTCTATGAAATATGGTCGGATTACTGTGGCCCAATGACTGGCCTGAGGCGGACTGGTAGGCTGCCTGAAATTAGGCCCAAAATTGATTTCCAGAACTTGGGTTGTTAGGCTACTATAGATTGGGCCGCGGCTGTAGCCCCAACTACTGCTGGGCCACGGATATTGGCTGCAAGTCCCTAAATGTTGTGTAGTGCAGTGTCGACGTTGCCATTAAAATATATTTTTTCGGGATAAAGAACAGAACTGCTGATTGAAAAAAAAACTATATGTGTGCTCCTGATTGTTCTCGGGGAACGGGAAAAGAGAACAAAAAGGGGAAAAACTTCTGACAAGAGAAAACAAACAACAGACAACGGGTTAGAGGGAAAAGTTTTGTATTTTTCTTGTTTCTCGTGTAATGAACAGAAAGCAAAAGTGTCAGAAGAAGTTTGGCATTTTTCTTATTTATCGTGCAATGAAACATAAAGAAAAAAGGACAGAAGATAGATGATTGTGCTTCTCGGTGCTTTTGGGTGAAAAGAAAAAAAAAGGCAAAGCATTGTGCTTCTCGGGACAGAAAGCAAAGGTTGCGGGTGAAGGAAAAAACAGGACCTAGAGATAATATGTATTAGGACAAATATACTTTCTACACATTCGTATTATTAATGGAGATTAATAGTTTGGCATTTGTAATTATTGAATTATTAATTGATTGTTTATAATATTCTATAATATACATCCTTGGAGGTTACGATGTTATTAGTAATGTGAGATATTAATATTATAACGTAACTCTTAAAATAGCCTCGACTAATGATCATCGAGAATGGGATATCGATGATATGTGATAAGTCGACATGTGGTCTACATCACATCCTTAGATGATGTAGTATGTCTCACATGCTACGAGTAATAACTACTCGTGATGGACACATGGATACTTTGGAAGTATTGGTATATCCTGTTGATATACTGTTTGTTATACTTGTCTAAAGTATGATCAGCGTGTGGGATATAGAAGTCCTTAGACTTGAGGTCAATACGCACCTTGTCTACAAAGTAATATACTTTGATCATGTCCTAAGCTCAAATGCCTTATAGGTTGAGATACGGCTTGTATTGGGTACATTACGATGTGGATTAAAGATGGTAGTTGAGCCAAGATTAGGATTCATTCCTCGAATGTATAATCGAGAGAACACTCGGATTCTCAATGATATTAGGTTGACTAAGTCATTGGCCAACGCAATAGCCATATTTATAATATGGTCTAGTTGTCAACTGATGAGATATAATAATTAAGTCATTTGGATAGACACTTGACAAATCCTAAGCTTGATCGTGTGTGTCGTGAATGAAATGATTTTATCTTACCACATAGAGGTTAAGTTTACTAGATTCGTGTAAACATACTTCACATATTGTGTTCGTCTTGCGGCTCCATCTAGGAGTTCCGCATAGACCTTAATTTGATTAATGTCGATATGTGAAGGCATGTAGGAGTTCCAAGTAGACCTTAAGTAAGCCTCGATGAGTTGGAACATTTGCTTTGACAAGGCTATCAAGTCATTTAATTTTGTCAGAAGCAAATAGGATCCATGTGTTTATAGTAAATGCAAGGATGAGAGTATTGCCTTTATAATCATATATGTAGATGATATATTGATAATATGAGACAATAAGACTCTCATGCAGTCAGTCAAGGAGTGGTTGTCCAGTACCTTCATGATGAAGGATTTAGGTGAAGCCTGCTACATTATGAGAATTAGGATCTATAGATATAGACCTAATAGATTGTTGGGGCTTTCACAATCAGTCTACATAGACAAAGTGCTTAGACGTTTTTCTATGAAAAATTCCAAGAAAGGCGGTTTACCTATGGGACAAGGCATCAAGTTATCTATGAAGGATAGTCCTTCTAATACTATAGAACTTGAACGCATGATAAGGATCCCATATGCTTCGGCTATAGGATCGATCATGTATGCCATGACCTGTACTAGGCCAGATGTGGTCTTTGCACTTAGTATGACTTGCAAATTCCAGCAGAATATTGGGGAAGAACATTGGAAGGCAGTCAAGAGTATTCTTATGTATCTTAGACCAACAAATGGTTACTTCTTAGTCTATGGTGGGGAAGAAAAGCTAGCTGCTACTGGGTACACTGATGCTAGCTTCTAGACGGATCATGATGAGTACAAATCTAAGTCTTGGTACACATTCATTTTCAATGGTGGAGCAGTAAGCTGGAAAAGTTCCAAACAAGCTACAACTGTTGATTGGACAACAGAAGTTGAGTACATAGCTGGATCAGAAACTGGTAAAGAAGTTGTCGCGATTTCTGAGTTCCTGAAGGAACTAGGGGTTGTTCTAAGTGCCACTTGTCCAATAACGATTTATTGTGACAACACTGGTGCGATTGCGCAAGCTAAGGAACCAAGATCAACATACAGAAACAAGCATGTACTAAGGAAGTACCACATACTCAGGAATATGATGGAGACTGAAGAGATTAGATTAGACTATGTTCCCACAGACGATAATCTAGCTGACCCATTCACTAAACCATTAAGCTTAGTCAAGAATAATTATCATTTTAAGAATATGGGCATTAGATATGTTCGAGATTGGCTCTAGGCCAAGTGGGAGATTGAAAGTATATTTATGTCCTAGAGATAATCTGTATTAGTACAAATGTACTTTATACACATTCGTATTATTATTAATGGAGATTAATATTTTGGTATTTGTAATTATTGAATTATTAATTTATTATTTATAATATTCTATAATATGCATCCCTGGAAGTTACGCTGTTATTAATAATGTGAGATATTAATATTATAACGTAACTCTTAAAATAGCCTCGACTAATGATCATCGAGAATGATATATCGATGATATGTGATAAGTCTACATGTGGTCTGTATCACATCCTTAGAGAATGTAGTATGTCTCACATGCTACGAGTAATGGCTACTCGTGATGGACACATGGATACTTTGGAAGTATTGATATACCCTGCTGATATACTGTTTGTTATACTTGTCTAAAGTATGATCATCGTGTGGTAGATAGAAGTCCTTAGACTTGAGGTCAATACGCACCTTGTCTACAAAGTAATATACTTTGATCTTGTCCTAAGCTCAAATGCCTTATAGTTCAGCCAAGATTAGGATTCATTCCTCTAATGTATATTTGAGAGAACACTCAGATTCTCAATGATATTAGGTTGACTAAGTCGTTGGCCAACGCAATAGACATATTTAGAATATGGTCTAGTTGTCAACTAACATAGATGAGATACAATGATTAAGCCATTTGGATAGACACTTGACAAATTCTAAGCTTGATCGGGTGGGTCGTGAATGAAAGGATTTTATCTTACCACATAGAGGTTAAGTTTACTGGATTCGTGTAAACGTACTTCACATATTGAGTTCGTCTTGTGGCGCCGTCTAGGAGTTCCGCGTAGACCTTAATTTGATTAATGTCGATATGTGAAGGCATGTAGGGTCACGCTATGTCGATTGTCTTTTCGATCTAAAGATGTATTGAGAGGGTATTAAATATTCGATATAGAATCAAAATATTTAAATGAATAATGATTGTTTTAATTAAGTCAGAATTAGATTTTGAATTTAATTAAGAATGTGTGGAAAATAAATCGAGACGGTGTAGGGCCGCGGCGCCGACACCATAGGGCTGCGACGCTAATGACCTAATCTGTCTCGATTTATGGGTCAGGCCCAAGGTCAAACCCTAATCCGGGTTGACCTAATTTTTCACCTATAAATACAGACATTCATTTCATTATTCAATACACTAATTTTAAATTATTATTCTAAGTCTTAGAGACTTAGAATCAAAACACTCTCTCGAACCTCTGCCGGATTTCCTAACTTTCCGAAAGAGAAATACATTGAAGCTTGGAGCTTGCAATCGAAAGGACTTTCGTGTGCGAACCCACAGTTGATAAAGACTCCAGATAATACAAGTTGTAAGTGTTCATGTTTCATGTTACAGGTCTTTGATTGTCATATAATCATACCAGAAGTAATTGTTGGGGTAAGTAAGAACAAAATTTTAAACTTTCGTTGTCCCTTACTTATGTGTTTTGAACCCAACAAAACCCTACATTAATCTCCCACTACTACAAATAATATAGTGTACAATGGGGAATCCTAATACAATCAGAATCTTATATCTACCATAATTATACATCACTAAATATTACACAATATATTTGATATATTCTAATTATGGTGGTATTGGTTGTACACGTTAATAGGCATCCTGAGACCATATCATTGCTCTAAAAAGGTCATAACTTCTTGTACAAATGTCGGGTAAACAGTTTTCCGCGTTACTATATTTAGAATAGTGATCGATCATTCGGGAGTTACATTCGTAACTTAATGTAATGTTATGTACCATTAATGTAAATGATAAAGTAGAAAGAAAATAAGTATAACATTACCATCTTGTTCTCTTCTTTTATAGCTTTTGATCTTTCGAGAACGAATGTCGTGTTATTAATCTGTATTCCAAAAAATCAGTAAATAATAAACACTGAAAATAAACAGAATCAGTGTTGAAAAATAAGAATAATTTTTCAGAATATAATCGAGCCCACTTAGTTCAAAGTGTGTCCTTAAGGAAATTATTCCCCTCACAGTACTCGAGGTTGATGGAATATCCTCTCCCAGGATAGAACGGTTATCTTACCAGAATAATAGTACTCCAAATTCAGGTAGCGGCGAACCATTCAACGACAGTATATCACACAGAATTTATTTGTGCAGAAGAAGAACAAGTTTGTATTGTTCAGAAAATTCGTAAGTAAAATTCTGAGGAATCAAACGAATTTATAGCCATGGAAATCTTGTTTACGAAGGTTTGCAACCTTTACGAGCGACCCATCAAAAGCGGTGGGAAATTTAAATATGGAAAAGAAACCGGGTCGCGGGTCAGACACGCGGATCCGGCCGGGTCGCGGGTCAGGGTCACTAACGGGTAGGATTGGATAAGTTAATTAATTTAATTAAATAATAATTAATTAAATAATTAAAAACTAAAGAAAAGCCGAAGCCGAGCGAGCGACGACGGCGGCGCGAGGGGTCCTTGCCCCCTCAACCCTTTTCCTAACAAGATGGAGTAATTCTACTTATAAGTAGAAGAATTTTTTCTTTCCACTACCGATGTGGGACAAATGCTTATTTTATAAAGAAAGAGGGACTCCCACTTTTCTTTTCACTACCGATGTGGGACAACTCCCACTTTTCTTTCCAATCATTTCCCATTCACCAATATCAATACCCACCATGTCAAATAAGAGTTCAACACCATTTCCTTGTACTTGTTGTTGAAACTAAGTTCAAACGATTTTCGTTCCATGTTTTCCAAGGAGAAGCCGCCGCCTTCATAATCAAAACTAGTCCTTTGAGTTTCAACAATTTTCAATTCCCAAGTGAGTTCTATACCTTCAAAAGTGTCTAAGATATTCTCATCCTTACCGATAATGGTTGAAAATTTCTCTTCCTTTTCGGCTTTTGCGACCTTGAGCCTTTGAGTTGAAGGGCTTTGTATAGTGCCCAAGTACAATTTAGAAGCTTCAAAGACTTCATTGGGGATGAGGCCATTGTTTTCCTCAATGATGATACTTATTTGGGAAGAGAGGTTGCCCACAAGATATCCAATTCTAGACATGAGTTTCTCTTGCAGGTTTCTTGGTAAGAGCTGGTTGGTCAAATTTTGAACTTCAAATAGTAAAGATCTTACTAAAACTGCTGGGGCAGTCACAGTGGTGTATGCTGATAGCACTGCTGTAGTTGATGGCATATTTGAAAGAGAAAACATGTTGCTGGATTCAACTTTTAGTGGTTTAGCTAATAGGAATAAGAGGGGTTGTTCTGTTTGCATGGCTAAACATGGCTTTTATAACCACCTAAATTGCTAACTTTTAGCAGAAGCTAATTGAAATTTTGTCCAGAGGTATACTAGTCAACGTGAAGGGAACATTAGCTTGTTCAAAAGAAGAGCAGGGCATGGACAAGGTCAAATATGACAATGGACACAACTTCTTAAGCAATTCTTGGAAAGTATATTGTCAAAGTGAAAAAATAAATGAATCAAGTTTCCTAGTGAACTTGTTGGACCAAGTCTACTAGACACTAGTCTGGCCAGGCTTCCAAATAAGTTTTTTGTTTTATAAAAGTACTTTTTGTTAGAATTACTTCTTCCAAATTACTTTTAGTCGTTTATATTTGATTAATTAATTTTAAAAATCACGTTTTATCAATATTATAGTTGTACTTTGTGTTTGGCCAATGTTTCAAAAGTGTTTTTGGGAGAGAATTATTACTCTCCGTCCCAATTTAAGTGTCTTACGTTCCTTTTTTATCTATCCAAAAAAGTGTCTCTTTTTACATTTAGTAAGTTACAATTCAAACATTCTACATGATCAATTAAAAATCACAAGATTCAAAGTACATTTAAGTACATTACGCGTATCTTTAATTCAGAACCACAAGATTCAAAAGTCTTATTTTATTTCTTAAACTTTGTGTTAAGTCAAACTAAGACACGGACGAAAGAAGTCCTTTTTTAGCATCTGAAAAATAATTTTTAAAAACACTTTTTCTCTCTAAAAGCTTGGCCAAATACCTCAACTTTCTAAAATAAATATTTTCCTTTAACAAATAAACACTATTAACTTCCTGGAAGCGTGGTCATATACAGAAGTACCTCTCTTGCAATTGTGTTAATTGATTATCCTATTTAATCAATAATATTTTGACCCCAACTCAGGAGTGGTGGACTTGAGTTATTGAAATTAACTATGCTAGATCTTTGCATTTTTTTTTTTGATAATCCAGGTTTCCAGGCTTGCGCCTGACTACTTCACTGGTATTACACAGACGTCCTGTGGGTAATAGCACCGGTCCTTCAACAACTATCACCAGGTAAATCGCGGGATGTGCTCCGGTGGCCAGTTTTCTGGGAGCGTACAACTGATCAATGAGACAAGGTCAAATTCCCCAACATGCAGAATTTCTTCGTGCTTGCGGGGAATCGAACCCACGCTGTCCCATGCCAGAGCGTCTTATAGCGCCCAGGCTTTGCCACTGGACTATGCCCCGGAGGACAAAACTAAGGTAGGGTAAACTTTTTAAAGTGACTGGTACCACCGCATTACGGCCACATACCCCAGAAAACCCCACCTCCGGCCTGGCCCTACGGATTAGTGTACACCGCTTGGCCCTACGCGTATGGAGGGATTTTTTTTTGGGGGAACACAGTTCCACTCTCGCTGATCAGAGGACTCGAACACGGAACCTCAGACAGCAATACCCTAATGTATTGACCACTGGGGATAGTGTCCCCTAATATTCACGGGCCAGTCCCGTTTCAAATATAAATTTAACATTATACTCTGGAAAAGAATTCAGTAAAAAGTAGGAATTTATTGACGGAGAGAAAGTGAGAAATAAATATAATGACCTCTATTTGTTTTAGATGGTAAGAAAGAAACAGAGAGAAAGTAAATTGAAAAAAGAAACATACTATCCTCTTCTTCATAAGCCGAATTATATAGAGGAAAATATAAACTCTACTACCTTTATCCTGATTACACTAGTGAATAAGCCTATTCTACTTCAAAATTGACTTGGCTTACTATAAATTTCTTCTTGATTATACATGTCTATACTACTGAAACTGAAATGAGATTATCTCTGCAATATTCATTCGTTTCAATGTGCCAGCTTTGTGTAAAAAAAGATGCCATTTTGGATCTTCCATATCGTCCCCTTTACAAACAACAACATACACAATATATTTTCACTGGTGGAGTTTAGGAAGAGTAGAGTGTAAGTAGACTTTATTCCTATCCTGTGAAGAGAGAGATTGTTTCTGAAAGACCCTCGATGTTGTTAAACTATGGTCATGTTCTCCTCTTTCTGTTCTTCAGACCCTTTCTCTAGCATCTCCTTGTAGCTACACTTGTCAACATGATCAGCTTTATTAGTCATTCCAATTCCAATCGCTTTGCTTGCATCTTCACGAGAACAAAATATTGGAGATGAAACCGCGTCCTCGAACGGATCATAAGTTGATGAACTTGCAGGGCTTATTGCTTCTTCAACTGCTTGAATTTCTGATCCAACTACCTTTTTCTCGTTCACTCCACATTCCGATTTTTCATTAAAAGGTTTATCTGCTTTTATTATTGATTCTTGTTCGAGATATTGATCGTTGTGATCCACATCGATAGTTATATCTTTCTCCCTAGAATTCTTGGATCCCCAACGAGTCAAACACGAAATCCAGAAATTCAACCAG
Organism: Anisodus acutangulus; assembly: GCA_029783415.1. Lineage (NCBI taxonomy): Eukaryota > Viridiplantae > Streptophyta > Magnoliopsida > Solanales > Solanaceae > Anisodus > Anisodus acutangulus. The sequence goes on along the minus strand of CM056493.1, from coordinate 13,136,716 downwards.
GCTATAAGATGAACGAGCGCCCAATCAAGTAATGGAACCTGATGAATAATCATAGGCAATTTTTCTATAGTATCATCAAATTTTTCTGGTAGGCTTTCTGCTACATAAGCTACTTCATCAATCTTATCAAACAATCTGGACGACGGTGGAAACAACTTTTCTATCACAATTTCTGAAGTAAGCAAACAATTGTCTACAAAAGAGAGGGCCGATAGCCATTGAAATTGCATGGTGTACAAAATTGGCATTATATAACTCACACCTATCGCGATTTTATTTATTATCGATCCAATAGGTCCATTAAGATCCCCTGCTTTTCTGCAGGCAATGTCAATTATTGCAAAGATTGAAGCTACGCAAGTGTACAATGGACGACGTCTTGGCATTTTACTGCTTGAATTTGATCCCTGAAATTTGAAATTGAATGTGATTTTAAGGGATTTTGGACATGGCTAAATTCATAAAACAATGAAATCAAAGATTTGGGAAAAGAGATGCATATCACAGCATGTACCTTGGATATAAATGGGACACTGCACCTGACAATTCTTTCAGCAATCCTCCAAACAAAATTGAGAATTTTCATGGTTACATGTATAATGTACAGTAGTTTTTGATGTAACTTTTTTTTTTTTACCTTTTCTTCTTGGTGAATTAAAATTGTGAATATTTAGAAAACAGTTGTAGAAGAAATGAAGATAGATCTTGAGGAATTGGTTGAATGTAGTTGTGAGTTGTAGGTTGGCATCAGTTGTAGCAATTCTACGGTTAGGAGTCCCAACATTTAGTTTTAATAACCATCTGAATATTTCTCGCAATTTCCTTCTCTTCCTGTATTTGTTTTATTTTATGTAATTTAATATGCCTATTTTGGTGGATCATTGATGATTAAAATCCTTCTACTTGGGTCCAAGGGAAGAAAATAAAAAAAGATGTTAGCTTTAGAGAAAGAGATTGAAGATAGTTTGACACGAACAAATATTTAATCCCTACGAGTCATGCTTTTATACATATAGAAGGTATTAGCGAATATTCTTTGAATATTCTTCGTATATTTTGTAATTATGATAGATGTATATTTAAGGTAACTTATGATTCTAATTGTATTAGGAATTAATCTTTGTAAGGTAAGTTAGGATTCGTACCATATTAAGTATCAACTTTTGTATAACTATATATATATATTGTGAATAATGAAAGGAATCTCTAAGAAGGAGCAACAAAATAGGCTACTTTGGGCTATTGATCCAAAACTTAAAAAAAAACTTTGGCACTCAAAATGCTTTCTATAGCATATCACAAGGCATGCATTATAAAGTTTGTCTGGTAGAACTTCTTTGGTTTTGATTATTCGTTATGAATGTATCTCCTATATATATATATATATAGTAAAGCATGTGCCCTGTTGTTTCAGAAACTGCTTAGTTTAAGAAGCACGTTCTTGTAATTATTTACGAATAATAAGTCGTACAAAGAAAAATAATAAAATTAGAAATTAAATATTACAATGTAACCAGCTAATTAACTTGATAAACTTAAACTTTTAATGTCTTGGTCAAAAAGATTTTTTATCTATAAACTTGAATAACTAGACTTATTTTAAAAAAATAAATAAAAAGAAACGTCAAATTTTGAACTTTCCATTACGATGTTATATCTCAGTATTTACTATTTTGTGCTTAATTACTACCTTACAAAGTTTATTATTCCTCAATGATTCAAGAAAATATATCCGGCCACATAATTTAAGCGGGCTTCGGGATTTTATTATGTTATTGTTCGTGATAAATTTTGCTAGCATAAAATAAATAAATGCAATCATAAAATAAATGTGAAAAAAAAAATATTTTATTGATTATTTTGTGAGTATAACTCTGGATGTATCCCTTGATTCTAAGTTTTGTGTCATTTGCCTTGATTCGAGGGTCAATGTAGCGTCTTTGTCGAATGAAGAATGAACTTTTGTTGATGTGTTGAATCTTGAAAGTGTGGGATACAACAATTGCAGGGAACGTGAAGTAAGTAAATATTACAATTACTATAAAGGATAAACTCAAGATTACAATAAAACTGGAAATCAAGAATGGAACAAACTTCTTGTGTGATTTGCTGAGTCGAGTGATGGCACTCTGTCTTTAAGACAAGATTGTCTCATATTTCTCCTTTTACGTTGTCGGGCAATAGTCTTCCAAGATACAACAACAACTTAACAATTGAGCAAAGGAAACTCAAGTGTTATTCTTGAAGAACTTTGAGTGTAGTAGACTTGCTAGAGAGGAAGAAGATGAAATTAGAAATTCTGTAAATATTTTTAAGTGTTGTGTAGTGTTCAACAATTGAGCCAAAGGCCTCAATTTATAGTGTAAGGAGATGAGCCTTCAACTAGTCCACTAATGGCCTTCAATAGCCATGTAATGGCACTTATTGAGAGGGGTTACATTCAGCCAAATAACGGCTGAATTCATGTGCCAAGTAATGGAGATTCAATGCTCCAAAACCAACCCAAAGGTCAAAACTTTTCCACTTCCCGTCGCAGCATTCTGCCTCCGAAGCGCCGCGACTCTGTGAATTAGCGCCGCGGCGCCGCAACTCCAGTAACTGAAGACCCAATTAGCGTCGCGGCGCTCCCTGGGAGGCATCGTGGCGCTCCGGCGCCTCGGCTCCGACGGGCCTACGTCGCGGCCCTTCGCGGCTCCGCGGCTATTTCCGACACGTTACAATCAATAATGATTGTGGCTGGACTCCTCTATTCATCTATCAATCTCGTTTATGAATGTTATGATGGCCAGGCATAGCCGGAACTCTTTCGTAGGCAGTGGCTTGAAACTAATCTCCCGCAGTTACCTACCATGATCGGAGATGAGATGATTCATACTATCTTGGTTAGGTCAATATTTGTACCATCGCTTTACCAATGTGGAATACTTTGTCATTTGGCCAATAACCGTCCATCATTCTATGTCTCAAACGTATTACATATGTACCAATATCTCTTTCACTAATGAAATTTGCGATACTTGGCACTACGTGTGTACGTGTGTGAAAAAGACGTTTTCGAAGTACGGGGCCCCAATTGTTTGAGTCATAAATAATGGGATATACTTAATTCCACATTAGTAATTTCCAACAATCCCCTCTTGAAAGAGATTTTGGCGCACTCACATGGCGCCTTTTCAGCAATCTTTCAGCGGACCGATGTTGCATCAGGATAGGTAGCTTCCGCTTTGAACCTTCCAGAGTTGAATACCATCGGATTTACTTACTGCGCGATGAACGTGATGTCTCAAGGTCGCAAAGGCCGAAAAGGAAGAGAAACTTTCAACCATTATCGGTAAGGATGAGAATATCTTAGACACTTTTGAAGGTATAGAACTCACTTGGGAATTGAAAATTGTTGAAACTCAAAGGACTAGTTTTGATTATGAAGGCGGCGGCTTCTCCTTGGAAAACATGGAACGAAAATCGTTTGAACTTAGTTTCAACAACAAGTACAAGGAAATGGTGTTGAACTCTTATTTGACATTCGTTCTCGAAAGATCAAAAGCTATAAAAGAAGAGAACAAGATGGTAATGTTAAACTTATTTTCTTTCTACTTTATCATTTACATTAATGGTACATAACATTACATTAAGTTACGAATGTAACTCCCGAAGGATCGATCACTATTCTAAATATAGTAACGCGGGAAATTATTTACCCCGCATTTGTACAATAAGTTATGACCTTTTTAGAGCAATGATCTGGTCTCAGGATGCCTATTAACGTGTACAACCAATACCACCATAATTAGAATATATCAAGACATTGTTGCACATCGGCAGCACATCCAAAATGAAAACGATTTAGGATTTTAGGTTTTCAAACTTTCAATTTTAATTTATACTGCCTATGGTTAATTACAAATTTGCCCCCGATTTTCGGTTCGGTTCATCAAAAATTCTAAATAACCGAACCGACTTATTTAATCCTGATAAATTTGATAACCCAATTTTTAAATTTTTTTTAACCGAATTTAAGGCTCTCCAGTTTTTAATTGTTAACGCATACTGTTCAAAAATTGATTTAAGGGGTATTTTTATGAGTATCAACGGACTTCACAAAATTAATGTAATTTGCTTCACATTGTTGGATTGATGAAAAGTAAATAATTATCAAGTATCAAGGAGAAGATTTCTCACATAAGGATAATAATTACATCATAGAAACCACGATTTGTTTAATTTTTGCTAACATATACTTCTGGAGAATTTTATCCATTTACTTTAATAGATTGAATTTGTACTTCATAGTAACAAAAAAAATGAAAGGAAAAAAACTCAGAGGGAACTGAAAGCAAAAAAGGAAAAAGTAAAAATTCGATATAATTGTAAACAAACAATTAAAGTATCATGATTCCCGTTTCCCACTATATACAATGATGTAATGGAAGAAACAAAGAGAGATGAGCAGAAAGGGTAAGTAATTGCATTGATTAAAAATGAAAATATCCTGTGACTTCTGTACACACAATTTAACTAATTAACCTACGAATGTCCAACTCAAAGTAGGTCATTAAATGACAAAGTTACTTAAATGATCCCCGTCATCACTTATAATTGAATTAAATAAAAGAAAATGAACCTATAAAATATTGTATGTGTTCTTTTTATCAACCTCCTCTATTATATTTTACCCATCTTCTACAAATAATAAAAAGGTGAAATCTGCTATGTCACATTAACTCCATCAAATTGTGTGTAACATTATTGATTTTTAAATATAAAAAAGTCCTAACCTGTAAACTTGGTGCGCTTGTATTCGACAAGGAGCAGGGAAAAGGGGACAATAAAAATTAAACACCAACCTATTGAGTTGAAGACTTACATCGACTCCACTAAATTGTAAACTTAGTGTTTTATATTCATATTTACTTTAGTAGCTCTTTTTTTCTTTTTCGTCCTATTTTTTGTTATGGACAAAATAACTAAGTTCCGGTGTGGAACCATGGTTAGAAATACGTTGGAATTGTTGGAAATTTGCCTTTGGCGGGAGTTGCGACCGACCAACTTTAACGGCTTAAACACTAGTGTTACGTATGTTGGAGAATCCGGTTCTTCACACATGCATGATCTACTAAGTACGTAGATAACCGTAGGGCCAAGAATCGTCAAATTTCATTAAGAAATGAAAGAGATATTGGTCCACAAAGTAAGGTGTTAGAAGCATGGAAAGTGTGGTATTGTGTTCAATTCTCCCTCATCGGTAGAGGAAGAAAGAATTGTTGTGTATATAAGACTCGAAATTGGTTTGGGGTTTGGGACCCCAAGGGGTATCCCATGTGTTTAAAGGAGGGAGGACCTAGATGTGCTTCGGTTCAAGGAAAGACCACACGCGCGCCGCCGCCGCCCGCCCGTCTGGTCCGGTTCCGGGTCCACGGGTCGTGGGCTGTGGGCCTTCTGATATTATCTTTTTGGGCCAGAAGTACAGTTTGATCCCAGAAGTTTCAGAAGTACAGTTTGATCCAGAATTCTTTCAGATGTACAGTTTGGTCCCTGAAGTTTTCAGAAAGTTGGAATTTCGACGGTCAGAACAGAAACGTCCAAGCTCTCAATTCAGCCATTTATTTTGGCTGAATTACACCTCCAATAATGGCCAATCCGTTGGCAATTTTCTCCATTTATGTTGGTGACTTTACTACCTCCATAATGACCATTATTTGGCTATTATGGAGGCAGTTTTCAGGCAGTAAAACAGTCCATCCCTCTCCTATATAAACACCCCCCTTACACCATTGTTGAGGAGAAGAGTTAACAGAAGAGATGCAACAAAACAGTGCACGAAAATACACAACCAAAATAGTTTTCTTCCTACAACTTCCAAGCATCATTTCGTTACTCAATATTCTTCACGGTAGCTCTTGAGTTTCCTTTGCTCAAGTGTTCCATTGTTGTTTTATCTTGGGAGACAAATTGTCCAGGACGTATAAAGGATACATACGGGGCAATATTGTCTTAAGGACAGAGTGCTACACTCGACTCAGCAAAAATAATTTACATTTTTCCGTCTTCTACAAAACTGGAATTTCTAGTTTTTACTTGTGTAACAATTGTAATTTCAGATTCCATGTTGAATTATTGAATCTCTGTTTATCCTTTTGAATATCTGTAATAGTTATATACTTCCTGTACTGCTTTATAAAGTACCATAGAGCAAAAAAATACCCAACAACTTAAGACAATATTGTATTGTAATACTATTAGTGTTCGAAAGATGTCGGTCAAAAGTTGTGTGACCAAATCTGGATATGGCAATGGTTTTCTGGTAGAAGAGAGTGATGATGATGAACATGTTCATGGTGTCACCGCTACCAAGATTGGTGGGAACAAGCGCTCTCGAGAGCCTGAGGATGTCAACTGGGACAAGAGGAGAAGACTGAAGATGTACTTTTATCTTGCAGCAGAAGGCCTGTATCTATCCCAGACAAAAGATCCGAATAATGGTAAGAAGGAACTGGACACTCAGTTTGATGAAGTGATTGGAGTGAGCCAGAATCCGAAATTGGGATAAGTAGTTTTTCTTACTTGTCAAGAATAAAGATTAAATGAGGTCTGATTAAAAATTGATTAAAGTAAGGAGGAATATGAAAATAATTTATATTCCTTACGCTTTAAAAATCAGAAGTTTAATCTCATCTTCTTTTCCGTTTAAAGATTGGATTGTAAAGCATCTTAAAAGATCCGTTCCTTTAAGTGTAATTATTAAAAGTGGGTAAAGTATGTTCGCACATACACGAGGGAGTAAGATCCACCGATTGTAAAGCTGTTACAACTCTTAAGTAAGCGCCAAGAATTATCTGGGCACCAATCATAACGGAAGAAGTCTAAAAGTTAAAGACGTAGAACCTGTCATACTATTTGGCGAAGATCCTTCATAGGATGATATTGGACACTTTCAGTCATACAAAGCCTCAGAGGCTTGGAGTGGGCCAAAATTCCTTTGATATGATGATATTGGACACTCAGTCATACAAAGCCTCCGGGTGACTGGAGTGGGGCCAGAATTCATATCATAGGAAAAGTAATGGACACCTAGTGTGGTGGGCCAGAGTTTCCAGGTCTTAATGATCTGAAGGCCTAAAGAAAGGCAGTAAAGAAATTGGACACTCAGTCTACCAAAACAACTGAAGTGGGCCAGAGTATCGAGATCACATATGATCCGGTTACGCCCTAACCACGGGCAAGATGTTGTTCATGTGAAGCAACGCCACCTCTAAAATCAAAGGGGCTGGAGAGGTTGTCCTCAATAGGACTTCAGGGAATGAGATCACTCTAAAAGAGGTGATACATGTTCCTAACTTGGTTTAAGGGACGTTGTTGGTCAAGTTGGTTTGAGACTAGTCCAACAGGTCTGTAATAACTAAGAATGGTACAATATGTCTATAGCCAAATGAATGATATATTTATAATCCGTGCATCTATGCCATCATAGATTAAGACACGTTAAATAGTAAGTCATTCAAAAGCTAACGATGTTGAGATTGTTGCCTCCTTTCGACCTAAACCCTCAAAATGAATGTGAGGTAGGCGAAGAGGCAAAATCACCTTTCCAAATTCCGTCAAGGGAATAGCGAAAGAAGCACCGCTCTTCTAGAACTTAGTCACACCTACTTGGGTGATTTGAAGTTTATCCAAAATAGAGGGGGGAGACAAGTACGTTGTGATCTTCATTGATGATGGTACAACGTATGGAATCCTTTGTTTGTTAAAAAGCAAAGATGAAGTTGTTGAAGCGGATAAGCGCTACAAAGCAGAAGTTGAACATCAACTAAGCCTATGGATTGCGAAATTCATAGCGATAGAGGGGGAGAATGTGAAGCAGCGTTCATTCATTACTCACCTCAGTCTAACGGTGTTAGCCAAGCGCAAACCCGCACGCCTAAATTATGTGGGGCAAGGCGATCCTTACCGCTAATGCGATTCTCAACAGAACTCCGCATAAGGATAAGGATAACTCTCCGTGTGAGACATGAAAAGGATCTCACATACAAAAGTTGTGATGTGGGGTGGCTTGGTAGAAGTTGGACTACCGAAATAGGTCAAGTTCGACCTAAGACTGTAGATTGCATATCCTCTGGATCTGTAAATAACAGTAGTACTTATCGCCTCTTGGCGTCAAAGAATGTTGAATTCTTATAAGATAACTTTCCTTGAAAAGGAAAAAGGAGTAATTGCTCAAGGTTAACAAGAACCCGCGAGGGCCTGACTGTCCGGAACTAGACGTTCCGTATCTACAGGACTCGAAAGTTGCTGGCTATCCGGAACTTAATATTCCAGATCTACAGAACTCAGGGATTCTAGATGTTGAACCAAGACGGAGCAAAGAGGGGACAAGGACCTGTTCCAGTCTTTCTAGCTTGTATGGTTAAGAACGAACCATGGACAATTAACAAATAATTGTTATCTCCAAAAGCGCTGCTTTGGAAAGAAGCTAAAGAGAGAAATATATTCCATCATATAGAATCATACTTGCGTAATGGTTGATCTTCCTCCGGGAAAAGAACCTTTGGGTTGTGAAAAATGATACTCAAAAGTGAGTACAAAGTAGATGGATCTACTGACGAGTTCAAAGCCTCGGCTACTTGTACATGTGCTCCCCTGGGAGTAGCGTAACATCATGGGCCATTGCAGTCTTGCCTGGCATGAATGTTGAAACAGCCTTCCCAACCGGAGAGTTGGAAGAAGAGAATCAGAGTTGGTTTTCTGGACTGTTGGGCTTCTTCCTGAACTTTCATCTTGGTCCCTGAAATGTTTACACTTTGGTCCTGAAAGTTTGGATAAAGCGAAACAATGAATCGAGCACGAAACATTGAATCTGAAGTTAGAAAGCCAACAGTTGGAGAATCAACAGTCTGAAAGTAAAAGTCATATTGAAACAAAGTCTCGATATGAAAGATATGGATATCACAGATGACATCTTAGGAATTGGATTTCTAAAGACATCTAACGGACTGGTCGATAGTTGACAGTCTCGTTGAAGCCATCAATGGATATGAATCATAGAACTGATTGAAATCATGATGCACCCATAGACAAGGAGCGATACGCACAGATCACGTGTAGTTCAATGTATTGTACACACTACAACCGACCTGGTATCGTCCTACAAACAGATCAGTTGAACTAAGTTTCACTGATGATCTTAATACATGATCAATAGAAAGTGTTAAGTCGGATATGACGATATCTGAATTATTCGCTTATCTACGGATTATAGTATTCTGGATGTCCAGCGGCTCTGAGAGAACACAATGATGCAAACTGGACATCAGATCTGAAGAACACCAAAGCCACAAGTAAATGTGTATGGTGGTTCTTGGAAAAACCTCTAAGCAAACTTGCATCGGCCGATTCATGATGAAATCGGAGTTTATCGCTTTATACAAGGCATGAAAGAAGTTGAGAAACTTCACGACTCCTTAGAGGACGTCCCTTATTGGGAAAAACCCGTGCCTTCAGCAGTTATACACTGTGGCTAGCCGATCGGCTTTAGGAAGGACACGGATGACGGCGTCTGGACATATCTGTCAGGATTTGTCAGGAGACATAAGACCGTATGGCAGTTGATCATCACGAGTGTCACTTCCTTGTTTACAAACTAAGGGACTACCCGGAGATCAAGTGGTCTGCCTGTCTAGGGGAATGGGCTTAAAACCCAAAATATACGGACCAATACAGTGGTAACCTAACCTTACTAACTGGAGATCCCAGTAATTTGGTTCAATGAGAAAACTAAGCGGTAAAGGTTCAGTTGATCGCTTCAGTGGAAGCATGAGCACTTCGGATAGTGATTTCTGAAAAGAAATACCAAATCCAAAGCCGTTCCCGCGATAGACTTTAAGTGTTATCTGCAGTGTGGGTAAAGGTTAAGTTTTCAAAACCTATAATGCTCCTCAACAGTTGAGGTTAGGTTTTTTGGGAAACTTTTAATGGTTCCTAACACTTGTGAAGTGGGGTATAGCAGGATACCTTGTAGGAGACCACCTATTTAAGTGCGAGGACGGGCCGCCTCAAAATGAACGCACTTAAGAATCCAAGACGTTGTCCATGGCCAAAATGGACAAAACATTACGAAGAAGAGAGTAAGGGAATTTGTTGTGTTGGTATCATTGTCTTGGCTTACACTAAACACTGACGGTTCAAGACATCACGTTCACCGCGCAGTAAGTAAGTCCGATGGTATTCAACTATGGAAGGTTCAAAGCTGAGGCTACCTCTCCTTATGCAACATCGGTCCGCTGAAATATTGCTGGAAATGAAAAAGACACCATGTGAGTGCACCAAAATCTCTTTCAAGAGGGGATTGTTGGAAATTTGCCTTTGGCGGGAGTTGCGACCGACCAACTTTAACTGCTTAAACACTAGTGTTACCTATGTTGGAGAATCCGGTTCTTCACACATGCATGATCTACTAAGTACGTAGATAACCGTAGGGCCAAGAATCGTCAAATTTCATTAAAAATGAAAGAGATATTGGTCCACGAAGTAAGGTGTTTGAAGCATGGAAAGTGTGGTATTGTGTTCAATTCTCCCTCATCGGTAGAGGAAGAAAGAATTGTTGTGTATATAAGACTCGAAATTGGTTTGGGGTTTGGGACCCCAAGGGGTATCCCATGTGTTTAAATGAGGGAGGACCTAGATGTGCTTCGGTTCAAGGAAAGACCACCAGCCGCCATGCCGTCGGTCGGTTACGGTTCAGGATTCAGAGTTCCGGGTTCTCGGGCTCTCGGGTTCTCGGGTTCTCGGGTTCTCGGGCTCTCGGGCTCTCGGGCTCTGGTCCCGCGGGTCTGGGTCGTGTGGTGTGGGTGTAAATTTGTGAAATTTGTGGGCATGGGCCTTCGATATTATCTTTGGGCGAAAAACTTTGCGGATCCCGAAGTTTCGAGTACAGTTTGGACCAGAATTCTTTCGGATGTATGGTTTGGTCCCTGAAGTTTCAAGATGTCTGATTTGGTCCCTGAAGTTTTCAGAAAGTTGGAATTTCGACGGTCAGAACAGAAACGTCCAAGCTCTCAATTCAGCCATTTATTTTGGCTGAATTACACCTCCAATAATGGCCAATCCGTTGGCAATTTTCTCCATTTATGTTGGTGACTTTACTACCTCCATAATGGCCATTATTTGGCTATTATGGAGGCAGTTTTCAGGCAGTAAAACAGTCCATCCCCCTCCTATATAAACACCCCCCTTACACCATTGTTGAAGAGAAGAGATAACAGAAGAGATGCAGCAAAACAGTGCACGAAAATACACAACCAAAAATAGTTTTCTTCCTACAACTTCCAAGCATCATTTCGTTACTCAATATTCTTCACGGTAGCTCTTGAGTTTCCTTTGCTCAAGTGTTCCATTGCTGTTTTATCTTGGGAGACAAATTGTCCAGGACGTATAAAGGATACATACGGGGCAATATTGTCTTAAGGACAAGTGCTACACTCGACTCAGCAAAAATAATTTACATTTTTCCGTCTTCTACAAAACTGGAATTTCTAGTTTTTACTTGTGTAACAATTGTAATTTCAGATTCCATGTTGAATTATTGAATCTCTGTTTATCCTTTTGAATATCTGTAATAGTTATATACTTCCCGTACTGCTTTATAAAGTACCATAGAGCAAAAAAATACCCAACAGGAATCTCATATGATTCTATCTAATTCTGAAATTAGGGACTTGATTAAATTTGTCATGATTGACTAGTGTGACTCATATCTCCATAAGAGAATGAATATTGTAGGAATATGTTACTTCCATTTTATTAATTATTGTGTACAATATATATAGTGTTACATAATTATAAATTAGGTAACTAAATCTTTCTAATTACAATTAGAATATAAATTTACATAATATAAAAGATATACAAAATATGGTAATATTCTATCACACCCCCGCAGTTGAAGCTGGAGGCTCTCGTACGCTGAGAATGGTCGGAAGTCATCAAAGGGGATGCGCGGAAGTCCTTTAATGAATATGTCAGCAATCTGATATCGGGAAGGAACATGTAGAACACGAACTTATCCACGAGCAACTTTCTCACGTACAAAGTGAATATTCATTTCAATGTGTTTAGTGCGCTGATGTTGAACGAGATTGCCAGAAAGATATATCGCACTTATATTATCATAGTAAACCATTGTAGCCTTATGGAGTGGGCAGTGAAGCTCAAGTAGAAGGTTGTGTATCCAACAAGACTCAGAAACAACATTCGCTACACTTCTGTACTCAGCTTCGGCACTGGATCAAGACAGAGTAGGTTGTCCTTTAGAAGACCAAGAAAGCAAGTTATCTCCGAAGAACACACAGTAACCCGACGTGGATCGACGAGTGTCAGGACATCTACCCCAGTCGACATTAGAATAAAATGTGAGACCAGAGAGTGAGGACTTGTACATGTGTAAGCCGAAAATGAAGAGTACCTTGTACATATCGCAAAATACGTTTGAGGGCATTTATATGTTCATCCGTCGGATTGTGCATATGTAAGCATAGTTGTTGTATGACATAGGATATATCTGATCTCGTGAAAGTAAGATACTGCAACGCTCTTGCTAAATTGTGATAGCGAGTCAGGTCGCATACAGAGAACCCGAAGTGGCACTAAGTTTGGAATTAGTGTCCACCGGTGTGTGAGCCAATTTGCAAGATGTCATGCCTGCTCGGTCAAGGATCTCTTCGGCGTACTTCATTTGACAAAGGAATAAGCCACATGCATGTCTCATAACACCAATGCCCAAAAAATAGCTTAGGGGCCCCACATCCTTCATAACAAACTCAGAGGCAAGGAGTGACATAATGGATTAGCGAAGTGCATCAGAAGATGTGGTGAGGATGATATCATCAACATATAGTAGGATGTATGCCATGTCATTACCTTTGCTATATATGAACAGTGAATGATCAGATTTGCTATGTGAAAACCCGATAGAGGATACAAAATCAGCAAACCGTTGGTACCATGCACGAGGAGCCTGTTTTAGTCCATAGAGTGATTTTTTCAAAAAAAACACATAATCTGGATGAATCGGATCCCTGAATCCCATAGGCTGATGCATATATACGGTTTCATGAAGGACTACATGCAAGAAAGCATTTTTAACGTCAAGCTGATGAATAGGCCAAGACTTGGACAAAGCAATACTGAGAACAATCTGAATAGTCATTGGTTTCACCGCTGGGCTGAAAGGTTCATCACAATCCACTCCCCCCAGTGAGACATGCCATCACCTACAAGATGCGTCTTGTGCCTCTCAAAAGAACCATCAGATTTCTTTTTATGTCGAAAAATCCACATAGAACGAATAATATTAGCATCAGGAGGAAGAGGTACTAGATCCCACATCTTATTTTCAATAAGAACATTATATTCGTTAATTATTGCATTTTTCCAATTAGGATCGGACAAGGCATCTTTCGGATTACGAGGAACAAGGGAAGGGGCAACCAAAGTAGACAAGTTAAGTAGTCATTTTGGTTTGGAGATGTCGTGCATAGCATGTGTTTCCATTGTCTATGGGTGTGTCACGGGAGGTTGGACAGGATTGGAATGGGGTGACCGAGAAATGGAGGCGGGACTAGGTGGACTGTCAGGAGTAGAGGGTGGGGCCTAGAAGGGGAAGTGGCGTCGGGGAGAGGAGGGGCTGGCTAAGAGACATCTAAGATGGAAGTCCATGATGGGCTATTCCAAGGCTCCCATTGCGGGGCTGGGTGGACTGCCCGCTCGAGACGGCAGTAGAAGGTACGACTGCCAGTGTCGGTGACGACTGATTTTGCAAGTGATGAATTAGAAGGGGATTCAGGCCATCATTTAGGAATTCATATGAATTTGGGGATGGAGAATCGAGTTTGACAAAGGGGAATTGGACTCATCGAATATGACATGCCGATAAATAATTATTTTCAGCTTGACAAGTCGTAACAATTGTAACCTCAATGATTGAGGGGGTAGCCAAGAAAGACGCACGGGGATGACTGAGGTTGCAGCTTGTTTATTTGTGTGGAGGGATGGAGGGGGTAGCACAGACATCCGAAAGTTCGTAAATGCTTATAGGAAGGATCCCAATGATAGAGAACTTGAGTGGGAGACTTGTGTTTGACAAACTTCTTTGGGAGAATGTTCAAGAGATATGTTGTCATTGATAGAGCGTAATGCCAAAAATGAGGTGGGGGGGGGGGAAGGCGTGGGCAAAGAGGGTACGAACTAAGTTGTTTATGGTTTTAATTTTTTGTTCGGCTTTGCCATTTTGCGAAGAGGTGTAGGGACAAGAAAAATGAAAAACAAGACCGTGTTTGGCGCAGAAAAGTTTGAATTGATTATTATCGAATTCCATCCCATTGTCACATTGGAAACATTTAATATTCTTTTCAAATTGTGTCTTAATGAAAGTGCTGAATGACGAAAAAATAGAATAGACTCGGGACTTATTACCAATAGGAAACGTCCATAGAAAGTTTGAATAATCATCTAAAAATAACATATAGTATCGATGCCTGGCCGTGCTTAAGATATGAGAAGTCTATAAATCATTGTGTATTATATCAAAAGGCATTAAAGTACATGTGGATGAAGAATAAAATGAAAACTTGACATGTTTCCCAAACACACAAGATTCACAAACAGGAGGAGAATGGACATGTTTGTAACCAATAAATTTATTTTTGCTAAGGGAGCGTAAAATAGAGTCTCCCGGATGTCCTAATATATTATGCCATGAAGGAGATAAAATTGTAGCAAAGGTTGATGGAGAGGAGTCTAGATGACTGACGGAGGTAGTGGTAGGATAAATGTCATCGGTGCTATCACATTTCAATATTCGCATCCCTGTCATAAGGTCCTTCATAGAAAACCAAAATGATCAAATTCAAGGGAAACATTATTGTCGGTTGTGAAATGACGCACATAGATTAGATTTTTGATAAGTTTCGGGGCATGTAGGACATTTTTAAGGCTAACGGAGGGTGTGGTGGGGAAATAGATGATTGTCAATAATAATATTACGATTTAAATTGCTCATATTGAAATGAGATGAGAGAGTACCTTGGGATGGCGTCATATGAGATGTGGCACCAGTGTCCACGTACCAATTATTGTCTGGAACGTTGAGAGACATCGTGTTCATAGCTGCCTCAATATCCGTCGGTGCGTAGGTTAAAAGAGGATAAATGTGTGCACTGTATGCCTGCTGAGGACGTGCGCCGAGGATGCCGGACTAGGCATGTCGGGCTGGAGGTTAGGCCCAGGAGGACGTCTAGTAGGGGCATGGTAGAGCAACCCATGATAGTGGGGCCCATGCAGTCCATGACAGGTAGGCAGCCCACGACGGAGGCTGCTGCCACTGTTGCTGCCATTGTTGGTGGCTGCCTCTTACCGCTGCTGCCACTATTTTCGGCACTGCCGATGTTGTTGCGGTTGTTCACAAAATTTCTTCCTCTGTTGTTATTCTGGGAACGTGAGTCATGTGTCAGATCATTGGCTTTCCTATGGGATCGGGCGAGAGCCGAGCCTCTCGGGTCAGCATGGTTGCCACCGGTGGCTACGAGGGCGACGTCAGCTGTGCTGACATTAGTCATTGTCCACTTTGTTTTTTGGGTTTCTTCAAGAATGAGTCTCGAATGAGCCTCATAGAATGGAGGCAATGTCATGCTTTTTTGGAGGATGGTAGCGACACCGTCATAATTTTCATTTAAACCCGTAATAAGTTGCATCACCAATCGTTGATTAGTGACTGGTGCACCGATATTAGAGAGTTGATCAACAATCATCTTAAGTTCTTGACAATGGGCTGATGCATTAGGAAAACTAGGAAAATCATCATGCTGAATGACCTGAAATTAATTTTCCAAATACAAGGAACGTTGTGTCTTGTTGTCATGAAAATTACTTTCCACGAGCTCCCATGTTTGTCGTGTAGTGGCATCAGTTTCATTGATTGTATGCAATAGATCATTCGATATTATGCCGTAAATCCATTATAGGACAACCGCATCTAAGCGGTACCAAAGTTCATCGTCAGAATCATCAGGTCTTTCTAGGGGTTTTTATTTTGGAGGGATGATATGGTAGATGACTTTGTATACACGACAATGAATCTTAAATAATTCTGCCCAAGATGAATACTGAACATTTTTCATCTCAAGAGTTATGTGAATGAAATTCTTGATGTTGTTAACTGCAAGAGCATGATGGAATTTAGGTTGTTCAGCTATTGAAAATTGGAGATGAAGAAGGAAAATCGAAGAAAGAAGGGAGAGGGCTGCCGAGGGGGGAGGGGTGGCGGCTTAGGGAGAAAAAGAAGTTAGTGTTGACTTCTGATACCATGTAGGCATGTAGGAATATGTTCCTTGCCTTTCATTGATTATTGTGTACAATATATATAGTGTTACATAGTTACAAACTAGGTAACTAAATCTTCCTAATTTACAATTGACATATAAATTTTCTTTTTCTTTTTTTGTCCTATTTTTTGTTATGGACAAAATAACTAAGTTCCGGTGTGGAACCATTGTTAGAAATACGTTGGAATCTCATATGATTATATCTAATTCTGAAATTAGGGACTTGATTAAATTTGTCATGATTGACTAGTGTGATTCATATCTCCATAAGAGAATGAATATAATGAATATTTTGACAAGCCATAACATAACACGTAAGCTGTGTATTATCTTGTCCCCAAAGGCATTTCCCTCAATTTGCTTAATCTATAAGCTTTGATTAGACTCATCGTGGTCTCCTCCCTAACCCCACAACCAATTTATTTAGGGTGTGGATTGGCCACATCCACGTCAATCACGAGTTGTCAAAACAAGCAATACTAGCTGATAATAGGTCATTTTTGCATGTATTTGATGCATTTTACCCCTTACATTGCTGTGTTTTAAGTGCGTTAAATGGTGAAAAATGGTCTATTGAGCGCTTGATTGTGGAATTTTGACGTGTAGGAAGTCTTGCCGAAAAAGAAGGATGAATTGAGCCAGAATGGAACTAAAAAGCAAAATTATGGAGAAATCCAGGGAGGTAATGTGTCAATTTGCACAATTCCAATAACATCTAATAAAAAATGCACAATCAAATGTCAAAAATAAATATACATAATAAAGATTCAAACTATACTCATAAACTAATGTTTTAAATCATTTAACACATGCATGCAGATTGTCAAGGACGTTCCATGATCAGTGTCTCATGAGGGAAGGCCTCAATTCCACACGCAACAACTGGAACGTGAGTCCTGTTACGGGCTGCTTTCATTGTGCCTTAGAGCCCGTAACGCAGCGCGCCATGAGCGGGTTGCACGAGTGTCAGTCGTGCAAGCATCATGCACCGACGTTGGTCATCATATAGAGCATCAGGCAGAAGGGTAATGCGGGAGGCAATGACCATCTAGCAATGTTATATTGCATGTCCTAAGAGTGCCTAAGTATCTCATCATGGACTTGAGGCGAGCCCAAGGGTCTAGCCTACGGGCGACAGCCGCATGCGTGCCACGAGTATCAATGTCGCACGTTCTCAAGCAATAGTTGGAATCATGGGATTTCGGGTAAAAACCCCATTCATAGGATGTTTATGAATATGCTTACCAAGTTTGGCACCATTCCAAGTTTGTTTACCCTTGGGATTCACTTATCCAAAGAGCGGTGTCATTGTCATAATTATCCAAAGCTTCCAAAGGCCATATCTCGTTCCACGTCTATGAGAATGGGATGAAACTTCATGGAGGTGTGAAGGAAGTCAAGACGAACCTTTGGGAAGAAACGATACCTCATTTGGAGTTCAGGAGACTCATTATGATTCTTTGGTCAAAGCTTGTCTTGCCTAGGAGTCTGTGTATTTTTCTTAAGAGCGTATATAATGGGGGCACAAGTGTTGCATGCTCAGCCATCCTCCCCTATGCATGATGTCATCAAGCCGTACCAAGTGAGCCACCTTCCAAGGTACCAATACGAGTTACATAACTATATGGGCAAGGCTCAGCCTCCGAGCTAGCGCTGGGCGCATAACGAGTGTCGGAGGCTTGATATTGGGACCGACTATGCCCTGTGGGCTATCTAAGACCTCTGCACTAATTGAGAACTCGAGACACCACTCTTAAAGCCTCGTGTGTTGACTTGTGAGCTAGACTTGGGTTCAGCCTTGCAAGCAAGGGTTCGCTGGCCTAGACGTGCAGTCGCGAGGCGACGCTGCACTATGCGGGATGGAAGTATGTCGCGAGGTTTATGCTTGGCGATGTCATACCATGGACACATTACGAATGACGCACATGACAAAGGCTAAAGACTTAAAAATTTCCTAACTCGGGCAAAACACAAGCCACGTGTGCAGGCACAAGACAAGTGTCAAGCTTGAGAATCAGACTGTGTGCGCGCGTGTGACGCTCCTTGCCAGGCGAGGGACTGACATGTCCTTAAACAACCCCGGGTGTGCGTGCGGACAAGACCCAACATATGAAACGTGCCACAGGAGCACACATCCAAGTCAAGGCTGAAACCAGGACACGGAATAGGCGGCACCGCTGAAGCTAAGCCTCCGTGGCCATCTTCTCCATAGGGACAAGGTCGTGTCATGAATCCTGGGACAATCATTAGGCTGGCTTGTAGTTCACCAGGCCTACGAGCGTCGCACGGGCCATTAGTGTGCCACCGACGTCTAGAAGGAGTCGACACGTGACATCCCACATGCCAAAACATATGTCTCTTAAGAATCCACATATTCATATCAACGATTTCTCAAATTCGGATATGAATTCACATAACCATAACAATGATATCTTAAACCCGAATATGAGGTCATATGCTTGTAACAATACCCTGGATATCAGTCCACATACCCGTAACACAATCTCGCATAATCAATGTGAATCACATATGCATATCAACATACATATGTATATGAATAATATATTAATGATGTATAGTTAATCATATCACAGATAAAGTATGCCATGAACAGTTCAAGTAAACTCATATAGCCTCTTAAGCAACCCTATTCATATATATACTCGTCACCTCATATATACGTTACCTCATATACATTTTATATGTAAAAATAAAAAATATAATTAAAAAAATTCTCCTATTGAGATCAAAGTCTAATAATTCTATATTGTGTGTATGTCACGTATATTATTATTATATACATGAGAAGATACACATGATATTCATATGACATATACACAAGAGAGAAGAATCTATAATAGCCCTGTCAGAGAACTCCGCCGAAAAAGAAAACTTTGGCAAAGAAAAACGCAACGAGAAAAGCCACAAGAGAGAAATCAGGCGAAAAAGAGAAATTCAAGTGAAGAAAAAAATAGACATATTTGATTTCCCGATGAAGCTTTGATAATTTTCTGATGGAAACGTCAATGGCAGAGCAGCAGTGACCGACGAGTGGGATGGGAAAAGCTAGAATTTGTGGGAAAGAGAAGACAAAACCCTTAATTTTATGTGATTTATTGGAGGTTGTTATATTTGTAAAGAAATCATTATTATGTTTTGAAAATGAAATAATATTATCGGCCATGGTAATTAGGGTCTTATTCTAGCATATCTAAAACATCATCCCTATTACTTTTCCCATTATGTCTTCCACTAAAAATTTATAAAATATATTCATACAAATGTTTTACTGCACTGTTTAATAGAATTAATTTAGGAGGAGTTACATATTTTTGTGTAGCAACTTTAAAGAGTCTTTAAGTTATAAAGTCCATACCACAAAAAAATATGGCGGAGTAATACTTACTTCTTTATCCGTAATTAAAAGTCTCAAATTAAGCCAAAATGCTTTACGTCATAATTCCTGCTATGAAGATTAAAATGATCACATTTTTTATATATTAAAAATTATTTTGATTACATTGTATATAGGAAGATTTAAAAAATTAACTTTTTCTATACATTAAGAATTATTTTAATATATAGGTATAAAGGACTAAAATAATCCAACACTTATACATTAAGGACCATTTTGATAATTTTATCTTAGTAATTCGTAGTGCCCAAAGCAAATATGAAATCAGAAATGGTGTGGAGAATTTTTCTTTTTATAAATCCGGTACATGAACAAAAGAAAATAGATTAACCAAACAGAAGGGGTAGTGCAGAAAACGCCTATTATAGTAGAATTGTTCCCTTCAAATGAGAAATGGGAATTTGGGGAATTAGTGGAAGGAGGAGGAATTGGATTGGGCTCTGCAATCAGTCATTCAATGGAAGAACATTTTCAGTGAAAAGTGAGGATTCCGTGTTGCCTGTGTTGATCATCGGTGCTGGTCCTGTTGGCCTCGTTCTCTCCATACTTCTAACTAAACTAGGTATTTTCATTTTCTTCCCACTGCCCATTCAAATATATTTTTGTGAACAATATTTTACCTTCGAGAATTTTTACAGTGGTTCGTTGAATATAAAAAGCATAAGTTAAGGGGTGTGTTCGGTATGATGAAAAATGTTTTCTTGAAAAATAAAATAAGTGGTTTCTTAGTTATTTTCTTGTGTTTGTAAGCAAAAAAGTACTATCCTACAAGTATTTCTAGACAAATATTATGGGAGAGGGAGAGGGAGATGGGGGGTGGGGCGGGCAGTGGGGATCTAGGATTTTTTTGTTCGAAAAAAACAAAAAAAAGCTAAAATAATGCTGTCCATGAGAATCAAATCTAGGATGTTGGAGGCAATTTTGAACATTTGGACCACTTGACCTAACTTTTTGCGTTAGTTAAGGTGTTCAAAAGTTAATATATGTATGTAAACACAAAAAATATATCCTGAATATATAGTGTAATTTTTTCCCGAGGGTATTCTGTGTTCTGGTCCTCACCAACACCTAAAACCGCCCCTGGGTTGGGGTGAAAATCAGGTGTGTTGGAGAGTGAGGAGAACACAATCAATGTGGAATGACACTCGTGGAACTTTTTTTTTCTACTTTCACCCGAAAAGTCACGGAGGGCAGCCCGGTGTACTAAGCTCCCACCGTGCACGGGGTTCGGAGAAGGGCCGGACCACAAGGGTCTGTTGTACGCAGCCTTACCTTGCATTTCTGACAGAGGTTGTTTCCACGGCTTGAACTCATGACCTCCTGGTCACATGGCAGCAACTTTACCAGATACTCCAAGGCTCCCCTTCTCCACCAGGAAAGTCATATTCCTCATTTTTAAGGAACTTGTTTTCCTAAAGAAAATATTTTTTAAAGATTTTAATCAACCAAACAGGGTGTAATTGGAAAACGTTTTCCAGTATGAAATAATTTTGATATTCACAATAGGTAATATGGAGCAAGAGTTTGGGTGTTTGTGAAGGAAAAAGACTTATAAGTGAGGGGTGAAAAGTATTTTCTTTGAAGAAAACAGTTTCAAAATCCCAAGCTAACCTAACACCAGAGGAGAACAATTTTCTGCAAACCAAATGCACTCAGCTTATTGTCAAGCTCTGGATTCTGGGCTTCTCTTTTTGAAATTTGTACAGTCATTTCTGTTTGTTTGAATTCTGCATTTTTTTGCTTGAACTCCTTTAGGTGTAAAATGTGCCATCTTAGAGAAGAACAAGATCTTCTCTACACATCCTCAAGCACACTTCATCAACAACCGGTCTATGGAGGTTGGTTTTGTCATGTGGAAGCATGCCTTTTTGCCTTTTCTTCTGTTGCGAATGCATTGATTGAAAAACGTTTGTTTTGATGTAGCTATTGTTTCTAGGTATTTCGCAAATTGGATGGTCTTGGAGATGAGATTCTAACGTCTCAACCACCAGTAGAGTTTTGGAGAAAGTTTATATATTGTACTTCACTGACGGGACCTATTTTAGGTGCTGTTGATCATATGCAACCTCAAGGTATATGTGATTTTTGTTCTACATCTTTTGCAAATAGTTGTGCTTTAGTCAATGTTCTAGTCATAGTTATTTTTATGACAAGTGACTATTCTTAAGTCGTCAAACTACATTTTGTTCACCTCAGATCCTCTTTAACATATGAAATGGTATAATTGTACCCAATCCCAATCAGCAAAGATATCATTGAATCAATGATGTAAGTTCATATATGTAAAATCTGTTTTTAAAGATACATTGCAATTTAGATTGAAATTTCAAGTTATCAAATCCATGAAAAATTGGCAGGTGTATAAACTACTATTATTCCATTAGCCCATCAGACATTTCTACGTACCAATGGAAAGTATGCATCCTTAAATGATATGGGGAAAGTAGTATGATATCCAGCTTATTAAATACATTTTTTGCATCACAAATTTATTGAATTGCTTTCTGTAAGATACGTCTTATATGCTTACTTATGATTGTTTTGTTTTCTGCAAACAATTTCCCTTTTGTTGTCAGATTTTGATCAGATTGCGAGTCCTGTCTCTGTTGCACACTTCTCCCAGTACAAGCTCTCCAGATTACTGCTTAAGCACCTTGAGAATCTTGATTTCCGTACGATGAACTCTGAAAAACGTGAGCATGGCTCTATTGGTGAGAGGGAAATCTTTATGGGGCATGAGTGCATTGCAATCAATGGTTCTGAGCACGGTGTCACTGTAACAGCATCTTTCCTTACTGAAGGGAAGTATATAACGAGAGATATTCAGTGCCACTTCCTTGTTGGTACAGATGGTGCAGGAAGTAGTGTACGAAAGTCCTTAGGAATTAACATGAGAGGTGAAAAGGACTTACAAAAGCTTGTTAGTGTCCACTTCCTGAGCCAAGAGTTAGGGCAGTATCTCATCAAGGAAAGACCCGGCATGCTGTTTTTCATCTTTAATAAAGATGCTATTGGTGTTCTTGTTGCCCATGATCTCAAGCAAGGGGAATTTGTCCTGCAGGTAAACCTGTTCTGTACTGTGTGAGAAATTGGCAATGCTATAATATCCACCTGCTCATATTAATAAATCTAAATCTGTTGATATTGGTTAACAACATTTTGATAGTATTGGTGGAAATTTTGTAGGTACCATTTTATCCACCTCAACAGAAGCTTGAGGACTTTAGTTATGAGGTGTTTTTCTACTCTTTCATTGATTTTTTTTGTATACTCTATTAGTTCCAATAATTTCCTTCAGTGGAAGATAATGAATCAATGGGTTTTATGTTCTCCTGATTCACTTATTTGGTGTACTACAATATGGGTGTCATGGCTGCAGTGCCTGACATTTGAACCAGTATGGTTTATTTACCATGTTTGTTCTTTGTACTTCATAAATGGATGTAGATGTGTAAGAGATTGATCTTCAAATTGGTCGGCCTAGAGCTTGCAGACGTTAATGTGATGGATATTAAGCCTTGGGTGATGCATGCTGAAGTGGCTGAGAAGTTTCTGTCTTGTAACAACAGGATAATCCTTGCTGGTGATGCAGCTCATCGATTTCCTCCTGCTGGTGGTTTTGGTATGCAATCTGTTTGCGTATTGATTAAGTTTTTGTTATATCAGCTTAAAAATGGTAATTGTTACCTTTCTAAAAGAAATGGCATTATCTTGTCAAATCTTAGATATTTTTGCTATTCCTTTTCTCTTGCGAGAATTGGAGGGGAGAGAAAATAAATTAATGCATAGTTGTACTGTGTAGTTTTGTCATTGAGACGTACAAAGCTGCTTCCTAAAATGTTGATGTAAAGGTAAAAAAAATAGCAAAGTTATTTTTGTGGCAAGGAGATAAAAGATTTTAACACAAATATTGAAGCTGTAATTAGCTTAAATTAAGCTCAAGAGAGCATTTGTTGCTTGGAGGAGATCTGAACTGCAATCAGTCTCCACATTATGATGTTAGTTACTATGCATTGCCCTGGTAATTTTAACACAATTGATATTGTATCTGATTATATATAGAGAACTTAGTTGGCTAGTTGCAATATGGTAATCTTTAAGGACATAATCAGTTAAGTTCGTAATAGTGTTCTCTCTCTAACAATGAAAGTTTTTAGATGAGATGGTTCACACAATTCAATACGTAATCAAAGCGTTTCCTTGTTCTTTCTCTCATCGCTACTTATCAAAAAAAAAAAAATTCTAACATGCTTGGCCATGAGATGAGATCCTGACCAACACTTAAAGAGGAGGTCTGACTGAAGTGGGTATAGATTTTGGAGACCAGGTCAAATACCAGCTGAGAGAAAAAAACACTAGGTGCTTTCTTCTCATCTGTCTAAGCCTTGGTGGACAGAGTTACCCGGTACGTGTTGGTGGGAAGTAGCAAGTAACCAGTGAAATAGTCGAGGTGTGTGCACGCTAGCTTAGACACCACCGTTATAAAAAGACATAATTAGGTAAATAAATAGTGTCATTTCCCCTCTATTACTGATTGAACATTTAGATGAGATTGTTCGAATATGAGGAACTTCACAAATAATTTTCGATCCTGCAGGGACAGAAGGAACTGTGTTTTGATAACTTCAAAATTAGGTGGTGAAAAAGTTAAGGTGTCATATAAGATGCATCCAACTCCGCTTCATGGAATATATCTGCAGTTGTTTATTTTAGGATTTAATAGTTGAGACTGGCAGAAGGAGATCTGCTCAAGATTATTTCTTCTTTCATTCAGGGATGAATACTGGTATTCAAGATGCTCATAATCTTGCATGGAAATTAGCTTCTGTAATCAAGGGTGTCTCACCAATATCAATTCTTAACTCTTACGAACTAGAACGTAGTCAGGTATTCATTTCCTCAATTCTTGGTTTCTTAATATATATATAGTAGTCTATATTTTACAGATTGCTCTGATCTTGTCATTATGATCTGAACACACTCCATAAAATGTTTCAGATAGCCCAATTTAATACAGAACTTAGCGTTGAAAACTTTAAAGCGGCAATGAGAGTTCCTGCTGCACTTGGTCTTGATCCAACTGTAGCAAATGCAGGTAAAGTGAAAACCTGAAACTTCATCTTTATTACATTAATGTTTAATTAAAGACTTACGTGTTTTTGCTTTCAGTACATCGAGCTCTTAATGACACGGTTGGTTCCATTCTGCCATCTTCACTTCAAAGGACAATATTAGATGGAATATTCAGCATAGGTCGTGCACAACTCTCAGATTTTGTATTGAATGAAAATAATCCACTTGGATCTGCAAGGCTAGCCAAATTAAGACAGATATTTGAAGAAGGACAGAGCCTTCAGCTCCAGTTCCCTGCTGAGGATCTTGGTTTCAGGTTGCTATCTACTTTTATTTTATCCATTTAATGCAAATTGTTCAATCTGATATTGCTGTCTAATTCATGGGCTCCTATAAATGCTGGATGCTGTCTCAACTCTGAATAGAACTCCAAAAAAGCCCTATCGGATGTATGCCTGATGATTTATCTATCTTAACTATAATCCTGTTGGCAATACTGTTTGCATCAGTACTCTAATTTCAAGATTTTTACCTTAGGTATCAAAAAGGAGCATTGCTGTCTGAAGATGATAGTGTGTTGAATGCGCATGAAGCACCTACAGGACGAAGAAGGGATTATATTCCTTGCTCAGAACCTGGATCAAGGCTCCCTCATATGAATGTTAAACTGCTTTCTAACCCGTCAAGTAAGGTATGGAGTCTTTGAAGGGGACTTTGCCTTGGTAGGAGCCAGACTTTGTAAGATCACGGTCTTGTCAGGTCGTTCATCTTTTGACACGTGTGAAGAAGCCAAATAATTGAATCAAAAGGGGATGTTTAATTTATCTCCAGCCTTCCTATAGATTACAATATTTGACCTGCAGCCATCTTGTTTCAAGTTTCCATAATTACTTTTTTTCTAACAGAATAAGTTCTTATGCAGGAAATATTCTCTACTCTGGACCTTGTATCTGTAGATAGGGTTGAGTTTGTCCTTATAATAGCACCATTGAATGAGTCCTACTGTCTGGCACGAGCTGCGCTAGAGGTGGCCAACAATTTTAAAGTGCCTTTAAAGGTTTGTGTAATGTGGCCAAATGGTAGTATTAACGGAACTGGAAGAAGTGAGGCTGCATTGACACCCTGGAATTTTTTTGAAGACGTTTTGGAAGTGAAGAGCTCATCAGATTCGCCATCCTGGTGGGACATCTGTCAGATGACAGACAGAGGAGCCATATTAGTGAGACCTGACGAGCATGTTGCTTGGCGTACAAAATCCATAATTGCAGATCCCATCATGAAGATGAAAAACATTTTCCACATTGTTACAGGAGTTGATTGCATCTGATAGCACCTTTTATGAAACTTTTACCCGTTAATGTATGGTAGGCCTGGCATTCCTTCTCTGATTTTCATTAGCTAGAAAAGAAGGTTGGAGTACTTTCCTTTTAGATGGGTAAAGTTACCCAGTACCTATGCTTGCAGGTACTCGCTGGAGTAATTGAGGTGGCACAAGTTTTCGGACACCACCAAAAGTACCTTGATTTTGGTGAAATCGCCTTGCATGGTTTTGGAAGTTTAGTTGTAGGCTTGTACATATATAATTGCCATCTGGTATGAGCTCAACTATTTAAAAGATATCGGGTGCTTCTTATGATAAGCAATAGAAAGGTGATTGCAACATCAAATCCCATAATTCCTCTAACTTGTATTGGTATTTATTAAACTTGCTTTCTCTTTCTTTTCTCATACTTCAAAGTTTCTTCCTCATTGTTGATTGGAATCAAATACTCGTGGATATTTTGTATGCATCTTAGATAAACTACAATGTATTACTACTATATAGAAATGGCACTTGTGGTGTACGAACACGGCAATAAATTGTTGTACAGAAGGCATTGTAAATTGTACTATAAACTTGCCCTTTTAAATTGGTGAATGGACACGTGGATTCAACTTAACTTTTGAGAAACACGTATTCTCTTAATCCTCCGCGCTACTCCTTCCTTGCTCTCTACTATTTTCCTTCAAAGTGAGATTTTTCTTTTGATGGCGTAAAGATGGTTGATTGTGGGGTCCTCCGTTTCCAATTTTCCCAACAAAATCCATGCATGTTTTCAGTTTTTATTTCGAGTTTCCCGTAGGTATCTTAAGCTCCGCAAGGAGAGAAGAAGCCAGGTTTGGCATAAAAAAGTTTCAAATAAGCTGATGTTTTCCTCGGGTAAGTTCGCAATTTCCCTGTCCATGGTCTCAATAATTGAGAAGCATCGGCTTACGTTCTTTAACTATGCTTCATTCATTCTAATATGATTATGTGAGTGAAGTTTAATTTCTTGCAATTTCACGAAAGATTCTGTCGGTGGTAAATTGATCTTCTTTTGGAAGTTTCTTTCAGCTGTATATTGTGCTTATACTGTGTAGTTTCACTTAGCTTTATTACTTTACTGATTATGCTTCAGGAATACTGCACGACAAATTCCACTTTCTCTCTGTATATTCCTTCACAGAGTAAATCAATAGCTATGTTGCTGTTTTTCAAAATAGGCAGGATAGCTAATTTAAGCTGTTCAACATGTGGTTTTCTTTTATTTTTGTTTTTGCCTTCCTTAAAGCTTTTAATTGAATGTCAAAATAACCTGATATGATCATTCACCTCTCAAACTGAAACGGTAACATTAAATATCGGCGCACCAGAAAAGAAATTTCAGGTTTCCATGTAAACGTCTCCTATATTTTCCTTTGGCTCTTTATGCTCGCTTTGACAGACAAGTTAAGTGGAAAAAGATATGTAATGCATTATGATATAGCCATCAATCTGAAATTATGTGAGGATTTGGTTTTGGAAAGATGACGTTTTGAATGATCGTATTATATTCAGTAAAAGTAGGAAGATGATGTATCCGATGTCCTAATGGGAGGCTTAGTGGGTCAACGTTATGACTACTTTTGTGGTACTCTATTCATAGTGTTCGTGGAGGAAAGAACCAAGGCCTGGTTCAGAACATAGCATCTGCCTATTATAAACATGTTATTGTATCCACGGCAATACTAAAATTTCCCTCTACTCGCATTTAGATGATCGACTACTTTCTGATCACTTTCCCTTGCGCAGAGGAATGTACTTTATTCCATTGCTACCGTGGTGGATTTTTCATGCATTCATGCTAGCTTCAACTTGGTTTACAGGAAGCTATACATTCGGGAATAGAAAGCATTAGCGATGATTGACGAGGAAGCATCTCGATGACTTTGGCAGTTAATGTTGCCCTTAATCCGTTGCCTTCAAATGAGGTATCCTCAGTATTCTTGAGACGAAATGTTGGCTCAGAAGGGCTACCACTAAGTAAGGCACTTTAATATAAATTAGATTGCATTATGCTTAACATACTTATTACAGATGATAAAAGGGATGGGGTGTCAGCCTGTATAATATATGGGTAAGATCCTTTTGTGGAAGTTGATCTAACTTCTATACTGTTGTTCTCTACCTCCAAAGGGAGCAAAGTTATTATCTCATTACCTTCTCCGCTATCAATAGACCCTTGTGTTCCGGCCCTTCCCCGGACCCGCGCATAGCGGGAGATTAGTGCACCGGGCTGCCCTTTTTACCTTCTCCGCTATCATGTGATCTATGCAAGTTCTATTATCTGGAGTGGATCTAAATACCTTTATTAGAGCACGGGCATCAATGAATCTTATTGTATCTCAATTTCAATAATATGGTAGGAAGGGTAAAGTTCAATGCAGATAAAGCATGAAAGAAGTTCTCTTGCTATTGGTGGTTTAACTGCCTGCATCTTCCGCAAAATAAATTATGATGTTTCTGCGAAATAGAACTAAGGGGGGGGGGGGGGATCTAGACAGCTTATTTTCCTTGGATATATTATTTTACAATTCTTCTGGGCTGGCTGCATGATTTTGGTCATAAAAATCAAGTCATTCGTTTCACAAAAACTGATACCTCATAATTATTTGAATAAGTGGTAAAACTCTGTTAGTATTTAGTAAGTGCAGTTCATACGAGCAAATTAGTATTGCTTAACTGCTATCATTTTGGTTCTGTTTTTGTAGTATAGTTACTTGGAGTTCTTAGTGAGTCCCATGATAGCCGAAGTGTACATATTTCTAAAAGAGAGCTTGCAAAACTGGTCCAGACCAAAGAGAGCTACTTCATTTTATGTTCATTTGTATTGGTGATCTGGTGTAGAGTAGAATCAATCCCTGCTGCTTCACTTACAAGCTTGATATAGAACAGGATTATCTTTTTTACATGTTCTTAATTGTTGTTGGCTGATGTTTATAACTTCAGTTTGTAACAATTACTCTGCTATATGCTATATTTTTCTTGAGGTGATTGATTAAAACTATACTTACTAAGAAAAGCTAATGAAAGATATGGTCCTTTTTAGGAGATCAATCGATTTAAGCCATTTACGTCAATAGCTTGATTTCCAGATTGGTAATTAGAAGCTCTTAGCTCGAGCGAAGGGAGTGACTTCTTGCTTATAGAGTTTGTTGCACACATTTGCTCGTTTATTCTCTTTTGTTATCATTTCTTCATTCCAGTACTAATTGTTGTGTTGCTCAGATTCTCCAAAAATTTCATCAGGTGCGTGTCGGATGTGGTCATTTGATTACTTTGAGTCCATTTCAAAGATGAGTTCGCTTCGGATACAGAAAGGATTTATGAACAAAAATTTCAATGGTAAGTAACACAGTTATATTCTACAAAAAAAATTGTTCCCTTTACAGCCTATGTTTCTCATTTGACGCTGCAAAAATGAGTTACTTAATATTTGCTAAAGGATCAGGGCAAAGGCAGTTTATTCTGGTTTTGAAGAGTTTACTAGGCAACACTAAGATTGTATTCAATTCTTTGTAAGCATGCATCTTAAGTATTAATATCGTTCTAAGATTTAAATCGAGGAAAATCTGGTCTAAAAGGTGTTTGGTCTAATCATCTGCTGAGGTTTCTGATCCGTAATAGTTCCTAAGAAGCTGAGTGTACTTTCCGTAAAACATGCTTAAAGAGTCAAAATAACTGTTTCAAAATTTAACCTCCCAAAAATATTGTATCATAAGGTTTACAACAATTTGTAGATGTTATAAGGCCTTATACTCCACTTTTTGTTGACAGGTTGCTCTGCTCTAATGAGACATGAAGGAAATGTGGACGCTGAGATAACCAAGAGCAACTCAAAAGTTGGAAAAGCATGGATTGTCAAAGCTGCATCACTCCTCGCAATTGCTAAATGAAAAGTTACTTAGGCTACTGATATGTTAACATATGCATTTAATTTTGCTGTGGTTTGAGTATTTCATATTGGATTCTAGATAGCTGCTGAATAGAAATCATAGCTTTGCCGTCAAGTTATCTGAACCTGGGACTCTTCCTGGTAGTGCAGTAACTAAAAGCAAAATAGTGGAAGGGTTATGATATATTTAACAAGTTCTGTTGATTTTTAAAGGTTGTTTCCCATGTATTGACATTCTGCGATTGATGTGTTGTGCGAGTTCTTCAAGGATGTGATTTTTTGTATGTGTTACGTTATATATCTATCAGAGTCAGCTTTATGTATAATTATTTCTTGTGATATTGCTATTATAACCTTCACTTTGTCCCTTTATGATAAATGTTGGACATTAAATAAGACTTATGATTTAAGAATACACCAAAAATCAAATTGTTGGGCCCGTGCAATCCTATGCAAAACTTTGAGGTCATTCGTACAAATGTCCCTATTTGGGGGTGGTTTTTAATTTTTGGCCTTCAAATTTGAGTTCTTTAATTTGTTTTTTATTATTTTTGGGGCGGCATAATTAGAATTTCGCTTGGCATAATTAGTGTTTATCTTCGGCATATGTATCATACACAACTCACAAATTATGCCGGATAAGACATAACTGTCAACACTCAACATAATATGAAAAATGTATAATTTCAAATTTCGTTGGGCATAGTTAGTATTTAATTTTAACATATGTATCATAACATCCACACAAACTATACCGGATAAGACATAATTTTCAACACTCAACATAATATAAGATTTACTATAAAACTATGTTGCATAATTTATGTTGCGTGAAACAAAATTTCAGTTTTCGAAGAGAAAAATATTATAGAGACTATGCCTTGCGAAGTAGACGTGAATATTTTCATAAAATAAATAGCACGGGAAAAAATTAAAGACCACAGATATGAAGGGCAAAAATTAAAGACCACAGATATGAAGAGCAAAAATTAAAGACCAATTCGTTTGAAGGACAATCCGGCACAAAAAAATGAAACTTTGATGATTCTTTTCTTTTCTTTTTGTCATAAGACAAAATGTAATAGAACAAAGATAGTAACGACACTTTTTTATGCGGTTTTGTCAATTCAGCATGACTGTTGAAGATAATTTTTATTTCATTATGATCAAAGTATGTTCCAGATTGATGACATAATTAAATTTCAAGGTGACTTACTGATAATGTATGCTACGTTTGTTTTATTGTTTTGATGATTTGACAAACTTGTTTAAATGAATCAGTTTCATATTTGGATGGATCAGTTCTGCCCATGCAAGTCAACTCTACAACTGTAAAACCGTTGACACTGTGGCAGTGTAGCGACACTGTTGCAGAGTTGCTGCTGAATTACTATTCGTCCATGGTTTAAGATTTTGTTACTTCCTTCATTCATCCTTTATATACAATATGTTAAGGA
This sequence comes from Anisodus acutangulus, assembly GCA_029783415.1. Classification (NCBI taxonomy): domain Eukaryota; kingdom Viridiplantae; phylum Streptophyta; class Magnoliopsida; order Solanales; family Solanaceae; genus Anisodus; species Anisodus acutangulus. The sequence continues at coordinate 13,105,167 of CM056493.1, read as the reverse complement.
GTGAAAATGTGAGCTTGAAAAATCAGAAAACCTCCTATATCTCAAGAGCAAGTCGTTGTCCCAACTAGGGCTCTCATCAAGAACGAAGCTGCAACAAACACAAGGACCAGTTCTCTATCGATGATGATGTTTTAAGTCCTTAGGTTTGTTGAGACTTTGTCTTTTGTTCTCTAACTTGTAAACCTACTCTTCTTGTAAGAAGTTGTTTGGAGGTAATTGGGTTTCCAAACCTTGAGTTGTAAACTTGACTAGAGTTCTCTTAGCTAGAGTCAGTCAAGGAGTGTCATTGCAATAGAGTTATTGTGAAGGTCTTGCAATAGAGTTATTCTGAGTAAGAAATGTTAACAGTTCTCTTAGCTAGAGTCAGTCAAGGAGTGTCTTTGTAATAGAGTTGTTGTAACGGGGTGAGGGATTAAGAGTTTGATTCCTAGGTCGCAAGAGGTTGTAATCTAAACATTGCTCAGTTATAGTGAAGTTGAGAAAATCCTATAGCAGTAGGTCATGGTTTTTAATCCCTTGAGCACGGAGTTTTCCACGTAAACATCTTGTGTTATTTTCCTTATGTCTTTACTTTAGAGAACAGATTGAGAACCTAGTTCTCTACTCTGTTTGGTGGACTCATACATTACATCAATTGGTGTAAGAGCAGGTTCTTTCTAAAAGGTTAACATCTAGAAATGATCTTTTTCATGTCTGCTCCACCAAACCTAGAGGAAGGGCAATCTACCACCAGACCCCCTAGATTCAATGGAAAGTACTATGGGTGGTGGAAGATCAGAATGCATGATTTTATTATGGCGGAGGACTCTGAGTTGTGGGATGTCATATGTGATGGTACTCACGTTCCTATGAACATTAATCTAGTGAGTGTTACAACCACTACAAAATCAAGAAAGGAATACAATGATGCAAACAGAAACGTCGTTGAAAAGAACTTTAAGGCAAAGAAAATCCTTGTTTGTGGCATTAGTCCAGATGAATATAATCGAATCTCAACTTGTCAAAGTGCAAATGAGATCTGGGAAGCCTTACAAACTGCTTATTAGGGGACCGGTCAAGTGAAGTAGTCCAAAGTAGACATGCTTACCATAGAATATGAACTCTTCACGATGAAAGACGGAGAGTCCATTTAGGACATGCACACCAGGTTTACCTTAATTATTAATGAACTTCACTCCCTTGGTTAAATCATTAAAACCCATAGGCTCATACGCAAGCTTCTCAGCGTCCTTCCCTCTTCCTGGGAAAGTAAAGTCAATGCTATCTCAGAAGCTAAGGACTTGCAAACAATGACCATTGATGAGCTCATCGAAAATCTCAAAATATATGAGTTAAAAAAATTGAGAGATGATGAGAGGAGGGAGCCAAAAGAAAAAAAGAACCTGGTCCTTAAGATCGTTAAGAGTAATTCAAGTGATGATAAGTCAGATATGGCTTACCTCACTCGAAGATTTCAGAAAATGGTTCAAAAAAATGGCGGCTTCTCTAGAAAGGCAAAAACAAGTAATAATCTCATAGAAAATTATTGTTGCTACAAGTGCAGAAAGCCTGGACATTTAATCAAAGAATGCCCTCTTCATAAATAGGATTATTACAGAAACAACTCTGAAAAGATAGCAAAGAGGAACCAGGTACGTGAGAAATTTAAAAGAAAAATTGCAGCTGACCGCAATGAAGTAGGCTCTGGCTGTTTGGGAAGCTCCTCCAGTAAATCTGATGATAAAGATGATCAAGAGGATACATCTATGATGGTTATTTATGAGGGATTGTCTACATATGAGTTAGTATTTGCGCTTGTGGCAAAATGTAACGCTGATGACATCAGTGAACAAAATGAGGTAAATTTTCTTGATGTTCAGAAAAACTTGAAGTATTACTCTAGAAAATATGATTTCATTAGTAAATGTGTTAATAGATGCTTATCATAGCCTCATAACATAAAGGGATGTGTTAACTAAAAATCTTGGTGAAATGGATCATGAAAAGAAAATGTTGGGGAGACATTGTCACAAATTCAAAGGATCGTGTCGATGAGGTGTCTTAAGAAAACTCCTCATTAAAAGGGCAGCTTAAGAATTGGATGGGTGTCTCCTCAAAAGGAAAAGGGGCAGTTAGTAAAGTTCAGCTTGAACTTGAAGATGAACTTAAGAAGGTCAAGACAAGTCTCACTACTGAGATTGAGAAGAATAAAAAGCTCCAAGAGAACCTAGAGAAAATAAAATATGAACTTGATAAGTCACTTCGATTGACCTGGTCCTATGAAGTAGTCGCTTCTATGTACAAGAGTAAAACCGGAAGTAGAAAAGGTGTTGGATTTCAAAAAGAAAAATCTTGTCATAATCCACATAACAAGGATATCTCTAACTTTGAAAATTGGTTATACACCCACTTCGGTCAAGCAGGTCATTATAAGGATGCTTGCAAAGCCAGAATCCAAGCCATTCAGAAAAATATGAAGCTTGATGAAACGAAGTACATAACAGAGGAACCTGGTCCTCAACGTAAAAAATTTGGTTTGCTTACATGGACCAGAAGAACTCTGATTCATCCTTTACATAAATTGAGGGGACTCAAGCTGAGTTGGGTTCCTAAATCGAACAAGTAACATTGTTTGCAAGCTGGAGTGAGAGGAAGCAGTCAAGATAAAGGCTAGTGGTTGCTCGAAGTATATGACTGAAAAATAGAAGATTCTCTCTCATTCAAAGCCTTTCAATGAGGGAGTGTGTCTATCAAAAACATCAAGAAAGGTTACATTCTTGGCATTGACAAAAGTGACAAGACAGTTCCCCATACAATTGAAGATGTGTATTATGTGGATGACTTAAAGTACAGTTCGCTAAGTATCTCTTAAATCTGTTATAAAGAAAATGAAGTAAAATTCTCGGATTCATGTACTGTCATCAACATTAATTTGGAGAGGCGACCTTGATAGCAAGAAGAAAAAGAGCATCTTTGTTGATGACTTTGGTTCTTTAAATGGCAATAATCTGACATGTCTCAGTACTTTGAATAATGCTGAACTGAGGCACAGATGGCTGAGGCACTCAAACTTTTCACTACTGAACAAACTGGTTGTGAAGGACATGGTTCGTGGGATGCCTAGTTCAAAAATCACGAGTCATGCAATGCTTGTGTTAAATGGATGCAGGCCAGATTATATTTCAAGCCAAAGAAGCAAGGCCTACAATGTCTTCAACAAAAGATCTCAATGGGTTGACAAAAAGTGTATGTGTGATCTGCATTGAGTCAACTGACGTGAGTGACAAATGCATGATGATGAAGTTAGAGATGAGTACTTTTCAAAGGATTTTGGTGTGGTCGTTGATATTTCAAATGAAGTGACTGATTTGATGAGCCAAGTCAAGTAAGATGATGATACAGAATCACCAAGAAGCACGCATGAACCTTGTGCCAGTATTATGTCCCATGAAGCTGAATATCAGGTTACTGAAGTAGTATCGGGTAACTCAGGGTTTGGACAAACCAATCATGAAGACCCGACCTACGGTGAAGACAATGATGTATACACTATGCGGAACCTGGTCCATCAGATCCTCAAAGCACTAGTCAACCTGAGCGATGCAAGAAGAGCTTTATCAATCTGAGAGAAATCAAGCATGACACCTGATACCTAGACCTCGCGACAAAACTATCAGTAGGAATCAAGCTAAGTTAACTCCAAAAGGTTGCAGATATCTTCAAGGGTCTTTTTGAAAGGCACTAAGCATAAGGCATTTCGAAAGAAGTTGTTTGGAGCTAGAGTTGATCAAGATCCCTCAATGATCGATTGTGATTAGAGGACATGTATATTGGAAGGGTTCTTGATAATATCTAACTCATCTCTAAATTGTTACAGGTATACATGCATGGAAATTTCAATACAGTACAAGGATAAGTGATATTGCATTTTCAGAGATTTTACCTCACTTTCAGAAATCATCAAGGGAGCTTGGTCTTTGCAACTCATGTTAGTAGTTTCATCAATACTTATGTATTTTTTTAACTGCCTAGTGTGCCACGTCATTAAAACAATCTCCCACTAAACTCTGCATGATCATGAACCAGTCCAAAAATGATGAAACAAGTGAAATGATACATCTCATCACTTTCATCCAATCCCAAACGGTTCCTTCTTTACATCACTTATATCCCTATTACTTTACCAAAATCGCACTTCACTACTGGTTTTATCTCTCTTAAAATTTCAAAAGTACTCTTGTATTTTCCCTTGTTCAAGCACCATTACTAAATTACCTCTTCTCTTTGCACTCTCCAACTAAATACTCATCATGTCTCACCCTGATTCTTCATCTCCAAACTCTCCTACTCTCAACCCTGCCTCTTCATCTTCAAATCCCCAAAATCTATCTGACACAAACCCTGAAAACTCACTCCCAAACTCTCCTCTTTCAAACCCAACCTCACCAGTGACATCCACTCACTCCGATCATCCTCAGAGTTGTAAAGACCAAAACCCAAAGAATTTTTTTTTCTGATTTTGTATCTCTTGCTCCAAAAGAGAAATTTTTGCTTAATGAAAGTCCTGAGATGGTCCCAGCTTCTAAATTAATTGGCTTCAATATTGAATTTGAAGAAAAGGATGAAAATTCTGAGGTGTCTAGTGGGCAGCAACTCTCAATCGAAATAGAGGGTGGCAAGTTAAAAATGATAGAACCATCTACACAACCGAGTTCTGTGGTTGGTGCCAAAGAGGAATGAGAAAGGACTACTGATTCTACACATGAACTAGGTACCACCACTCCCTTAGTTAACAAGTCACGAGAGGTGTTTGACATAGGGAAATCTGAGTCCTCTGTTGGCCAGATGTTTGACAAAAGTTTGGATGAAGGTGAAAAGAGAGGGTCTGGCATACTAGAAAGTGAAGCAGCTGAAGTGGTGTTTGGATTTCTGGAAACTATGAATAAGCTAAAGAGTGGAAAAATTGTTGATGAAACATGTCCCTTTACTCAAGGGGAGTCTGAGTCCCATGTTCATACTGCATATCATGTATGAGATGGAAAACCCTGTCTCACAGGGAGTTGTGGACACTTTACTTGGGCTTACCCAATCTGTACCCCTAGGAAACCTTTGTACTGAAAAGGAACCCGGCACTGATAGTTTCTCCAAAAGAACTAAGGATGATGATGAAATGTCCTTGGATCGTGTGTGTAAAAGAAAGTTCGGAGTATCTCCAACAAGTACCCCAATTGTGCGTAAGCACATTTCCCAAAAGGAACCCACAACTCAACAAAAAATGACAAGCTCAACTAGAATATGCTCTTATAGCAAACAAGGTGAAAGGAAAATGCCAAAATCGAAGGTGTATCGTCAAAAAGTCATTGGTGGATGAAGTAATGGTGAAACCCTCAAATGTAGCAGAGGTAGAAGTTTATGAAAAGGAAGAGGTGGATGAAACTCCACTTGAGAGAAAACGGAAAGGCATATTAGCAGGGGTTGCACAAGGAACTAGTGCTGATAGTAACAAGGCCGACAAAGCAATCACAAGAAAAGGAAAGACTGGAGTAGACAATGCACTTGTTCCTAATGCTGCAGTTAAGAAACTAGAGGAAAAGATTCATCGTTCTTGCAAAAGGAAGACATTAGTGGATGAAGAACTAGGTTCTCCTCCGAAGAAATAAAAGTCTGTAATAGTGTCTGAAAGAAAAAGAATAGAAAATTTGAAATCTGAAAAGGTACTAAATGGGAGAGTGTTTGACCTATAAATAACTGAAAGGTTTGGGATGAAAGAAATGTTGGAAATGGTCGAATTTTAAAAATGGAGTCATCTTTTCAAACCACTAGTTCTAAGCATGTTTGAGGAAGAGGTTGTCTAGTTTTACACGAGTCTGATTGTCACTGATGACTCATTATTGTAAGTGTAAATGGAAATAAATTTAGTCTAAATGAGGAAACAATTAGAGACATTTTGGAAGTTCCCACTGATGGAATAAAGTCTGTTAAAGGGGAATCGGTTTGGGTAAGATTCTTAAATCTTATGGCCAAACAATAAGGAAGTATGACAGGAGAAAATGTCTACAAAAAGGAACTCAAGCCTGAGTTTCAACTGCTCTTCGAGCTGGTCAACAAAGTTCTTCTGCCTCGCTTTGAACGAAGAGCAATGGCTACGATTTCAGACATGTTCCTCATTGAAGCCTTGGCTAACTTTCACCCCTTCAACTTGCCTGCCATCATGATAGAGCATATGAAGAAAATTATCAATGACAAAAATGGCAGACATACGCTAGCCTATAGCTTATTTCTCACCATGATATTTGAGCATTTTTGAGTCAGGGTCGGGAAAGCAACTATGAGAATGAAAAAGCAAATGTTCTCTTTTGTTACCCTTGAGGAGTGCAAATATGTCCCCAAAAGGGATGAATTGGGAATAATTCAATGATTTCAAGCCTGATCAATGCACATGAGCAAGCAAATGTTGAAATTGCTAGGTTGATGGCTGAGATCTCAATTCTAAAGGCTGAGAATCAAAAACTAGCGAAAGGAGGTGAGGAAACTGGTGCCATTGCAACTCCGAAAGAGGAAAATGAATAGCTAAAGGCACAAGTGGAGGTACTACACAAGAAATTGGTCAATGTTCAGCGGGCTGCCAATGATCGGATCGACGTTATCCTAAAGTTTGTAAAATAACATGGCTCATACTCCTAAGCAGTATCCTTCTCTTTTCCCTACGCTATTGATACTTCCTACATCCTCCTTGCCTCTCAAACCTCTTCTTGCTCTTCTTTTGTTAAATGACTATGGCACTATTAGTTATTTAAGTATCACATTTTGTACTTTTGTAACTACTCTGTTGTTCTGTTAAAATTAAACATGGGCATTATTTTCTGATTTGCAATGTTGCTTACCTTGTGTTTGTATTGTTACTATTCATGTTATATTGTCCTATGGCCATGAGTTACTATTATTACCCTTGCTCAGTCCCTTTTCAATGATGCCAAAATGGAGGAAATAAATTATATGCTTGTACGCATTTTGTGATAGGAATTATATGTTGTACGCATTGTGTGATATGGGTCGGATTCTAGGGGGAACAAAGCATGGACATGGGTCTGATTCGTAGGAGAAACAAAGCATGGGACATGGGTCTTATTCTTAGGTGGAACAAAGCGGGGACCTGGTCCTCAAGGGGAACTTTGACTTCCGACTTTGTCATCATCAAAAAAGGGAAAATTGATAATGTGTGCTACGTTTGTTTTATTGTTTTGATAATTTGGCAAACTTGTTTAAAGGAATCAGTTTCATATTTGGATGGACCAGTTCTGCCTATGCAAATCAACTCTACAGTTGTAAAGCCGCTGACAATGTGGCAATGTCGCAACACTAATGCAGAGTTGCTGCGGGATTTCTGTTGGTCCAAGGTTTAAGGTTTTGTCACTTCCTTCACCCATCCTTTATATACAACATGTTAAGGAGTGAAAAAGGCGAGCTTGAAAAATCAGAAAACCTCCTATATCCCAAGAGCAAGTCGTTGTCCCAACCAGGGCTCTCATCGAGAACGAACCTGCAACAAACACAAGGACCAGTTCTTTATCACTGATGATGTTTTAAGACCTTAGGTTTGTTGAGTCTTTGTATTTTGTTCTCTAACTTGTAAACCTACTCTTCTTGTAAGAAGCTGTTTGCAGGTAATTGTGTTTCCAAACCTTGAGTTGTAAATTTGACTAGAGTTAGTTAAGGGATGTCCTTGCAATAGAGTTATTGTGAAGGTCTTACAATAGAGTTATTGTGAGTAAGAGAGGTTAACAGATCTCTTGGCTAGAGTCAGTCAATGAGTGTCTTTGCAATAGAGTTGTTGTAACGGGGTGAGGGATTACGAGTTTGATTCCTAGATTATAAGAGGTTGTAATCTAAACATTGCTCAGTTATAGTGAAGTTGGGAAAATCTTACAGTAGTAGGTCGTGGTTTTTAATCCCTTGAGCAAGGAGTTTTCTACGTAAACATCCTGTGTTATTTTTCTTCAGTCTTTACTTCAGTGAACAGATTGAGAACCTGGTTCTCTACTTTGTTTGGTGGACTCATATATTACATCACATAGAGTGGGAGTAATACTTTTTGAAAATAGTCATGAAATCATAAGTATGGGTTTTATTTGATCGACCGTTACGCTTGAATAAAAGCATAAAATTACACTTGGGGTCCCCAAATAGAGGTGGTCTTGAACTGTTGTCCCATTTCAATCCTACCTTGGAAGCGAAGATCAAGAGCAAGTTTAATGGGTTTGATTGAGCCTGTTATTTTCAACTTGAACTATATATACATATACAAAATAAATAAATAGACACGTATAATAAAGTTACTCAATTGTTTACTCAAACTACATATAAATATGCAAAATAAATTAAAATAGATACGTATAAAGATTCACTTAACTTCATACCTCTAAGCGATCGTGATATCATCACTTCGCTTTCCTTTTAGACGAAAATTACTTACTGACTCTGGATTTTGGTTTCTCTTTTAGCTGGGAGTCATGACTGCTCTATTTTAGGAAAGACGCACTAGCATAGTCCAACTTGCAGCATGGTATAGTCGGGAAAAAAATGAACAGTATACATCTGCTATCTATATTTAGGAACTGGAAGAAAATTGTTTACCGAATTAATTGGACAAGTGGAGAAGTTGAGTTAGAGAATTTGGGAATGGGGTACTTGAGTTATTCAGGTAACATAAGCCCAGATGGCAAACACTCTGTAACTACTTTCCTGAAAAAGTGTGCAGCTTAAGTTACAGGTTGCAGTTCTTTGTAGCTAAAATTCAATTATCAATATTTATTTACATCGTGTAAAGTGTATAAACTCCTAAATGAATATTAGCAATTCTTCTGAACCCTGTTAGGAGGCAATGAGGTATCTGAAATACTAAATGTGCACCACTGCAGTCAATACCATCCAGAAATTCAGAGGTGAAATGAGATATCTGCAACTTTGGGCCTGATATCACAAATGTCAAGTACTTCAGGGAACATGAAGCATAGATGTTCCCGAGCCTGTGATAAAATGAATAGCCGTTGCAGTCGTCAATCCCAATAATCCACCCGCTACAACCTGCAGTGGAAAGCCTTCCAAATTAAAGCTGTGAAGAATTCCCTCTTTGAACTTGTTACAGTTTATCAAGTCATATGTAGGAAACATGAAGCATAGATGTTCACGCATGGAATTGCATCTTATGCAGGATAGGTAACATTAGGTTGCTGCGTAAGAACTCTTTCCATTAGCATTATTCCACAAGACATTTTTTAGCAAGGTTATTTCATACAACTTTTTATAGTGCAAGAAGAGAAAGGTCACAAGTAAATAATGTTCTACTGTTGGAAAGACGGTGGGAAGAGGTATTATCCATAGTCAATTTCCCATGAAGGATTCCGAGCTGAGAAGATTTTTCACAAGGACAGACTGCACACAGACACACATGTACATTGTCATTCATGTGCTCCCTGCCCCTCCACCCCAAGAAAAGAGAATGATCAAGTAATTAAATCAATTATATATGGAAGGTGAAACTGATATTCCGGCAGACATAAGGAGAATGAAGAGAAGACTAAAAAGAAATTTGTGAACATGGCAAAATGGGGTGGGGGAGGGATTAAAATTTCAGAAAGCTTTTACGGTGGATAAGGATTAAAGCCAATTTACAAGTATTTTTAAGTAAAGTTAAATAAAGAAACCTGAGGAGGAGTGTGACCAAGGAGTTCTCGTAATGGTCTGCTATCTGCAAGAGGATGTTCAGAAGGAAGTTCATATAAAATTTGATTCAGGACCTGAAAAAGAAAAAAAAGAGAGTTATAGCTGAATGTTGGTATATGTTTACTGAAATTTCTGTGTAATTGATTATAGTGCTAATCTAAAAGTACTGGAAAGGATAGAAAGTCTCTGCCTGAAAATTCCTGTAGACAAATGTAAGCAAGGCAGCATGCATGTAAGTTGATGGACATGCCCACATGCTTGCATATCAAAGCAGATATCCAAATAGAAAAATCAACAGGACAATCATACCTCTGCTTGACGTCCAGCATGTAATCTTACACCAGTGGCATCATACATGACCTGCCACAAGAATTTACGACATTAGAGATCTCTTGGTTACCAGAAATATAACAGAAGACCAAATGCTCAGTTTCTTCTTCAGGGAATAGTATTAGATAAATCATAAAAGAGGACATCTTTGGCCACAACCAGGACATACCAGCCCCTAGACTTACTCTTGGACAATACATAAGAAGGATATTTTCTTACTATCAGGAAACAATTGGATCTAATAATAAACCTTCTAGTTATAATACTTGCTATCAAACAATCAAAGTATTATATTTATCCCACCTTCCCAACAAATTAAGCGAGCAAGAAAACAAGATGAAAGGCTACTTTTGGAAAAAGATAAGATGGGTGGTTTTCATATGACATCTTGACCAACTCTAAGTGTAAGTGTGTAACAATGTCCCCCAAACCAAAAGAGCACATGGGAACAAAAAGGACCCTTCCGATTACCAGCAGTCAGGCATATATTCATTTTAATTTCAGGACCAATTTAACGAAGAAGGTAAATCTGATGGTGTAACAAACAACCTCTCTTTTTGTTATTTGCATCCTGTTCCTTGATTTGAGACATCCCATAGGTCCATATAACGTTTTGGAACTTGTTGGGATGGTTCGAGTAGGGCTTCGAGTGAGTTTCGGGAAAGAAATCAATTCCAGAATGTTGCAGATTTAATTTTGGGCCTATAATTTTTTTCTGATGCGTCGCAATTATTGCAAGGCCACAATTGCAGACTGACCATAACAATTGCAAAAGTGGCTAGAAATGGCCATACCGCAATTGCGAGCCTCTGGCCGCTTTTGTGATGCCGTGAATGCGGGCTAGCCACCGCAATTGCGATGAAACCTGAAGTATAAATGGGCTGTTTTTGGGGATGTTTGACATTCAGACACAATTTTGTACGACCTAGGGGATTTGACTTGGATTCAACTTATAGCTTTGAGCTAAGTTGCGCGGACTATTCACTTCCGATGTTGCACCCGTGTCGGATTCTCCAAAAAATTACTACTTTTGGAGAATCCGACACGCACCCAATTGACATTTTTGAAGAGTCTGAGCAACATAGACTTTGAAGTTACGTTTCTACACTTATCCTAGCAATTACACATGTTTCCTGCTAAATTTGGGTATTTAAATCATGAAATTGAATGTAGAAATTGGGGATTTTGGGTGTAATCCCTAGAAACACCAAATCGGGGATTTGAACATTGAATTGACGTCGGATTAGAAATCTAATCATAGATTTGTACTCGTGGAGCTATGGGTAACTTGAGAACGTAATTTATTTTGGTGTTTGACCATGGAGCTCGGGATTGACTTTTTGGGTTGACTTTGACTTCAACCTAGTCTAAAAATAGGAGAATTGACATCAATGTATTCGTCTAGCATCGTTGAGTATTCTTTGGAATAACTCGAGCTCGTGTGGTTGATTTGGAGCATGGGAAAGCAGTTCGAGAAGGTTAAAGTTACTTCAGACCGAGGTAAGTTAAGACTTTAACCTCAATGAAGAAATTTTCCCAAATTGATACGGTGTTACATATACTATATATATGGGGGTACCATATATATGAGGTGACAAATATATGCGGATACCAGGGTTATAATTGCTATACGGGATATAGAGTGTTAACATACATGCTTTATATGTTCTTTCCTGTGCCATGACTACTTTAAGCATCCATTCATGCTAGTATAATGTTATAGGCATCATATCTATGCTAGTTTAACATTATGAGCTATATGTATGTCGGATTACATGCGTATCTATAGTTATGTACTGTTTGTATGCTTTATAATTGCATAGCTGATTTCACACCTAGATTTGACTATGGCACGTGAGTTGTCTGTGTGGATTATGTTATCGCAATGTACACACAGGATTGTTAGCGCTGGGAGCGCCAGTGTTGAGTAAAAGTTGACTCTTTATCATACATACTTAATTTCTGACTCGTAAGTAGTGCATATCTTAATATGTTGTATCTGTGCATATTTTAATATGATGTATTTGTGCATATCTTAATATGATGTATTTGTGCATATCTTAATATGATGTATTGCACTTGTTATTTAAGTGAGTATTTTCAGACAAACTCTCGCTACCGTGTTGAGGGAGGTTGATAATACTTACTGAGTACGTGTTGGTGTACTCATACTACACTTGTTGCACTTTGTGCAGATATTGATCCGTGCACCAGTAGAGCTGAGTGAGCCAGGGGCTGATTGAAGACTATCGTGGTGAGCTGCTTGATCCTATTAGCAGCACCTTGGAGTCCCTGTTCTACACTCCATATTATTATTGTTTTTATTCCAGACAGTATTTCTATGTTGAGTCAGATGTATTATTCTATTATCCTAGAGGCTCAAGACTTGTATCACCAAATTCTGAGGGTTGTAATGGTTTTCCACATTGTACTGGTTCTAGACTTATATTCTTATGATGTTTTACTGCTTTTAGACTTATTCAAGTCTCCTAAATATCATGTTGAGCTGTTAATACTTTTCGGGTTCACCTAACGGGTTGGGATTAGGTGCCATTTAAGCAAATCGGGTTAGTGACAGATGGAAAGACAATGGTATCAACCACGAGAACCATTGTTGTGTCCATATATAGCTGATAAGACTTGGCCAATACTAAGGCAATATCCACATCCTATACAGTAAACATGCAAAAAATAACTTCAACCTTGATGGATCTTATTGAGTACATATTGAGCTTTGGTTACTTTCTCCCTTTCTATCTCTTTTTTCCAGAAGTAGACGCCCCCAATGATCTACCCGAGTGGTGGTATTTTAGATTCTTTATGCTAAAAAATTTCCCAGCCTGTCACCATTACAGCCTACATTCTGTTTATCCATCCCCTTATTTAACAAGTCTAGCACAACCCCTTCTCCAATCAAAGGAGCTTTTGTTTTCTTTGAACCATCATTAAAAGCTTCAATTTCTTTGAACATTTCAACTAATATTCAATAATTCAACAATGATACCACAAACTCAACAAGGTAGCACTAGGATAGAGAAAACTTATGGCTGACATTTTTGTTTTAATTTTTATGGACTTTATTTCCTTCAAAACATCAAAAATAAATTTGTTCCTCAAAATTTATTTTATGTTAAATGGTTAAGGTTTGATGACATATATTAATATGCAATGTAGTAAACAAAAAACGAAATCCTATCAAGCATCAAAGATTCTGAATTCTTGCATTTGTTAATGTTTCTTCTAACCTTTTTATCTTTCTCATTTTAACTCTCTCTCTCTCTCTCTCTGCACAATTTTTAAATAGATGCACCTACCAGTAAAAGTTGATTTTGACAGAAAAGTAGTATTCCTAAAAGCTACAAGTGTAGAAACTGCCAACACCTTTCAGAACTTTAAGTGCATAACACAATTAAAACATGTCCTTTACTGATATATGTATGTATGTATTTGTTTACTGAAAGAGAAAATAACTATAAATATGAGAACTGGAATTGAAGCAATTGCAATTAAGAGATATATGAAGTAAAAACCATGCCAATTGTGTCAAACAGTCATCTATGCAAAGATGCAATTTTAATTTTTAAAATTAGATTTAGATACTAGTTTTCTTATACTAATTTCTAATTTCCTACTCTTTATGAGCTATGATCAATATTTTTTATCCATTTTTTTGATGAAAAAAAAACCTGAGGTGATATGTTGTGCATAAATAACCAAACCGATAAATGAGAAACAACTCTTAAAGGCACTAATACATAAGTTTTCTGAGATGAGGCATGTACACAATCATACAGGCACAAAAAATTAATTCGAATTCTAGTGATGGGAGCATGTACAAGCTGAGAACTGTATCTTTCTACAGTGCAATAAGTTTATATGTGGAAGTGGTCGAAGTTCAAAAATGATATATATAATTGAGATAGAGATGATACCACACATGCTAAAACTAATGCACAAGCAAAGAGCGCTCCCCCGAAGCCCTCCTGCAAACCAACAGCCACAGCTAGAGCAGTTACAGTTGCTGAATGGGATGATGGCATTCCACCAGATCCAACAAGTTGCTTAAAATCCCATCGTCTTTCCTTGTACCTGTAAGTAATCCTTTTTCACTTCCACTTTTTGAAGTTTAACTAAATCATGTAATCCACTTGTAAGATAAGCAGATAAAAGTAAGCAGAAATGTGGATATACCTTTGAAATGCCAATGATAATGAAAAATACCCATGTAACGGTTCCTTCTTTTGAGCCAAATACACACACGGACAGACAATTTGAGTATTTGTAATACTGGTTTTAAACAAAACTAACTGTTTGGTCTAGGAAAATCGTATTTCATCAAAAGACAGAAAGTAGATAATTGCAGAGCAGATTCAGTCCGGCTTGGGCCGTTTGGTGCCCTATCTTATCAAACTTTGTCAAGTCCCTAACACTCTACTTTAGCGTGACTGCCCTATTCCTACGATGGAGATATCTATTTTAGAGACAATGTTCCCGAAGTGGGGCAACTCCACCTATGTGAGTCCGTTCACATTGCCGGTCCCAAGCCCGGATAAAGGAGGAGGGTTGCCAATGGTCAATTGGAAACAACCTCTACATCTTACCCTCCCCATACCTCACTTGTGAGATTACATTGGGTTTGTTGTTGTTGTTGTGTTCCCGAAGTGGGTGTGATCTATTATATTATACATATTCTAATATTTTTTTCACATATATATACAAAGTCCAAATTAAAAGCAGGTTACGTTGAACCAGGTGCGAATGGAAAGATCCTCATGTGAATGCGGGATAAGGTCCTAAAGCATTTAATATAATAAGCTTACAATCTGAATCAGAGTTTAAAGACCAAATAGTAGCAAACATATTTCCAGACAATGCAGACCAATTCTATTATTGAATCCAAATCACACACAACAACAACAACAACAACAACAACAATATACTCAGTATAATCCCACAAACGGAGTCTGGGGAGGGTAGTATGTACGCAGAACTTACGTCGGGTAGACACACACATATATAGAATAATAAAATAGGGGAGGGGAGGGAATAGATACCAAGAAGTGAAGAACTTGGTGGATTGGGCGAGAGCAAAGGTAATGAGAGCAGACATAAGGGGATAATTTGTGAAAATTGAAGATGACCCCGTCCTTTTTGTTGTACCCGTCGTCGTCATCTTATCCATTTTCCCTCTAATCTATCTAACTCCAATATTCAGATGGAGAAGCAACAACGATGGATCCAGGTCTTGTCTTTGTTTGTGAGGAAAATTGAAGAGAGGTCTTTTGGGGGTTGCCAAAATGAAGAAGCCAACCACATGGTTTGATCATCATAGTCGTACGATTTTGCACCAATTTGAACCAAGTTTGTTCCAATCCAATCTATAGAATTGAAGGGTAGGTAAGTAAAACAACGTAAGAGGAAAACACACAAAAGAACAACTCAGTAAAGAGTAATTTTAGTCCTCAATTTGTGACTTTGGGACATTTGATGTGTTGGTCAGACCGCAGACGTGACATTGAATGTGGAAGTGTCCCAATTTGAACAGTCACGCCACTTGGTCGGTCGCCATATGTTGTGTCTTGGCTTTCTAGATTTTATTTTTAATTACAAGGGAAGGGGAAATGGGTGATTAACACACCAACAAAGTAATAGTTCAGGCAGCGACCAAGTGAGCGACTATAATCCTACAATGTGACTTTCTAGATTATTACTTCCTTCGTTCCGAAAAAATTATCTTTATCTGATTACGAGGGTCAAACTAAAATGTTTGGTGTGAATTCAAACATAGAATTTTTAATTTTTTAAAAATAAAATTAACATATTTAGAAATTATATAAAACATATAGTTAACAATTCAAAATATTACTATCCAAATAGTAACTAAGACAATCTTTTTAGGATGGAGGAAGTACTTATTTATCTATTTCATTTTATGTGAATTTTTTAAACATAATTTTTTTAATTTTTTTATGAAAAAACTTATTTTTTAAGTATGACATTTGTTAGGCCGTAAAATTATGTCATTAAAAGTAAACTAAAAAGTTTACGATTAAATTATCTCTAAATATAAAAATGTCTTTTTTTCTAAATGTGGATAGTACATTTAATTAATTACAGAAATATATTATTATCCGTGAATCAGCACAAACTGTCCAGAATTTTCATCAAAGGGATTTGAGAAAATCTGGAAAAAAAATTCATACAAATATTGAACCTCTTTGACCATTGATCTAGTCACATTCTTTATTCAAGGACTTCATGTATACATAGTATATTTATTTTTTTTAAATGTATAGAGATAGTTAACTTTACATCGACAAAACTTCAGTTGAACCCCTTGGACTAAGGTATCCGTCTTGAGAGAGGGTTGGGATCTAAGAGTCTCGTCAGACAACAATGTCATGTAGTTGGGACTTAGATCTTTGCTACAAAAGCAATAGAATGCCTTCAATGTTGGAACATAACTTTAGATGAAAAGTATCATATGTCACAAGTTCTATTATGTCAAACTATTAAGAAAATAAAGTAGATGCAGAACTACCTGAATTCATTACAATAATGATTTTTTCAAGTCTTGTGGTTATCGATAGTACTAAACTAAGACGTATGAATTAAAGAATATGTTACTCTCCCCTTTCCAACAATGAGATATTGTGACTCACCTTTACAACTCTGAGAAATTGTGAAAAAAATCATACACTAGATTAGGGACCATGGCCCTATTTATAATAGAACATAATTTCTTTATTTCTTGTATAGGGAAAAATTCTTATATTGCTGGGCGAATTACATCAGGACATGTGACAGGTGGCGATGAGTCAGATCCAACTCAGTTTTTGGTGCTACCGGTTGAGCATGAGCAGCACTTGAGGGCATTAAAGGGGCGCAAGGTACCGAAAGTCGGGAAAGTCAGGTGAACAGTTTGAATTCCAACGGGTGACTGTTACCAGTCCGATTCCACATCTTCCAAAGAAGCATTAATGGCATTTATGGAGACACTAGTTGTCCAAATTATTACAACATTCATTCTCTTATATTAATAAGGGCATATATCGTGGGGTGTGTACCCGTGAGCTCAAGTATAAATAGGACATAATAACTCATTGTAAATCATCATATGCAAGTTATTACAATACACTTATCAATATTATTCTTTGTCTCAATCCTAGTGCTTTCATATTAGTCAGAAGTACTAATCGGAAGCTTTGCCGAGAAGCATCTAGTAGGCTCAGGCTAATTATCTCTTAACTTTATCTTATTATTACTTATTTGCATCGTATATTAGCTAACATCTTTGATAAATCAGTCACTTGAGATCCACGTGTCCTTGACCACTTGTATAAATTCAACTATACTATTTTACGGGTAAACAATTTGGCACCCATTGTGGGGCATGGGCAATTGTGGTGTCACAAGACCCCTTCTTCACTAATCTAATCTTTTATTTTAGTCTTATTTTTGTTTAGAACAAAAAGATGACAAGAATGGAAGAACTTGGAGGCAACCGCAATGCCGGGGATAATATCGACAATATCCCAATCTGACCAGATGGCCTACCGGTAGCAGGCCAGGTATTAGAGGATCCGACGGTTGCAGACGGATCCACCTCCAGAGGTGGACAGACCTAAGAGAAGGATGTTCCCAACGATGAGACGCCAGAGGGAGTTATGCAAACCCTAAGGGCACAGAATGCCGCAATGAGCGGACAATAGGAAAACCTGATCATTTTTTCTCTGAGTTTGTGTCCAACAACACTGGTAGCACACCAACGACAACAACAACACCACCAGCGAATGCCCCAGGTGCTGCAAGGAACAATCAGAATAGGACAAGACTCGATGACACAACAGGAAGTGAAACCGTTCCTTAAAATCCATTCTAGGAGCAGGTTTTGAAATTCATAAAAGGCATGATAAACAAAGTGGATACCAACGCGAATATTACAACTGCTTATGTGCTTATGTATTTTCATGTGTCCATCTGAACTCGTGATTGGTTCCACATTCTGGACACCAACTTAAAAGAAAAACACAAAAAAATACCAAACTAAACTAAACTGTACTTCTTCTTAAAGGTTGATTTGCTATAATGGACACTCTCGATAGCCAAAGTGCAACATCACCAGTTATTAATTTGGTTAGTGATGAAGAGACTGAGGAGACGTTTAGGGCAAAAATCTGCAAGGTTGATGCAAGGATTGACTTGGCTAGAGCTAAAATGAAAGAGGTTGATGAAATTCTATAGTTTGTGGGAAACACCAATACCAAAACCTCTCTAAAAAGGTCAAGAAAATGGTCGATGATTACGTCCCACATTTCAAAACACCAAATCAAGAAGTAGAGTTGCCTGCAACGGATCCTATCCCATATAGAGAATCAAGTAGGGTACCTGAGGGAGTCACCACAACTAGCAATGAAGTTGTCAACCACTACGGTGCGCCACAAGGGCCTCCCCGTACATCATTTCCTATGTGGTGGGCCATTTTCTTCAAAGCTCACAATTCACTTTTCAGAGTTGCACCTATCCTCCCAACTTGTAAATCCATATATGCCCACAAGAGATGCATATTCTACAGGTATCAGCTCGTTCACACTACATATGAGTGTGTGGCCTTCAAAAGAAGAGTTATCAGATTGATTGATGAGAAAATCATTCGTAATCTGTGGGCCCCACATTCCGTACTGGTCTACGACTCCATCATGACTGGTGAATGAATCATCATGGAAACCCAAATTTGGCGTTACGACTTCACAGCCTGTGAAGACTCTTACACAGACATCTTCTCCATTTTAGCCCGCACCGGCAAGGTCTGCCCAATCAAATCCAATTGGAAACTCTCTGTCATCACTTCAAAGAGGAAGGTTTGCTTATACCATTCAGGAGCACTAGGGCATGACATTGAGGAATGTGAAGCCTTCAAGTTTGAGGTGGAGCATTTCGTCAACACCGATAAGATTTGGGGTTTTCTAACCCGCCGCTACTGAGAAAGCCACTGGGAGAATGTGTGGTCGTAAGGACGATGATCTGCCATGGCTTCAAGGAGGAGTCATATTTTGGGTAGTTTAGCCGTCCCCCTTTATATTTCAATCAAAATGAAGTGTTACAGTTTAAAATTAAGGTTTTTAATTTATTCCCAAAATTTGTTTACAATTTTAGGATTAGCTGTGTAATACTCAATAATCCTCGGATCTCTTCAAGTTTCGACGTAATTACAACTGTAAACAATGAAATAGACTTTTGTACATAAGTGGGTAATGTTGATTCATAAAAGAAGAATAATAAAAAAGAGTAAAAAAAGGAGATTTTGGTCGAATAATTGTGAAAGAATGAAGGGATTGAGTGATGGAAGAGGGTCTGGTCGATTTTGATCTGAGAACATAAAATGAAATAATGGACACAAGACTCCTTTTTTGGCCTTGTATAGGCCCGTGTATGCACGTGACAATTTCTAACTTATTTCATTCACCAGGTTATTACTTGAAGGGGGAACTAACTGAAAAAGTAAGTCTAGGGATAATAATTATTAGCAAGTGTACCATGATTATATTTATCATATTTAGTGTTATGTAATTATGGTAGAATTATGATCCATTGTTGTATAAGGATTCAACATTGTACACCTATATATATATATATATATATATATATATATATATATATATAATGAGAAAGGCTCCCTAAGGGAGATTAATACAATCTTACATGGTATCAAGAGCCAAAATTCTACTCCTACCCTAAACCCCTAAATCGGCCGCCCTTCCCCTTCTGTTTTTACGGCACCAAACTGACCATATACCACCGGTATACCACCAATATACACCTCGTATACAACAAATGACCTCCACGGCCTAGTACACCTCTGATATATCACCAATATACGATCCTCTTCTCTCTAATAAATCTCCAACATGCCATATACTACTGATATACAGCTTCTCGAAGCCGATATACACCTTATATACTGCTGAAACTGCCCGTATACAACCTCTCTAAAATAGATATACACCTCGTACACGGCCAATTCTGCCTCCCATCCACGTCAGCCACTCCGCGAACCCCCCCATCCCCCAAATAGTTTTTTTCTAGCAGAACCTATGGCGGACACCACCCTTGGTAGATTTTCTGGTAGCAGTGGGCACACATAGCTGGCATGGGCCTCCACCAGCTCCTCAAAGCCTGCCACCCACATGTCCAATTGGCTGCTTCATCGGCCCAGCAGCCTAGGCTTAACACCGTTGGGCCTCAGCCATCAGGCCCTAATTCCTGCAACCCAACAGTCTGGGCGCACCAACAACAGGCCACAGCATTCCGACCCACTCTCCTGGAGCCCAGCAGTCCGCTCCATGCCTTCCTCAATCCAGTTTGGGATAAACTTTCAGTACGTTGACTCATCGAAAGCCCGATAATGCGTGGTTAGATGACTTTTCGCACTTTATATGGATTTACCCTCTAAAGTTCAAGTCGGAAGTCTATACCAAGTTTCCTGAGTTTCATAACTTTATCAAAACACAATTTGAGAAATTCAGAAAATCATTCCAATATGATAACGGTCGTGAGTTTAATAATTCCGCGTTTCATAATTTTTGCACCAATAATGGCATGGTCTTCTGTTTCTCTTGTCCCCACATCTCACCCCAAAACGGAAAAGCCGAATGAATCATCCGTACTATCAACAACATGGTTTGTACCTTTCTTTTCCATGCCTCTCTCCTTCACCGTTCTGGGTTTATGCAGTCAAAATGGTAGAATATATCCTTAATATTTTACCTAGCATTACTCTTCACAACAAAACCCCCACCGAAATTCTCTACCGTCGGATCCCCTCATATGACCACCTTAGAATTTTTGGCTACATGTGCTACTCGAACCTTACCTCCACTGTCCCTCATAAATTAGCACCTCGTACCACCCCGTGTGTCTTTGTAGGCATTCCTTCTAATCATAGGGGCTATATGTGTTATAACTTGTCCACTCATAAAATTCACGTCTCTCACCATGTCACGTTTGTCGAGACCACATTCACATTTTTGAACATCCAAAAATTCTGAAAACGGGACAATACCTTCCTTGACGAGTCCGACATCTTCCCCGTCATCCTCAGGTAACTGTGCCAATCAAACACCACCAAATTAAATATGTCACCCACTGCTACATCACCGTCGATTGCCACCACCGCTGGCAATCGGCCCCCCATCTCTGTACCTTCACCCACTGCCACCACTACAGGGTCACCTTAGGTATCTCTACCGTCTTTTTGGTCTCTGTCTTCGTCACCGCCGATTGGCACCACCACCGGCAATCAGCCCCCAATCTTTGTACCTTCACTGATCCCTCCCCATCACTGTAACGTCTCCACATCACCACCCTCATGCCACATCCACTCCAACCACCGACAACCTACCTCGCAGCCCCGGTTTATCACCGACTAACCTGAAATCTGATCCCTTCCCACCTCCAACAAAATACCCCACACTCACATCCTCAGCTGACCTCGATTCACTGACACCAACAACAGAACCCCTCACAGCCACTACACTTGTCATCGACCCACCCGAATCACCGACACCACCACATAGATCAATCACCAGTTAACCACCCTACCCCAAATCTCTATTTTGCACACCGTCACTACACCAAACCAGTATACACACCAGAATAGTTCACCCGACCTGACAACCCGTAACCATACCCAAACAACCTCACACCATATGGAAACTTGTGCCCAACACGAGATTTTCAAACCCAGAGTCCAATTTAACATGTCTACCCAAACTATTTTCCCAATTCCCAAAAACCCAAAATTAGCCAAATTAGACATGAATTGGAATACGGTCATGTGTGAGGAGTTTATGCGTTAATAAAATAACATACTTGGGATTTGGTTCCTCGACCAGAGTGGGTGAATGTGATTCGCTGCATGTGGCTTTTTCGTCACAAGTACAGAGACAATGGTGACCTATAAAGATATAAGGCAAGACTTGTGGCAAATGGTACTAATCAGCAGGCGGGCATTGATTGTGGTGAGACATTCATTCTGGTTGTTAAACCGGCCACTATTCGTACAGTCATGAGCATCACTATAGGTAAGCATTGTCCGATTCATAAACTTGATGTAAAAAATGCCTATCTACATGCGGATTTAAAAGAAACTGTCTACATGCACCAGCCACCCGCTTTTGTCCTTTCTGCCGCCCCTCAATTTGTATGTCATCTCCGTAAGTAACTTTATGGTCTGAAACAGGCCCCTCGAGCGTGGTATAATCGCTTTGCACAATACATTATGAAAATTGGGTTTACATGCATCAAGTGTGATAATTCTCTATTTACTTTCCATAAAGGCAGTAACACTTCTTATTTATTGTTATATGTGGATGATATTGTTCTTAGTACTTCTTCCGATGTGTTGAAAAATGAGATAATTGCACTGCTCAAAACCGAATTTGCTATGACTGACTTAGGGAAGTTGAGCTATTTTTTGGGGATTTCAGTGACTAGATCTGCAGATACTATATTTCTTTGTCAGCGTAAGTATGCAGAGGAGATTGTGTACAAGGCTAAAATGGTAAATGGCAAGATCACGTCTACTCCAGTTGACTCTAAATCAAAGCTCCGTGCTTTGAATGGTAATCCAGTATCAGATCTCACTCTATACAGGAGTCTTGCTGGAGCACTAAAATACCTTACTTTCACCAGACCTGATATTGCTTATGATGTTCAGCAAGTATGCTTATTCATACATGCCCCCAGGGAGCCTCATTTTACTGCCCTTAAATGTATCATTCGATATGTTAAGGGCACACTTGATTATGAATTGCATCTCTACCCCTCATCACCGACCAGGTTGTTATCATACACATATGCTGATTGGGAATGTTGTCCGGACACGCGATGATCCACCTCAGGCTATTGTGTGTTCTTAGGGGATAACCTCATTTCTTGATCAGCCAAGAGACAAGCCACATTATTTCGTTCGAGTGCAGAAGCAGAGTACAGAGGTAATGCTAATGTTGTTGCTGAGATCGAAACCTTCTTTTGGAGCTTCAGTGTCCTCTCCGTAAGACGTCTTTGGTCTATTTTGATAACATATCCGCTATATATCTGTCTCATAATTCGGTTCAGCATCAGTGAACCAAACACATTGAGATGGACATCCACTTTGTTCGTGAGAAGGTTGCTCTCGGTCATGTAAAAGTATTGCACGTGCCTTCTTCATATCAGTATGCAGATATATTCACAAAGGGTCTTCCTAGACTTCAGATCCAGTCTTAGCGTCCGGCCTCCTCCCGCTCCGACTGGAGGGGGGTGTATTAGCAAGTGTACCATGTTTATATTTATCATATTTAGTGTTATGTAATTATGATAGAATTAAGATCCCTTGTTGTATAAGCATTCCACATTTTACACCTATATATATTTTATATTAATGAGAAAGGCTCCCCAAGGTAGATTAATACAATCTTACAATAAGACCCCCACAGTGTTCAGGTGTGTAACTAGTAATTTCACTATAATTCAGGTATGTTTTTATGCCTTATCGCTTTTATTATTATTGGTTTAATTCACTCTATCAACTTCAATAAATTTGTTGGATCCATCCACTCTTTAGACCAAAGTTTTTAGAAATCAAGGAGATGAGCTGAACAATTTCAAAAATAGTCAAGTGGACGGTGGTTTATTGGTGGTGTACGATTCCAATGATAGTGAATTACCGATAGTTTACTTTACCATTATTTTGTTTTTCCGATCATTGAAGATAGAGTTTTTATGGTGGTGAATAGTGGTGTGCTCACTCTAGCTTGAGAAAAAAAAAAGATGCAAAGAAAGAAAGAACTGAAGGTGATGGTAATCAGTGGTTTGAGGGATGAAATATTTGGTCTCGAGGTAGTGCATATACACTATTAATTTGTATAACATTGTATGTATACTACCTTAGTACACTTGAAAAGCATGTACCATGTGTATATGCATTCATATACACTATTATACATTTTAATCGTAGGTTAGATCAGTCTATGCAATTCTTTGAGATTTTTTTTGCAGCTTTTGATATTTTTGGCGTATTGAGAAGCAGATACAAAGTGAAAAAAACATAATAGGGTGAAAGTGGGAAATTTTCTTGATGGAACGTTGAAACTTTGGGATTTCTTTCTCAATCGTCACTATAAAATGGACTTCAAAAGGTTGGATAGTTGGATTAATGGTCTTCTATGACAAACTCGATCTCCAATTTTTAGATGTATTTGAAAGAGAAATTTTGATTTCTAAGTTTTTTGAAAAGAATTAATTATGTAAAAGATTTGATGATGATAGCATTTTGCGAGTTCAGTGGGCTAGAGTTTCACTTATGAAAGTTATAAATTTCAGCACTGAAACGTCTCAAAAATCCATAGATTGACGTAACTGACACCTGACATTGTGCTTGTACCGAGCAAACCAACCAGTACAATATACCTCAACCACGTGCATTAAATCCAAAATAATTCATTTTCCATATCATGCATGAAACGTTAAATCGACTCATTTGGTCATGAAAATTTAAATCTCAAAGTATTCAACAAATTCTATTTCAAATCATTTAGCTCTAAAAATATATGTACCAATGATAATAAATCATTCTATACAAATAGCACTTCAATGCAATATTTATCAAAAATAAATTTGAAATCCTTATATAAATCACATTTAATGCCACAACTTTTCAAAAAACTTAGTAGATTTAATTTCAAATATCATTTTAACAATTAGCTTAGAAGCATAATTTTCATTTTAACATTTTATTTATAAACTAAATGATACTTTATATGCAACATGATTTACAACATATGTCAAATTCGCATTGTTCACCCACACAAACACACACTCGTATTCATAAACAATTTTTATGTCACTTCAATTTACACGTTTAGAGAAAACGCATTTAAAAGCAAAAAGAATAAGCCTTAAATTATCTCACTTTCGTTGCAATACCAAATGTAAGCTCCAAATTCTTCTCCAACGTTGTCCTTAACACATCACAACGTACAAAAGTATTGTCAGTTTATGTCAATACGTGTTCATTTCAACATTTAGGGCTCAACCAAATTATACAAGTGTCGCAGTAATTGGACTTCATTAATCCATTTCTTGAAGTTTAACACGTCATTAAAACTATCAAGATTACTAGATAGTTCAATTCCATTCCTAAGTTACTATTTATCATTCCTACCAACCGCTCCATCTAATTCACAAGATCATCTTTAGGGTTCATCCAAGAACTCCATCAAACTATTATTTCTCGCAAAAGATATAGATTAACCCTTAAACTATACACAATTTTCATATCACACTCAAACTATTAAGGCGACCTATTACCCCCTGATCATCTAAAAAGTAAATTTAATATCATTCTAAAGGCGGATGTGGCGAAAAAAATTATAATTCAAAAAATAGGCAAGTGAAGAAGTCAAAATTAAAGTAAAAAATATTTTTTAAATAATAGAAAACTATTTGCAATTCCTTTTTCTTCATTTCACCCTCTACCCCTCACCCCCTTCTCCTCCACCTTCACGCCAACCCTACCCCCAACCCCCTAAACCCTTCTTCTTCATTTCACCACCACTACCATCCCCCTCCCCCACCCTCCCTTCTCCTCCACCTACCAAATGCATATGCAGGGCCGTTCCTATACTTTTAAGGGTCCGGTGCGAAAAATAAAAAGAAGCCCTTTTTTATTTACATGAAAAATTAAAATTAACTAATTAATTAATATTAAAAAAAAGAAAAAAAACTTTGTTTTTTATTTAAAGAGGGGGGAGGAGGGGTGACTGTTTGGACTTGGGCCGACTAGTTGAGACTTGGAGTCAAATATGATTTTGTGTTTTAAAAAAAAAAAAATTACTGCTCATTGGATTCGAACACACAACTTCTCAATAGAGAAGAACTTTTGAAGGGAGCCCTCAACCAATAGGCTACAACTCTCACTGATAAGATTGGAGGCATTTTTAATACATATCTTAATATTTGAAACCAATAAAAGAAAATTGAAAATTCTGGAGTGGAGCCCCGCCGGCCGGGGGGCCCTGTGCGGCGGCGGCGCCTTGACCGTCCTTGCGCCGCCTTGACCGCCCCAAGGACGGCTCTGTGTGTATGCCTCGGGCAAAAAATACTCAGAATAATGAAGAGAAGGGTAAGAAGTAAGAAGAGGGGTGGTGGAGTCATTCAAAGTGGAAGACTCACTTTGGTGCTAATTTCTTCCTTTTAGATTTGCTTCATGTTCTTTAAAAGATATAATTTTAGTAACCCTACCCCAAACCCTTCTTCTTCTTCATTTTTCCATCATAGCCTTCATCGTTTTACTTGCAAACTAATTTTGACTTACAAATCACCAACCAGCAAAAATCAGATTCCAAATTGGTAACCCAACAACATATTTGACTATTCATTGAGCTTTGAATTGAAGCTTCAATGGTAGGTTAGATCTGAAACTATAATGGTGGTGCTTCTAGTGAAATGAAATTGATGGTGATGGTGGTGGTGGTGGTGGCGGCGGATATGGTGTTTCCGGTGAGATGGGGTGGTGGGGTGGTTTATTGATGAAGAAATATAATAATTAGAGGATTTTAAAATTTTAATTAGGAATTAATTAGTATGAATATAATTAACAAAAGAAAATCAAATAAATAAAGAAAAGAAAAAAAATATATAATTAAAAATTAGAGGATTTCTGATGTGGCACTGACGTGACGCTAATGTGAGGTGACAGTGCGTAATAGATTACCTTAATAGTTTGAGTATGATATCGAAATTTTGGGTATAGTTTAGGGTGCAATCTATGTCTTTGATCTATTATTTCTACTTCGAGTCATATTTTATGTACTTATTTATACGCAATATATGAAGATTGAGTAGTGAGATTACCTTTAATGACAAATTTTTAAAATATCCTTCATTGGGTGTTCTTGAATTTTTTTTTCAAAATTTGAAACAAATCTAGCAAATTTTCATCATTAAAACTAATGTTATTGATTTATATTAAACACAAAAGGATGATACCAACTTACCTTGGTTGAATATTGTGAAGTCTTGTTTTGCTTCAGCTCCAAAATTGTAAAGCCTTATTTTCACGAGACGCTGAAACACCTAATGAGCCACTAACCCTTAGGCAGACTTCTTCAAAATATTATCCATTTCAACAAACTTAAAGCGAATTGACCATTTTGTGAAAGAAAGAATCAAGTCTAGAAAGCGAAAGTAAGTCTGAAAATATTTAATCAAGGAAAGTAGTTTAAATGTGCGAAGTAATATAAATGAGGAATATGATACAAGTGTTTCAAATAGATAATGAAACCAAAACCTGCCCAAATCCCAACTCACGGTAATCATGGAACACCTACAAAGTTTTCAAACTACAACACTGATTTAAGTCCAACAATGAAAGTAAAATGTAATATGGAAAGATATACTCTACCACAAATAGGTGGTTGCTCGACTAGACACCGTTGAGAGATAGTCACGAAGATGACCAAGAAATGCCTGATGTGCCATGAAAAGTTAAACCTGCAACCAAACTGTAGGTGTATGAGTCTCACTAGACTCGTAGGATACTGACCATATCACTTTTGACCAGTCTAATCGTATATTTACGACCTAATCATCATTAATTACGGACTAAGCCGAAAGAAAACTACGTGAAATCTTTATCCAGAAAAAAAACTTATGTATATACATACCCATACCAAGGCCGACAAGGCCATACAAGACCACTATCCACAGGACACCTGTCTACAAGCCTCTAAGAGTAGCAACATCAAAGGTCGAGACAGGGCCCCGCCATACCCATATATACAAGCCAAAATGTTCCGTACCAAAATAAGACCAACACTCCGAACAAGGAGAGTGCTCCAAAAATCTGTTGGATCCGCAATCAACTAACGTTAACCGTCACCCTGCCTATGTGAACATGCGGGCATGAAACGCAGTGTCCCCCGACAAAAGGGACGTCAGTACGACTGATGTATTGAGTATGTCAGGCATGAACAATAATATAACAGGGATATAACAACAACTGAAACAGAAACAACTGACCAACAGTAAATGTCTCTGAGGGCCCTAATACATATGCCTAAATGTTATGCACAATGCAGTATACTTATATATCGGCCTCATCGGACATCTTCCTTACCATAACAGCCTCTGTGGGCACCATACCATGTAATGATTAATGAATGTATGCATAATGCAAATGCGGTATACTAATGTCCACACATGAATTCTATCCATAACCGCCACACAGGCATTCGATTATATCATATAAGCCACACATGCTTCAATATTATCATATCGTCTTGGCCACACATGCATCCATTTTGACTACACATGCTCGATATGTGGCCTCTTAGGGCTCTTTTGTGATAGTTTGTACCAGCTGCAGGTAGTGTGCGTATATATCGCCTTTCCTTTTCCCCATATCCCCTATAAATACAATATTTACCATATAGTAATGTGCATAACACAAATGGGTCCAGGGTAATATATGAATATAATGCAAATGAAAATGCATGGATGGTAACATAATATTCCAATCTCAACGGATGACATAATACTTTTAACCTTCGGCTAACATTGGGAACATCAACATCTTTTCTGTATGCCTCAATAAGGACTTAGAAACATATTTAGACATGCTTTTAACATAGGAATCAGTAACATGAATATTCTTAACCACTAGGAGTAGAATAAATTATGGAGCAATATCACGGTTATATTTCGTTACATGAAACATGCCAAAAAAATAATAATTTTGCTTTAACATACCTCGATTCTACCTTCTAATTACTGGAAACGATTTAAAAGAATTGAGTGAATTTTTGAAGTTGCACTCGTCAGTTAATAAAGAAGAAAAGAAAAACGAATTGCAGCAACTTATTGTTGCTTTGCACAAGAACAAAAATATGTTTATATGCCCATATACAAATTCTCCCAAAGTTAAGAACATGCAATAAATGTTGTCTACCCCACCGGCTGGCTGGTGATGCATATGAGTGTGTATATAGATATTCACTTAATTTGGAAGAAACAAAAATAGTGATAATCTTTTAATAACTACAAGTGGGTATGACAATATTTTGCCACCTATCTCTTAGTGGTGTTGGAAATGTAATATTTTGACACATATGACTTGCTATAACATACCCCCATAATTTATACTTATTCTTAAATGTACTACTTTGATACAATAAACATAATATTTTCTTAATTAACAATTTCTAAAATTTTAATAATATTATCAATAAGTAATACATATTCTCTAACATTAAAACATATACGAATATTTTATAAAGATTCAGACATTGACAAAAATCATAAATTATAATTTTTTTTCAATCTAATATCAAGAGTATAAATTTTTGTACTATTAATTCTCATAACGGTAAAAATATAACTTTCTTTTCTTATGAGAAAATAATTTCTATTAAAATAAATCACATTTTTAAATTTCCTCATGTCATATAAAATTTAAAGTGTATCGAAAAAGTAGTATTATTAATAAGTATATAAAATTCTATTTATAAAACTTTTTACAAAAGTATTTCACTTAAAAGAAAATATCATATCAAAATAATATTTAATGGTTTCAAGGTTGTCGAATATACGGGGTCTTAGAGTAACACTGTTATAAACTCTCCAAGTTCTTCTCAACTTACTGTGTAACCTAATGAAAAAAAAGGTGGGGGATGTTACATCAATAATAGGTCCTTACTGACTCATACGACTTGACCAAATAATAAATAATAATAAAACCTCAAAACTGTGAAGAGTAACTCTATCCCAATCGTCTTACAAATAATCAACAATAATAAAACCTCGAAACTACGAAGGGTAACTCTGGTCCAACTGTCTTACCATTCCGGCTATGAAGGATGGCTTTGTCCCGACGTCTCTCGTTGAGTCTCATCGAGATGCGAAGAGTGACTCTGGCCCAATCATCTTATACACCTGAAGACCCCAGATATGAATCATAACAACATCATAAAACATCATATATAACTATATCAAGGCCAAAACTCACCATAGAATAATATGACAGTTAAGCCAATATAATCAACTATCATTAGTGTCAACGCTTAATTTAAAACATAAAAGTTCACTTAAATAAGACAACTACTAATAAACCATAAGGGCATAAGGGATGTACATAATTTCCCAAATGCTCGATCAATAAATAACAATAATTCACTATCTCAATAAAATGAATCTCAGCGGAGGAGTCCCCAACTTAACTCAATAAATCCCCATGGATATCCCAAATATTTCACAACTTTATGTTGACTTTCTAAATAGCCCAATTTAGGTAAAACAATCCCGTATTCTAATGTTAAACTATATTATATTAAGAGTTTTCACAACAAATTCTCATTAATTATTTCACGCTAAGTTAACAGAAACAAGTAAGTACTAGTTCAAGTCTCCCTACCTCACAACCGGCGAAATACTACGACTAAGCACTTGCCAAAGTTCACAGACAGAGCCTTTGATAGTCCCAACTCTCAGGCTTGATAACGCCGAAATTCCCAAAGAATTACGATCAAGAAGTAACCAAAGTCGATCAAGAAGATCTCAAGTCGCTCCATACTATCCAATATATGAAAGAGCGCGCGAAATTAGGTTAGGATATATATTTTTATTAATTCCAAAAAAGTCAAAGTCAACAATCAAAGTGAAAAGTCAACAAACCCAAACCCAAGTCAAGATTTCGATGACCCAATCTCCTACAAGCACACCATTTCAAAAATCAAGTCAATCCGAGTTCATTAACATCTCCAAACGTCCATTTGATTCTCACTTAAAGGTGTTCTTGAGTTCATGAACAACCTCAACCCAAAATAAAAAAATAAAAATTAAGATTCCATGGATGAAACACCACCAAATTTGAGTACATACTCCATGAGTTAATAATCTCCAAAGGAAAATCTTCAATTCATTTCCTAGAAGAAAATTGTCTTTTCAAGTTAGGGTTCAAAATTCACTTTTATTCAACCAAATCATGAAATTGATGGAGGAAATGAGGTTAGATTGATGTTATAAACCATGTATAATAAGTAAAATAAACTCAAACCACTATCTTAAATTCATATTAGTTGGTAGGATAATCTCCAACTCCGACTTTGGTATCAGAGCTCTAGCTCAAATTTTCACAAAAAAATGTTGATGTCCGTGTTCCTGTTACACATCCCCATGTGCTTCAACGGGTTGTAAAATGTAATTCACAAGTTGTAACTCAAGATTCATATTTTGTTTTGTGCCAAATACCTTTCAGTAAAATATTCATAACCTCTTGTACCAAAACTCAAATTAATAAATAATTTAATGCATTGAAAACTAAACTCAAGGGGATACAACTTTCATTTTTTGCACTTTTTCGTATACATTATAGAATGAGCGCTATTCTTGTTTGAAGTTAGGTATGGTATACGCTCATTTGAAACTTTAGTCCGTCAAGGCACCCCTTGGATTATTAAATCAATTCCCAAAGTTTATATGGGTCACAAATGATAATATGAGCCTAACAGAACCTTTCAATTATCAAATAGAGCACATTTTCTTAATACGACCTCAACATCTCAAATAATATTATATCAAAATTTTCAAAATAAGTTCTTCACCAAAAGTGAACCAAACGACGTTCGATTGCAAGTCAAAAATAATATAGCAGAGCATTTGAAGCTTATGACACGCGAAACAGAGTATTAGTTCTAAAAATTGACCTAGCAGATCATTAAAAAAATGCTTCCAAGAATGGTCCCAAAGTGTAAGGAAATGTTTGGCCAGACTTTAGTGTCTTATATATACCCCCAGGATCTTTCACAGGCTTTTTTACATTGCAGAAAGGTCTGTGCGTGAGGGCGAGACAATTTTCTTTGCCTTGGGTTCTTTTGCTATACATCCTTCAGTAAAAATATTCATAACTTGTAGGTATATCCAAATGATGAATGGTCTAAAGCGTTGAAAATTAAACTTCAAAAGCTTTCGTTTGAACTTAGGACTCGTATTTGCTTGTTTTTATCTTTAGCTTTTGCATAGTTTCCAACTTGCCTTAGCCTTAAGATTCTCATCAAATGCTAAATCACGCTAAAGATATCTTTTATACTTAAAAAATATTTGGATCCAAATAAATGAGGTGCTTCAAACCAAAACCTTTCTCAAGTTCTTTCGGGCTTGCGCTCACAATAAACACCTTTTGTTTTGTCTCAGGCCTACTCTCGTGGCCTCTCTCATCCACACCATCAACTCCCAGGATGCCTCGCTATGTGCTTCTTGACACGAGGCATGGCACAAGACATCCTGTGAAGTTGACCCTGTTCCTTGTTGTTCCGTTTTCAAAATTTCAAGTTATGATCCTTATTTGCGAACTTCTATACACTTTCAAATCATAGTGTAATAATTTTATACCATTCCACTATATTATTCTCATATGTGAGTCCCATTGACACACAAAATAAAATAATTATCAATGGCTGAATCTCTTATTAGGCTTTAAACATTTCTAAATATTCTGGCGTGCTACTTGGAGTTTCGCATATATGGAGTTTTTGAAAACACACTATTTTGTAGTTTTACTTGTAAAAATGAATGTACCATATGAAATTTTTTGCAGTGCTACATGGAGCTTTTACGTGTTTTAAGTAAGGATCTTTTAATCTAAATTTTATTTTCATATTAAAAATGGCTAAAATTTAATTAGCTTTGAGACAATTTAATTGATTAGCGAATAAAAAGGGGGCTATTGATCCATTTTTTCTCTTTTTTATAAATGTTTTACTATTAACCAAAAGACAGGGATGTAACATCTCGTACGTTTGAATTTTTTTTCAAACCGTTATATTTGCTTTGATATGTATTTTTCTTTAAGTGAAATCTTTTAGTAATAATTTTATAAGTTTGATTTTTATATAGATATTTTATTACTATTTTCGAATACGCCTTAGATTTTATATATGACATGAAAAAATTTGTAAATGAGATTTTATTTATTATGAGGATAGAAATTATTTTTTCATAAAAAAAAGTTTATCTTTTTTCGTTTTGAGAATTTATAGCTCTTGATATTACATTGAAAAAAATTAGAATCTAATAAAATATATTTTCTGAATATTTTAATCCTTATGAGATATTAGTACATATTTAACTTTTATAAAATATTAAAATGACTAAATGTGTAATAATGAAGATGAGTACTTTATATATATATATATATGACTTCCACGTAGTTGCTATGTGGCATTACATTAGCCCTCCATATAATTGTCATCACTATATATATATATATATATATATAAAATAATCTTGTATGACTTCCACGTAGTTGCTATGTGGCATTACATTAGCCCTCCATATATTGTCATCACTTTCCCATTGCCAACATTATAGTAGGATATATATATATATACATATAGGAAGACCTCTCTTTTGTTGAACGTTTCATAAGCAATAGTGTGTTGTAACCTTTTTCTTAAAAATTTCTAACGTAAGCAGCAAACATATGTTCTTTTCCTTCTTTCAAGTTCTTTGAAGAATAACAAAATGTTACTTTCTTCCATCCTTATTCTTACGAAGTTTGGTAGCTCTTCAAAAGATTTATTTTACATAGATCTTGGTTCAAAGAGTTCTAAAGATCGTAGTAAGTGGAAGACTACTTCGTAGCTAAGTGAAGTGATGGGAAATTTTTAAAAAGGCAATCAAGATTAAATGTTTTGTCGTAGTCGTTCGAAGGCCGAATCGAGGTAGGTTAAGGCTAATATTTCCTTCTTTTGGCATGATTCGAATAGAAATTTACGTTCCTCCAAAATGACTCTCTTCTTGAAGTTAGAAGTGTTAATATCTTTCGTTCTATTGAAATGTTATTGAACCTTGTTTGGCCCTTGTCTGGAGTGTTTTTTCTGCATTTTATATTATCTCTCAATCTGTGTTATTCTATGCTCCTTATTGATTCCACAACAGCTTATATACAGAGTTACATAACGATAGACGGAGGGTAACGACTTTTATGTCACTCCAGCCATGTTCATAACATATATATATATGTGTGTGTGTGTGTGTGTGTGTGTGTGTGTGTGTGTGTGTGTGTGTATTTATTTTATGACACCGAGTTGCGCTATAGTTGGTCAGGTACGACACTTATATGTGCACACCACTGCAATTCGGTACTATAACACCAAGTCCTATTATGGCTCGGTACGATAATACCGAGTCCCATTTAGGGTCGGGTACGATATGATATTGACATTTCCCCAAAGTGTTATGCATTTTCATACACTCACAGTGGTTTCCCGAGGTTCAGTTTGTTTTTTACACACACTCGCACTTCTTATTGTCTTTACTTATGTTCATATGCCTTACATATTCAGTACATTGTTCGTACTGACATTCATTTGTTGATGGCGACGTTCATTTGTTGATGGCGCTGCACTTTATGCCCGCAGGTTCAGTTAGATGACTTGATGAGCCTCTTTGGTAGGGTCACTGTTCAGATTGAGTTGGAGCACTCCTCTTCTTTCGGAGTTGTTGTTTGAGTTTTGGGTATGGATTTAAGTATATATTACGGGTATGGGGGACCCTGTTATGACCTTATGATGTTTATCTACTCTTAGAGTCTTGTAGACAGTTGTCATGTGTGTCGAAGTCATGTATGGCCTTGCCGACCTCTCTATCAGTCAATTGATATGTATTATGACCTTGTCGTTTCTTCTGATTTTATGGCTTATTACGTGGTGTTCGACTTATGTGAGTTATTTTGAGGCTTTGGTGGCCCAAATATATGTGTATCTGGGGCACGGATGAGGCGTGGTACGCTCGAGCCGTTAGGCACCCCGCACCTCTCAAGGTTGGGGTGTGACAAGGGAAAATGCCTAAAATACATATCAATCTTTGTCCAAATTTGTTGTAACACACTTAATCTTTATGGGGTCATATTACCCCTGGATATATTTTTAAAGCATTTTTTGACATTTATCAAGTGAGTTGGATAATAATTTAAACACGTGTTGAACAAAAGATCAACAAACAAAAGAGTCCGGTCATTTTCACTCTTCGAACAAAATAAAAAATTAGAATTTTTTCCTACACTCCCTTCTTTTGAAATTTGATCTTTTGAATCACTATATTCTTTCATAATCGAGTCTTCACTTGAATTTTTCAGATAAATGTCAAAGAAACGCTTTAAAAATATATTCAGGGTAATAGGACCACCGTAAAGATTAAGTGTGTTATAGCAAGTTCGGGCAAAGATTGGAGTGTATTTTAAGCATATTCCCCCATAAGACAAGCTTGTCCGCTTAATTATTATGGGCACGATATCTATATTAAGAAGTAGATATTAAGAAGTGTGAAATGGCACCAGATAACCATTTTTGGACCGATATTTAAGTCTGTCTTAACATTTGCCAATTATTTAAGTCTTACAATAGACCCTTGTAGTCCGGTTCTTCCTCGGATCTCGCGCATAGCGGGAGCTTAGTGCACCAGACTGTCCTTTTTATTTATTAATCGGGAAGATATTGCTTCTTTTCCCCGCTTCTTCAAACTTCAGGACAATGTGTCCTCAAGTTCAACACTTTATGATACTATGTCTTGAAGTAAACTTTAGGATTTCAACTTTACTTTATGATCATAAAGTTTAATTTTTCAATTCAAATTTTAAGACACTATGTATTGAAGTTCGAATTGTGTAGTTCAAACTTTAGGATTGTATCAAGAAATTCAATTGTTGTGATTCCAAATTTATGCCATTTAGGAAGAAAATAATAATGAGAATGCGAAAGAAGTACTAGTAGTAGCGACCAATTTGATTTTTTAATGATTTGGTGAATAAAATGATGCGTACGTCCATGAAATTGTGTCCTTACATTTGAATTTCATAATTCAAGCTTTAATTTGTACTTCTGTAAGAATAAAGTGACAGTTTATATGATTCGAGCATCATGCTTCGTTGCGAGATGAAAATCCTTGTTGATGTGGATATTAAGAGAAGAAGAGCATAATAAGCGACAATGAGAAGAAGAAGAGAAGCAACAATGGATTTTTTAAGTGTAGACTAGATTTCAAATAATTTGTAAATCCTTTGTTAAAACTTAAACAACTGCCCAAACAATGGTTATTGGTGCACTATGTCCTTTTGCTTCTTAATAGGTAGAAATATTGTCTACTAATCACTTTTAGACCTTAGCCTTGAAAAATCACCATTGTGATGAAGTTCAAATTCACAGATGAAACTTGCAATATCTTAATATTTCATCTGTAGAATTTAAGACTTTATGACAGTGGAAAAAGAGTAATTATTTGTCTCCATGAATTTTCAATTATGGGGGATAAAAAGTACTAGTTATTTGTTGCAATGAAGTTTCAATCGTGAATTTGAAACACCCGAAAAGTGGTCAGTGGAGGCTTTTCTGCCAACTAAAACCCGCATCAAATAGATCCTCTGTGCTATTTGATTTGGGCCCCCAAATCCCTTTGTCTTCTCCGGTGCCGAAACCAGTTAAGCACAAAGTGCATGACAAATAAGTATTGGTGTATTAAGCTGAGAAGAAGCGATGCTTCTGAGGAGCCCACATTGATATGTATAAAACTCTTGGTAAGCATCGACTCATATACCGTGCTTGCATATCTAACTACATTAAAACCGGCTTAGTAAACGACGCACTCCAGGTGTTCGACAAAATGACTCAGTCAGATTGCAGAGTTTTCAGCATTGATTACAACAGAATTATTGGTGTTTTGATTCGTAACTCCCATTTCGATTTGGCAGTACGCTACTATAATGAAATGAAGCCAGTCGGGTTCTCTTTGAATCCATTGACATTCTCGAAATTCATTTGTGGTGTATGTAAAGTTAGGAATTTTGATCTTATTCATATGCTCCTAAATGATATGGATAGGGTTGGGATAGTCCCCGATTTTTGGGCTTATAATATGTATTTAAATATTTTGTGCAGTGAAAATTTGGTGGATATTGCGTTGGAGTTGCTTAGAATAATGGGAGAGAACCCGATGTAGTGAGTCATACCATTGTTATTAGTGGACTGTAGGATTGGACGGTTCGATAATGCTGTTGAAATGTGGCATACAATGATTAGGAAAGGTTTAATTCCTGACAGTAAGGCTTGTAGAGCTCTTGTTTTCGGGCTGTGTGGGAGTGGTAAGGTGGATTTGGCTTATGAGCCAACTTTGGGTATTCTAAGGGGTCAAGTCAAATTCAACACGGAAATATACAATGCACTGATAAATGGGTTTTGTCGAGCTGGTAGGATTGACAAAGCACAAGCAATTAAGGCATTTATGAGGAGAAACGGGTGTGAATCAGATTTGGTTACTTATAATGTGTTCTTGAATTATTGTTGTAACGAGCTTATGTTGGAAGAGGCGGAGAAGT
Organism: Anisodus acutangulus; assembly: GCA_029783415.1. Taxonomy (NCBI): domain Eukaryota; kingdom Viridiplantae; phylum Streptophyta; class Magnoliopsida; order Solanales; family Solanaceae; genus Anisodus; species Anisodus acutangulus. Next base: position 13,067,729 of record CM056493.1, on the reverse strand, counting down.
TGATAGAGAAGATGGAAGGAAACGGGTTGGAACCTGATGGTTACAGCTATAACCATTTTCTTAGAGGTCTCTGCAAAGCGAATAGATTAGATAAGGCTTATAAGCTAATGATCGACAAGATGGAGGCCAAAGGCTTGGTAGATGTTGTATCTTACAATACTATTATTAGAGCAGTCTGCAAGACAGACCACAGTAAGAAGGCATACAATCTCTTCGGTGAGATGGAGCGAAAAGGAATTGCTCCTGATGTTGTAACTTTTACAGTTCTTATAGAAGCTTTACTAAAAGAAGGCAAGTCTAGTGTAGCCAAGGCACTTTAATGATCAGATGATGCAAGGGTCTTTTTCCTGATCGTGTACTGTACACTTCTATTATAGATTACCTGTGCAAGAAAGGTGAAATAGGGACGGCTCAGAGCATTTTCGATGATATGGTGAAAAAGGGTGTTGCTCCTGATGTTATTTCGTATAATGCAATAATCAGCGGATTTTGCAAGGCTTCTAGAGTAACTGAAGCACCGAGTCTTTATGAAGATATGCAAGCTAGAGGTTTGAATCCGGATGAAATCACCTTCAACTTGATTATTGGAGGTCTCATACAGGAGAAGAACCTCTCAGTGGCTTGTGCAATTTGGGATCATATGATGGAGAAAGGTTTTACGCTTGACAGAGATTTATCTAAGACTCTTATTAATGCAATCAACTCATAGGCTGGACGGTATCAGGAAAGGTTTGTATCTCTGAACACCCATCTGGTTATATCTTTTTCCATGTTTCTGATGGAACACCTGTGTGGTAACATCTTTTTGTATGTTTCTGATATTCATTTGCATATCGGGCAATTGTATTTGTTTGTCAAATAAAGAATAATCTATATATTTCTGCATCATCTAAAATATTAATTTGAATAGTTGAGATTGAAAGATCTGTCCTGGAAAATAGAAATATTTCTGCTTCAAACAAACAAATATCATGGAACTTATGATTGTCTTTTAACTTTTTTCTATTTGAAGATGGTTTAATTGGAAGTTGGAATTTCAGATTGACTTGCTTTGAATCCTTCTCATAGAGAAATATCTATGGGATCTGCAACTCTTGGAACTCATTATTTTAGACCTGTCCTGCTCAAGGAAATGTCAAAGTAACCAAGGTTTGTGTGCTTCTTTTCTGGAATTTTTTTTATTGGCCTGCAACATTGTCAACGATTAAAAGCATAAGACAAAAGAAAGAACATATCATTTTCGTTTCTTGTTTCCTTCGCTCTCCCTCCCTCCTTTCTCTCTCTCTCTCACACACACACACACACATTCTGTTCGATTGGAGGCTTGGAATGTTGAAAATCTTTTGTATTTGTTGTGCAACAACAAGGAACTAAAAGTGGAACCCATCTGGTTATATCTTTTACAAGAGTTTCACTCTGTTAAAAATGTCGAAAATGTTGTTGACACAGACCTTACTCTTTTTCCCTCGCAGCTCAAATGAAAAGAAAGTCGTGAAAGGAAAGAATAATTTGTCAAATTCAACACGGAAATATACAATGCACTGATAAATGGGTTTTGTCGAGCTGGTAGGATTGACAAAGCACAAGCAATTAAGACATTTATGAGGAGAAATGGGTGTGAACCAGATTTGGTTACTTATACTGTGTTCTTGAATTATTGTTGTAACGGGCTTATGTTGGAAGAGGCAGAGAAGTTGATAGAGAAGATGGAAGGAAACGGGTTGGAACCTGATGGTTACAGATATAACCAGCTTCTTAGAGGTCTCTGCAAAGCGAATAGATTAGAAAAGGCTTATAAGCTGATGATCGACAAGATGGAGGTCAAAGGCTTGGTAGATGTTGTATCTTACAATACTATTATTAGAGCATTCTGCAAGACAGACCACTGTAAGAAGGCATACAATCTCTTCAATGAGATGGAGCGAAAAGGAATTGCTCCTGATGTTGTAACTTTTACAATTCTTATAGAAGCTTTACTAAAAGAAGGCAAGTCTAGTGTAGCCAAGGCACTTTATGATCAGATGATCAGCAAGGACCTTTTTCCTGATCGTGTACTGTACACTTCTATTATAGATTACCTGTGTAAGACAGGTGAAATAGGGAAGGGTCAGAGCATTTTCCATGGTATGGTGGAACAGGGTGTTGCTCCTGACGTTATCTCGTAATGCACTAATCAGCGGATTTTGCAAGGCTTCTAGAGTAACTGAAGCACCGAGTCTTTATGAAGATATGCAAGTTAGAGGTTTGTATCCGGATGAAATCACCTTCAAATTGATTATTGGAGGTCTCATACAGGAGAAGAACCTCTCAGTGGCTTGGGGCAATTTGGGATCAGATGATGGAGATGGGTTTTACTCTTGACAGAGATTTATCTGAGACTCTTATTAGTGCAATCAACTCATAGGCTGGACGGTATCAGGAATGGTTTGTATCTCTGAACACCCATCTGGTTATATCTTTTTCACACACAGATTCTGTTCGATCGGAGGCTTGGAATGTTGAAAATTTTCTTTATTTGTGAGAAAATATGGGAGAAAATATTATTATTGAATTGTTGTATCTACATGATTACACTGAGCTCTATATATAGACACTCCATTACAATTATTTTTCCGGTAGGATACTATATATGAAATCCTATTTATATTCCACATTACAATCATTTTCCTAGTAAGATACTATATATGAAATTCTCTTCATATTCTAACACTCCTCCTCAAGCTGGTGCATACAAGTCATATGTATTGAGCTTGTTACACATGTAATTAATACGAGGATCAGTGAGGGACTTGGTGAAAATATCTACAAGCTGATCACTCGACTTCTCAAATTTTGTAACAATATCACCGGAGAGTCTCTTTTCTCTGACAAAGTGACAGTTAATCGTTGGATTTGACGCGCTAGCCGGAGCTGGCACTTCGAGCGGCACGTGAGTGGGTATTTGTCGGAGTCGCTGACTAAGGTTTGGTCGGAAGAGACTGATCTACCTTGTGGTGGTGTTGGAATTTGTGCAACACTACCCGAAAGTAATTTTGTAGCGGACAACTATGTTGTCACCGAAGATATTGCACGGTGATTGGTTTGCTTTTTTGGAAATTGTTGAAAATTTGCACAATAATTAGTCTCTCATTAGCTTGAACCTGATCTATGTTGTGGTGGTGTCGGATTCTGCACAACACCACTGGATAGAGATGTGACTAGCAATCACCAGAAAAATTATGCGCGGTGGTGATATTTGTTTTTTCAAATCTTCGTTGGAATATTGCACAACAGATACTTTCTTACTAATGCTCTGGAAGAAAAGGACGCAAAACAATCGCCGGAATTGAGACACGGGGCTGTGATGATATTTTATGGGTAGGATCGGAATGATGGCACGAGCTTACGGGACGCAAAACAGTCAAATGTACATAATTAAGTACAATTCAGATGGTAGCATTGAAAGATTAAAGGTCATATTAGTTGTTCTTGGCAATCATCAAGTTGAAGGGATTGATTATAATGAGACATTCGCCCCAGTAGCAAAAATGGTGACAGCTCGAGCTTTTCTGACTATTGCTGCATTAAAGAATTGGGAGTTACATCAGATGGATGTACATAATGCCTTTCTTCACGGCGATTTAGACGAAGATGTGTATATGAAACTTCCTCCACGCTTTAGCTCTATTGATTCAAATTTGGATTGTCGCTTGCGTAAGTCATTGTATGGTTTGCGACAGGCACCTCAATGTTGGTTTGCAAAACTCATGATAGATTTAAAGGGGCATGGTTTTCTTCAATCATATTCCGATTATTCCCTATTTACTTACACTAAAGGGCATGTACACATTAATGTACTAGTGTATGTTGATGATTTGGTAATTTCTGGTAATGATTCCGCTGCGGTGACGTGTTTTAAATTCTATTTGAGCAAATATTTTTTATATGAAGGATCTTGGTGTGCTTAAATATTTTCTTGGCATTGATGTGGCTAGAAGCTCTTCAGGGTTGCTCTTATGTCAAAGGAAATATGCTCTTGATATTATTTCAGAGGCTGGATTGTTGGGCTAGAAGCCGACTTCCTTTCCAATTAAACAAAATCATCAGTTAGCGCGTGCCACAAGGCTTTATCTTTCGGATCCTGAGCCCTATAGACGTTTTCTTGGGTGTCTCATTTATTTGGCGGTTACCCGTCCTGACTTGGCATACTCGGTTCATGTCATATCGTAATTCATGCACAAATCAAGACAGGAACATTGGGATGCTGCATTACGAGTTGTTCGCTATTTAAAAAAATCTCCGGGTCAAGTATTCTATTGCGCTCAGACATTGAGTTGTCTTTGACATGTTGGTATGACTCGGATTGGGCAACCTGCCCTCTTACCAGGCGGTCTCTCACTAGTTGGTTTGTATTTTTGGGGCATTCGCCAATTTCATGGAAAACTAAGAAGCAACATAATGTAGCTCGCTCTTCCGCCGAGGCCAAATATCGTTTTATGGCTTCTATTACTTGTGAACTTAAATGGTTGAAGGGTCTACTTTTGAGTTGGGAGTTCATCATCCAAAGTCGATTCCTCTATTCTGTGATAGTCTTTGCATATAGCGCAGAATCTGGTATTTCATGAACGCACAAAACACATTGAAGTTGACTGACATTTCGTGTGAGACGCCATCCAGGAAGGTCTTATTGCTCCGTCTTATGTACCAACGACGGTTCAATTGGCAGACATTTTTACCAAGGCTTTGGGAAAGAAGCAATTTGATTTTCTTCTTGACAAGTTGGGCATTTTAGACTTACATGCTCCAACTTGAGGGGGTGTTACGATATTATGTGATATTTATCCCTTGATTCTAGGATAGAATATATGGGTGCTTGCTTTGATATAGGAAATCATTTTCTAAATATGTTTTGTGTTTCCCAAATTATTGTCGTGTATCAGGGGGCAATTTTAGGCAACTCTGATTTTGCCTCTTGTATATATATCACGTTAAATCAATAAGAAAAGGAACCCAACCTCATTTTATCAATTACGTCTTAAAAATTAACAAACCTTTGTAACAAACCAATGGGTTTAACCAAGACCACCCTATTTATTTTTTTAATGAAGTATATTTTCATTCATAAACATGACCATGACCAAATTGGTCGTATACAAAGGTATACCAAAAAGTAAAGAATCTACAAAATATGTTTCTCTACAAAATCCTCGCAATCATCTAATACAATAAGGGACTTTCTGTGTACATCAAAAGAAAATTAGGGAACAAAGATTATTCTTCAACTGAGAGAAACTCGACTCTATTCCTTCAAAAGCTCTCCTATTTATCTCTCTTCAAATTACCCATATTAGCGCAAGAGGGACCATATTTCAGGGCCTTCATCTCTTCATCCTTCTCCTGCTCTTTCAACTGAACGTTAACTCTTTCATAGTCTTTGGCATTAAGGAGTGCCCAAATCACCTGAACATATCCCACCATAATCTTATGATAAGCCCGCAATGAAGAAGAAAATGATCCACGTCCTTGCCCGCCTCCTTATACATGTAACACCTTATTGGTAAGTGGCTGGTAGAATTTTCTAACAATCAGCACACAAGAATTTTGATAGGAACAACCCCGACATCCTACTAGCAACGGATTAATCACTAGAAATACTCTTACCTTTGATTTAAAAAAGCACACATGGTAAATATTATAAAAACGGTGCTAAACTGACCAAGAATTCAAATGTCGGGGCTATGCCACCTAATTAAAAATGGCTGACCAGAAGTATCAAAAGCAGTGCACTGTTATGATCAATCCTTTCACAAGTAATCATTTTGGGGATGACGGAAAGCATGTGGTAGAATGCAGCAGGTAGTGATTGTGTAATACTCGGTTAAATTGCACATGGGGACGAGCAAATCATCTTGGTTGAGGTGTTGATATTACACACTTACAAAATTTGAGGACAAACCAATAAACATTAATGGAGAAGAAATGGTGTATCTAACTCTCATTGTCAAGGCTAAATTGAAAGAGTCCATTAAAACTTGCTGAAACCTGGAAGCTCTTAACAGCATGACTTATTTTCTGTCGCGAACATTTGTACCGTTAACATGTTTACTCAATAGTTTAGTTCTCAGATGTAGTTTAAAGTGTTTGTTTCCTTTATCTAAAACTACAAAAAAGAAAATCTTCCTGACTTGATAATAGCTTCTGAGTCCTCTAAACACTATTGCATTATATTCACCATTTTATACGCAGATCCAGCTTGTTGTTCACGTTCTTTGAATATTTTTTTTCATTATTCAAATGTATCAGCATGAAAGACCAAGGAATTATGTATTTCCCTTGAGAGTTTAGATTTGCTTTGTTTTATTTAAACATTACTGGGAACTGATTTTTGCACTCCTTTTTTATACTCGGCCTTCAGCCACTTGACTGGTTGGAGAGGGGCGTTCAGCCACTTTTGGGAACTGATTTTCGCACTCCTTTTTATACTCTGGGGAACTGATTTTTGCACTCCATATTCACAGAAAACCCAAGTACTTAACTACTTATTATTGATTAAAAAAGGTACTTAACTACTTATTACATGCTTAGAAAATGTCCAGTGTAAATTTTTTTAAAGGAGAATGATGGGAATATAACCAGTCCCACCTATCACATGCACTTCGTGCCAATTCCATTCCCTGCCGTCCTCTGGCAGTCTCCCCCAAAAAGTTTATATGCAATTCTCCTCTTTAATGAATAATTAGTTCATTCACCTTTCGTTGTTGATTCAACTACAGCGTCATTACTCAAAGAGTAGGCATGCATGGCTATAACGTCAAGCTTGCCACTATTTAGCTCGTCTTCGTTCATGCTTCGGTCAATCACATCAAAACAATCTTTTGAACAAATTATAAATTAGCAGCTATGCTTCTCGAGTTTGTAGTGGTAAATCGAGATTTGATAAATTTACTCATACCCAGGAGGATATTTTGTTTTTCCAATTTCTCATTCTATAATTTTGATAGATTAAGAAAAAGTAAATGAACTATCTGACGGTTATTTAAGAATGTTTTTCACACTTCGGGGATGCCGCAACAGAGAAGAGGGAAACTGATAAGTTCAATGGAGGAAGCAATAACAACAACATACCCAGTGAAATCCCACAATATGTGTTTGAATGGGATAGAATGTACGCAGATCTTACATTTACCTTGATAGGTAGAGCGGCTGTTTCCGAAAGACCCTCGGCTCAAGACAAAACACAAGTCTAAGTAAAGTAAGACAAACAAGGTGAGTCATGATAACAAATTCTGAAAGAGAAAAAGAAGCAATAATAATGCAAGTAAATAAGACAAACAAAATACACATAGTATCATAAATCAAACGACAAGTGACTATACGACAATACTGTGCCTACTAGTATGATAGGCTAAGCGAGCCTACAATAATAATATTACAACTAACAGTTTGTAAGCGTATGCAGAACTACGCTGGGCTACCTACTACCCTACTACCCTAATACGTGTCCTCCATAACCCCCTATCTAAGGTCATGTCCTCAGTGAGTTGCACTTGCGTCATGTCCCGTCTAATCATCTCTCCCCAATACTTCATCGGCCTACCTCTACCCCTCATGTACCCGTCCATAGTCAACCTCTCACACCTCCGCACTGGGCATCTGTGTCTCATCTGCACGTGCCCGAACCATTTCAACCTCGTTTCCCGTATCTTATCCTCCACCAAGGTCACTCCCACTCTGTCTCTGATATCATCATTTCTAATTTTATCCTTCCTTGTATGCCCACACATCCATCTTAGCATCCTCATCTCCGCAACTTTCATCTTTTGGGTCTGCGAAGTCTTGACCGACCAACACTCCGCCCCATACAACAAAGTCGATCTAACCACCACCCTATACAACTTGCCTTTAAGTTTTGGTGGCACTTTTTTATCACACTAGACTCCTGATGCAAGCCTCCATTTCATCCACCCTACCCCAATACGATGTGTGACATCGTCATCAATTTTTTCATTCCCTTGGATAATAGACCCGAGGTACTTGAAGCTCCCTTTCTTTGGAATGACTTGAGTACCAAGCCTCACCTCCACGTCTGTCTCAAGGTCGCTCCCGTTACTGTACTTGCACTCCAAGTATTTTGTCTTAGTCCTACTCAGCCTGAACCCTTTAGACTCCAGAGTTTGTCTCCAAACCTCCAGCTTAGCGTTCACTCTGCTGCGAGTCTCATCAATCGGGACTATGTCGTCTGCGAATAACATACAACATGACATCTCTCCTTGGATTTGCCGAGTCAGGACATTCATCACCAATGCAAATAGGAATGGGCTAAGAGTTGATCCCTGGTGAAGCCCTATCATCACTGGGAAGAACTCTGAGTCTCCTCCTACTGTTCGTACCCTGGTCTTGGCTTCATCATACATATCCTTGATTGTCCTAGTATATGCTCCAGGTACACTTTTAACCTCCAAGCATCTCCATAGAACCTCCCTAGGGACTTTGTCGTATGCCTCTCGAGGTCGATGAAAACCATGTGTAGGTCTCTCTTCCTCTCCCTGTACTGCTCCACTAACATTCTAATAAAATGAATGACTTTTGTAGTCGAACGCCCCGGCATGAATCCAAACTGATTCTCGGAGATAGACACGCATCTTCTCACCCCATCTCTACGACTTTTTCTCAAACTTTCATAGTGTGACTTAGCAGCTTGATACCCTTATAGTTATTGCAACTCTAGATATATCACCTTTGTTTTTGTACAAAGAAATCATTGTACTCCACCTTCATAAATCGGGCATCTTCGCCGTCTTAAAAATGACGGTAAACAACTCAGTCATCTACTTCAAACCTGCCTACTTGCGCTCTTCCAAAAGTCAACTGAGATCTCGTCAGGCCCGGTCGTTCATCCCGTGCGCATCTTGCAAACAACACCCTTAACCTCCTCAACCTTAATGCTTCCACAATATCATTTGGGATAGAAATTGTGCAGAAAATAGGACTTTCCAAGGACCTACCATTTCTTATCCAACTAGAGAAGAATACCTTGAAAATCTTATGGATTATTGAGAGGTTGTTGGAAAGAGAACTGATGTGGGTTGAGAAAAAAATTGAAAGAGAGACGAAATTACCATAGTTTTCTATTGCCAAATCATTTTGGGCTACAAGTGCCAATACCGATTGGCCAAGCGGCTCACAATAGGTCTTGCAAGTTGTATATAAGTGTCAATTCCCCATGTTTTTTCCCTTCATTTGTCTTTTCCTTTCTAAGTTTGGTAAATTAATTAGCAGATAGTGAGCCCAGCAAACATCGATAGAGAAACTATTGACAGCACCTGGGAAACATCTCTATCATCCTCTCTTGGCATAATTTACGACAAAGACCTTTCTTTCCTTAGCAAACGACCAAAAAAACTAGACTTCAACCTCGAGAGAAACTAATGAAAGCAGCAGGGCAACAAAAACAAACTACAAAATCTTCATTCAGACCAAGCCAGGATTTCATTCTCCATCAACAATTTGTTTGGAAGCTATATCTGATGACGCTGATGGAGCAGATCATTTAGAAAATTACAAACATTTGATACTCTGGAAATTGTTAGAGAATGCAACACTCCTTCAAAGAAATGACAATGGATCTCAAAATTGCGATATAGTTACTCTTCCATAGCATCTCCACCTTCAATCGCCTCTACCATTTCTCTCAATGGTATAATCTTTGTAAGAAGAATTTCTGTAAGCACAATTCAACTAACAACATTAGTAAAGTCCAGGCTCAACGCGAAGCATATTACAGAAACTAACTTGTATATTTTAACACGGTATTTCTCATTTATATTGGACGCTGACAAGTACGAGAATACTAACCAGTCTTTTTGGGGAATGAGTAACCCTTCTGTGGATAGGTCCGGGGATTAGGCGACATATGATTCCTTAAGTACTCCGTGTGACCCTAACAAATCAGCATAGGAGTTGAAATACTAGCAAAATAGAACAAGGATTCATGTATAATAAGATGAAAATTGTCACTGATTGCTAAAATGAGATTAGACCTTTGTTATCACACAGATATCAACATTGCTTCCACTACCAAGATCATTGAACACTCCAGACAATATGGCCTCCGCTACTAGCTTTATCCCTTCATCTTTCTGCATCAAAATTCCATCTCAACATTTAATAATTTACAATGTACATGAGGCCAAATTCAGTGGACTAAGCGTAAGTGTAGCAAATGAACTTACACTTAACCCTTCCCGGTATTTTGACTCAAAGATAGCCATAGCTGCAAGGGAACCAGAGCCCATTGTAGCATATGGCAGAGTATCAGTTGATCCATGTGGATAAATCTGAGAACAGGCCATTAACCAGCAACATTCAGGAATTTTACAATGGAAAATAATAATAATACACTAAGGTGAATCGTATACAAGACCACTCACAGTATGCAGATGTGGCCCTGTGACATCAACCCCACCAAGGACCAAAGCAGCTGAGACGTGTCCCTGGTAGCTGGTTAGGAGTACATAGTTAAGCCTCTGTATGACCAAATTTAACTGCATGCAAAGATGTTATTCTACCACGAAGCAACATTAAAATATATGCTCACCTGAAAAGATGAGACTTCAAAAGAGTGAGAGCTGTCACAACCCTGGATTCACGACCAGTGTGATACCTATGAAGCTTCAGCTGGGAACTGACCATGTCTACAGAATAGCAGTTGCTACTTAAGGTATGTGAGAGGAAGTAGGATTTGGAAGTTGAAAAATGTTATTATTGCAAACAGAAATACATGAGTATCAAACTCAAAGTACCAGTTACTGCCTCAGTATCAGCAGCTGTCCCTGCTCCACAGCAGTATATGTTAGGGGCCATGTAATGAATCTTCTCACAGTTCTTATCAGCAACAATGGGTCCTTCAGTGGCTCGTGTGTCTGCTCCAAGAATGACACCATCCTGGAATACAAAAGATATTCTTAAGCTGTTAAATAAGAATCACTTGCAAACATGCAGCAATCAGGGATATAATTGTTTTGACGGGATACTCCTAAAGGCCACATTTTCCTCAAAAGATTTAATGATGTTTATTAAACGTAGCTTCCTGAGTCTGCTGATCCCTCATGCAACAACAACCCATGGATATTCAATAAGACAGGCACTCATTAAAGCAACATCACCCATAAACTAAAAAAATGAAGATGCAGGTATATCTAAGATACCGTAAAAAGGAGAAAAAGAAAGAAAAACATGTAAGAATGGCAAAGGCTTTTTGACAAATACCATTCATCAATGCAGTTAGCTATGTATATGGTTCTTAATTTCATTTATGGAAGATAGCCTCAAGCTAGTAGTTGTTGCCTCTATCACTAAAGACCGAGGGCAGTGGCTTTGTTGTGGTTGTAATTGCAAAGTGATGCTAGTTTTGGAGGGTTCTTGTTCCTGCGGCCGAGAGAGGTCAAACCATGCCCTTCTTTACTCACCTCTTTATCTGTAAAATCACCTTTCCCTTTGATGATAAGGTAAGCTCTAGAATTAGCGGATAGCCCAATCCTTTCTTTCCTTGAAGTTAGCATGGAGTGGAACTACTTCTGCCGCAAATTCAAACTAAACTAAATGCTTGGCAGGGGGATTTAGGAGGTCTTTGCAAGTATGTTTATGATATCGATAAAACGAGGTTCATCTTATTTTTTATCGAGCTACTCATAAAATATTCCAACTGGAAAAAAATAATAGTGGAACAAAGTTAAGAAGGTAAGTACACTAGTTATAAACATTAGGTACAAACATACTTTGATTCTTGATGGCTCTGCTTTTCACAACATCCATGTCATGACCAGATTCTAATAACAAACCCCATATCTGAGTTGTCACAGATGAAAAGAGGAAAGCTCTCCCTACTTTCTTGTTTTTCCCCAAATTAACAAACTTCTTTCTCTATTTTACCTTCCACGTCACGTTTTATCTATGTATTCTCCATGGGGTAAGCTGAGAGCCTGAGACTTACCTGCCAAAGAAAAAACCCTCCCTGCCACCAAACATCACCTTTCATATAGATTCTCTTCGCAATTAATTAAGTTGAAGGATCTAAAACCCACCTTGGTACGTGTTATTAACATATAGATTTGAAAGCTCTGACATATATTGAAAGGAGATATATAATCTTAGCTTCCAAATAAAATATAAAAAGATTTAGTAAGTTAATTGTGATGTGCAAAAGCAACAAGATCTCCAAAATGAAGATTTTTTAGTATTATCACTATCACGGGAAATACACATTGAGTTGTACTTTTTAACAGCTGATATAGGTTAACCGTCTTGGCATGGATATGCTTACATCTGCTGATGTAGGTTGGGAAGACCAAAGATAATGAATGGTTTCCTCCCACAAGTACGTAACTTGGTGAGAGTTTGTAAACCATTCCCTTCAAAGGACTCCAGGGGAAAATATAAGCAGAGTTCTCCAGGATTTATATATCAAACTCAGTAGCGCATTACAAACTACATATTTCAAAGCAAACAGAAGCAAGGGAAGGGGAAGGGGAAGGGGAAGGGGAAGGGGAAGGAAAGACGAGAAGAAATCCTGAGCCACAAATGCAATATATTTTTGGTGTACTAGGCAACTTTTTTACTTCATATCTTCTCTTCTTCATGTCCCTCAAAACAAGGCCGTAGGTATCAACTGAAAGATATGAATCCTTCAGTATGATTGGCACACAAAACTCCCCATAGACATCTCCATGCATAAAATAAAATACTCTTTTTTCTCTTTTCTTTCCCTTTTTACTCCAAATTTGTCAAAGGATCTCTAATAAAGAAAGACAAGTTTTCGATGGTATAGCAAAGTTGTTTTGCCTGCACAATTTCCTCACAGAAAACTCCTATTACATCTGCCGCCAACAGCCGAACATTAGATACCAGTAGCAAAATATTTGGGCTAGATATACAACCTATTTGATCTATTTCAGCACATACAATTTAATGTGTGCGAGGGTTTTTGCCTTGAAAAATCTTGAAACGCAATGAAGTTACACTGTCATGTAGTTTGCAAAACCATAGAAATTTTGTCCAAACAAATGAAAGCAAACAACTAGTTAAACAGTCGTTAACAACACTACTCAAATGCTTTTGGCCTGAAATGATCTCTTTCCCAACTAATGATGGAATCTGAAATGCTCACACCAGTATTGGTACCAGATAACTTTGTCTATTCCACCACTTGCATCCTCACACCAGTATTGGTACCAGATAACTTTGTCCATCAAGGTTTAGATATATTGAAAAAGATCAACAACCTTTTGTTTTATTTCTACTAGGATCCGAATCCCTGATCTCCCATTATCTTCCATTCCATTCTTGGAGTTAGTGCACCATTGAGAAATATGTCCTTATGTGAATTTCATTGATGATTCAAAAATGCTTGTGTGTAGTTTCTTCTCTTTTTAATGGTAAAGAAAGGGCGATTTTCTCATTTGCACGTCTTGAGTTAATGTTTAGTAGCATGGAAAAGCATAATTTGATGTTTTTTTGGTGCTAGGTGCAACTGGTATGAGAAACGATCTTGTTAAGTGTCAAAAAGCATGTGCATCAAAGCTCAAGGGTGTACACAAAGGGTGAGATCAAAATAGACAAGGGAAAGAGGAAAAAGAGCCATTGCAGGAACGAGATCGCAACAGTGCAGCACACTGTGTTGGGAAAATAGGCGATCACAGCACGACATCTTATGGGGTGAAGGCCAAGAAATTTAGGATCAATTGCACCACCTGCTACCGGGGAGCACTTTTATAGGGCCAATTTTGTCTTTTATAATGTTTTGGGCATAAGAAATACCGAAGGCTCCTCTTTTGAGAATGATTCAGCCATTTGGAAGCAAAAAGGAGTGTGGACAATGAGAAGATTACCATAGAGCTTCATCGTTTCTCCATTGTTCTTGAGTTTAAGGTATCTTTTATTCATTTATTGTTGTTACTGTGATTATGAGCAGCTAGGGACTCTTGATCTAGAGTTGTGGCAGAAGTTGACATGACTATTGTGATTTGTATGTTTTATTTGATAAATTATCTATGTAGTTACACTATTGATTTAATCGTGTATTTGATCATTTAATGGCTACAGTTGAACACTATCTATGCACCCTAGGTTGAACTCCAAGATTGCTTTGGATTGAAAAATATATGTTGTTGAACCTTGCATTATTCTCGGGTAGAATAGAAATATATTTGCTCGCTTACATAGTCCATAAATTGGGTTAACCTTTTTAATTGAAGTCTCAAAGAAATAAAGGAAGTTGGTTAATATGATTAGATAATAATAGATCTAAAGACTCTTATTACGATACAAGATTTTTAGTGTCAAGGAAAGTTACAGCTCTAGAATCTTTACTCTTTGATTTATCCTAAAACATTTTACTGATGGTTTTCTTAGTTCTAAGCATTTCACTTTACCTCTTGTTTTAATTTAACCAGCAATTAGGAAGAACTAAGTCTAAGGGTTTAGCTACACCATATTATTAGAGGTATCGAAAAATAACCAAAATTAAAGAGTGTACCTGAAAAATTAAGCCAACGATGGTAGTACCAGTCTTGAGGAAAGAAGGAGAACGGAGTCCTTTATTAACCAACATCTCATTCCTTCTGCACAAATCAAAGCTAAACCCACCCTTTGTAGGAATATCTATTGTTGCTTTAGACGCCATTGTTGCTAAAACAAAAGAGATTAGAGACTGCAAAAATGCAATCTTGATTACAAAAAAAAAAAAAAAAACAACGGCAGAGTTTGAGGTTTTCAGTAGTGATTTACCAAGCTGATGATCTGAAATCAAAGAGCTATGAAAAATTCGGAGGCTTGGAGAATAAGAAAAGAAGCTCTCAATTGGGCCAACAAAACTTAATTTGTAAAACTCTCTCATTACGTGCTCTCTTTTGGTCGCCTCATTTAACTGTGCCACGACCCGAAAGTTTGGAGCCCGTGCTGGCGCCTAACTATTCCACCATTAAGGTAATCCAAAATTCAATCATTAATAATTTAAAGCAGAAAGAGCTATATAAAATATCCAATATTAAATTTGTGTCACGCGTACAAGAACTATTACAATACGATACAAATTTGAATAGTATAATTATACTGTTTAAATAAAGAAATACATTGTTTGAATACTAAATGACAGAACATTAAAGGATATAGATGGAGAAGTGGGCCGCGGAACAGCCAGGTGGCTCACCACAACTCTGAATAGCTAGAACCGAACTCTAAGTGCTCCACGAGGTGCACTCGTACTCGTGATCGAATCTGCACCACAAAAAAGTGCAAGTATAGTATGAGTACGAAATCACGTGTACCCAGTATATCTTATAGACCGACAACGAAAGAAGTAGTGATAGAATATTTAAGAAAAACCTTATTATCTTTACCAATTTAACTTAATCTGAAACGATCAATTAACATGGTAGAGAATAATCAGTTATCAAGTAAGTGAAATAGCTAGATGATCAGGCAATCAGGTAGGGCATTTAAGCTAAAGTATCCAAGTGGGAGCAACAATGTCGAAAATCAATAAGTAAAAGTATGATGATGCAATACAATGCAATGCTATGTTGTGCCTCAAGCACCAAAATCTTCTCTCAAATCGTATAAACACGAAACTCCTCAGTAATAATTCGGAGTTCGTGAATCATGGGGGACTCGTGATTTTCATATACCTGTTGCAGGAGTGAACTCGTGCCAACCATAATTTATCCGTTGCAAGCGTGCAACTCGAGCAAACCGTAATATAATATGTTGCAGGCGTGCAACCCGAGCCAACCTTGATACAATCCGTTACAGGCGTGCAACATGAACCAGCCATATTCCAATGCATGACACAACACATAACTTAGCAATGTGGACTCTAAGGTCCACACGTTCAAGTATGTTCATCAATAACTCCAAACATAGTGGTTAACAAGTTTAAGTAAGTTCATCACAAATTCAGACTTAATAGCCAAAAAAAATTAAGTGAATCTATCACAAGTCCAGACTTAATAACCAACAAATTTAAGTAAGTTCATCAACATATCAGACTTAGTAGCCAACAATTTCAATATGTTTAACAATATGTTTAAAGAGTTTACGAGGTTCTTTAAGATTTAAAATACAACAACAATCAAGTCTACATATATCACATAACAGCTAATGCCCGCATGCCTTGGCATTCTACCATAGACATAAATGACTCAAATACGATACAAACTCTCAAATCATAACACCGATACTCATAACAATGCATGTCACATCAAGAATACGAGAACCTCATTACACTCGTACCCTATTATTATTATTCTATTTTAATCTTTACTTAACAAAATATTCCTCAAACGAAGTCCAGAAAGTCTTAACATACCTCGAATGTCGAGCAAATGCGTCACGAACCTCAAGATTTAGCCTTTTCCTTCCTCAAAGTCTTGGAACGCTCTAAAACTATCAAATACATAATTTGTATAAGTATAAGAGTCCGTAGACACCCATATTACAATACTTTAATTTGAAACTAAAAAACGAACTCAAAAAGGTAAATCCCAAACCCGAAGGGCAAAACTATAACTTCATCCAAAATCAGTTTACTCATAGTGTATAGTCTTTATCTAGAAAATGATTCAAAACCGACTTCCAATTTGAAGAAATTCATAATTTGGACTTAGGGCTTTAAGTTTTCAAAAAGTGAACTCGAACTCCGGCGACCAAATCAGAATTTTCCTTTTAAAATAGTTTGCCCTCAATTCAAAGGACTTAAATCCAGAAAACTCACTCAAAAGAGTTCAACTTGACCTTCAATTTTTTATTTTTCCAAAAATTCAACTTAGGGTAAACCCCCCCCCCCCCTAAAAAAAATCCAACACCTAACCATGAAATCAACTCAAATAATGTAAGAAATTAATGAAGTACTATGAAAAAAAGTTTAGATTCTTACCCCTCAAACAGCTACTAGAAGAATGCCTTTTAAATTCCCTCAATTCGAGCTCTCAAACTTGTGAGAAAAAGTTATTAGTTTCCCGAAACAAGTGAAAAAACTACAGCAATTGTCCCAGCTCGAATCAGATGCTAGATGATCTCGAAATTCACTTTTAGCAACCCAACATAATCTTTGCAAAATTTCACCTACGATAGCCTTTTGAATCACTCAATTCGGCCTTAAGATGAGAGATATATGATGTTTTGAAGTTTTAAAGGAAGTGTGAAATTTATGGACGACATTAGGGACATAACCGGTATTTTCGGAATTGTTGCACCAGAAAATTCAGCAAGTGCAAAATCTTAATTTTAGCACCCGAAACTCATCTAGAACCTCTTGGACATAACTTATATAGGCATTTCAATCATAAAACACGCTATGAACCTGCTCGTGTACTCAAAACATCGAAAAGAGATCGTCTTGACCGTGGTCAACTCTTAACTTCAAACTTAACTATTTTTCAACCAACGATCCGAATCACACCCGAACCCCTCGGAACTCGAACCAACGACTCGACCAAGTCATAAATCACGTTCCGGACCTAATGAAATCGACGAAACTCAAACACGAACCCATTTACCCTCGATGTTGATTTTGGTCAAACTTTCTCATTTCTTTAACTTAGAAATTTTCGATTCTACTAATTCTTCTCCGATACTCACCCGATTTTCTCGAAAACTGTGTCGCCCATCCCCGCAAGTCACGAATATCATGTTAAAGCTACAGTAAGAATAGTTTGAGAAAAATAGGCTAAAAGCTCAAAATGACCTGGAGGGTCATTATAAACTAGTACCCACTTGCATTTTGTTTTGTACTAATACCTAGTATTAGATAATTTGACAAAAGTGTCTTCTTATTCTCCGCTTTTTTGTCTTTTTTTCTCAATTGTTGTACGACAATGTTTTTAAATTTATAGAAATTGAAATACAATGCTTTGAAAATTTTCAAATATAAAAAGTAAATTTAAATCAAATGAGTCTTGAAAACAATGGTTAGTCACTTGTGAGATGAGTTTTTTAGATTTGTTATTCTTTTGGTAAATTGATGATTGGAGTTTGTTCTTTATGATATGGAGTTTGTAACTAATGTTTCAAATTTGAGCTTATTTGGAGTAAATTTAGGTGTTGAATTGTTGAAATTCGAAAAAAGTCCAGATCCCATGACTTAAAATTTTGTCAACTTTTACATGAACTTCAGTTATGTATGACTTAAGTGCAAGCATACATGAATAAATTAAAAGGGTTCTAAATGAGTTTGTTAGATTTGTTATTGTTTTGACAAATTGACGTTTGTTCTTTATGATATATGAAACTTATGTTTTAAATTTGAGCTTATATGTAGTAGATTTGGGTGTTGAATAGTGTGTTTGATTGTTGAAATTCGAAGAACAAATTATTTTTTGGTAATTTTTGTGTGCACTTCAGTCATGCAAGCATACATGAAAAATTTAGACACACATGACTGAAATTTTTGAAAGAAATAATCCCTTGATTATTTTTATTAATTGAAAGAGTATATATACAATTTACATATTTCTATAATAGGAAAATTCTATTCTTATTCTACTCCTAAAACCTTATTCTATTTGGACACTAACTATACAATTATGGTAAGTGTACAATAATAATTACAACCAAACTTTACCTAAACTAGGACACTAAACTATGATATACACGGTTGATATACACCTTGTATATCACGACCCAACAGTCCATTTAACCGAAGGCAGCCCGTGATATACACAGCGTATATTCCGTGTATATCATGAGTATATTTACCATATTTAACACACCCGCAGTCATAGTGGGCGGTCTTCGTACGCTGAGACTGTCCATAAAATCTTCATAAATGACCGAGGGAAGACCCTTTGTAAAGATGTCTTCAATTTGATACCTAGAAGGGACATGGCAGACGCGTACTTGTCCACGAGCTACTTTTTCGCGAACAAAGTGAATGTTTATCTCGATGTGTTTAGTGCGCTGGTGCTGAACCAGATTACCAGAAAGGTAGATGGCACTAACATTATCACAGTAAACCAAGGTAGCTATCTGAATAGAACAATGAAGCTCTAAAAGAAGATTATGTAACCAACAGGATTCAGAGACCATATTGGCTACCCCTCGATACTCAGCCTCTGCACTAGAGCGGGACAATGTCGACTGACGCTTTGCAGATCAGGAAACCAAGTTATTACCAAGAAATATGCAATAGCCAGACGTGGAATATCTGGTATCCGGACAATCACCCAAATCAGCATCTGTATACGAGACAAGTATACATGTCGAAGACGGATATAGATGTA
The DNA here is from genome assembly GCA_029783415.1 of Anisodus acutangulus. Classification (NCBI taxonomy): domain Eukaryota; kingdom Viridiplantae; phylum Streptophyta; class Magnoliopsida; order Solanales; family Solanaceae; genus Anisodus; species Anisodus acutangulus. The sequence continues at coordinate 13,048,476 of CM056493.1, read as the reverse complement.
GGCCATAGTCAAGTGTCCCCCGGATGTATCAAATAATGCGTTTGAGCGCATTCATGTGTTCAATCTTGGGATCATTCATAAACAAGCATATATATTGTACGACATACATAATATCGGGTCTCGTGAAAGTAAGATACTGAAGAGCCTCTGCAAGATTGCAATAGCGGGTCGGATCCTCGTAAGGGGAGCCAACCGCATCACCTAACTTGGGTTTAGTATCAACTGGAGTGGAAGTGGACTTGCATGAGGACATACCAGCTCGCTCAATGATCTCAGTTGCATACTTTCGCTGGGATAAAAATAACCCACATGTATAACGAGAGACAGCAATCCCCAAAAAATAACTCAAGGGCCCCAAGCCTTTCATAGTAAATTCAGCACTGAGCATTGTCATGATAGACTGACGTAATACATCAGAAGAGGCAGTCAAGATAATATCATCCACATATAATAGTATATAAGCTAGTGTAGAACCACGATGATATATTAACAATGAATTATCGTACATGATGTGAGAGAATCCAATAGTCAAAACATAGTATGCAAACCTCTTATACCAAGACCGTGAGGACCGCTTAAGCCCATACAAAGACTTCTTCAATAAACATACATTATGAGGATATTTGGGATCCCGAAACCCCTAGGGTTGATGCATATAGACTGTCTCCTTAAGATCACTATAGAAGAATGCATTTTTTTACATCCAACTGATGAATGGGCCATGCTTTCGAAAGAGCCAAGCTGAGCACAATGCGAATGGTAGCCGGTTTGACCACCAGATTAAATGTCTCACCACAATTCACACAAACCTGTTGAGTCTTACCATCACCTACAAGACGAGTCTTATGCCTTGCAAAAGAACCGTCAGAATTGTCTTTATGACAAAAATCCACATAGACAGAATAATATTAACACTGGATGGACGGGGCACCAACTCCCACATCTTATTATCAATAAGAGCATTATATTAGTCGGTCATAACAATTTTCCGATTCGGGTCATTTAAAGCAGACACATGATTACGAGGTAGCGGTGATTTAAGAACATTATAATTCAAATTAAAATATCGTTTTGGTTTTAAAATACCTCGTTGACTACGAGTGACTGGTCTATGACTCGGGGGGAGAATTAGGCAGATTTTGGGAAATGTTGGGACACGTGACGGATCGTCAAGTAGGCGATGGCCCGGCCGCCAACACGGTGATCGGCGTAAACCGAGATCGAACAGCCAGTAGTGGGCTGGGTAACTGGCCTAATGACCAAAACTGGCCCAATCACTGGACTGAGAACAGTGGCAAGTGACAGGACTGTGGACCCAACGGGCAGTGGGTCCACTGGTGGATTTTCGGTGTGGGACATGTCCGATAAATGGTGGATAATATACGGGGAGACACCATCATCTAAAAAATTATACGAACTAGGCACGGGACTACTCACTTTAGCAAATGGAAATTAGGATTCATAAAAAATAACATGGCAACTAACGATGATTTTATTAGACGATAAATCAAAGCATTTGTAACCACGATGATTTGACGGATAATCCAAAAACACGCAAGGGGTAGACCGAGCCTGAAGTTTGTTAATTGTTGTGGACGGAAAGAGTGGATAACACAAGCACCCAAAGACCCTAAGATGAGAATACGAATGAGTTTTATTATATAAGATATGAAGAGGGGAGGAATATGTCAAGCCTTTGATAGGAAGTATGTTAAGGATATATGTAGTCATTTGTAGAGCATGATGCCAAAAAGAAGAGGGTACAGAGGCATGAATCAATAAAGTACGGACAATGTTATTAATGATACGAATTTTGCGTTAGGCTTTCCCATTTTGTGAAGACGTATGAAGACAAGAAAAATAAAAATTAATCACATTATTAGCACAAAGCTCCCGAAACACCCCATTATCATATTCTTTGCCATTATCACATTGAATATTTTTGATTTCTCATTCGAATTGGGTTCTAATGAATGCTCTAAATTTTAAGAAAGTGAAAAACTTGAGATTTTTTCGCTATCGGAAACGTCCATAAAAAATTAGAATAATCATCCACAAATAGAACATAATAACGATGACCCAAAGAACTGAGAATATGAGATGTCCATAAATCGCTATGAATAATATCAAATGACATTAAAGTATGGGAATGAGAGTCTACAAATGGCAATCTAACAATTTTTCCTAAAGAACAAGATTGACAATTCGGAGTACTACCCATACTCTTACAAGAAATAAAATTATTTTTATCTAAGGAAGACAAAATAGATGACCCCAGGGGGAGTTAAAGTTTTATGATCATAACCACGAATTGGAATTGAAGTACTATTACCAACAATTATGCCACGACTGTTGCTCAAATTGGAATAATACGAGAGAGTACCTTGATCGGACGTCATGTGAGAGGTTGAACCGGTGTCCATGTACCAATTTCCGTTTGGCGGATTTAATCCAAGAGTGTGCATTGCAACCTCAATGTCGGTCGGGGTGGGGGCCGCTACATGATGGGCCTGAGGAGGTCAGGGCCCAAGAACACTGGCTTGCTTCCCCGGTCCAGAATTGGGGCGAAATCCACTGGGCTAGTATGGATTGGGCCGAGAAAACTGCTGACTGACCCAATTTCCAGGCGTTGGAACTGCTGGACCGTAGAGGTTGTTGGGCCACTACCCACTGGCCCAGGCCTACTGCCAGGGGCCCAAGGCTGGGACCAGTGGGACGGTGGCTCACTGCTGCTTGGATGGGGCCCACTGCCATTATTTTGGCCACCGCCACTACTGCCGGAACCGCCGCGTTTTCCCCCGCGATTTTTGCCATTATTTTTCCGAGTATTTTTGCCGCCACCGGGAGCACGGTTTTGGCCCGAATTATCAACAAAAGCCGGAGAATTTGTGGAGGACGTCATCATGAATACGGGACTAGCACCGGTAGCCGTCTTTTTTACCTAGCCGGCTTCTTCGAGGTAAGCATAGAACGAGCCTGATAAAATTACGGAAGAGGGTTGCTTTGACGAAGAAGCATGCCAATAGCACTATAGACCTCAGATAGGCCTGCAACCATTTGTAGGACCAAACGATCATTCGAAACGGGCGCGCCAACGTTGCGAAGTTGGTCCATCAATTCCTTCAACCTTTTACAATAAGCTGAAACGTTCGGGAAGTCTTCCTTGTTGACGTGGGGAGAATTCCTGCTCAAGGGTAACAACTCTAGAATTTTGATTATCTTGGAATATATCACGTATTCTATCCCAAGTAGCTGTCACCGTAGCATCAGGCTCAATAATCGTTTGCAAGAGGTCGGTAGAAATAGTGGAGTAAATCCATTAAAGAACAACAGCATCAAGGGTTGTCCATAACTTAGGATCATCCTTGGGTTTAGGCATCTCCGTACCCGTAGGAGCCGCGGGGATAATATGATGGAGTACTTGATGCTAGCGTGCGTGAACTTTAAACAGTTCGGCCCATGTCGCGTATTGGACATTTTCTATTTCAAGAATGATAGGTATGTGATTCTTGATGTTAGAAACAGTAAGGGCAGAGTGAAACGTGTTCTTAGCTATAATAGCAACGCAAGACGTGATGTAGGGATTTGGAAGAAAAGATTTGGGAAGGGAGGAGGGACCGTTGGGCACAAATTCTGAGAAAAAGGGGCTTGGATTTTGAGGTTTAGTCGACGGGAATTAGAAGGAATTTGGAGAGAGAATTTTAAGACCTAGACTTCTGATACCATGAAAGAAATAATCCCTTGATTATTTTCATTAATTGAAAGAGTATATATACAATTTACATATTTCCATAATAGAAAAATCTTACTCCTATTCTACTCCTAAAACCTTATTTTATTTGGACACTAACTATACAATTATGATAATATAATTATGGTAAGTGTACAATAATTATTACAACCTAACTTTACCTAAACTAGGACACTAAACCGTGATATACACGGTTGATATATACCTTGTATATCACGGCCCAACAATCCATTTAACCGAAGGCAGCCCGTGATATACACGACGTATATTCGGTGTATATCACGGATATATTTACCATATTTAACAATTTTAGTCAATTTTTATATGTATATCAGTCAAAAAAGTCTGAAGTTAACTTCGGCAGGTAAAACTTCAGTAATCTGAAATTTGGCATTGTCAAGTCCACAACTTCGATAAAAACTGTCGAACTTGGCCTTGTCAGGCCATAAACTTCAGATGAAAACATATGCTATTTGGCTTTCACAAGGCTACATTCAGACGTGAGTGTCTGAAATTGCCGAACTTCAAATGCGACTATCTGAATTTGTGCCTGAAGCGGGTAAACCTTCAGTGAAAATACAACTTCAAGTAAAAATCAAATGGTGACCCTAAATTGGATATTGGTGCACGTCGTAATTCCCAATTATATTACTAAGCAGTATGCCCTACATAAACATCACTTCAACACATTTTATTGTTTAATTTTAATCCAGTACCCACAATTACTTTTTATATACTTCTTAAAATTTTTAAATGGCATTATATACCATCTTATCAAATATCTCTAATTATTCCACAATCCCATGCTTTAGGGGATTTGAAAATCCCCTTACCCGATTATGTTAGTCTTTACCCTTAAAAGTTACTATCTCCGTCTCAAAAATATTGACCTACTTTATTTATTAATTTGTCCGAAAAAGATTGATTTCTTTCTATATTTAGAATAATTTAACTTTATGAGATCATTTACAATCATACAAATATCTAAGATTTGTTTTGAACCACACATTTCAAAAACCTTATTTTATTTTTTAAACTTCGTGTCAAGTCAAAGTAGGCTAATCTTTTTAAAATGGAGGAAATACATTTTTCTCTCTATTTCATTTTTTTGTTACGCCTTGAGCTTTGGGTATGACGTGATTGACAACCAACTTTTACTATCCAGTGAGTGAATTCTGTACTAATTAACTGAAGGTATGAGCTGATATAACATTCAAATAACTACTAGAAAAACATTTAGATATTATAATCTGAAAGCTAACATGCTAAATCAAACGTTGAAAATATAAATAAATTCAAAATTCACTATCAAATCATGAACTTCTAACTGAAAATAGAATACATAAATCTTCAAGCCATTTCCCAAAAATAATATAAATATCTTACACTAAACAAGAGTGTAAAAGAATTCGTGATCGCTGGAATGAATCAATGAAACATGTCAATTAAGTATAGAAAGTTTTTCTCTGGCTACGAGTCTCGTCACATATGTTCTAAACACCTGTCACACAATATAACATGCTTAAATGGGCTAAGAACCACGGAAGGATATTCAGTAAAGTTTCATTTGCTTTTATTAAAATTAAGACGTCTGAATCTGATACATATCTGAATATTAAGATTTGCATTAAGATTTAGATGTTTGAAGTTAAATACATATCTGAATATTGCGTTGTTCGTATTAAAACTGAATACAAAATAGTTAAGATTATTTGTTTTTAAACATCTGAATGTATAAAATTTATCTTTATTTAAAAAATTAATAAATATAAAATTTAATAAAATACAAAATTAATCTAATACTATGCCAAGAAAATAGTTTTAATAAAATTATATGGAGGTTGATGATGGTGCTGGCTAGTGGTGATGGTTATGAATACCGATTAATATTAAGACATTCATTAAATGCAAATAAATAAACTAGTTCACAACACCTTAAGAGGAGGAACAAGACTAGTCTGTGCTGAATAATTGTCATGAAATGCTGAAGGAAAATTAAGCAATTCATTTAATTAACACTAAAATTTGTTAGCTTAAACTCTATCATGAATTTTGAGATATGCACTGAAACTGAGTCTGTGCATATCTCAAATAAATCTATATTTCATGTGTGCTACCAAATAAATTTTCTATTTTTTAAAAAGAGTTTATCATATTGTAGTCATGTCTATGTGGACATTTAGCAATACACACAAGGAAGTGTTGGTCTCGTCCTCCGGGGCATAGTCCATGGCAAAGCCTGGGCGCTATAAGGCGCTCTGGCATGGGACAACGTGAGTTCGATTCCCCGCAAGCACGAAGAAATTCTGCATGTTGGGGAATTTGACCTTGTCTCATTGATCAGTTGTACGCTCCCAGAAAACTGGCCACCGGAGCACATCCCGCGATTTACCTGGTGATAGTTGTTGAATGACCGGTGCTATTACCTCCAGGACGTCTGGGTAATACCAGTGAAGTAGTCAGGCGCAAGTCTGGAAACCTGAATTATAAAAAAAAAAAAAGGAATTGTTGGTCTTTCTCCCAAACTAACAATCATACATACTATGATCTTATTGGACACGCTCAGGGAAGTGTCTTCCTATCTCCCCTACAATCATATTAAAAATCTGACAACACACAGAGGCAAGTATAGCTAGGCCTAGCCACTGTCACACTCAGGTTGGCTAATGGCTACTTCTCCCTTTATGAGTGTGATCACATTAATCAGAATATGAACTAATAATCTGAACAATTAATACACGCAATTTTCTAAATAACAAGTAATTAATTAATTCAAATCATGCAATTTAATCACTTTATAATATTTTAGCAACTATTAAGCATAATACACACAACTTTATTTCTCATGCAATTTATTTTGAAAATGTAAGCTAGTAATCAACCACTAAAATGTTCAATTATGTAATTTTGAATTTCATAATCAAGCAATATATCAGGATTTAGTATGCACAGTCTAATCTGATCATTGACTTAGGGAAGTAACCTCAACTTATCTCAAAGCGACATTCAAACTTACTTTCTTCTATTAATTAGTATATTTCAATTTGTTTGAGTATTCCACATCTGACAGTCTACATTTAAGATTATAGAAATTATCAATGTGGATTTGGTAGCACATATGAAATCCCACCTCTTTGATTACTTTGCTTTGCTCGCGCACATAGATTCTCTGAAAGGACATCTTTTAGTAAAATGATAAATGGATTAAGACTGCGTGAATTCAAACTTTTAAATTTGGCCAAATCCAATTTAAAAATGTCAAAAATGAACGCGCACTTTAGGGCAGGCTGGCACGCACACAATGCGAGCGCACGCACCGCAGGGCTAGCTGGGCGTGGATATGCGCCGGAAGGCAAGGCACTTGGTGTTGACTAGGGATGACAACGTATCGGATCTGGATCGAATCCTACTAGATTCATATCCAGATCCATTTTTATACCTGAATCTAGATCCGGATCCAGATCTATCGGGTCCATAAAAATCAGATTCAAATCCGGATCCATCGGATCCACCGGGTCCACGGATCGGATCTAAATCCACATGTAAAAAAAATTGCCTTGCTAAGAATGTAACCTTGCTAAGAATATTTTTTTGAACTGACAAACGATTTTTACTTAGCTAACAGTTTACTGTGTTTCAATTTTGAAATGTTCATATGAGATATTTTGTTCGTTGTCTCGTTTTGATTGTGAGTTATTTATTAAAAATGTTGGACAATGACAATAGTTATTGGAAATGCTGACTAGTATTTCCACAATGCATAACTTGCATGTGCTTGGAATCTTCACAAATGAAGTGAATATAATTTTAACTACTTGTCTATGGAGATGTTAGTCATTCACTAATATAACATTGATTTTATTATCGAAATTACCTCTTTATTTTTTGATTTTTGAGTTAACGCGAGGATAAATTAAACCTGTTTTGAGAATTAAACTTGCAAGGATGTGCTTAGCAATTTTAAGAAAATACTTATAAAATTACATTCTAGGTTATGAATATATTTAATAAAAACGGATCCACAGGTCGGATCTGGACCGGATACGGATCTCAAATGCAAGATCCAGATCCAGATCCAGATCCAGATCCGATCCGTCAGAAATGGATCCGGGTCCGATCCGGATCCGTCGGGTCCAAATTTTGAAGATCAATATCCTATAAAACGGATCTGGATCCACCGGATCCGGACCGGGTCCAGGATCCACTGCCATCTCTAGTGTTGACACCCAATTTTATTAATCCTTACTCTAAATTATTCTAATGAGCTGCAATTTAAAAAAAAATTATAGTAGTATATATTACATTTTAAATACTATTACAAGCAGTATTACCTTATTTTCATATGTTACCCCACATATCCTAATTTATTTTACTGCTTATTAGGTAAATATAATTACCAACTTTTAGATGTTAAAATATTGCATAATTTAAGCACATCCATATATTTTCATGAACTTTTATTTCATTAATAAAGGGGCTAATACTTTTCAAATATTTTTTCAAGCATTATTATATTTATTTCGCATCGTTGCACAATATTATTCTTACTAATATTTTTATCATAATTTCATTATTTACTTCACGACGTTATTTTATTGCATTACCATTTATCAAAAGAACATTTCTTTTCAACTATGCAAAGCATCAATTTAATTGAAAAAAGAGTATTACTTTATTCTCTCTTTATATTTGTACGTTTTTCTATAAGTTTATCAATATATTAAATTAACTATTTTGGCAAAATGTAAATTATATGACAGCCAGTTCTTCAAGATCTTTTAACCAAAATAACGTCGATATCCCATCTCAAATTTTTAAATTTTACCATAGGAGATCGGAGAACCCATAAAATCTTCACACAAATCTCACTTTCCTTTTTTACAAAAAAAGTGTTGGGTATTTTTGCTCTATGGTACTTTATAAAGCAGTACGAGAAGTATATAACTATTACAAGTATTCGAAAGGATAAACAATGGTTCAACTAGTAATCTGAAAATTACAAGATAAGCACAAAACTGAAATTACAATTTTGTTGAAAACGAAAAAATGGAAACTGGTTTTGCTGAGTCGAGTGTGGCACTCTGTCCTTAAGACAATATTGCCCCGTATGTATCCTTTATACGTCCTGGACAATTTGTCTCCCAAGATAAAACAGCAATGGAACACTTGAGCAAAGGAAACTCAAGAGCTACCGTGAAGAATATTGAGTAACGAAATGATGCCTTGGAAGGTGTAGGAAGAAACTATTTTTTTTTTTGTTGTGTATATTTCTGTATTTTCGTGTATCATATATGTATGTTCTTGGTCATTCTTTTTTGTTCAACAATGGTGTAAGGGGGTGTTTAAATAGGTGAGGGAGGGGGGGCTGATTACTGCCCTCCATAACAGCCAAATAATGGCCATTATGGAGGTAGTAAAGCCACCAACATTAATGGGAGAAAGACCAACGGATTTGGCCATTATAGGAGGAGTAATTCAGCCAAATGGCTGAATTGAGAGCAGACGTTTACATTACGACCGTCGAAATTCCAACTTTACGAAAACCAGGACCAAAGCGTACATCTTGAAACTTCAGGACCAAACTGTACATCTTGAAACTTCGGGATCAAGCGCACATCTGAAAGAATTCTGGTCAAAGCGTACTTACGAAACTTGGGATCAAAGCGTACTTCGGCAAAGTTTTACGGCCCAAAAAGATAATATCGAAGGCCCACGGCCCACGACCCGTGAACCGGGCAGGCCGGGCCGGACGGGCGAGGCGGCGGCGGCAGCGTGTGGTCTTTCCTCGAACCGAAGCACATCTAGGTCCTCCTCCTTTAAACACATGGGATACCCCTTGGGGTCCCAAACCCCAAACACATTTCGAGTCTTATATACACAACAATTCTTTCTTCCTCTACCGATGAGGGAGAATTGAACACAACACCACACTTTCCATGCTTCAAACACCTCACTTCGTGAACCAATATCTCTTTCATTTCTCAATGAAATTTGACGATTCTTGGCCCTACGGTTATCTACGTACTTAGTACATCATGCATGTGTGAAGAACCGGATTCTCCAACATACGTAACACTAGTGTTTAAGCCGTTAAAGTTGGTCGGTCGCAACTCCCGCCAAAGGTAAATTTCCAACAATCCCCTCTTGAAAGAGATTTTGGCGCACTCACATGGTGTCTTTTCATTTCCAGCAATATTTCACCGGACCGATGTTGCATAAGGAGAGGTAGCCTCATCTTTGAACCTTCCATAGTTGAATACCATCGGACTTACTTACTGCGCGGTGAACGTGATGTCTTGAACCGTCAGTGTTTAGTGTAAGCCAAGACAATGATACCAACACAACAAATTCCCTTACTCTCTTCTTCGTAATGTTTTGTCCGTTTTGGCCATGGACAACGTCTTGGATTCTTAAGTGCGTTCATTTTGAGGCGGCCCGTCCTCGCACTTAAATAGGTGGTCTCCTACAAGGTATTCTGCTATACCCCACTTCACAAGTGTTAGGAACCATTAAAAGTTTCCCAAAACCTAACCTCATTGTTGAGGAGCATTACGAGTTTTGAAAACTTAACCTTTACCCACACTGCAGAGATAGCACTTAAAGTCTATCGCGGGAGCGACTTTGGATTTGGTGTTTCTTTTGAAATCACTATCCGAAGTGCTCATGCTTCCACCGGCGATCAATGAACCTTTACAACTTAGTTTTCCCATTGAACCAAATTCTGGGATCTCAGGTTAGAAGGTTGGGTTTCCATTGTATTAGTCCGTATATTTTGGGTTTTAAGCTCATTCCCAGGCAGGCGAACACTTGATCTCGGGTAGTCCCTTAGTTAGTAAACAAGGAAGTGACACCCGTGATGATCAAGCGCCATCTGATCTTATGTCTCCTGACAAATCCTGACAGATATGTCCAGACGCCGTCATCCGTGTCCTTCCTAAAGCCGACCGGCTAGCCACAGTGTATAACTGCTGAAGGCACGAGTTTCTCCCAATAAGGGACGTCCTCTAATGAGTCGTGAAGTTACTCAACTTCTTTCATGCTTTGTATAAAGCGATAAACTCCGATTCCATCATGAATCGGCCGATGCAAGTTTGCTTAGAGAATTTTCCAAGAACCACCATACACATTTACTTGTGGCTTTGGTGTTCTTCAGATCTGATGTCCAGTTTGCATCACTGTGTTCTCTCAGAACCACTGGACATCCAGAATACTATAATCCGTAGATAAGCGAATAATTCAGATATCGTCATATCCGACTTAACGCCTTCTATTGATCATGTATTAAGATTATCAGTGAACCTTAGTTCAACTGATCTGTTCGTAGGACGATACCAGGTCGGTTGTAGTATGTACAATACATTGAACTACACGTGATCTGTGCATATCGCTTCTTGTCTATGGGTGCATCATGATTCCAATCAGTTCTATGATTCATATCCATTGATGGCTTCAACGAGACTGTCAACTATCGACCAGTCTGTTAGATGTCTTTAGAAATCCAATTCCTAAGATGTCATCTGTGATATCCATATCTTTCATATCGAGACTTGGTTTCAATATGACTTTCATTTTCAGACTGTTGGTTTTCCAACTGTTGGCTTTCTAACTTTAGAGTTAATGTTTCTGTGGTCAGATTCATTGTTTCTGTTTTATCTTAAACTTCCAGGACCAAAATGTAAACATTTCAGGGACCAAGATGAAAGTTCAGGAAGAAGCCCAACAGTTCAGAAAACCAACTCTGATTCTCTTCTTCCAACTCTCCGGTTGGGAAGGCTGTTTTTAACATTCATGCCACGCAAGACTGCAATGGCCCATGATGTTAAGCTACTCCCAGGGGAGCACATGTACAAGTAGCCGAGGCTTTGAACTCGTCAGTAGATCCATCTACTTTGTACTCACTTTTGAGTATCCTTTTTCACAACCCAGAGGCTCTTTTCCCGGAGGAAGATCAACCATTACGCAAGTATGGTTCTATATGATGGAATATATTTCTCTCTTTAGCTTCTTTCCAAAGCAGCGCTTTTGGAGATAACAATTATTTGTTAATGGTCCATGGTTCGTTCTTAACCATACAAGCTAGAAGGACTGGAACAAGTCTTTGTCCCCTCTTTGCTCGTCTTGGTTCAACATCTAGAATCACCGAGTTCTGCGGATCTGGAATATTAAGTTCAGGATAGCGGTAACTTTCGAGTCTGTAGATACGGGCGTCTAGTTAGGACGGTCGAACCCTCGCGGGTTCTTGTTAACCTTGAGCAATTACTCCTTTTTCCTTTTCAAGGAAAGTTATCTTATAAGAATTCAACATTCTTTGACGCCAAGAGGCGATAAGTACTCTTTATTATTCTGAGATCCAGTGGATATGCAATCTACAGTCTTAGGTCGAACTTGACCTGTTTCGGTAGTCCAACTTCTACCAAGCCACTTCACATCACAACTTTTGTATGTGAGATCCTTTTCATGTCTTCCACGGAGAGTTATCCTTATCCTTATGCGGAGTTCCGTTGAGGATCGCATTAGCGGTAAGGATCGTCTTGCCCCACATAATTTAGGCGTACGGGTTTGCGCTTGGCTAACACCGTTAGACTGAGGTGAGTAATGAACAGTCGTTTAATGAACGCTGCTTCACATTCTCCCCCTCTATCGCTATGAATTTCGCAATCCATAGGCTTAGTTGATTTTCAACTTCTGCTTTGTAGCGCTTATCCGCTTCAACAACTTCATCTTTGCTTTTTATCAAACAAAGGATTCCATACGTTGTACCATCATCAATGAAGATCACAACGTACTTGTCTCCCCCCTCTATTTTGGATAAACTTCAAATCACCCAAGTAGGTGTGACTAAGTTCTAGAAGAGCGGTGCTTCTTTCGCTATTCCCTTGACGGAATTTGGAAAGGTGATTTTGCCTCTTCGCCTACCTCACATTCATTTTGAGGGTTTATGTCGAAATGAGGCAACAATCTCAACATCGTTAGCTTTTGAATGACTTACTATTTAACGTGTCTTAATCTATGATGGCATAGATGCACGGATTACAAATATATCATTCATTTGGCTATAGACATATTGTACCATTCTTAGTTATTACAGACCTGTTGGACTAGTCTCAAACCAACAACGTCCCATAAACCAAGTTAGGAACATGTATCACCTCTTTTAGAGTGATCTCATTCCCTGAAGTCCTATTGAGGACAACCTCTCCAGCCCCTTTGATTTTAGAGGTGGCGTTGCTTCACATGAACAACCTCTTGCCCGTGGTTAGGGCGTAACCGGATCATGTGTGATCTCGATACTCTAGCCCACTTCAGTTGCTTTGGCAGACTGAGTGTCCAATTTCTTTACTGCCTTTCTTTAGGCCTTCAGATCATTAAGACCTGGAAACTTTGGCCCACCACACTAGGTGTCCATTACTTCTCCTATGAAATGAATTCTGGCCCCACTCCAGTCACCCGGAGGCTTTGTATGACTGAGTGTCCAATATAATCATATCAAAGGAATTTTGGCCCACTCCAGTCGCCCGGAGGCTTTGTATGACTGAGTGTCCAATATAATCATATCAAAGGAATTTTGGCCCACTCCAGTCGCCCGGAGGCTTTGTATGACTGAGTGTCCAATATCATCCTATGAAGGATCTTCTGCCAAATAGTATGACAGGTTCTACGCCTTTAACTTTTAGACTCATTCCGTTAAGATTGGTGCCCAGATAGTTCTTGGCGCTTACTTAAGAGTGGTATGATTTCGCCTGATTAGTGGATCTTTCTCCATCGTATGTGCGAACATACTTCTACACGCTTTTAATAATTTACACTTAAAAGAACGGATCTTTTTAAGTCGTTTACAAACTCCAATCTTTAAGCGGAAAAGAAGATGAGATTAAACTTAGATTTGTTAAAGCGTAAGGAATATAAATTATTTTCATATTCCTCCTTACTTTAATCTATTTTTAATCGGACATCATTTAATCTTTATTCTTGACAAGTAAGAAAAATACTCATCATCTAATCTTTATTCTTGACAAGTAAGAAAAAGACTTATCCCAAATTCGGATTTTGGCTCACTTGACCACTTCATCGGTGAGTGTCGGTTCCTTCTTACCATTATTCGGATCTTTTATGCAGGATAGATACAGGCCTTCTGCTGCAAGATAAAAGTACATCTTCAGTCTTCTCCTCTTGTCCCAGTTGACATCCTCAGGCTCTCGAGAGCGCTTGTTCCCACCAGTCTTGGTAGCGGTGACACTATGAATACGTTTATCATCATCACTCTCTTCTACCAGAAAACCATTTCCATATCCCGATTTGGTCACACAACTTTTGACCGACATCTTTCGAACACTAATAGTAATACTATACAAATATTGTCTTAAGTTGTTGGGTATTTTTTGCTCTATGGTACTTTATAAAGCAGTACGGGAAGTATATAACTATTACAAGTATTCGAAAGGATAAACAATGGTTCAACTAGTAATCTAAAAATTACAAGATAAGCACAAAACTGAAATTACAATTTTGTTGAAAACGAAAAAATGGAAACTGGTTTTGCTGAGTCGAGTGTGGCACTCTGTCCTTAAGACAATATTGCCCCGTATGTATCCTTTATACGTCCTGGACAATTTGTCTCCCAAGATAAAACAGCAATGGAACACTTGAGCAAAGGAAACTCAAGAGCTACCGTGAAGAATATTGAGTAACGAAATGATGCCTTGGAAGGTGTAGGAAGAAACTGTTTTTTTTTGTTGTGTATATTTCTGTATTTTCGTGTATCATATATGTATGTTCTTGGTCATTCTTTTTTGTTCAACAATGGTGTAAGGGGGTGTTTAAATAGGTGAGGGAGGGGGCTGATTACTGCCCTCCATAATAGCCAAATAATGGCCATTATGGAGGTAGTAAAGCCACCAACATTAATGGGAGAAAGACCAACGGATAATATCAGAAGGCCCAAACTGTACTTCTGAAACTTCTGGGATCAATATCAGACCGTGTATCAGAAGACCCGTGAAACCGTGAACCCGTGAACCCGGAACCCGGAACCGAGGCGGGCCGGGCCGAGCCGGGCCGGGCCGGACCGGACGGGCGGGCGGCGGCGGCGCGCGTGTGGTCTTTCCTCGAACCGAAGCACATCTAGGTCCTCCCTCCTTTAAACACATGGGATACCCCTTGGGGTCCCAAACCCCAAACACATTTCGAGTCTTATATACACAACAATTCTTTCTTCCTCTACAGATGAGGGAGAATTGAACACAACACCACACTTTCCATGCTTCAAACACCTCACTTCGTGAACCAATATCTCTTTCATTTCTCAATGAAATTTGACGATTCTTGGCCCTACGGTTATCTACGTACTTAGTACATCATGCATGTGTGAAGAACCGGATTCTCCAACATACGTAACACTAGTGTTTAAGCCGTTAAAGTTGGTCGGTCGCAACTCCCGCCAAAGGCAAATTTCCAACAAAAAGTCACTCTTTCCATGCAATTTTTTTTATCTCCTCTAACGTCTCTTAAAGGAGAATTCTCTGAAGAAAGGGAGATGGGTCTTTTTTTTGTTTTTTTGATAATAAAAGAAGAAAGGACACACAAATAACAGACGCCATATTTAGGGATTTTCTCCACCACCTGCCCACTATAGCAGCTCCTCACCATTGTTCTATATATGTTATATTTACCTCCGGAAGGAACGGCTGAGATTTTAGTAGTTAAATTAACACGCCAAGTCGTGAAAGAATGTCGTATGCCGCGGAAGATATATTGTTACGAGCTATAAAGAGATCTGTTGGTAATAGTGTTACAGAAAGATGAAATAGAAATAATGATTTGCTGAGTAGAGAGATGACTCTCCGTCTTTAAGACAAAATTGCCCCGTATAGATGCTTTTACGGTATTGGACAATAGTCTCCAAAGATGAAACAACAATAATCAACAATACAAAGCAAATAATGTTGATTCTGGCGAAAAAAATAAATATAGAACAGATTGCTGAGGAAACAGAGGATTTTTGTTTCTGTCACTGTATTTCGAATCGAACAGAACAGACTCTGTTTCTGTATTTCAAACAGAAGAGTTTTGAGTTTTTGTGTTCGAATATAGTTGTCTCTTAAAATTGAACAGTAAAGTGTCCAATTTATATTTGAAGAAGAGGGTCGTTACAACGTTTCAGAACTCTTCCGAATAGTTGCAACGTTTCCAAAATTTTAAGGGACCAAAATGTAAAT
This sequence comes from Anisodus acutangulus, assembly GCA_029783415.1. Taxonomy (NCBI): domain Eukaryota; kingdom Viridiplantae; phylum Streptophyta; class Magnoliopsida; order Solanales; family Solanaceae; genus Anisodus; species Anisodus acutangulus. The sequence continues at coordinate 13,032,510 of CM056493.1, read as the reverse complement.
AAGAAACACTTTAGGGACCAAAAAAGAAAATTTTGAAATAGAGCCCACAGCCCACAGATCGTGAATCGACCCGGACCAGGCGGGCGGGCGGTGGCGGCGGGCGTGTGGGGCTTAGCCCCGAACCCAAGATCACTTAGGTATCGTGCACAAAAGTATGTATTATCTCCCTTTGCATGCCCACATCCTGAGCGTGAAGGCTATCAAAGTGTCAAGTTTAAAGTTTAAAGGGATCATTAGGACAAAAAATAGTTCAGGTGTGCATCGTATAAACGGTACAAATCTAACAACCCCATCCTCATTTTCGTTTTGTCCCATTTTGTGTTTTAAGACTTCACATAATTTGATATTGAGTTTGTAGACTTTTTTGGATGGTTTTGGATGGTGATCGAGGGATTGGGGTGAGTTTAAGTATCACGACCCACAAATAGTCACACAATGATTGGCATATAATGATAGGTTTTCCTGTTAAGTCCGTCGAGGCGTCGAACAGTTGTATGCCGTAGATACCTCTTCCAAATGATTCCATCATTATCCTATCGAATTCTACTAAAATATTGGGTAATTTAGCAATATTATAAAAAGTTTCATCTACTAGTATTTTATCTATAAATCTGTAAGTAAAGAGTTAAAGAACTATATCAGGGTTTGATTTTTCATTGCATAAAAACCTTGGGTATTTGCTTAATTTTGCACTTCTTAAAATGTGTGAGTTTGATTTATAATCATAAAACTTATTAATTTGCTCGTAAGCTGTAATATACTCAGGTGAGAATTTCACTTTGTCGCACATTATTACTGTCGTTGAAGACGATGCTGTTATGGGTGATGGTATAGTGGTTGGCATGGCTGCAAGTTTAGATGTGAAAGTCTTTGATTTTTCTGTAGGGGTTTGGAAAGATTTCAAGGTTTGTAGGGTTTTGAAGTCTTTAAAGGCTTATGTCAGCTGTTCTAGCAAGTGTGCATTTTCTTCCATTTTGGTTGTAATAATTTTTTGGTTTTGTTTGATGATTCCTGTAACATTGGTAATAAATTCTTCGAATTTGTCACTACTGGTTGACATCGTTGTACCCGCTAAGAAAATCAGCTAGAATATTCTTAGTCCCGGATATATTTTTGGCAATAAAATCATAACAATAAAAGAATGATTGTCATTTTCTTCTCTTATTTAGTTCTGGCAAAGGGTCTATTTTATTTGTAATGAAAGCTCTTACTTGGGTGTTATTTGTTCTAACGACGAATTTTACTGGTAATAGGTGATAATGGAATCTCTTTATTTCAAATTTTACTACTAATAGTTCCTTCTCGTTAATATGGTAATTTTTCTCATTAGACTTCCATGTTCCGCCTCCATATCCACAAATTAATAGTTTTTCTTTATCTATATCTTCTTTATCATATGCTATGAGGACTGCTCCCCATCCTATATCACTGGCATCAATAAAAAGTTCAAGTTGATCCAGTTCTGTTGGTATTCTATGTTTTGGCAAGGCTTTCACTTTTTTCTTGATTTTATTTATGACTTTAGTATGTTCTTCCTTCCATTCAAAAGTTATATTTTTTCTAGTTAGTTCCTGTAATGGTTTTCTCAAAAGTGGTAAATCCTTCATATGGTCTGAGGCATAGTTTACTACTCCTAGAAATTGTTATACTTTCTTTATGCTCTCTAGTTTATCTTTAAATTTTTTTATTTTTGTTACAATGTGTTCCTGTAATTGTAATCCTTCATTATCTATTATGTATCCCAAATATTCTATACTATTTTTGAAGATTTCAGATAATAATATTCCATGTTATTTCACAGTTTTTATAAATTCTTCTAGATGTTTTATATGATTTTTCAAATCATCACTATATATTAATATGTCGTCAACATATACTATTCAATATTCTGTTAATTTTCTGAATACTTGGTCCATTCTTCTCTGAAAATATTTGTGGTGCATTCTTTAATCCAAAGTAGTACATTCCATTCGTAGTGTCCTTGAGGGGCACTAAATGTTGTTAAAGCTTTTGATTCATTTTTTAGTTTTATTTGCCAAAATTCACTTTTACAATCAAATTTACTGAACCATTTTTTATTCCCTAATCTATTAATAAGGTTTCTTTTGTATGATAAAAAATATCCATCAAATACAGTTTTCTTGTTTAGCTCTCTATAGTCAATCACCATTCTAGTCTTTCCTTTTTTTTGTTCACTATGTTTTCTAACTAAAAAGGTTGGGCTACTATGTGAGCTTTTACTTTCTTGTATTAATTTTAATTCTAATAACTCTTTTAGTTGGGTTTCAAATTCCTTTTGATCTGTTGGGCTATATCTAATAGGCTTAGATCTAACTATATCACTAAGATTTATTAGTTTGATTTCAGCATATATTTTTTCTTTTTCCCATAGTTGCATCGGATTTTCTCCAAAATTTATTTTTAGTATATTGAGGTATTTTTCTCTTAATAATTGTAGGTTATTATTCCTATCTGATCTTATGTTACATATTCTTAGTGAATGTATTGGTAATATTTTCTTTAGTATTTTCCATTTATTACAAGATGTTTGTAGGCTGAAAGTATTGTTATTTATTACTTGCGTTTTAAAGTAGTCTAGGAAATTGTTTCCTAACAATACTTGTTGTTTCATATCATTCAGTTGGTATATAACTGATAGTCTAAATATTGTCTTTCATAATACTATTCTCATGTTTTCTGCTACTATATCTAATTCTTTTGTTTGTTCGTTAAAGCCTGATACTTTTGTTCTATGTGTTTTAGATCTTTTCCATCTGTGTGGTTCTAATACTTCTTTCTTTGCTAGACATAAATCTGCTCCACTGTCAATAAAAATCTTTTGTTTTATCATTTTATTAGGTTTGTATTCTATATGAGCTTCTATGTAAATTGCTACCATCTAATTAGTATTTCGTTCTAATCCATTTCTCTTAATCTTTGTTGAAGCTCTTCATCTTGTTCCATTTCTTTTACTTCTTCTAGTAATTTTTTCCATCTTATCTCACTTAACCTTTCTCCTATTCTGTTAAGGCTTTTTTGTAATCTTATTGTACCTATCACTATAGTATCTATTTCATAGTAGTTGTAATAAGCTTATTACGAACATATCTTTTATATTGCATCCAGTAATCTCTTTCTTCTAGTAACTTTCTTTCTTCTTGCGACTTCATTTAGTTAGAACTATTTTCACTTTCTGAGTTTTGGTTAACAAAATTAATATTTTCTGATTCACTTTCTTCATCAGTTTGACTGACATAAAAATCTTCATATTCGTACCAATTATTATTTTCTTCTTTTATTTGTTGTAGACTCATTATAAATTGTGTCGTGTCTATATATTTTACACATTTTTTCTTTAGTTTTGGGCATTTATTTGCATAATGTCCTTTTGCATTGCAATTCCAACATTTACATTCTTTAAGTTTTTCTTCTTCAATTGATTTTACATATTTTCTTTTCCTAAAATTTCTCTTATGCTTAAATTTTTTCCTGGTTTCAGGGGTATTTCTATACCTTTTAAATCTCTTTTTCCAATAAGGTTGTTGGTTTTGTCTACTGTAATTATTATATCTTTTGTGTTGGTATTTCTTTTTATGGCCTTTCTTATATTTCTTTTCTCTTTTATTATCCTCACATCCGAATACTAGTCTTCTTTCTGTAAATCCACATACTTCTCTTAATCCTATTTTCTTATCTTTTTTAATCTTTTGTTGCATCCTATATTCTTCACATTTTCGCATTAGATATGCTCTTAGTACTCTTATTCTTTCTCCTAATGTATTTTCTCTTGGTTCTAGTTGGATGTATTCCTTTGATATTTCTGTGTTATAAGGTATAGGTAGGTGGTCATAATAAAATTGTTGGTATATTAAACCTTCTTCTGGCAAGAATATTGCTTCATAAAAGAATTTACTAAAACTTATTGTATATTCTGGTAATTTATTAATTTTACAACATTTCATGTTATTTAGATTCATTATTATCTCAGTTTTTCTTTCTGCTAATACATTTTCTCGTGCTACCAACCATTTTTCTCCTAAAAATTCTCTTTTTAGTATGATATCAAATATTATTAGCATAGATTTTCAATCTCCTGCATGACTAAATACTTCTCCTCTTAATTGGTACGCTATGGATTCTATCAAATAAGCTACTTTTCCGATTAATGTTTTAGATATCAAGTCATACATATATTCTAGGTTTTCTATTTGTGTGAAGTTCATTAATGCTATATACATTCCAGATTCCAATCGTTTATTCTTCTTCCTATTTCTTGTTCATCATAAACATTATCTAAGTCTAAGAAATATCCATTGTAATTTACGCCTTGTGCCATTGATCCTACAAATTCTTTAAATTCAGCTTGTTGTCCTACTGGTATATGATTTGGTAATCTAGTTTGTCTTCTATTTATTATTTTCAGGTTGGGATCTACTAATTCTTCTTCTGGGTAATCATTTGCATCTTCATTTATTATATCATCAGTTTCTATTTCTGTTTCTATAGGATTATTAAATTCATCCTCTATATCACTTTCAGGTTCTTCTTATATGATTGCATTTACACTTTTCATTTTTTGTAAGGCTACTATTATCTGGTTATTTTCCATTACTATCTTTGAGTCTTCTTCCTCTTCTATGAATTCTGCTACCTTTACCTCTTGGTTTACTAATTCAATATTTTTGTCTTCATTAGTATCACTCTCAGTCTTTTCACTACTAGATGTAGTTTCTTCACGTAAAAGCCAACACCACAAAAGGAAAACACAAAAGGGTAAAAAGTACAAATATGTGAAAAATAAAAGTTGATATTAGGTGAGATATGAAAGCACCATAATGACTAAAAGCCCGATTTGTAGCATGCAAAAGAATAAAAAGAAATCACTTTTTAGATCTCTTTTTTCAAAAACCAAAAGCTTGTCATTTCAAATAAACTATAGTTGATGAAGATAAAAAATATCCACTTTTGATAAATTTAAAGAACCAAAACTGTTCAGAATTCCCCCCAGAGATGTTGTCATCATTGAAAATGCATGACAATATATAAAAATATATTGCGTTCAAAATTTAGTTGCAGATTCTATATTCTCTAAAATCATTGCATATGAGACGACAAAAGAAGCTTGGTAAAAAACTAGAAAAGGAGTATCAAGGAAGTGAACGAAGCAGACAAAATCAGATCTTGAATTTGAAAAGGGATTATGAATCTCTTAGAATGCAAGAGGGTGAGACCATCAGTAACTATTCTGATAGGATCTTTTTGATTGTCAACATAATCAAGTTACTTGACGAGGATTTTAAAGATAATAAAATAGTTGAAAAAATTCTTGTGACTATTCCAGAGAGATTTGAGTCCAAAATCTCCGCTCTAGAAGAGTCTAAAAATCTCTCTACTGTCTCTCTTGCAGAATTAATAAGTGCTCTTCAAGCACAAGAGCAACGAAGAGCTTTCATAAAGTTGTTGAAGGTATTTTTTATGCAAAACACCAAAACAGAAAAATCGATTATCCTCCCTGCAAATACTAAAAAGAAAACACACTTATAAAAAAATTATTGGTGAAGATCTGGCACAATATAGGGAAATTGCAAACAAACAGGTCATGTTACAAAAGAGTGTGCAAGTTCAAAGAAACTCAAAACAATTCACAAGCCTACTAGTAGAAGAAGAAAGTGGACACAACCTACTTTTTTTAGACTGCAGCAACAGAAGTAAGGAGGAGTGTTGAATTTTGCATCTGTTACTGCTACGGTTTTCTAGAATAAGTAGTTGTTTAGTTATAGGAGTCTAAAAGTTAATTTGTATAATATTCAGTTTTCTAATTTTAGTAAGAGTCTTACACTTTAGCTCTAGGAGGAGTCTACTATTTTATTATGATTAATAAAATTTAGATAAGACAATTTCATTCATATTTTCTACCTTATTAGTTGCATCTCTCTCCAAAAAATCATCACAAAAATCTACCTATTTTACTTCAAAATTTCATAAACTAGCAGCTAAATTAAATGGGTAATTAGAAAAAAATTGATCAAAATCAAGTTAGAATATTTGATGATGATATTCCTCTTTTGAATCGCCTAAATTCGAGACCCCGTTATTCAAAAGTGATAAAATAATCTCAAAGTTTCAAGTGGGTTATACTCTGACCTGTTCAAAGTCTCAAATCTTAAAATGGAACATCAAAACTTAAAAGGGTCGGATTGTTACATCTTTCCTCAATGTTCATCTTCTAACTGATTTGGAATTGTATATGAATATCAAACAACTATGTATATCTACGTTGCATGTCCAACTTAGTCGTCCAAATTACTTCCTCTATCCAATGATGCTTCATCGAATCTATCTCCACTTAAATAAAATTTTGATGTGTTCATGCTCCAATTTGCACTTTAAGTTTTCGGAGACAACAAAAATTATGGTCGAACATTTTATTGACTTAATCAATATTTAGTCAAAAACTCAATATTTGCAACTATTTGAAATATAATTGAAGAAGTCACTGGAGATAAAGAAAATAGTTTAACATTCGATGTTGGAGTTTAAAATATTGACAAGTGAAATCCCAACACAATGGGCTGGAGTTAGAACTCAAGAACCGAATCCTTGAGTTCACAACTATAAAACTAGAGGTGTTCATGGAAAACCGAATAACCGAACCAAATCGAAAATCGAAGAAACAATTTGATAGTATGTTGGTTTGGTTTGGTTTGGTTTGATTTTTATTTTTAATTTTAGAATCGATAAAATTTTGTTAGTTTTGATTTTAAGCAAAAAAATAACCGAAAAAGTTGAACTAAACTCACTAAATAAATTCCTATTTAAAATTATAATTGCACATACACACACACTCATGTAGAATTTCTTAAAATTTTATTGTACATATTAATCTTTTACACTCTTGATTCGTAATTTAGGGTTTGGTCTTATAGTAATTCAATTTTTTTGTCTTTACTTTCTAGTTTGATTTGTAATTTTCGTTTTGATAATTCTAAGAATTTCATGTTCAAAATAACTTGTCTTTGAGTCCTTTAATTATTTATTATTATTTTATTCAATTATTATCAGAATATATTGGTATATTACAACTAGATCTTTAATTATTTGCACAAAAAAAATATTTTAAATTTTTTAATATTGTTCCTTGAGAATGACTACATTTTGGACAATACATACGAATTTTACAAGAAGCTACATATATAATTTAATTACATATATATATTTCTTTTGTTTTCATATAGAATAATTTTTAGTAGTGTATGCTGGAATATAGATAATCTAGTATCTGCTTGGAAATATATTGTCACATATTACTAAAAAAATCCGAAGTAACCAAAAAATTGATAAAAATTGAAGAGAAAAAAATGACTTAATTGATTTTGATTTCAACATTTGAAAAATTAACTTAATTAATTTTATTTTCTTTTAGAGGAAAACCAATCAAAATCGAGTCATGAACATCTCTATGTAAAACGATGAACCTCAATGAGTCTTACCTTGAGTTCAAACTAAAGGAAAAACTCCTTACGTTTTTAGTTGTAGAACCATAAATACAAGGACTCTTTATTTTTCACTTTGACAAATATTATGCTGGAGTTCGAATACATGAACAAAAATTTTGAGTTTTTTGTTATAAAACCGTGAATTTAAAGACTCTTTCGTTGAGTTCTTAGCTATAGAACCACAAACTCAAGGAAAGAGTCTGTGGGTTCAAACTCCATGAACCATTCATGAAGTTCAAATTACTGTAAGTTCAAACTTCATAAACAATTCATGGGTTCAAAATTTTCATAATTTAATTGTGGAAGTTTCCTAGCACCCAAGAAAATAAATATAATTCAAATCTTTATAAGTTCAAACTCCGTGAACAAATCCCTATTTAGTTCAAGGGTAGAGAAAGAAGCGAAGAAGAAGAGCATAGGTTTCCCGTGTTTAGTTTAGGGATATCTTTGTCCAACTTATTAGAAAGTGGCTAAATGTTAGTAGTAATTACTTTTGAAATGGGGGCTCGTTCCTCGTAGCAATCCGGAAAGTGGCTATTTACCATCCAAAAATGTGTACAACTATTAGTAGTTTGGGTTGAGATTCAAGCTAAAGACTATTTTTCCTCGAACATCATATAGACTAGACAAGAATGTTTGTTGCGTATCATCAATTAGTACAAGATTCTTGGTAGGTTTTGTCTCGGTATGAAATTATATCTAAGAAATGACAACTCGGCCATTGAAAACTATAAACCCAATGTGGTCAGGAAATTACTTTCGCATTTCCTAGAAATACAATATTTCTTAACGAGGACTGATGTGTCTGCTAAAGAGGGAGAGAAGGAGCAATGCTTCTTCCAAAGTATCTTCCTTTTTTTCAAAGAAAACATTTTCCATTTGTTGAAATTTCAAAAGAATGATCAAGTACACAAATACATCAACAAAGAGTACTGGGAAAAAAACCTTCAATAAAACCTTTGTAGTAAGAACTACCAAAGCAATTTTCATTTAGCAGCTTACGGAAACCCAAACTGAAATTATTTTCATCAATACCTACTAAAAGCTAAGAGTAATCACAATAAACGACTTTACAAAAGCTGTGACCAAGGAAGATTACTGTTCCAAGAAAAAGAATGAAGGTTCAGTACTGAACCAAATATACAGGTATAGCTTTAATGTTCAGAATGCATCTACAGAGAAAACAAGCTTCTACATGATTCTTTGATCAATCATTTGATATAATTAAAAGAAAACCTACCTGAATTTGTTTGAAGCTTATTATCCTGCCCTCTTACAAAAATAAACTGGTAAATCCCTAGACTGAGCTGAACACACAGAAAATAACATTCAGCTCAGTAAATGTCCTCTAACTGATCTGTGAAACCATCTGCTGCAAATGGAAGTGCCAACCAATCCTGCCAATGAAAGCCTACTTCCTGCAAGGCCAGAACTTGTGCGCTGCTCCTGAAGAAAAGAACAAGAACCCCATTCTGTTACAGGTCCATCCTACACTGCCTCTAATCGGTTGACATAATGGAAGGCGCCTGCGGATGTAGGATTTCAGCTTGAAGCTGAGCACCGAGGACAGATGGATCGGGCTGCTAGGGTGTGAACATCTTAACAATAAATGCTTTTACAATCATCAGTTTGAGTTGGTTCAATATCAATACATTCCCTTAAATAGAGGGTTTGTCCGGCATATACTAGCTCCATATTCCTCATATTCTGCCTTCGTATGACAAGCCTAACATAAAAAATATCCAAATCGATTATCAAAAATGAGATTAAACTTCCTATTTGAATGCAATGCATAAACCAGTAAATACAAGGATTAACTTCACACACAGTAATTAACTACAATCAGATAAATAGAAACTAGAAGGATAAACATACCGCAAAAAATTCAGGAGTTGAAGCTAGTACAGAACCTCCAAACCAAACTGCATATCTCTGGATAGGATTGCTGACCACATTCACTTCAACTGGTTGTGCCTGAGTTGAATTCCAGCCGTCAAGCACTCTTGATATATTGGAGACTTTTTATTTGTCGCCTAAAATTCAGGTGAGAAATGAAAGGAACAAACACTTACTTTGACATTTTCACCTAACCGAGCATCTGATGCAAGAATACGGTCATCCACAATCTTCTTTAGATCACGCTGCAATCTTCTATGGAAATCTTTGAACATGGTTGACCCTCCGGATAGAACAATATTCTGAATTTCAACAAGTGCACAATATATCACACTCACATAGAAAGGGGGGTTCATACACAACTTTAGTTCATTCAAGATACAAGAAACCTTTTTGTTGATCATAAGAACTCTGTCACTAAAGAACAGTTCTATGGAATTCAGCAACAAAATTACCTTATATAAAGCTCTTCTTGTGTCTATTGGTGCAGATTGAATACATTTGTCAATCACCTCAGGTAAAGGGGTCGTAAAATCACTATTATAAATCTCAGGACTGAAGAAAACCTGCGAACACAATTCATCGAGCCAACTTGTGAGTAAAGCATCTGAAGCTAATCACCATTAAAAATTTCCTATTTTATCCAGCTCTATGTTGATTAAGGTCCAAAGCTCCTTTTTTCTTTTAATTTCTACCACACCCATATAGTGGTTCCAGACTATCGTCCAGCGTGACTCAAGCACCAGCCAGTAGGCCGGGTCAAGAGGCTTCCCCTAAAAGTTAAGTGATCATGGATACTATCTTGATTTCTTCAATTACTTGGTACTTTCATTGAACTAGGGTTTAGCAATCATGATATTGAAGGAGGGGACCTTTTCTTGAAAAAATAATTCTTGCAACTACGAAAACCACAACACAAGCACTCCTTTTCCATTCATTCTATCTAAGAAAAAAAATTTACTACTCCACGCAGAAAAAGCAGCAGGGTTTAAGCGGTATGAGTCTGAACAATTCGAGAGATTTGGGTAAAACATGAAGTAGACAATACCAATTCATTGACCATCATAGTAACCTCTGCTCCAGTAGGCTAACAACTAACAAGCACATTGAAAGAAAAACTTTACAGCTAAAGAGATTTAGAAACTTGAAGCTAGAGGATAAAGCAGACCTCAGGACCAAGAAATCGCTCATAGCCAACGTCACATGAATAAGGTGCTCCTGTCTTTGGTTTTGTACCTCTCCAGTGCTTGATGTACTTCCCTGGCTCTTTGTCATGCTTATTGAACTCCTGAAATCATTTGACAATAAGGACCTATTAGAAGCAAAAATCAGTTGTAACCTCCAGCCTCAGATGCAAACAGGGATTCTGAGTTTAAATCATGGCATGATTAGCTTGCCCTAATTCACAGAAGTGTCGAACATATAAGTCAAGTTTGAGAACTGGATGAAAGAAGAAGAGGAACTGGATGGATTATCAGAAAGAACTTCAAACTTTTGTTTCATCTACTCTTTCAACTTATTCTTTTTTACTCCTTTTGTATAGGCTCATACAAATAGATAATACCTTCACAATGTCGGAACAAGTGTAGCAATGCATTTCCTTCACTTTTCGTGCTATATCAAAGGAATCTTCTGCTGGAATATGTTCTCCCCTTTCCTGCATTGAATAATCAATATAAGTTGTAATCTTTTGAAGCTTTATTAAACAATGAGATACCATCTTAGAAACTCAAAGATAGACCTCAAATACCCAACATACTTATATCTGAGTTGTGGCTACCCTACTAAGCAGTGTTTTCAAACACGAAAAGCGCAAAAAAGCTCTAAGGTCTGTTGGGGCTTTAATGAAAAAAGGCGCAAATTCAGAAAACATACAAATGTTTAGTACGAGACTAATAATTATAAGCATAAAGAACAAATATATGGACAAAGAAATTGAGAAAAAAATTACAATAAAGTGAAATATCAATTGTTTCGTGTCGCCTCTTCATGAAACACATATTGGTAAGGAAAAGTATGTCTTAGAGTCTTGATGACAATACTAAAGCGCACATTAAGCGGGTGAAGCGCTCAACATGTTTTGAGCCTCGCTTAGGGATTAAGCGCGCCTTTGACAACATTGCTACTAAGCAATCGGTAGTTTTAGATTTCCCGCAGGTCAAGGACATCTGGTAATAATTGGGTAACAAATGGTTTCAGTACAACCTATGTACTGTTTTGCACATATGAAAGATAGTTACCAGTTTAAAAAAAAAAGTACTCAGAAGGAGATACTTTAGTTACAGAAAGGTCTTCATACAAAAGAAATGGTTAGTAGTACAAATTTCAGGTTTCAGGCAGAATGTTCGGTACAACGATTTAGAAAGCACTCTTTCGGACCTAAATGTTGCACCCAATCTTGATTGTTCATAATGGTTGGGAATATCAGCTAACAGAAGCAAATAAGAAAAAGTAAAACAAAAACAATCCTGCTGAATAATGATTGTGATTAAGATTAATGCTGCAAGGCGTCGGTTCCATTTTCCAGGTAAGGAATTTCACATGCTTCATTTGGTTTCAAAGAAGGTCCAAGGCAAGAAAACGGGAGAACTAAAAGTATGACCAGTTCCATGCCAACATAATGATGAAATGATTGAAACTAGGTATTGCTACTATTAGGATACTCATTTGAACCAGAGGCTTGTGTGCTATAGGAGATAGCTCATCATTCTATCAAATAAAGAATGTGAGTACTTGTAAAGGTTATATATACAATCTATTCCTACACGTCTTTATTTTCATCTCATGGACAGTTGGAACTTCAAAGGATTTATAATACCAATAACATTGAGACACAAACTTCAGGATATCACAATCCTATGTTATAGATCAGTTATAGTCAAGGAAAAGTAGTGAAGATGAATTTTTCTATCGGAAAAGGGTCATATATACCCCTGTACTATCCCGAAATAGTTGTACCCATCCTCCATTTCAATTTTCGAAGGTATCTACCCTCGCCGTTAGTGTTTTTAATATTTGGGCCCCCACGTTTAACGGCCACTTTCAGCTGGATACGTGGCACGATTTCAACGGCCCACCCCTTTTTATTTTTATTTAATTCTAATACCCAATGTTGTTATAACCCACGACCCATACCCGTAACCCATCTCCTCTCCTTCCCCTACCCTCCTTCTCCTTCTTTCCCCTCTTCTTCTCCCTGTCCATTTTTCTTATTCTATCTTCTTCCTCTCTTATCTTCGCACCTCACTTCAATTTTTGTCCAACGGATCGAAACCAGCTGAAAAATCTAGGTCAATCATATGAAAAATAATTTCAATATTTTATATATAATCAATGAAGATGGGTCTTGGAGATTTAATATTCCAATGGCTTTGACCAATTTGATTTATTATGTCTAAAGATTTGCCCAGAAATTTTATTGGTGTTAAAGTTGTAACTTTAACATAGTCAATAGAAGAGCGAACAGAGGGTCATTGTTGTGGTGTTATTTTTTTCCTTCACCTGCAATTTTCCAACATTTTCTCTACTTTTACTTCTTTTAGATTTTGTAATTTTTTTGAATATTTACTGGAGTAGGTTTGCTGAGCTATCTATTGGACTTTTGTTGAGATTGTGAGTTAATTTTATTCTTGAAAATTTGGGTGTATCTCTAGAAAACTTGTGGTGGATGATGGAGGATTTTGATTGTATAAAAGTGAAGATGGAGTATTTTGTGAGAGGGTCGATGTCGCCTCTTATTTTTTGGTGAATGGACTGTTTTCCGATGATACTCCGATAGTTCTTTGCTGGTGGGGATGGAGCTCAGTTGGTTATGGAGTCTCCAAAAGCATCTCATTGATTTTCTACATAATGAATTTTGGTAGGGACAATATGTTTTTTGATCTGGATAAGGGTTATGGGTCGCAAATGACCCGGAGAAGCAGATGCCTCCACGTGTCTTTTTTAAAGCTGGGTCTGAGTTGACCGTTAACAGAAGGGGTATTTGTGTTCAAAACACTAACGGCGAGGGTAGATATCTTCGAAAAGTGAAACGGAGGATGGGTACAACTATTTCGGGATAGTATAGGGGCAAATATAACCCTTCTCCGTTTTCTATTCAACCATTTTTACGGAAGTGTTTTACTGAAGTCATAAAGAAACAAGAACTACATACCTTCATGAGCTGTTGAACGAAGAGAGTAACATCTTTCCCAGAAATGGGAATTGACTTAATGCTGCTCCCAATAACATAACCCTCAGCAACAGGTACAACATGCGTAGCACCATCTCCTATATCCACTACGACTCCAGTCATCTCACACTAAAGAAATAGCATATAATGATTACAAGACATGTCAAATTGTTAGACCACAATTAAGTTCAAGTTTCTGGAACAATGGTATGCAAGTCACTTATGATCACAAAGAATACAACGGATACACAGGATATTATATCAAACAAGTAATGAACATACTAAAGGTTGACATGCAACCCAGTACTTTCTCTCCAAATAGCTCAATGTTCATTTTCCCATTTTCCACTGGAAAAGAAAAGAATGAAGATAATAGGTTGGAACAGATTCCTTGGCCCTTTTTTTCCTTGACATGACAAAGATATCAATTCATGCCATTGACAAAAGACATAAAAGCTATTCCAAGATATCAGTTCATGCCATTGAGAAAAGACATAAAAGCTATTCCGTTTGACATACTTATAATCAGAATACCACCTTACGAGACAAAATTCTCTGGAATGTACTTTGTTTCTGGTTTCTGAAAGACTCAAATTTGTTTGTAGGCGTGTCGCATCCCTGAAGATACACACTTTTGGGAAAGGTAAAAGGCATATGCACAGGTCATACTATAGTACAATGCAGCTGAGACCAGCTAGCTGACAAACTGCTTGGCCTTACTTGCTTTACCCAACTTCATGTTCAGTGGTGGCCAGTATTTCACTTCGTTCTTTTGCATAGCATGGCTGTGTCTCGAGTGTTTATCTGTCCTTTCGGCCGTGTAGAGGCTCTAATGGCACACCGTGGGAGATGTATATGTCATGAGGGTAGAATCAATGTTTGATCCCTTGTCGAGACAAGTTCACTTATGATGAGGCCGTAGAGCCATTATTTGCTTGAATGATTAAGCGTCATATTTAAAAATGTGTATTGGTAGGGGACCACAAGGAGTCCCAATGCATGTGTTTAATGGTACGACGATAATCGTATCGCCTTATGTGTAATATAGTTATGAATACGAGATAGTTGGTTGCTCGGTACAGGGTTTAAGGCATCGGATGCCGGTCAAGTCACCCCTAGATTCGGGGTGTCACATCTACCTCTTAACTCTTTTATGGGGGATCAAACTATGTCGTCGAAGAGGAAATATGTACTTTCTATTTTCTCCAACACTTCACTCCTACATCACCTTCTTCCCTCATATTCTACAATTCAAACCACACACTTTCTATCTACCACTAGAGCCAGGGTGTCCTTTCCTAGTCAAAGTAAGCCAGTTCGTCCCAGTAACCTAAACTCAGACCAACCAACAAGAAAAGCAGAGAAACACAAAAATACATCTACCTAATAAATTCTTCTGACATGCCAAACCAACTAATAAAGCAACAGAACTTTCCAAACACCACAATCTCCTATTCCAACCATCTCCAGTGACTTGAACCACGAGAAAAAGGAACTAAAGGAAAAGAGAAAAGGGAGAGGGGGGATATCAATAGGGACAACTCAACTCGAGATGCAAGACAACCTTGTTTGGGCTATCATACAATGGTTACTTTGACGGTGGCCTTCAAGGATTCATTTATTATTCTTGCTAAGTTGATTTAGAGTTCTAATATGACATAATTATGGAATTTTTCTTCTACATTTGAAAAAATCAGTAGTTGTATTATTGAAAGGGACACTTCCCGCATACAAATTTTATATAAAAAGTAAAGAATCTTCGTAAAAGAAACCAATCATCTGTACTAATTACAATATAGTGGGAAGCTCTCTTTGCCTGCAGTTTTTTGTCAAAAACTATGACAGCATCTATTTGAAACAGTAAAGATCATAATCGGAAAAACTTCTTGGGCAACTTTTAATCCACTTGTTCTTGTTAAAAATTAGTTCAATACCCTCTTGAAAAAAACAAAATCAATCTTGTGACGGGTAGTCTAATACACGATCCGCCATGTCAGAGGCTCGTCAAATGCCACTTTATTTTTTCACTTCTTTCTCCTTTTTTCTCAGCTGAAGGTCTGTCAGAACCAGCCTCTCTACCTTCTCAGGGTAGGGGTAAGGTCTACGTACACACTACCCTTCCCATATCTCACTTGTGGGATTACACTGGATTTGTTGTTGTTGTTTCTTCTTTTTTATCTCTTTTTCTCCTTTTTTAAACTTTTCCTGACTTCTTTTTTCCCCTTCATCTCCCACATCAGATAATAGGAGTTTCGCGGTTGCTCAAAAACTTCGTTGGCGAACCCCTCAACCTTCAACATTTCCGCTTTCATTTCTCTTAACTCTCCCTCCCTCTTCCCGTATTCTGAAACTTTTCCCCGTCTCTGTTTCATCTCCCTTTCACCCTCTCCATTTTCCCCTCCTCCCTCTCAAAATCTAAAAAGAAGATATGAGATACCTCTAAATCCTAAACATGTTGAAAAACTGAGCCTTCATTTTTGGTGTTTTCAAAATCTCTCAATTTTTTATGGTTGTCAGTGGGTAAAGTATTACTTGCATCTTCCTTAACTGAAATTGGTGAGGCTTATGGTGGGTAAGCTTTACCATCGAAAAGGAATTTTACTTGAGGGGGTTGGCTTGAAAATTTCCGAAAGAAGTGCGCACACACCATTAGCGTATTTTAAGGCAAATTACCTTTTGATAGTGAGTAGTACACAGTTCAGAGCCATGACACACACACACCCTGCAGGCAACTAGGACATCACTAACATCAATACATCATTTTTTTTAATAATGTTCCAAACAAAAGCCGTGACATCATAGCCACCAATGTTTGCTCTAATTTTGTAACACCAACCTAAAATTGCACCTGTACAAGAGAGAGGCACCCTTTTTTCCTGCTCTGCACACTCTCATAGCTTAGGCAACAATCTGAATTTCAGAAACATAACAAGTTTTCCACTAAGCACATCAATTTGTTCACTCTTAATCTTTTTGTGAATGAAAGTAACATCGTTGAAGCTAGTCCTAATATTGCGAGAAATTAGAACAATAATGGACTATTGAAAAATCCAAGCTATCACCTATTACACAATTAACTTTCTCTTAATACTCTAGACAAAACAAAGCTACCTGCGAAGCTAAAAGTTTGTTGAACAAGGTTTACAAATTTTTCCAAACCATTAGATCTTAAAATATTTTGAGCTGAGGGTCTATCAGAAACAACCTCTCTACCCCCCACACAGGTAGGGATAAGGTCTGCGTACATCCTACCCTCACCAGACCCCACTTCTGGAATTACACTGGGTATGTTGTTGTTGTTGTTGTTGCATTAGATCATAAAAATATCAATACCACAAAATATCCAACTCCATATATCATCAAAGTTGTTAAGATAAGACTACCAACCTTAGATGCTGTGTAGCCAGCTGCCAACGCAAGAACCGGCTGCACAGCTATATAAAGTCCCGGAACATTGAAAGTCTCAAACATAATTTCCCCTGTATATTCTCGGTTCTCAGGTGCAGTCATAGGGCTTTCAGTTAACAGAAAATAGTGATCCTCGGGGTCACAACGCAGGTAATTGAATATAGATTGCTGCCAGAACCGTTCCATTGAATTCCAATTATCAACTTGTCCATGTTTAATAGGATAGCTAAGATTATAAGTACTACTAGATTTAGATCTGCTCAAACCCTCTTCACCAATAAAGAAATCGAGATCCGCCATAACACCTGCACTGTGCTGTGCTAACCAGTTACTGCTCTTCGTCAAAGCTCGAGGTTGATTGACAAATGATTCATTAGAAGCAACAACTGTAGGTAGTATGAAACATGGCTCCACATTTCCAGCAAAACCCATTTTTGTATACCTGAAAATAAGACACAAAAAGAATATAAAATATACAACAATAACATACTCAGTGTGATCCCATAAGTGGCATCTGGGGAGCGTAGCTCAAAGAAAAAGAATGAAAAATGTGGTTGAGGAATTTTATCAAACAGGTGGAGGGTAATGTGCAATACCCGGTTCCATTGTCAATGACTACAGCTGGGCGAGAGGTAGAAGGGTCCATCATAAGGGGTTGAAGAAGGAAGAGAAAAGGTTGAATATGTTGTTGTGATGGATCTGCGGTTGAGATCCAAAGAGGGGTTTAAAGGGATTAATCATGGTCGTAGGAAGAGGAAGAAAGGGTATAGAAACGACGACATAACGTTGGTTGAAGGTTTTAATTCATCCATTTCATTGAGTAAGGCAAAGAAAGAGTTTGGAATTCATCAAAGTGATTGAGATTCTGCTGTCCTTCAATTTTGTCGTTTTCGGATTGAATTTGGATTCCTTTCTTAGCAATCAAACAAAATGTTTTTGTTAGTCTTTCTCGGTTGTTGCTTGGCTTTACTTTGTTCCGTTGGCAGGTGGGGCTTTATATATACGTTCGATATTGACTACTTTCTCACCGTTGCGATATGGACACAAACTACATGCGAATCCTAAAGTGTCATGGTCGGGTACGGCTGTCCAATTTAGAAAATGAGCTACTGTAACCTTGTTAACTTTTTTGCCTCGTCTTTCCTTACCAATTTCTCGGCACAGGAATTGTAAGTGTGTGTCGAGACATAATAAGTGAATTTGTAAAATAATAAGTATTATTATTGTTAATATAAAGTTTGATTAAACAATGAGAAAAAATATAGATTGCACCCTATAGTTGTTTGGATGGCACAAATATCAACTTATTTAGCGTTACTTTACCTCTAATCTTAGTACTTTAATCGCATATTAATAGTGAAATTGTTGTATTTGAGCTTATGTTGGTGTTTCTTTTGTGGAAAAGCGAGCAACTTTGGTTGAGTTTGAATGAAATCGCATTTGGCCAAGAGAATAAGGAGATGGTAAAGAACTGAGCAGAAGAATGTCACTGAAGGTTCCCTGTGTCATGCACTTGCGTCGCACACACAGGGCAGGGCAATGGCTTCTTTGGAATGTTTCTGAAGACCGATAAAAGTGCAAATGATGTGCACCTGCGTCGCACGACCAAGGCATGAGAACAACATCTCTGGAGTTTGGAATTTCTGAAGTTGCAGACACACCTGCTTTGCACTTGCATCGCATGTGCAGAGCACAAAGCACAGCGGATTTCCTATTTTTAGTAGGACTTGGTTTACTTATTTTTTCTTTTACCCTAAACTATAAATAGACCCTATGGGCGTTTTTCAGAGGGTTGTTGGATATTCTTGGAGACTTGTAGCCGTACTATTGGTATTTTTTACATATTATTTTTTTCTTCAATTAAACCCTAGTTTTATCATGAATTCTTGTGTTCTTAACAGAATTATGAGTGGCTAAACTCCTTTGTTCCTGGGGTTGTGGTCATAGTATGAATGTGAGTTGATTTTGCTAAATTATCGTATGGGTTATTTATTCAATCTTGTGCACAACTATTTTACTGTTTCGCGACCAGTAGGATAAATATTTAATTTTTGATTGAACTCGATAGAGGAATACTAAGATAGAACGGAGATTTAATAGGATCTCACCATCGGGAAATCGGGGTGGGAATTTATGGCTAGGATAGAAATATACCTAGATTGCCCTGCTTGGTTGAAATAAAGGAAATATAAATGCATTTGTATTAATGTTCATGACCATAGTGATATAGGCGTGAAAGTAGTACGAATAGGCGACTAGAGGACTCGAGAGATTTGTAGTCATATAATTAACCCTATCAATTAATAACTCGGTAATTAAGCAAATCAACGAAAGTAAAAGCGCAACATGATTAAGAAAAGTGCCATAACCCTGAGATGTCTTCTCTTGTGATAAATTCCAGTATCAACAAATGTTATTTGCAATCTGTTAGTTTACATTAGTTAATCATTTACTTTTCTGTAGTAGTTATAAATCAAAACAACTATTCTCTCTTATATATGCGTAATTAGTAGTATTAGTGAATTCTTCTAATATCGTTGATCATAAGTCTCTGTGGGATCGATATCCGAATTTTACAAGTCATTATATTACTTGGCAACCTCGTATACTTGCGTGTGTGTTTGGGAGCAACAAATTTTTGGCGTCGTTACTAGGGACTTAGAAATTAGTGATTTTATTAGAATAATCTATTATTGCTTTAGTTATCCAAGTATTAACGTCTTGATCTTAGCTGTTATTTGAACGAAGGTAAAACAATCTAATGCGAAGATCTTCTAGTCAAAACAACCTCGCGGACTTTCAACCTAAACTTGAACGATTTTTCTATCAACGTAGGAGGGAAGTTAATTTTTGGGAAAATCAAGAAGCAATTGTTGTGGCACCTGAAGTAATGGCAGCTAATTCACCACCAATGATAGTTCGAGAGGTGGCAGTACCTCTAGTGGGTAGTGTCACTTCAAGCATTGTCAAATTGACCATCGAGGGGCACTTTGAGCTTATGATTCAGTTGCTCCACTCCAGCGGACAGTTCACTGGTTTGCCACACGAGGACCCTCAGCGATACATTCAAACTTTCCTGGAGATTATGAGTACTTATGTGACTACTAGGGTCACTACTGATTATGTGAGGTTGACACTGATCCCATTATCTCTACTCGGGGATGCTAAGAATTGGTTAGATACAGAACTGACAAATTCCATCACCTCCTGGATTATCTAGCAAGAAAATTTCTGACTAAGTTCTTTCCATCTAGAAAAACAACGAGACTTAGGAGGGAAATCATGTCCTTCAGACAGAAACCTGGATAAGGGGTGTATCAGGCATGCAAAAAGTTCAAAGAGTTGCTCAGAGATTATCCTCCTCATCATCAAACGAATGAAGTTCTGGCTCACAACTTTATTGATAGTCTGGATCACCATGAAAAACTGTTGATAAATATTGCAGTTGAGGGGCAAGCTCTTGATTTGAGCTATAATGAATTGTCCGTCTTATTGAACATGTTTCAAAGTGACTTTGAGATAGATTGGGCAGATAGCAGGTGCTCAGAATACCCGACCACATGGTGGACTTCCGAGTGACACAGATCCAAACCCAAAACCATATGTAGATGTGTATCTAAAAAATAGGAGATAATTAGAGGAGTTAGAACCGACAAAAGCAACTTGGGAGGAAGCACAGAAAGATACAGTTGAAGAAGACGAGGTTATTGAGGTAGAGAATGTACCACAGAAGCTGTTGGAAAAGCAACCACAACTAGTGGTTGCCAAACCACCGCCCCCATTCTCTAAAAAATTAGCAAAAGAGAAAGAAGAAGCAATGTACAAAAAGTTTCTTGAATTATTAAAGCAGGTACATGTGAATGTTCCCTTAGTTGACATATTGCAGGAAATTCTGAAATACGCAAAATATATTTAGGACATCCTAGCCAACAAGAGTCATTTCACAGAGTATGCCACAATTACACTTACTGAGGAGTGCACATCTCAAATTCAAAACAAACTGCCTACAAAGCTGAAGGATTCGGGTAGTTTCACTATCGAAATCACTATTGCAAAAAGAGACATTGCTCGTGCACTGTGTGATCTTGGTGCAAGTATCAACTTGATATCGTCGTCTATGTTTAGAAAGTTAGGGTTGAGAAATCCTCGATCAACCACTATTGTGTTGCAGCTGGTAGACAGATCTTTGGCATGACCAGAGGGTATTATCGAAAATATTTTAGTGTAAGTGGGGTCTCTCATATGTCCTGCAGATTTTTTCATCCTAGATTTTGAGCCAGATCCGGAGGTCCCTTTTATTTTGGGACATCCATTTTTAGCCACAGGAAAAGCGTTGATTGATATGGTTACAGGGTATCTAACTATGAGGGTGCACGATAAAGTTAAAATGTTCAATGGTTACAAAGTCCTCAAGCTACCCTCCATTTATGAGGAGTTGTCTGCAATCACTATGGCGGATATTGATTTCAAATTGCCTTTTATCACATCTAAAACTCCATTTGAAAGAGTCTTCATGAGAGATGATATTTTCGGAGATGCAGAGGCTAATAAAATGGTGCAGATATTAGACTTGTCAAGCATTTATGTGAGAAAGAGTGAATTCAAATCCATTGACAGACCTCTTGGGCCACCGCCTAAGTTATCTAAAGAGGAGGCACCGAAGCTTGAACTGAAACCCTTACTTGCTCATCTCAAGTATGCTTTCTTAGGTAAGGGTGAGACATTGCCGGTCATTCTAGCTGCCAAACTCACGTGTAAAGAGGTGGAGAAATCATTGCATGTGTTGCGGAATCGAAAGAGAGTCTTAGGGTGACAGATTTCAGACATTCAAGGAATTAGCCCGGCGTTCTGCATGCATAAGATATTCTTAGAAGAAGATCATATACCAAGTGTTCAACATCAAAGAAGATTGAATCCTTTTATGAATGAGGTGGTAAAGAAATAGGTAATTAAATAGCTGGACTCAGGCATTATTTTTCTGATAGCAAGTGGGTCTGCCCCGTATAGTACATTCCGAAGAAATGGAGGATGACAGTGGTGACGAATGACAAGAATGAACTTTTCCCAACATGAAAAGTAACAAGGTGGATGGATTATCGTAAGCTGAATGAAGCCACCAGGAGAGACCATTATCCAATCCCCTTTATTGATCTGATGCTTGACAGGTTAGCTGGACAGGAATATTATTGCTTCTTAGATGGATATTCAGGCTACAACTAGATTGATATTGCTCCTAAAGATCCGGAGAAGACCATATTCACATGCCCATATGGTACATATGCTTTCAAACGCATGTCGTTCGGGTTATGTAATGCTCCAGCAACGTTTTAGCGGAGCATGATGGCTATTTTTCAAAGATGGTGGAGGACTTCGTATAGGTTTTCATGGATGATTTTTGTTTGGGAATTCGTTTGATGTATGTTTGCTGAACTTAGATCATGTGCTTTCCAGATGCGAGGAGACCAACCTGGTGTTAAATTGGAAAAAAATGCCACTTTACGGCTCAAGAAGACATCATCCTCGAGCATCAAGTGTTGAAAAGAGGTTTGGAGGTATATCGAGAGAAAATGGAAGTGATTGAAAAATTACCACCCCAGTCTCAATGAAAGGGGTGCGTAGTTTTCCGGGCACGTGGGATTTTACAGACGGTTTATCAAGGATTTCGTGAAAGTTTTCAGTCCTATGTGTAAGCTACTTGAGAAAGAGGTGAAATTTGTATTCAACGAAGCATGTCTGTAAGCATTCGAAGAGTTGAAGAGAAGGTTAGTAATTGTTCCTCTAATGATAGTGCATGACTTGACACTTTCTTTTGAAATAATGTGTGATGCCAGAGATACTGTTGTGGGAGCCGTCCTAGGCCAGAGGAAGGATTAGATTTTTCACTCGATTTATTACGCCAACAAAACTCTTGATGCTGCACAATTGAATTATATTGTCATTAAGAAAGAGATGCTGGCAGTTGTCTATGCCTTTGATAAATTCCGATCATATCTAGTGGGAACAAGAGTCATTGTGTATACATATCATGCTGCAATCTGGTACCTATTTAACAAGAAGGACGCAAAACCAATGCTTATTTGGTGGATTCTATTACTTCAAGAGTTCGATGTGGAGATCAAGGATCACAAAGAAATGGAAAATTAGGTGGCTGGCCATATATCGAGGTTAGAGAGTCATAGACATGTGGTAAACGATGGGAAAATTCGAGAGGTGTTCTTCAATGAGCAGCTCTTTACAATTGCAGAGGCAGACGTACCATGGTATGCAGATAACGTGAACTTATTGGTGAGTGGAATTTACCCACCTAAGACTATCACACATCAGAGAAGGAAAATGTATCATGAATCGTGATTCTATATATAGGATTAGCCTTATTTTTTCAAACAGGGTTCTAACCAGCTGATAAAGAGGTGTATTCCGCAGACCGAAGTGAAGCAAGTCTTAGAGAGTTGTCATTCATCCCCATATGTGGGACATCACAGTAGTGATCGCACAGTAGCCAAGATCTTGTAATCAGGGTTCTATTAGCCCACGCTTTTTAAGGATACTCATGCTTTTGTTCGAAGTTGTGACAGGTGCCAAAGAACAGGGACCATATCGAGAATACATAAGATGCCATTGAACAATATTGTTGAAGTTGAGATATTTGATTTATGGGTCCCTTCCCACCATCTTACATGAACAAATATATTCTATTGGCGGTGTATTATGTATATAAATGGGTGGAGGCAGTTCCTCTACCTACCAATTATGCCAATGTGGTGGTGAGTTTTGTTAAGAAGAATATATTTACTAGGTTTAGAACCCCAAGGGTCATTATTAGCAATGGAGGGTTGCATTTTTGCAATAACTTGATGAAGACACTCTTGGCTAAGTATGGGGTTAGGCACGAAGTGGTGACTGCGTATCACCCACAAATAAGTGGGCAAGTGGAGGTATTGAATACAGAAGTGAAGCAAATTATAGAGGAGACTGTGAATGCTTAGAGAAAAGATTGGTCTACAAACTTGATGATGCATTGTGGGCCTACCGAACTATGTACAAGATTCCAATAATGACATCTCCATATAGGATGATTTATGAAAAAATGTGCCATCTACCAGTCGAGTTGGAGCACAAAGAATATTGGGCCATCAAGAAACTCAACTTTGACTTGGAACTGGCAGGGAATAAGCGGGTGTTGTAGCTGCATGAACTCGAAGAATTCAGATTACATGCCTACAAGAATGTAAAGTTATATTAATAGAATACTAAGAGATAGCATGATAAGCATATCCAACAATGTTTGTTTGAGCCAAGATAACAAGTGTTGTTGTTCAACTCTATGCTCAAATAATTCCTGGGAAAGCTTAGGTCCAAGTGGTCAGGCCATTTCAAGGTTGTAAGGATGACACTACACGAGGCATTGGAACTTCGGAAGCCCGATTCAAAGGAAACTTCTTAGTGAACGGTCAGCGGGTGAAACATTATTTTTTTTATATCCAGCTTACCGGCTTACGCCAGACTATTCCTGGAGATAGTAGTCCAGTCCCTTAGCACTACTACCAGTAAATCGCGGGATGTGCATGAATGATCAGGTTTTGAGAACAGAGTAACTGATATCACCTACAAGGTCCTACCCAGAAGAGAGCAAATTGCTCTCACCAGAGTTCGAACCCATGCTGCAGGCCTCCAGCTGGATTTTAAGTTCCCCTCCTTTGCCATCCAGTTATGCCCCGAGGGACATGGGGTGAAACATTATTGGGCTGAGGACATGGATAGACATAAGACCTCAGTGGAGCTGACTAATGACTGATGAGAGATAACTGGCATCGTGCCGTGACGTTAAATCAGGACTGAAAGGTATGTAATGGTTATTTCCTACATCTTTTGTTGGCATGAATCCGCATGTAAAACGATTTCCAAATGAAATAGTTGAAAAGAAAGTTCTTTACAACTCATACTACTCATAGTGTCCCATCATTTATGTATCATAGTATTACCCTTGCCAGGAGTTCGTATCGTAACTAGCACTTGTCCCATGATAGGAGAAGAGGCATTAAGTAGTATGTAAATTGTCATATAGTCTGTTAGTTGTTGAGTTGCGCACACCGAGCTATAATCGATTGGGTATGACACTATTGTGCACACCACTGAGTGTATCAATTAGGTACGAGATTATACGCACGGAGCCTCTTTATGGTCCAATACGATATGTTATACACACATAGCCTCTTTATGGCCCGGTACGATATGATATGCATGGAGCCTTTTTTACGGCCCGATACGATATGTTATATTCACATAGCCTATTTATGGTCCGGTATGATATGTTATATACACAGAGCCTCTTTACGACCTTGTAAGATATATTATACACACGAAGCCTTTTTACTGCCCGATACGATATATTATACACATTGAGCCTCTTTATGGCCCGGTAAGATATGTTATACATACAAAACCTCTTCACGAATTGGTACGATATGTTATACACACAGATCCCTTTATGGCCGAGTACGTTATGTTATACACAAGACCTCCACGAGGCTCGGTACATTATTGTTATGTAGTATGAATCAGAACTAGGTAAGTATACCTTCAAGTTATTCTTGACACTTAGTTATATTAAGTTATTCATTTATATTAGTTCAACTTCATCTTTCATTTATTAAGTTTCGCTTACATACTTGGTATATTCTTTTGTACTAATGCCCTTTTACCGGAGGAGCTACAATTCATACTGCAAGTCCTGATAGACAGACAAACATGTCTTCTCAGTAGGCGTTGCTCGAATTCAGCTTGATTGGTAAGCTCCATGTCATTCGGAGTTGCCAGGTTTATATGTTTAAGTATGTTGCTATACAAATAGACATGACGGGTAGGTCGGGGTCGTATCCCGACCACAGTACAATTAATGATCCTTATAGGCTTGTAGACATGTCCTGTATGTAGTATGGTAAACTTGCCAGTCTTGATGTTGTTACTTTAGATCATATGGTGGCCTTGTCAGCCCATGTAGATACTCTTTTTGGGTTTCATGTTGTTGACACTCATGGTGGACTTGTCGACTTATATATGTACATATATTTTGGGTTGATCTTAGTTCAGTTGATACACTTGCCTATCTACAGATTATCATGAGTTGCGACCTCGGCCTAAGATATTACATATTATGACAGGATTTGGCCTTATTGGCCTAAATGTTCTAGCGTATGTTCAAAATGCATGTGTTACGGGTTGGTACACTCGGTTAAGTAAGGCACTTGGTGCCGGTTTCAATGGATGTGTTATGCACCACACTTATATTCACGAGGCTACCATGCATCTAAGATATGTTACCCTTCGTCATTCTCTAGATCGTGCATTAGAGTTGTGCAAGATCGTTTTATTTCATGTCATTATGCTTGAAGGGGTAAGTAAGTAAAGAGTCCCTATTAAGACCATGTGTGTACCAGATACGTAAGTGATGCATTAGAGCACTAAGGTGTGAATGTTAATCTTATCTGTATGGGGAGAAAGTTGTGAAAGTATCAGAAGGTAACGTACGAGACTCGAACAAGAAAGAATAAGGTAATGAAAATGTGAGGCATCTAGGAAAACTAAATCGTAAGGTGGCACAGAATCCGGACATGGAGTACAAGCGACACGGTCTCATTTTCAGAAGTGAAGTATTGCTAGCAGCACCTTCCATAACCTATAATCCATCAACGTTAGCAGACCCATCTATAGAAAATTGTGAAAGCCCCAAGATCTAGTGAGGGTTAAGCTCATTGTTAGAAATGGACAGATTGTTAGAACGGGATGACGCTACTAAGTAGTATTATGAGCATGTCGATAATTTTTCCTGATACGACATACGTGTGGTATACCCTGGATTTATATAGCATGATATAACTTCTTGAGTTTTTAAAAGACTTAGAGGGTTAGGTATTTGAATCTTGGTATATGGGATAAGGATTGACCTTAGTGTGACTTATGACTCTAATGAAGAAGGAACATTGACTGACCAGAAAGTAAAATCGGATGAAGAGGGAGAAGTTAGAAGTAAAAGAACGTTTCACTGGAGTCCTTCAGAATAAAATGAGAAGTGGTAATGTTAGTAAGAGATTAATAGAAAAATAAGTAAGGTGTCACGGGTAGATAAGGATCGTAAGCCGAAGCATGATAGTGCGATAAGGTTAGTAGTCAAGAAAGAGAAGAGGTAAGGGAACAAGTGTTAAAGTTATAGAAGAAATAGTTTTGTAAAACTATGTCTTTATGACGGGGAGTGAGTTGACGGTCTCAATAAGAGTTATCAGAAGACTGACTTAACTTTCAGGGTTAGGAGACACTAGTACTAGATAATAACTTTAGATAAATTGAATACGAGTTAGAAACTTGAGGGATTTCTATAATAATTGAATACTGCGATAATCAGAAAAATAGGTGATTAGGTAGAAAGAGGATAAGTGATCGGAGAGCAACCTTAAAGGGTCATTGAGAAAAATATTCATTGAGACGAGTGTTAAAAGCAAGTTAAGTTCATCGAAATGGAGTGCCTCGGTTACGAGTATAGGGCACTCCATATATGTAAATGACTCATCGTCCCTAGTAAGGGAAGATGACTTTAAAGGCATGTTATAAGTTATTGAAGTGAATTGCAGAAGGTGAAGAGGGAAAAATTGGACTAGTACATGAGTGGAGTCCTTGAGCGTAAAATGTTAGGAATTCCCCTAAAGGGGGAAGATGGAATGATAAAGTACTAAGGCAGAATTGTGCGTTTTATTTAGTAATAGAGTGGTGGAGAGGGTAATAGTGAATGCTTGAACCGAATGGGATTGTATCTATTCATACTTTGTAGAGGTGTTATGACCCTAGCAGAATGCATAAGTATAACGGTAGGAAGAAGATAATAGCAACCATTAAGCTAGAGGTGTCCACTGATGGTAGGTTTAACTGAATATTTGAAACTCAGAAAAAATGGTATAAGGAGTAGATGAAGACAGAAGGATATAATCCCTAAGAAGGGATATTCTAAATACGTATACGAAAGATAAATTGATTGAATAATCATGGAATCATAGAGGAATCATTGAGCATTAAGGGAATTACCTTAAGTGCATGAAGTTTCAAGTTTTGCATGTGCGTAGTTATAACTCTCAGGAACTATTTCAAACAGAAACAATGTTATATAAACTTCAACGTAAGTATTTTTGACTTTGATGGAGTCATCAAGCCTGGTATACGAGGTTAGAATTTAAAAGACATGTTCGGAGGTGACACTATTTAAAGCAGGAGCAAGTAAGATTAGTAGCGCAGATAACTAAGAGGGGTTACAAGTGATTCAGAAATCGCTGGATATATTACGGAAAAGAGAACTTATATATGTGAGCAATGATCCTCTCATAAAGTATCGGATGAGAAACATTGTGTGAAGAAAGAGCAAGGGTAATTTGCTCCATGTATGGCACAAAGGTGGCCCGTGACACCACTCTTTTCAGGATTCCATATGTGTAGGGCAAGACAATATGGTAAAAAGCGGAAAGCAGAAAAAGCGCTAAATCCCTGTTGGAGCTTAAAGTGCAAAGCACACTAATCGTGGACTTCACTGGAAAAAAGTGAACTATGAAGAATTTTTAAAATATATATATGTGTAATATTTAGAGAACACAATAGACACATAAATGATAAATATATATTGCTTATAATCAAGTATAAGTTCATCAAAATTATCAACTTAAGTCTTAATATGGAAAGATAAACCCATTCTTTTTTTTTTGTTAAGGGGAAAGTTCGAAGGCGAAACCCCCCACCTGTATCAGAGGCCCCTTGTCATCCATTTGTCAGATGTAAACATTGCTCACAAATTAGTTTTTTGACAATGCAATCGTTGCAAAGTCAGAGTACTCGTTGTAAATCGAATAATCCCACGTTTCAACAACTCTTTATTTTTGGTGAAATCTCTCATCATATTTAAGACTCCCGAGTGTCCATAAATAAACCGACAAGGGAAATTACTTTTTGAAATGTCTTCTTAATGTTTGGAATCCTCCCTATGTCTTCTAAAATAAGATCTATAAAGTGGGCTGCACATGGAGTCCAAAATATGTGTCTTCTGTAAAAGTCCTATGGAGAAATAAGAAGGTGAGGAAATGACATCAGAGCTGAGGAAGAAATGCTATCCAAGCATCCTCATTGAATTTGTTTCAAGCTAGAGGTTCTTGACAATTATGATTCAATTATATGTTCTTTATGCATGTTATATAATTTTAGACTTACCCTTCATTCTATGATTAGGTGATGACCAGAGTTAAGATGTTATATCGCCGCCATAATTAGTGTTACTAACATATGAGGTAAGTTATGATTTGTAGTAAATGCACATGATGTTTGATGGCATGTGAGGCCCGAGGCTATGATACGTTATGTTATGTGGCCCTGTGAGGCATGTATTATTTCTTTATGGCTGCTTGATAGGTTTTGGTAGTCCGATTTACATAGGAGACTGTCAAAATTTTGAATTTTTTTAGAGATAGTTTCCCTCCATGTACACCTCTACATTCGAGGATGAATGTTGTTACGGTTCGCTTTTTTATACGGGTTAGCGCATAAAGAGTTACTAATAATTTGGATGATGCTCTAAATGGATAATGTGTTTTTAGAGTCGCCATCTAATTTATAGGTAAATTAAGAAAAATCAGTGTGAAAGAGTTTATTCAATTTCCTTTGAAAAACCTATCTAAATCAGAGTCGATGTAAGAGTTCTGGTGATCCCCGGAGAAGGTGTTAGCACCCCGATATTAAGGATCCGTAGAATACGATTAACCTACGGGTTCTATAGCATGCTTTCAAAATGATTTAAATTGCTTAAGGTTTAAAATCCGCAAAGTAACTTGTCATTTCATGTATTCAAAACTCAAAGTTTCATTTCAAAACAAAGAGTTAAAACTACCGCCAAAATAGTATGCTCTAGATGTTTAGTCAATTCCGTTTTCAGATTAAGAGCAGTAAAACCTGAATTTGATTAGAACTCTACATTTAGTCCAACTACATGACTAATTTCAACTTGCATCTTTTGTTTCAAAAATCCTTTCTAAATTTCAAAAGTGATATAGTTCCATTTAAAATAACAAGTTTGGTTTTCGTCAAAATAGTTTTCTTTTATTTTTTAGCATGCCATATCTCCCAAGTTCAACTTATATTCTAATTTATCCAACACCTTCAACTTAACTCAAGTCCAAAGCAGGTTTTTATTTGTCCAAAATCACTATTTCTATTGGGCTTAGCATGAATTCTAAATTAAACAGAAACTATTCATTTTCAGTTCAAGTTCAGCCCATTTGTATTTGTCAAATCACTCAGGCCCAATTCTGGGTCATTCACATATTAGCCCATTTTTAATTTCTCAATATGAAGTCCAAGTCATGTTTTAAGATCTAAAAATCAGATTTACACTTAGTGAAGAATCCATTCTTTTTCCAGATTTTAAGTCATTCAAAAGAGTGCTCTTAACCCCAAAAACAGTCCGCTACCTCAGTTTTCAGATTTAAAACATAGTTTTGGAAATCATTTGGCGATTTAACTAAGTGATCTACGTATCGTTTGTCTATCCTAGATTTTAACCATAATAAGTTTAGGCTGATGGGCCTACCGAAGCCCACCAGTTGCCTATTTTCACCTATAGCTAGGCCTTCATGCAAATATTAGCTTCTCTTGCTCAATTTCTCGGCCAAAAATAGAATTAATTGGGCCTCAGTCCAACCGTGCTCAATCTGGTACTGGCTGACTCGATGAAGAGGATAATGGCAGATAAGTATTTCCTTGAGAATAACAGTGTGCGCAAAAAAATCTCTTTCTAACTCTACTATTTGCCTTGTTAGATATTGAATTTGTAGCAGATGTTCAAAAAAGGAAATAAAAGGGCAGGGATGTAACTCAGAAGAGTGAACAAATAGACTTTTTACTATAAATTTCAGACTTGATACTCTCTTTCTCAGTTACAACAACAACAACATTACCTAGTGAAATCCCACAATGTGGGGTCTGGAAAGGGTAAAATGTATGCAAACCTTACCTCTACCTTAGAAGGTAGAGTGATTGTTTCCGAAAGACCCTCGGCAAACAAGTATTAAAATGAAAATAACAAAAACAAAAAAGTCATGATAAAGTAAGTAGGAAAAAAGAGAGGCAGTAACTACTATAGATAAATAAGGTAAAAGGCATGGTATAGCATTATGAAAAGGCAGTAGCTATAGTCGATACACAAATGAACTAAATGCAGTATTGTTGATTACAATGGTGCAGAAAACGGAACTAAGTAATTGTTAAGTATTACAACAAAATGAAATTACAACAAACTGAAATTTCAATAAACTGGAATAAGAAACTGAGATTACAAGCACTTTGATTTGTTGGGTCGAGTGATGACACTCTGTCTTTAAAACAATATTGCCCCGTATATATCCTTTCTACGTTCTGGACAATAGTCTCCCAAAATAAAACAACAACTCAAGAAAAATGAGCAAAGAAAACTCAAGTGTTACTTTGAAGAACTTAGTGTAATGAAATGATGCTGGAAAGTAGTAGGAATAATTCTGATTTTCGTTTGTGTGGTGTAGTCTCAACAATTGAGCCAAGGCTTCAATATATAGTGCATGGATGGGACTTGTGAACTGCGTAACTAATTGTTGTTACTGGCCATGTAATGACAATTAGTGAGGAGTAATTCAGCCAAATAAATGACTGAATTGATGTGCAACAGATTAGAGCTTTTAGTGAGAGTTATTCAGCCAACTAATGACTGAATTGATGTGCATATTAATGGAGGTTAACATTTCAAAACCAACAACAAAAGCATAAGTTCTCTGCCCAATTTAGCTTACTTGAAACTTCAAGGACCAAATTGTAAATATGAAACAATTTAGTTCAAAAAGATAATATCAGAAGAAGCCCACGACCCACGACCCGAGCCCGGATCGGACCGGATGGACTGGCGGCGGCGCGCGTGTGGGCTTAGCCTCGAACCAAAGCACATATAGGTCTTCCCTCCTTCAAACACATGGGTTACCCCTTGGGGTCCCAAACCCCTAGCCAATTTTGAAACTTATAAACTAAACAAATATTTATTGCCCCACCGATGAGGGAAGATTAGTCTATACCACATTTTCATGCTTCAAACACCTCACTTGGTGGACCAATATCTCTTTCATTTCTCAAAAAACATTGACAATTTTTGGCCCTACGGTCATCTACTTACTTAGTAGATTATATACGTGTGGAGAATCAAAGTCTCCAACATGCGGAACCCTAGTGTTTAAGTCATTAAAATGGTTGGACGCAACTCCCACCAAAGGCAAATTTCCAACAATCCCCTCTTGGAAGAGATTTTGGCGCACTCACATGGTGCCTTTTCCAGCAATATTTCAGCGGACCGATGTTGCATAAGGAGAGGTAGCTTCAGCTTTAAACCTTTCATAGTTAAATACCATCGGACTTACTTACTGCGCGGTGAATATGATGTGTTGAACCGTCAGTGTTTAGTGTAAGCCAAGTCAATAGTACCAACACAATAAATTCCCTTACTCTTTTCTTCGTAATGTTTTATCCGCTGTGGTCGTGGACACTTCTTGGATTCTTAAGTGCGTTTATTTGAGGCGGCATGTCCTCGCACTTAAATAGGTGGTCTCCTACA
This sequence comes from Anisodus acutangulus, assembly GCA_029783415.1. Taxonomy (NCBI): domain Eukaryota; kingdom Viridiplantae; phylum Streptophyta; class Magnoliopsida; order Solanales; family Solanaceae; genus Anisodus; species Anisodus acutangulus. Next base: position 12,999,887 of record CM056493.1, on the reverse strand, counting down.
AGGTATCCTGCCATACCCCACTTCACAAGTGTTAGAAACCATTAAAAGTTTCCCCAAACCTAACCTCAACCGGTGAGGATCATTAAAGGTTTTGAAAACTTAACCTTTACCCACACTGCAGATATCACTTAACGTCTATCGCAGGAACGACTTTGGATTTGGTGTTTCTTTACAGAAATCACTATCCGAAGTTCTCATGCTTCCACCGAAGTGATCAACTGAACCTTTACAGCTTAGTTTTTCCATTGAACCAAATTCCTGGGATCTCCAGTCAGCAAGGTTGGGTTACCACCGTATTGGTCCTTATACCTTGGGTTTTAAGCCCATTCCCCTAGACATGCATAACATCTAATCCTTGGGTAAGCCCTTTGTCAGTGGGTCAGCTATGTTATTATTTGATTTTATGTAATCAATGGATATTATACCCGTGGTGATCAGCTGCCTAACAGTCTTATGTCTCCGTCGAATATGACGAGACTTGCCGTTGTACATAGAATTTCATGCCCTTCCTAGAGCCGACTGGCTGTCGCAGTGGATCATTATAGAAGGTACGGGTTTATTCCAACAAGGAACATCCTCTAAGAAGTCGTGAAGCCACTCAGCTTCTTCTCCTGCTCTGTCTAAAGCAATAAACTCCGATTCCATCATGGATCGGGCGATGCAAGTTTGCTTAGAGGATTTCAAAGATACAACCCCACCACCAATTGTAAATACATACCCATTGGTGGACTTGGTATTCTCAATGTCAAATATCCAGTTTGCATCACTGTACCCATCTAGTACAGTTGGATATCTCGAATAATGCAACTCATAAGTTAACGTGTATTTTAGGTATTGTAGTACCCGATTCAACGCCTTCCAGTGATCATTACTCGGATTATGGGTAAATCTAGCGAACTTGTTAACTGCATAAGCAATATCAGGTCAGGTGCAGTTTGTTATGTACATCAAACTACCAATCACCTGAGCATATTGCTCATGGCATATGGGTGCACCACGATTTTTATCAAGCTTTTGATTTCTATTCATTGGTGACTTTATAGGTGAACTGTCAAACATCTCAAACTTTCTCAAAACATCATCGATATAGTGAGACTGAGATAAGACCAATCCTTCAGACGTCTTAGAGATTTTTATCCCTAAGATGACATCTGCGTTACCCTTATCCTTCATATTGAAGCACTGTTTCAACACGTTCTTAGTCTCTAGGATTACCCTAGGACTGCTTCTTGTGATCAACATGTCATCTACGTACATGCATATCATGACGAATGAGTCAGAGTTACCTTTCGTGTAGACACATTTGTCACACTCGTTAATAGAGAAACCCTTTGATAGTAGAGTACTATCAAACATTTTGTGTCATTGCTTCGGGGCTTGTTTCAGCCCGTATAGAGATTTGACAAGCCGATAGACTTTCTTCTCTTGCCTTGGAACCACATACCTCTCGGGTTGGTCCATATAAATTTCTTCTTCCAAATCACTATTTAGGAAGGCTGTCTTGACATCTATTTGATGTATCTCAAGGTTACGTAAAGCTGCGATGTCAATGAATACCCGTATGGATGTCATCCGAGATACCGGGGAGTACGTGTCAAAGTAGTCAAGACCTTCTTTCTGCCGATATTCCTTGACTACCAATCTGGCATTGTACTTATCTATAGACCCATCTGCTTTATATTTCCGTTTGAGTATCCACTTACAACCCAACAGTTTATTTCCCGGAGGAAGATCAACCAACTCCCAAGTATGGTTATGCAAAATGGAGCCTATTTCACTCTTAATAGCTTCTTTCCAGAGCAGTGCCTCTAGAGTTGACAATTCTTCAGCAATTGTCCTTGGTTCATCATCAACCATATAAGCTACAAAGTCAGGACCAAAGTATTTATCCTTCCTGGCCCTTTTACTTCGCCTTAGTTCCATCTCTGGAGTCTCTAAGTTCTGAGAATCTGGAACACTAGATTCCGAATATTCAGCCACTTCGAGATCCCCTAGATCTGAACCATCTAGATCCGGGCCGTCAGTGACTCCCGGTTCCTGAGAACTTTGTTCATAACTTCATTTGCGAGAGGTTATGTCTTTTTCCTTTCTAGGAAAGGTACCTTCAAAGAATTGAGCATTCCTTGATTCCATGATTGTACCCTTGTGGATATCTGAAATATCTGACTTATGCACTAAGAAGTGATAAGCACTATTGTTATTTGCATATCCGATGAATATGCAATCTACAGTCTTAGGCCCAATATTGACATGCTTTGGCTTCGGTACTTCAACCTTTGTCAGACAACCCCACACCTTTAAATAATTATAGGTGGATTTCTTTTCCTTCCATGATTCATATAGAGTTTTGTCCTTACCCTTATGTGGGACTCTATTAAGAATCGTATTAGCGGTAAGGATGGCTTTTCCCCACATGTTTTGGGGAAGACTGGAATTGATGAGCAAGGCATTCATCATTTCCTTCAATGTGCGGTTCTTACATTCCGCCACACCGTTCGATTGAGGTGAATATGGAGCCGTCTTTTGATGAACAATGCCTTATTGAGCACAATATTCCTCAAATGACGCTATATATTCTCCCTCTCTATCGCTACAAATGGATTTAATACTCATGCTTAGTTGGTTCTCAACTTCTGCTTTGTAACGTCGGAACGCTTCAAAGGCTTCATCCTTACTTTTCAACAAGTAAAGGTAACAATACATTGTGCTATCATCAATGAATGTCACAAAGTACTTGTTCCCCCTCTAGTTTGTGCAAACTTCAAATCACATATATCTGTGTGAATAAGTTCTAGATGAGCGGTATTCCTTTCGACGGATCGAAAAGGAAGCTTTGTGAGTTTTGCCTCTACGCACACCTCACACTTATGTTGAGGGTTTACGTCGATAGACGGCAACAACTCCAATTTTACCAACCTTTGGATAGACTTGTAGTTAACATGTCCTAATCTATGATGCCATAAATTAGAAGACTCAAGCAAATAAGAAGAAGCTTCAACTTTATTACTTGGACGCATTACAGACATGGCGTTAACTTTGAAGAGGCCTTCACATACGAATCCTTTCCCCACAAAAGTGACATTCTTAGTGATTACAAATTTATTGAATTCAAACACTAGCCTAAAACCAGCATTAACCAATAAAGGTCCTGAAATTAAATTTCTTCTAATCTCAGGGACATGCATCACTTCCTTCAGAGTGAGCTCATTTCCAGAAGTCATCTTCAGGACTACCTTTCCTACCCCAGCACTTCAGAGAAATCGTTATTGCCCATGAACAGATTCTTGTCGGTGACTAGCGTATACGTGGAGAAAGCATCTTTATTGGAACAGATGTGTCTGGTAGCACTTGTGTCCATCCACCACTGCATGAGATTCTCAACCAGGTTTGCTTCAAGCACCACCTTCGAGAACTCCTCAATCATGTCGTCCAGAAGCGTGTCTTTAATGACGTTAGCATGTGCCTTGCCTTTAGCCTTGGATTTCTCTTGTTGCTCAGTCTTGAGCTTGTGGCATTCATTGATCATATGATCAAGTTTCACACAGTAGTGACAATTTCCTCTGTACTTCTCCGCTGCTTGGGTCTTGCAGTCTTTCTGAAACTTACGCTTTTTGCTTGGGTTCTCTTTGGCCTCAGCCAGATTTGCCTTTGCCTCAGCAGGTTGTTTACCCCTAGGCAAGGCCTTCTTATTATCTTCCTGAATTTGAAGTTTGATAATAAGTTCTTCAAAAGTCATCTCCTTTGTCTTGAGCTTTAAGTAGCTCATAAATTCATTCCACGAATGAGGTAACTTTTCAATCAGCGATGCAACCAACAACTGCTGATTTGGTTTCATTCCTTCCAAATCCAGGTGATGTAGAATTATTTGGAATTCCTGGACTTGGGACATCACTGTCTTACTATCTACCATTTGAAATTTCAGAAATTTTCCAACGATGAATTTCTTAGTACCTGCATCTTGTGCGTTTTGGTTCTATTGCAGCTTCTCCCATAACTCATTGGCGGTGCCAACGGTGCAATACACCGTGTAGAGAGGGTCTGACAAGCAGTTCAATATGTAATTCTTACACATGAAATCACTATGATTCCATGAATCAAGAACCATTTTCATGGCATTAATGACATGGATACCATGGCCCCCTTCAGCCTTTTCGGTAGGCGAATGTTCTATTTCATCTCCAGATTGTGGAGAATCTTCCGTTAGGAAACGAGCCATTTCCATAACCGTCAAGTAGAACAACATCTTCTGCTGCCATCTCTTAAAGTTTGAGCCCATGAATTTTTCTGGGTGTTCATGGTGGAATGCAGAGGGTGGATGAACTGTCACGTCCCTCTGGGCAGTAGAGGGGAAGGCAGAGGAGTTTCCTTGAGCAGTAGCAGCAGCAGCAGGGAAGGCAGAAGGGTTGCCTTGAGTGGCAGCAGCAGCAACATCAGAATCATAAGTGTTTCCAGTTATGTTTCTAAGCAGTTACAACAAGCTAATCTTGTCTTAAAATTATTGATTACAATGGTGCAGGAAACAGAAATAAGTAACTGCTAAGTATTACAACAAAATAAAATTACAACAAACTGGAACAAGAAACTGAGATTACAAGCACTTTGATTTGCTGGATCGAGTGATGACACTCTGTCTTTAAGACAAGATTGCCCCGTATATATCCTTTCTACGTTCTGGACAATAGTCTCCCAAGATAAAACAACAACTCAAGAAATGAGCAAAGGAAACTCAAGTGTTACTTTGAAGAACTTAGTGTAATGAAATGATACTGGAAAGTAATAGGAAGAATTCTGATTTTCGTTTGTGTGGTGTAGTCTCAACAATTGAGCCAAGACTTCAATAAATAGTGCATGGATGAGACTTGTGAACTGCGCAACTAATTGCTGTTACTGGTCATGTAATGACAATTAGTGAGGAGTAATTCAGCCAAATAAATGACTGAATTGATATGCAACGGATTATAGCTTTTAGTGAGAGTTATTCAGCCAAGTAATGACTGAATTGATGTGCATATTAATGGATGTTAACGTTCCAAAACCAACAACAAAAGCACAAGTTCTTTGCCCAATTTAACTTACCTGAAACTTCAGGGACCAAACTGTAAATATAAAGCAATTTGAATCCAAAAAGATAATATCAGAAGAAGCCCACGACCCACGACCCCAGCCCGGACCGGACCGGACGGGCGGGCAGCGGCGCGCGTATGGGCTTAGCCTCAAACCAAAGCACATCTAGGTCTTCCCTCCTTTAAACACATGGATTACCCATTGGGGTCCCAAACCCCTAGCCAATTTTGAGACTTATAAACTAAACAAATCTTCCTTCCCCCACCGATGAGGGAGGATTGGTCTATACCACATTTTCATGCTTCAAACACCTTACTTCGTGGATCAATATCTCTTTCATTTCTCAACGAAATTTGATGATCTTTGGCCCTACAGACATCTACTTACTTAGTAGATTATGCACGCGTGAAGAATCAAAGTCTCCAACATGCGGAACCCTAGTGTTTAAGTCATTAAAGATGGTTGGACGCAACTCCCACCAAACTCAATTTTCCAACAATATAAGCAATAACAGAATGTAACAGAAGTCGAAGGACAAGAAAGTAATACTACGGCTATCTACTACCCTTCTACCATAATCCATGACTTTCATAGCCTCTTATCTAAAGTCATGTCCTCAATAAGCTGTAACAAGCAAAATATATCACTATGAATTGCATTCTTTTCGTCGTATCCTTAGTAAAATAAGGGGAAAGTGAGAATGCCATTCTCTTGCTCCAGCTCATCTAAAAGCCAGATACCAGATAAAATATGTAGAACAACTACACACAACATTATGTACATAAAAACTTTATGTACATCAAAAGAAACACAAGATAGCTATAGGTAATATCACTTCTATAACACAGTTTACTGGTGATTCTCAAAATCATCCACGCTACGTGGGAAAAACTTTCTTAGAATACCCCATACTAGTTGAATTGGACACTCATGTGTTTTCTATAGTCTTGAGTTATCCCCACCTCATGAGCATGCTTTTAAGGTTGAATTAAGTACCATGTTCATTTTCTTAACATGATATTAGAGCTAGTTCCATCCATTCACCAAATGTTGGACCACCATTGGTGGAGGGATTGGAGTTGTCTCCTTCTATGGTCTTGAGTAATTTTCACCTCACAAGCTTACTTTTAGAGTTTAGTGAGGCCAAAGTCTGTTTTCTTAGCAAACTTTACTCATTGAGTTGTTTTTGGCCTTATGTGAAGTTGATGCAAGAGGGAGAGGAAGAGGAAGGGGAAGGGGAAGGGGTAAAGGGGGATAGGTATTTGGATGAGATGAAGATGTACTGCTTGTTTTCATCACCATATCTACTTGTAAGGCAACAACAGGTACTGGTTCTTCTGTCTTTGGTGTGTAAGCAAAAGACAGGTCCTTGTTAGCTGCTAGAGCAAGTAGCTCTTTCTCCTCAAGCCCTTTAACTGGTCCAAGACTGCAACAATCAGCGCCATACTTTGTCAATGCATCTTTGAGTTTTTTTATCTGCTTCAAAATATCGCAGTTAGTGTTAGACTACCATTCCGAAAGAGGATTATCATTTTATAACCAAAGGAACCAGTAATAAGATGCATTGATTTCGTATAACGTTAAGAAAAATCAGAACTCTCATAAATCACATATTGGCAAAGAAGCAAGCGCCACTAAATACAACCAGCAAAAGAATGCATTCATCAGCTATTGAAGATAAAATCTCTAAGTCTTCAAAACCGAAGATTAATTAATTCAAAGGGAGATTACTCAGAAAAAGCAAACGCAGATTTTAGATTACGCAACTGTGATCCAATAACCAATCTAAATATTTTACATGCATCCTACAAATGACATGGAAGAAAAGCATTACTAGCTTAGAAATAAGTGGTTACGTAGATGCAGGATATTTATCTGACCCGCATAAATGTCAATCTCAAATATGTTATTTATTTATATGTGGAGGTACAACTATATCATGGCGTTCAACGAAACAAACTATGGTTGCTACTTCTTCAAATCTTGCAGAGATAATAATCATTCATCAAGCAAGTCAAAAATGTGATCGGTTGAGGTCAATAACTCAACACATCCAGGAAACATGTGGTTTTTCTTTGAAAAAAAATATTCCAACAACATTGTACGAAGACAATGCTGCATGCATAGCTCAATTAAGAGAAAGATACATTATAGGAGATAAGACAAAATACATTTCGCCAATTTTTTTTCCACTCATGATCTTCAAAAGAAAGGCGAAATATATGTTCAACAAGTTCGTTCAAATGACAATTTGGCGGACTTGTTCACTAAGGCATTACCAACCTCAACATTTGAGAAGATGATATACAAGATTGGAATGCATCGTTTCCGAGACATTAAGTGAAATTTTTAGCAGGGAGAGTAATACACGTTGTACTCTTTTTCTCTTAATCAAGGTTTTATCCCATTGGATTTTCCTTAATAAGGTTTTTAACGAGGTAGCAAGAAATGTGTATCACAAGATATGTGTAATGTTTTTCCTCACTAGAATTTTTTCCACTGGAGTTTTCGTAGTAAGGTTTTAACGAGGCACGTCATCTATGGACATCTAAGGGGGAGTGTTATGAAATTAATAGTGTGGATGTCCACTACTCAAATTTAATTCTCCACTATTCCTCACCATTATGTATAGTAATGATTATGTATCCCACTATAGTAAATAGTGAATGATCATAATTATAGAAGTTCATTCTTCCACTATGTATTCGCTACTCTTGCAAAATATTTCATTCAATATGCCTATAAAAGACCTAGCATATGAGAAGTGAAATACACACTTGAAAAAAAGAAGAAAGTTATCTTTATATTATTCCATCCTATATTATTTCTCTTGCTCTTATATTGTTACTTTGAGCTTGGTTTTACAACATTAAGGAGTTTTTTAAAAAATGTAAAGAAAAAAGGATGTTCAAAAAATTAACTAAACAAAAGTGTAATTCAAATGGGAAAATTAGTCATATTATATTTTTAAAATAAAAAAGAGATAAGTTAAATGAATTGTTATGAAAAATTTAAAATAACAAAAGTACACATAATATTATTATAATAAAGAAGGTTAGTGATACGAATCCAAACCACTGAATATTTAATATTGGCAACTACCTATTAAGTAGTAACCATAAGTTGGTCGTGAAAAATAAATATGAATTGTTAGAATCTGTGTAACACTAGCAAGATATGGTAATGGCTTATTTACACGGATGCAAACAAACTTCTACATTATGAGTAGATAAGAGTACTTATCTTTATAATATCAATTTACGTTTATTTTGCTTTTGAATAATGTTACGGTACAAAAAAGAAAATTCTTACTGGGTCAAAAAAATATTAAACCCCCTAATATATCTGCAACAAGAATAAAATTCTAAGGTCGTTTTTTGTTCATATATTAGTTATGTAAGAATTTAAAATATATAAATTATTGATGCAATAAGTAATTATAAAGAAATTGTCACGTGATGATTAATAATATAATTTTAAAAGAGTAATTTTTTTAAAATTTAATATTATATCATCAATACACGTTTTTTATATTTCATTCTCCATAAAATAATATATAAAATTATTTAATACCTCCGACCAAAGTTTCATTCCCTATGCTATGATTACTTTTTTCAGGCTAGCTAATCAAACACGGTACTATCTTATGAGAAATTTTATAACATGATTAATTATTTCAGTACCATCAATGAAACTGAAGGAGAATATTTCATTCATGAATTCAATAAATTTTTAATGTTCTTTATAATTTCCACTCAATGAAATAGCTAGTAGCATTACTTTTTAGTTAAAGTATGAGACCTACTTTAACTAAAATTTAAAAAAATTATTTTTATATAAATTTAATTAAAATATTAAATTCTAACCAATTTTAATTTACTATAATTTTAAATTATTATTTTCCAACAGAACCATATCCTTAAAAGATTATCATCTAGAAAATAATGTTACATTCCTTTTCCAAGTACTGCACAATATGGAGATGAAAAATTATAAAAGTAGTCCGTCCATATGTATAACTAGGGTTAGAACCATAAAAAAAATGTGGTCTAGCGAATGAACTGTTATTTTCTTAACTAGACGAGTTTGAACTTTAAATATAGAAAAATCTTTGATAAAAAACGCTTCACCTGAAATATTATCTTATATTAATATAATTAGTTCTACACGGATACTGAACCCCGAATAAAAAAAGAAAAAAAAGAGTGTTGAAGCGAAAAAATAGTCCAAAAAGGAGGGAAATCCATTCCATTGCATTCCCGCCACGACTTTTACCGCAATAGCAGTAAGAGCTAGTCACCAGACACGTGTAGGTATAGTTTTGACCCTCCTAATTCATACACAATTCACCCCTCAGCCCCCCCCCCCCACCTCTCAATCATGTACCCTTAGATAATTTTCCTCTCTTTCCCAATTCTATTGTATTTCCTACCTATTTCGCTCTCTTTGAGCTCGATCGGCAGATTTGGATTAAAATCGATTTAAGAGGAATTTCAATTCCCCCGATTCTTTCTGCTCTAATCGGCGATTCGAGGAAATTCGTTCTAGCCTTTTCTCTGTCGATTGTGTTCAAATTAGGGTTTGTTTTGTATACGTTGAATCAGGTTCTATTATCTCCCAATTATCTCCTTATCTGTGTTCTTTTAATTAATCGTTACGATTTTGTTCTCTTAGCACATTCTTTTGCAAACCCTAGCTTATTAAGTTTTCCTATTCTGTCAAATATTCATTGATTCTTATTATTTTTGTATAGTAAAAAAATATTTAAAAAAACGTGAGGTGTTTGATTCTATTCTATTGTATTATTCATATTTTTTTTTTGTTAGGGTTCGTTACAAGAAGCTCTGTGAGATTTTAGGTGCGTTGTCTTTTAGTTTACCATCTTAAATTGAGGGTTTCCTTGTTTGAATCTAATAATCCTCGCGTCACATAAAAAAAGAGATAAAAGAAAAAACCCAAAAAGAAGACTTGGAGACATTGAAAGATATGGCTTAGAAAAAAGAAAAAAAATCCGCCTTTTAGGTGTATAGAGTCTTCGTTTTAGCTGTCTTTAGAGTTGATCTAAACCATCAATGGCGTTGAATTTTTCGCATCGGCCCATATTTCCGGCACATATATCTGAGGATAATTTGATATCGCCTATGAGGATTGTTAATGGGTGTTTAGTCGAGGGTGTTCCGGAGAAAAATGTGGAGAATTTCGGTCGGTCACGGCAGGAGGGATTTGATTATGTTTATGGGGGGAAAAGAGTGGAGAAGTGTGATTCTTCGGAGTCGATATCGGAGGATATTATTGATCTTCTTCCAGCTGATCCATTTGGGATGGATATAAGCACTACTATCACAGCCATTACTGGTTGGCTTGAGGATTTGGAAGTTGATTATGGAGGATGTAGGAGAAACCATGCTGGTCCTAGTAGTAATGATGACTATGGTTTATTTGCGGGTTTTAATTATATTTGGAATGATGCTATGAGGTTCCAATCATTCCCTAGTAGTAACGTTCATAGAGGTGATCCAGTGAATTGGCTTATTGGGGAGAGAGATATGAGGGACGCCTTGGCCCATGTTGGTCTTGGCTCAGCTTGCAATGTGGGGGACACTGCAGGCTTCAATAATGTAGGTGAAGCAGCAGGGGCTGGTGCGACGTCTTGCTCTGTTGGTGAAGATGAAGGAGCCCCTCATGAGGCTTTATCTTTTGCTCTTAGTTACCTTGGAGTAAAGGATCTTTTGACTGTAGAAAGTGTTTGTAGGTCCTTGCAGCTTACTGTAAAAAATGATCCTTTATTATGGAGGAGCATTCACATTGAACAACCATTGACTGAGATCAGCGATGATGTCCTCTTGCAATTGACTAGCAGGGCTCAAGGTAACTTACAATGCTTGAGTTTGTTAGAGTGCTGCCGCATCACAGATGACGGTTTGAAGCGGGTACTTGACTCTAATCCATGTTTGACGAAGGTCAGTTTTTCATCTTCATTTTACTTTATTGTTTCTTAATATATTTGTGTTGTTTGTGTTTCTCATTATGATGGTATGGTTGTTGTATGCTTGTTAATGTTGATGTAATGCTCTTTAACACATTCTAATGACCACCTGATTTTGTTTCATAGCAATAGATGTTGCATTTATACCATTTATTCCAGAGTATTATGTGAAAGACTGAAATGTTTGGTCGGAAGAATGACATAAATTGCTTACTGATGTCTGTCACAGTGCAGCTTGAATATATATAAAGCTAACTTAAACTTGCTAAATGCACTCTTATTCATGGCACCTTGATTGCTTACATGTTTGTGTACGCGATTTAATACATGATTCGTACATGTTTTGTCTAATGACTCCGATCTCAGTCTGGATGTAGTTCTATGATTCTATCACCATCATTCCCTTGTTTTAAATTGTAAGCAGAATCTGAACTTCTGATGGTCATTGTATTGTTTGCATTATCTAACTGAGAGGAGTCTAAAGCCATATTTCAGCGGTTTTTAGCTTTCTACTTATAGAAGTTTGAATTGTTCATGGAAACGTAAATCTGCTGGAGGCTTTTGATTTTACTGTTGGTTACTGGTAGATGCATGCCAGGCTGTTTGGTTCTGTCCTTTCCTCATTTTTGTTCTTGTGTGCATTGTGCTAAATACTCTTGCAATAATACCCGTCGAATGCAGGATCTGTACCCTTTTGCTACTAATAGTTTTCTTTGGTACAAGGTCCCTTTTGCTACTAATAGTATGTGCATCAATGTACAATGTTGTGCTTATTAATCATGTTTTTACTTCATACAGCTATTTGTTCCTGCATGTACAAGACTCAGTATTCAGGGCATTGTAAATATGCTGAAGTCTTTTAACTGTCAAAGAGGTGTAATGGGTATAAAGCACCTGAGAATTGGTGGTATTTATGGAGCGACTCATGAACATGTTGAAGAACTCAAGTTCCTTCTAGGTGCAGATAGCCAGACGCAGCCAAATGTTTACAAACCCCATTTCTTTTCTCGAAGGAATATTTATCGTTTATCTGATGACAGTCGGGCTATTGATGTTCAAGTATGCCCTATATGTGAAAAAATTAGGTTGGTCTATGATTGTCCTGCAGAGGGTTGCCAAGTGAAAGATCAAGCTACTCAAGAATGTAGGGCCTGCTCACTTTGCATCTTGAGGTGTAGTGAATGTGGCAGATGTATAAATAACAATGTTGAATATGTGGAAACATTTTTTTTGGAATTGCTTTGCTCTGATTGCTTTAAGCAGCCTTTGAAGCGTGAAGATGAGCGGGGAGGGAGGGGCTGGTTCCTGTGAAGGAGAGCAAGGTGTGACGACTGAGGAGTAAATGTATGTGCTATCTATCTACGTGTTTAATTGGATAAATATCTAGAAAGAATGTTAAGCAGCCATTTGACTGCAGCTATCAATTTGTGCAAGACTTGCCGAACCAGTTGAATTGTTTTGTTTGTTGAACTGCTTTCAGCAAAAATAACTTCACTCATTGTTCAGATTTCACTTGAATGTTTAGTGCTTTGAATGATGTAAAAAGTTGTTGTGCTTTGAATAAATGGGGGCTGAAAATATTTTTTAATTTTCATGTTTGATTGGTTAAAACATTTTCTTTCCCAGAAAAACAAGCTCTTAAGAATGGAGAAATAGACTTACCTATTTGAAGAAGGGAAAACAAATTTCACAATTGGTTGTCCACATTGATTTTTCCTATCCTTTCAACATACTTGATCTTTCCCCCATCTCCACCACCCCACACCTCTACTCTCCACCTCTAATTTCTCATAGTATTTGTCTAAATTTTATAAAAATATTTTTAGGATAATAGTTTTTGTTCCGCAACACAAGAAACTAAGTAAGAATATTTTTTTTTTGAAAAATATATTTCGTACTTTTTTTCATATTCCTTGATACCGAACACACCCTAGGTATACATTTTTCCGGAGACGTGTTGGAAATTTGTAATTTTTTCTTAATAAATGTTGATTAATTTAATATATCGAGTGATTTGAGCATGAAAACGAAGAATCGGAATTCTGTAGGGGTCATTTGGTAGAAGGTATAAGAATAATGTTGAATATGGTGATATTAGTAATGTTGATATTAATAACACTGGCACTAGTTATTTTCAGATTATTTTTTATACACTGTTTGATTTGGTGTATTAAAGCATATCATAATTTTTTTTAAAATTATTTGTTTACAAAATTATCCTCCCAAACTTTATAACTAACTTTTGACAAATAATACTTTGATATCAATCTATTAACCATGTACATCATTACCATAATTAGAATATATGTCATATATTTTGTAATATTTAGTGATGTATAATTATGGTAGATATATGATTCTTACTGTATGAGGATTCCCCATTTTACACTATATATATTTGTATTAATGAGAAAGGCTCCCAAGGGAGATTAATACATTCTTACATTGTATCAAGAGCCAATAATCCTTCCCGGCCTAAAACCTAAAGTTCGCCCGTCCTTACCTTGCTATTTCCAGCGCAAAACCGCCAGTATACTATCGGTATACCTCCGATATACAACTGTCCAGCCCTCCGATTCTACAAACAGCCCTGTATACATCTGGTATATCTCTGATATACACCCTTTCTTTTTCCTTATCTCTATCTCAGGTCGTATACCCCTCGTATACAGTTCATACACACCGATATACACTATGTATACGGCTGCTATACCCTTCCCTTCATCAGATATCTTTGTCAAGATACAACTTTCTTAAGCCGCTTATACACCCCAGATATCCGGGAGCACGCCCCAAATCTATACGTCTCGACCCCCCATATTTTTTTCTTGTCTCTCGCCTCCTTTCCGACAGACTCCATGGCAGAGAACAACCTTGGGTGTGACAGTAGCCATCGAGGACGTAGTGGCAGAATGGCTTAAGCAAGCTACTGGTGGCAGCAGGCGTCCAACTGCCTAAACACACATTCAATGGGCCACAACCAACAGGCCCATTCTCAGGTAGCCCCATCAACAAGCCACAACACGCAGGCCCCAACCCAGTCGATGGGCCTTAATCATCTGGTCCAGTTTCGTGAGGCCCAATAGTGGTCCATCAGACAAGGAGCCCCATCAATGGGCCATAACACGCATGCCCAACTTCTTGGAGCCCATCAGTCCACTCCAGGCCCTCTCCAATCCAATTTGGGCCAGGCTTTCGCCACATTGACTCCTAGGCAGCCTGATAACGCGTGGTATATGGATACGGGCTCCACGTCTCACCTCACCAATAATTCTGGTAATCTTACTCAACTGTGAAACTTAAATACTCTGTAGTCTATTATGGTCGGAAACGGTCATCACATTCCAATTCAAGGGTATGGCCACACGCTGACCCCACCACCACATCCCCACTTCTCCCTAAATAATGTCCTTTATGCCCCACATATTATAAAAAATCTAATCTCTGTTAGAAAATTTACCACAGATAATTCTGTCTTAATTAATTTTGACCCGTTTGGATTTTCTGTAAAGGACCTACGTATCGGGAAACTCCTTACGAGATGTGATAGTGAAGGGGACCTCTATCCTTTCCTATCCGCATCCGCTGCCAGTGTCTCCCCTCCCACATCTCTAACTGCCCAAGTCTATTCTCCCACCGCTTTAGCAACAATCTCTCCGTCAACTTGGCACAATAGAATTAGACACCTAAGAGCTCATATTTTTAATTTTCTTCGGAACAATAATTTTATTCGTTGTTCTAGTGGGAAATCTGCCCAACAGTGTTTTTCTTGCCCTTTAGGCAAACACGTTCGCCTCCCTTTTCAGTCTTCGTTAAGTGTTACGTTTTCCCCGTTTGATATTGTTCATGCAAACTTATGGACATCTCCTGTTATTAGTTCCCTAGGTCATAAATTTTATCTTGTGTTATTAGATGACTTTTCTCACTTTATCTGAATTTATCCTCTAAAATTCAAGTCTGAAGTGTTTACCAAATTTCTTGAGTTTCGTAACTTTATCAAAATTCATTAAATCATTCCAATGTGCAACGGTCGTGAGTTTAATAATTTCGCGTTTCATCAGTTTTGCACCAAGAATGGCATGGTCTTCCGTTTCTTGTGTCCCCATACCTCACCCCAAAATGAAAAAGCCGAACGAATCATTCGTACTATCAACAACATAGTTCGCACCATTCTTATTCATGCCTCTCCCCCCCCGTCATTCTGGGTCTATGCAGTCAAATTTGTAAAGTACATCCTTAATATTTTACCTACCAGCACTCTTCACAACAAAGCCCCCACCGAAATTCTCTACCGTCGGATCTCGTCTTATGATCACCTTAGAATTTTTGGTTGCCTGTGCTACCCAAATCTTGCATCCACAACTCCTTATAAATTAGCACCTCGTACCACCCCGTGTGTCTTCTTAGGATTCCCACCCAATCATAGAGGGTATCTGTGTTATGATGTGTCTTCTCGTAAGATCATCGTGTCCCGTCATGTTACATTTAACGAGGAAATCTTCTCATTCGCCAATCTCCAAAAATTATGGACTACCGATTACACGTTCCTCGAGGAGTCTGAACCCTCTCCCGCCGTCCGTCACTTGCTCAATAATCTAGTCACTGTGCAGTCGCCGTCACCCCCTAGTCACCGTCTCTGCCAACCACCACTGCTGCCACCGAAAATTTCCCCATCTAGTTCCAGTCGACGCCGATTGCCACTGCTTCTCGGGGCAAACGGTATGTCCCATCTCCGGCAACTCGAGCCATCGCATCACCCACCCTCCGACAACCGTCACTAATCATTCCAGTGTCACCACCACTCTGTGCCGCCACTCCAGTCAATCCTAGTGTTCCTGTTCACCCGGTCACGTCACAGATCTCCACACCATCGTCGTTCTAATCAAACTCGGTTCCCTACACCCATCTGTCTCCGACATCTCTCCCACACTCAACCAACCAGTCACTGCCACCCCTACCATACCATACCATACATCGGAAACCCAATAACCAAACCTCACCCCATCACTACCAATCGATCCCACTTACCAATTCGGTCACCCCGTCACCGACATACCGTCGACCCATCTCGACAGACAACCGAAGCTACTGCCTCTACCAACCCGACCCAATAAATAAGCCAACAATCGGACCCGATATCACATCGTGATCCAGACTCGATACCCAATAAATATACCCAGACTGCTCGTGCCCCCTCGCACCATATGGAAACCCGTGCCCAACACGGGTTTTTCAAACACAAAGTCCAATTTAACCTATCCACACAAACCATATCCCCAATTCCTAAAAACCCAAAATTAGCCAAACTAGACCCAAATTGGAATGCGGACATGTGTGATGAATTTAATGCGTTAACGAAATAACACACTTGGGATTTGGTTCCTAGACCGGACGGGGTGAATGTGATCCGATGCATGTGGCTTTTTCATCACAAATACAGAGATAGTGGTGATCTAGAGAGATATAAGGTGTGGCTTGTGGCTAATGACACTAATCATCAGGAGGGTATTGATTGTGGTGAGACATTCGGCCCAGTTGTTAAACCGGCTATCATTCACATAGTTCTGAGTATTGCTATGGGTAAGCATTGACCAATTCATCAACTTGATGTGAATAATGCGTTTTTACATGGGGATTTGAAGGAAACTGTTTACATGCATCAGCCGCCTGGTTTTGTTCATCCTGCAACCCCTCAGTATGTATGTCATCTTCGTAAGTCATTGTATAGTTTAAAACATGCCCCCAGAGCGTGGTATGATCGTTTTGCACAGTACATTATGCGGATTGGATTTGTATGCATCAAATGTGATAATTCTCTGTTTATTTTTCATAGAGGTAGTAGCATTTCTTATTTGTTGTAATGTGTGGATGACATTGTGCTTACTGCCTTGCCTCATCTGATTTATTGAAAAATGAGATCACTTTACTGCTTAAAACTGAATTTTCCATGACTGACTTGGGGAAGTTGAGCTATTTTTGGGGATTTCAGTGACTGGATCTGCAGATACTATGTTTCTTTGTCAGCGTAAGTATGCAGAGGAGATCGTGTACAGGGCTAAAATGACGAATTGCAAGATCATGTCCACTACAATTGACTCTAAATCGAAGCTTAGTGTTGTTGATGGTGATCCAGTGTCAGATCCCACTCTCTACAGGAGTCTTGCAGGTGCATTACAGTACCTTACTTTCACCAAGCCTGATATTATTTATGTTGTTCAGCAGGTATGCTTATTCATACATGCCCCATGGAGCCTCATTTTACTGCCCTTAAATTCGATACATTAAGGGCACACTTGATTATCGATTGCATCTATACCCCTCAGCACCGACCAGGTTGTTATCATATACGGATGCTGATTGGGAAGGATGTCCGAACACGCGACGCTCCACCTCAGGCTATTGTGTGTTCTTAGGGGATAAGTTTCATGTTTCACGACCAAGTTATGGGCTGTAAAATCATTTTACGAGGCATAAAATTGATGGTTCTCCACCGTAAAGCTAGACAGAAAGGTGGTGGGTGAGTGGTGTTTTACGGTGGGGCTTTGACAGAGCATAAAATGTTTTACGGTAGGGTTGGCCATCGTGAAATATCTTACGGCCGTAATTCCCACCGTGAACTTGAGGTGGTGGCCGACCTTCTTACTATCATTTTTTAAAAGAGTTTCAGCCCTCACAACTCATAATTTTCACTCGAAAATAGTCCCACAAGACCCCCAAATCCTCTCTAAAGGTTCCATAGCCATCCAATCTAATTTCAAAAATAATTAATGCAAATCTTTTGCCATAAAGTTTATAGTGCTAGTTTTCTTCTTCTTCTCCTTCTTGTTATCGAGTTGGAGACTTTTTTTGCTGGAAGTGAGGTGTGCTAAGGGTTGTTTTATGGTGTATAAGTTGAGAACTTCCTTCTCCATCATGTGTATAGGTTGTTTAAGCTTTCGGAGTGTCGGTTGTTACAAGCTTACAAAGTGATAGTCAGAAATCATAGAGTGGTGTTCTGTTGATCTTGTGTTGCACATTTGATGGTATTGCTATGGAGTTAAGTTGTTGGGTAGGAGAAGTTAAAAGGGTTTTAATAGTGATTTATTGTTAGGGAATTTTGGAAGGCAATTTGAAATGGGAGAAGTGTCGTAAACTAATTGTATAGCGAGCTTGTCGATTATTTTGAGTTAAGTTTTTTACTCTAGTATTGTTATCCTTCATTGTAGATTAGCGGATAGAGGAGATGAAATCTGATACCGTATGATAGATCATCAAAAAAGGTATGTTAAATCTATCCCTTTCTTTATTTTTGGCATGAATCCAACGGTAACAAAATGTAAATGAATGTTCCTCCAAAATGACTATATTCATAAGTTAGAAGTGCTAATGTCTTTCATTCTATGGAAATTCTAATTTAATCTTGTTTTTCCCTTGTAGGAAGTATTTTCCTTGTCATAAGATTTATCCTTCATATATTGTGTTCTCTGTTGGTTGATAATGTAATACACGATGGCTTAATAGTACATAACAATTGTCAGAGGTTTAATGACCTTGCGTCACTTCGACAAGCTCAGAATGTTTCTTATGATCCCCATGTATGTATATATTTGTATAATGACAAGTAAATTATATATGCAACCTCCGATCAATTGGTTATTAATGATGATGATGCCCACATAGGCCTATGATGTTATATACGTATTATGTATCTCAAACGGAGTTATATATGCGTATATATTATATTATTGCATATCATGGCCCTCGATTCCAATCCAGAGTTACAGGTTGATCCTTCTTGTCTCTCTTTGAGTTGATACCTTTAATTATGCTTTACTGAAGTCCCTTTGTCGGGGGCGTTGTGTTTCATGGCTGCAGGTGTAGGTAGATTGACTGATGGACCTCCCTAGTAGCCTACCCCAGTTCAACGGTTGATTATTGCACTCCATTTCTCCCGAATTTGCTATAAAGAGTTGGTATGCTATAAGACTTATATATATATATATATATATATATATATATATATATATATATATATATATATATATATGCATTTTGGGTATAGTGGGGTCATGTCCTGACTCTTTATCAGTAGGAAATAGCTTCAGTGGAAGTGCAATGGAGGCATCGTCAGGTTGAGGATGCTACTTGGGACACCGACTCAGACATGTGGTCAGATATCCCCAGTTTTTTTAGGGTTCATGTATTTTCTCTTCTTTACGGTTCGAGGATGAACTTTTATTTAAGTGGTAGATGATGTAACGATCTTCTATGTCATTTTGAGCTTTTGCGCACATTTTCCCCAAAATACCCTACCAAAGGGTTCCACCAGCTTGAAAGGTTGTTTAGTCGCCAAAAGGTTTCAGATTGAACTTTGTAACGCTCAATGATTTGGTTGGGGAAAATTGGGGGGTTTTGAGCTCTTAAGATAAGAGAATGGAGAATCTTGATTTGAGGGTTGATTCATGGATGGAATTGGGATTTTCTGGATCTAGGCTATATACATCATGGGTATATTAATTTTCAAATAAAATTCCAGTTTTTTCCGTGGGGGCTCGGGATTGCCTTTTTATATTTGTTTTTTGATTTTCGAATTAAAGTATAGCAATATGGATATCATTGGACTCGTCTAACCTTATAAAGTACTATTCTGACTAGATTGAGCTCATTCGGTGAATTTGGATGTAGTAGATATTCCAGAAGACTTAATCTTTGCTCGAATCGAGATTGGAATAGTTTAGAGGTGTCGAAGAAGGGAAAGTTAGTTCGTGAGCTTGTGGACTACAAATATATGGAAAGTTGAGACTCTATTTAAAACGCGTGGTTAGTAAATTAACTAATAAAGAGAGAGTTATAGGGAATTAATAAGGTCCCATGTTTGTGAGCTAACGAGCACTTGTACAGATACCAGTGTCATGATTTGGGAATTTTTATCGTATTCGAGTCGTTTATATGTATGGTCAGAATGCCAAAGCATGTGGGCATTAACGGATAGTTGATAATGACTAATTGATTGATTATTTGAGATATGATTCACTTACTTGATTACTTATGTGATATGTCAATCTCTTACCTGTTGATTATATGTTATCATCATCCGATATGCTCGTCTAATGATAAAAGGGAATTAAGTTGAGATTTCACTTTATATCATTGTTTCTTATCTTGTTTGGCATAGTCATGCTTTCATATGATATCTCATACATATTACACTTAAGGATACATATGTAATGTCCGATGGAAAATGGTTCCGGATGGAGTTCTGAGGAAGATAGCCAAATGTGGGCTAAGTATTGAGATCGAGAATTTGGCTACTTGTTGAGATTGAAAGCCTAAATAGCTGAGAACCCGATGAGAAATGGTTCATGGTGGTATATGGACCTCGCGAGTCCCCTATAGGTCACATATTCCATATTACGGTGTGTATACCGGTGATAAACAACCTTTGCATTGCATTTGCATATCATATCATATTATTTCATTGATTCTTTACTATATGACTTACTTGAAGGATTGGATGAAATGTACTTGTCTCACTTGATGGATATACTTGAATACTTGTTGAATTAGATAAAATTCTCATTTTTTACTTGTTGAATTAACAATATGTCATTATGTACTAATAATGGTTAAGTATGGAAGTAAGCTTTCAGAAGGCCAATCCTCATCACCATTTTAGTTTAAGATCGTTCGACGATGCTGCTGAGTACACGTTGATTTCTGGTAGTCACTCTACACTTGCTACATCTTTTTGTGTGTAGAGTCTGTCCCTAGTACTAGAGGAGCATGAAGATTCGCTGATCGCTGAGGCAACTGTTTTAAGGATTTAGAGTGAGCTACTAGTTGATCCGCGACACCATATTCTCTTTCTTTCCTTTACTTTATTTCTCTCTTTTCATTTTTAGACAATGTATTCAGGATGATTATTCAGACTTGTACTTCTTATTCTAGTAATTCTTGTACTTGTGAAACAATGTTTTGGGTGATTGTACTTATTCTGCAGATTTATGATTATGAGACTTAGTTATCGCTTGATGAACTTTACTTTATTCATTTGCCCTTGATTACTTAATTAATAACTTATGTAATTGTTGTGGACACATGGTGGGGGTAAGTGCCTTCAACGCTTTGGAATTTGGGTCGTGACAAATTGGTATCAGAGCTTTAGGTTCACCGGTCTCATGAGTAGAAGAGCAATGTCTAGTTGAGACTTGCGGATCGATATGGAGACGTTTGTACTTATATTTGAGAGCCTATGGGACACTTAGGAAAAATTCCATTCTCCCATTTCTTATCATGCGTATGTGATCTGGTTTAAGGTCTAAACTTCCTTATTTCACTCTCTCGTCGATGGTGAGGACACGTTCTCGAATTCACACATGAGCAGCTGGATGTGATGTCACGTGATATGGTATGAGTTGTGTGACCATGATAAGGACACCTGACCAAGTTCAGAGTGCAGCTATGACTAGAAGACTCAATTAAGTGAGGTTGTGATTCAGATTCTTTAGTTCGGTGAAATCCCTAGGAAATGTGAATAATGATATAAAGGATTGCATGATCCTCATGTATTCAATAGTTAGATGCTCAGAAGTCGAGGAAGCGCATTTATAATATACCAAGTAATGGAAAGAGAGTTGATATGAACTTGTTTCGGCTAGTAACTAACCAGGAGATACGCGTCGTGGATCTAAGGACTGCACTTGAGGAGGTTTGACATAGCATGGATGGTTTACTCGAGGTGTGGTTGAAGTAGGAATGCTTCAGTGTCACCAGGTTTATTACGATAGTGTTATGGCATAAGTGTATCAACGGAAAGTTAACGCTCCAGTGATTAAATGGTGCATATGTTGGTATCTGAAGACAAGTGTAAGCTTAGGGGAAATCAATTGATTTGACGAGAGGATAGTGATCATGTTGAGACTATGAAGAGAAGTTGAGAAAGGACAAATACATGAAAGAAAATCCTTAGTGATGAGGTCAGATGTGGTAGGACTTGTTATGAGATTTGTATGAAGAGTTTTATCTCTATACAATGGGTTGAGGTGACTGAAGAGAATTTGAATAGTATAAGTTGGTAACATGATGGTCATAATGGTAAAGTATTCATTCGATGAGAGCATATGGTGTGCCAAGTCTGATATTGCTAGGGAGAATGAATGTATAAGTTGAGTGTCAACAGGATGACATTATGTAGGTTAAGCACAAGTTGTTTGGCAGTTCTTTAAGGAAATGTCTATTGGCTTTAAGTCAAGTGGGGGAAATTACCTGTGGCTATTAAAATGACCAGACGGATCATTATAGAGAAATAAAAACAATCATGTGTAGCTTTATCCATTATGTGAGCTGAGTTTGTGGCTCTATGCTCAGTAGATTAATCAACTACAACAACAACAAATCCAGTGTAATCCCACACATGGAGTCTAGGAGTAGGATGTACACAAATCTTACCCCTGCCTTTGTGAAATATAGAGGTTGTTTCCAACAGATCTTCGGCTAAAAAGGAAAGTATCTAACGGGGAATTATAATCGAAATAAAATAGCAAAATAGAAATATATAAAATAAATACTGCAACATATAGTGATACACATTGAAATATAAGAAAGTATGTGATAGCTAAATACTACTGCTAAAAAGAGAATAGGAGAAGGCTAGCGCCTTCCTCTCCCACATAAAGTGCGACAACGCTCATGCACCTACTAACCTTCTACTCAGTAGTGCAATCGACTATTTGGTTGAAAAGGTTCTTGGACCATATGTTAATGATGCAGTTAGTACTAAACTAATGACACTCTTTGTGATCATCAAGCTTCTACTTTGAGCACCAAGAATCCTAAGTGTCATTGTAAATCTAAATATATTGACATTAAATTAAATTTTTTGAAGACATGATTGCACACATAAAGAAAACTGAATGTAAAGTACATCAGCACAAGCAGTTGCAAATCTATTCACTCAACCCTTTTTAAGGGTGTGTTTATTGTGAATGCAAGATTGCAAGGACTATGTTGGCTTTACTAAAGATTAATTAGATTTTAATTTATTTTTCTCAACGTTTATAAATATTTATTATCTTTTAAATATCAAAAAAAGTTTTATTTGCATGCACTTATTATTTAAATATTTAAGTACATTCTTATTTGAATGTTTATTGTACAACATTCATATTGTTCAATGTTTTTGTTGCATTCTCTGCTATTATTGCAAAATATTTCGGGTAGACAAAGATCAGTCTTCTCATATAGGTGGCCATCTTAATTAATTTAGTGTCGTTGGGAGATGAGACGGTTCAAATATAAACTCCTAATCCTACAACTATCAGTTAATTGTTTGTAGTCTTATGTTGTATGTAGGAGTCCTAGACTTGGTTATCTCTATTTTGTATATATTCTCTCACGTATCAATAATACACTTTAAATTCTGGTAAATACCAGATCTTTATGTTCTATCATGGTATCAGGGCCAACATCAGACTCGTCGTCACCTCTTGTTCTCAAGAAATCATGATGAATTCCGGCAACCCATATTTTCATCACCCCTCAATCATGGACATCATTTTATCTCAATCAAGTTAAATTCTTCTAAGTACCTATTCTGCCAAACAAATATTCTACCATTCCTTCGTGTCCAAAACCTTTACGGATATGCTGATGGCAGTATCTCGTGCCTTCCTTATCACGTCTCAGTCAAAGAAAATAACAATAAAGAAGATGTTGTTACAATTCATCCTATTCACAATGGATTCAGCAGGACCAAGTTATTCTTAGTCTCCTTATCTCATCACTTCCCCAATAAATAATTCTGATTGTTATTGGTATTTCCACAGCCAAAGAAATTTGAGACGCGTTGAAGGTTGCTCTTTCCTCGCCTTCCAATACCATAATTCTCAATCTTCATATGCAACTTCAAAATATGAATCAAGATGATCTGAATACCACTCAATATCTTCATAAAGCCAAACTCATATGTGATGGGCTAGTTGCTACCGGTCGTCCTCTCACACTTTCCGATCAGGTTATCTACATATTCAAGGGCCTACTAAGTGACTTTAAAGATATCGTCACAACTTTATCTTCTCGGCCAGAATCTGTAAGGTTCAGTGAATTACATAGCCTTCGTTTAAACCATGAGTTTATTCATGTTCAGACCCTCTAGTCTTTGTCCATTACTAGCTCATCGTCTTCAAATCTTATGTCCAATAATGTTGTTTGCTAACTTCATCCAACGCTCTTCCCAGTCATATTGCACCTGAGATAATAGTCGTGGTTGCGATCTCAATAATGGTCGTGGAAAATGAGGAAACCATGGGGGCAAATCGAATTCCTATCGAGGTGGCTCAACTACGGGGCAACAACGGTCTGCCAATGATTCATGCCAAAGATGTCAAATTTGCAATGATTTTAATTATCTAGCCCCGATATGTTTTCAGAGGTACAATCACACCATCAACCCTACATCATATTTGTCACATCATGCTCCAACCCCTATTAATCTGTAATGGTTTCCCAACACCATGGTGATTCATCACATTACTCTAACCTGCAACAAGTGGAAGACTATCAGGGAATGGATCAAGTTCATGTTGCTAATGGTCAAGGGCTCATAATTCATCATACTAGTAATTCGACTCTATCTCTCCCTTCGAAATCTCTTCTCCTAAAAATATTCTTCATGTTCCTTCTATTACAAATCGTCTACTCCAAGTTCCAAAATTTGCAGAAGATAATAACGTCTTTTTGAATTTTATCCCCCTTATTTTCATGTAAAGGATCGAGCATCTCGGACACTTCTTCTTTCAAGTCAGAGTAACGGCGACCTCTATTCATTTCCCCTCAAGTCAACCTCCAAGCATCGTCCCTCACAGTCTCGCTCCACCTTCTTTTCATTAAAAATATCCTCTACCTATTGGCACCTTTGTCTAGGGCCTCCTCACAAACATGTCCTTCGTCAACCCATTAGAAAGCGTAGTTTACCTTGTTTTAGTTTTAATTTTAGTCAAATTTCGTGCGAACTTGGCAAGTCACAGAAGTTACATCTTCCAATTTCAATCAATAAAAGTAATTCTATGTTACAATTACTTTTTGTTGATGTTTGGGGACCTGCTCCCACCTTATCGTCTGATGGTCACAAATACTTCCTCATCTTTGTTGATGATTATTCAAAGTATACCTGGGTATTTCCTTTTGAAACAAAAATTTGATGTCGTTCGCATCTTCCACAATTTTAAACTACTTGTGGAGAAACAATTCAATACACAAATTAAATTCGTTCAATCCTACTTAGGTGGTGAATTTCTTTCCCTTTCACCTATACTTGCAAATTTTCGAATTTCTCATCGTCTTTTGCTCTCACGAGCAACAAGGGAAACTTGAGAAAAAACATCATCACATTGTTGAAACCGGGTTAAGTCTCTTAGCTCATAGTTCCACTCCATCTCGCTATACGCACTTCGCTTTTGAAACTGCCGTCTATCTCATCAATCGATTGTCGTCACCCTCCATTACTGGACATCCCCCCTTTGAACTTGCACTTCACAAGTCTCCAGACTATTCCTTGCTCAGAGTATTTGGCTGCCTCTGCTTCCCATATATTCGTCCCTATACAAACAGAAATTCCACTTTGAAGTGTTCCGTGCGTCTTCCCTGTGTACAACTCCACATCTTGGGTATGGCTGTCTTGATTGAACCTCTGGTTGTATATATATAGCCCGTCATGTGCGCTTTGATGAAGCTATTTTTCGCTTGCCCAGCCATCAATATTAAGTCCTCATCCCTTAACAATTTCAGCACCTCAACCTTAGGCGTCTTCCCCAGTCTCTCTACCTTTGTTGTTGCCTTCCCCCTTTTTGGTCCATCCCGCCAACCTAATACTTTGTCTATTGTGTCAATGGGTTCCCAATCTGATTCCGCCTCTCCATCATTATCTAGTCCAGCATCTCCACAACCACTGTCGCTACTCCCTTCACAACAAGTTCGACCATGGAGTCGTCCAACACTTCCCAGCCCACTCCTGCACCTGCTAACTCTAGCATACCAGCACCTCCTCAACTAACTAATCACATGGTCCTTCGGCAAATGCCACCCTCGTCTCATTTATCCACTGTTGACCCCTCGTCCCTCAATGCTCCACCGTCCGCTAAACCTTCCAGTTTTACCGAGGCCAATAAGCATAAAGTTTGGCGCAATGCCATGGCCTCTGAGATGGATGCTCTTCTCTGCGATGGAATATGGTCCTTCGTTCCTTACAACCCTTCCATGAATGTACTTGGCAGCAAGTTGGTTTTTAGAATTAAGAGAAACTCGTCAGGTCACATTGAGCGTTACAAAGTTCATTCTATATTTTGTTTGCAAACAAGATTTAACCAGATTTCAGAAGTATCTTTTGATTTTTAAGTTGAAGAACAAAACAATACTACTGGAACTGTGATCATTTATATTAATTTAATATATACATTCATTTAACTATATTTTTCTTCTACTTGATAAAAGTTGATCAATATATACGTTACTATGATTATGTATATATCTGTAACACTACTAGTCATGTTTCGCACTAAAACCAATCACTTCAGTTCCTACTTCATTGTATATGATTATAAAATGGAAAAATGCCTAAAATACACCTCAACTTTTGTCCGAATTTGCTGCAATATACCTAACCTTTACGATGGTCTTATTATCCCCCTTAATATATTTTAAAGCATTTTTTTTATATTTATCTGGAAAAATCGAACCAAAATCCAAAGTGACACAAGCCAAGAACCGATTATGAAAGAATATAGTGATTTACAAGATCAAATTCCAAGAAAATTGAATATTTTCTCCATGAAAAAATTAAGAGCGTAGGAGAGAGTTCTAATGACCGGACTCCTTTGTTTTTTGGCCTTTTGTTCAGCAGTTGTTTGAAGTATTATCCAACTCACTCGATAAATGTAAAAAAAAAATCCTTAAAAATATATATAGGGAGGTAATAGGACCTCCATAAAGATTAGGATGTGTTACAGCAAATCCAGACAATGTTGGGGTGTATTTTAGGTATTTTTTTAAAAAATTATTATTATTTTATATAAGTTGATGTATTAAAAATAAATTAATAAAAATTAACCGAACCGTACCGATATCGAAGAGAAACCGAGATGATTGCTGCAGTTTTGAAAAGTTCAATTTTGGTTATATTCGTAAATTAATCAAAAAATTGGTATGGTCTAATTTTAAAAAATAACTGATCGAACGGTACCATTGACACCCCTATGCATATGTATTTGGCTGACTGCATTTTGAAACTGTTTATTTGAATACACCCAAATACACGCGAAATTGTATATTTGTACAGTTAAATACACACGAAATAGTTATAACATAGCTACAAAATGTAATTAAAAACATAATAGTTATGGTTGGTTAGAAGCCTAGAAACTATAGCTATTTATATAAATTATCCTAAAATATTTGCATGAATATGTAATGTGCATAGATAGACATTATACTTAATTAGCTAAAACTTAGCATTTCTAGAATTTGTGGTTGTACAAGTAGATAATTTATAAAAAAAATTCTGCAGTGTGGATATTTGATTAAGAAAATTTATTGATATCTCTAAAAGAAAATAATAAAAGTTGAGTCAAATTGAGTGGGTTAGGTATGATCTATCATTTAGTCCTTCTTATTGGTTCATCTTAGCTCAAATAAGCTTTGAGCAAGGTTGATCGATTGAACATTGATTCATCTATTGGTTCAACCCATTTGAACCATCCAACTTCAGTGCTAACAGCCCATTTGTCACCCCTAATTTTATACATAGAATTCATATCCACCAAAATCCATCCCTTTTCGTCCTTGGGTACTTAGAATTCACGATCTCACCGCGACCTAACAGAAAAAAGATATAGTAAGCACTAGGCAGGATCAAAACTGATCCTCACTCCGCAGACGATTATTTCTTCGTGATATAAATATATTTATGTTAAAAAAATCATTTTATCACGTCCTGGAAACTCATCAGCATCATCACAAGGAGAAATCTTCTTTTCTTGGTTTATTTGTGGACATGCCAGGAGGTCACGTCCTAAGTAACTGGTAAAGTTGTTGCCATATGACCAGGAGGTCACGAGTTCAAGCCGTGAAAACAACCTCTGGTAGAAATGCAAGGTAAGGTTGCGTACAATATATCCTAATGGTCCGGCCACTCCGCGCATAGGGAGACTTAGTACACCGGGCTGCCCTTTTTTTTATTTGTGGACATGCCATCAAAATCACATTAATTCTTATGGTTTTTAAGAAGCAGATAGTGATAGCATATAAAGCTTTCAAGTAAAGGAAATAAAAACCGATCTAACATTGGAGAGCAGAAGGCATGCACGTCCCTCTTGCCTCATTGTAAGCTCTGCTTAACTCGTTAACTTCCAAATAGCAACAGCAAACATAATGCTTTTTTTTTTTTAATAATAACAGCAAACAAAATGCTTTTGGAATTGGGTGTGTTTGGTATGAAGGAAAATGTTTTCGATGAAAATAAGTGTTGGTAAGTAAACAAAACGATATTATCCCAAAAGCATTTATATGTAACCTAACAAAACACGAGGTGGGATGGGGTGGGGAGTGGGGATTCTGAGTGGAGGGGGAGTGGGATGGTCAAGGGTTGGGCGTTGGGGGCATTGGGTGGGTGGAAAAACAATGAACTTGAAATGTCACTTATGAAACTTATCTCCCCTACTTCCATTAGGGAAGTCACTTTCCTCATTTTTAAGAACTTGATTTCCAAAGAAAATGTCTTCCAAAATGTTTTGACCAAACCAGACATGAGAAAATTGAAAAACATTCATACCTACTCAAAAGAAATGTTTTCCTCCATATCAAACACACTTGGACAAACATTTCCTAACATTCACCAGAGTGCCAAAAGACAAACACCTATAGTTTAGAATATGAACAGTTGTGGCTTTGCCTACAAAACATTTTCAATTTCTTTCCAGCATATCTAACATACACTTTACCCCCTACCATTTCCCACCCTTGGGTATCGCTGACTGCTTTACTACTCATTAGACCAAAATATGGAAACTCTGAATATTTGAAAAATACAGCTTAACCCAACAAAATGAGCTTACAATAGCGGACAAGGCACTTCTTATCCTTAATTGCCTCCACGGTAGACTGCACCAGGGCAAAGCTCATCCATCCTATCAATATTCCGATTCCCATTATTCTCTCTTAAACGTGTCCAACCTCGGCGGGACAAGAGGTCACGAAAATCATCCTCGGAATAAAAGGTTTTATCCTCTGTTTGAACTGGCAAGTCATCAGCCTCCTCAGACGTACAGATTTTTATTGTCAAGCCTGCAACCAAGAATCGCATTAGATTTTCCTTTTCTTTGATTGAAGGGATGAAATGGAGATGGGTATGGGAATGGGGAGAAAGCGAAAAGAAGCCACTCAGTGGTTGCTCATCTTTAGGATCCGGATCCATTAGTCATTCAATGAAAACTTATGTTTGAACATATTCCAGCTAAATCCCTGAATCTGGGTCTTCGATTGGACAAATTATCCGAAGAGGATTGTTAAGAGGATCAGTATCTAACTTTTCAAATAAAATGGAGAGAACCAGTATCTAATTGGAGAAAGATAGCCAACATGCTCTTTGTACTGCAGAACATGAATAATTCTCCCAAAATGCTCTTTCCTTTTTTTTATCTTTTTGTTGTTATAACTATGATGTCGGGGCCAGCTTGCACGCACGTCAACTAATTCCATGAGATACGTGCCACCTCCCACCAGCAACGGGTAGCAACAGGTACCAGGTAACTCTATTCACCAAGGCTAGGAAATATGGAAAGAAATCACCTAATATTTTTGTCTCAGTTGGGATTTGAACCTAAGACCTAAAATGCTCTTTATTCTGCAGAAGACAGATGATTTCCCTGTTATAACACTCATAGAATGCCCAAATATGGCAAGTGAAACTATTTTGAATCAGCTCTAATAATTTTTCCTTTTTATTTTTACTCATTTTTGCATAAGCTAAGTGCGATCTACCAAAAATCTGGATGACCCAACAGGTTTACCAATCAATACTAGTCTAAACAACTTGAGAAAAGGTTTTGTGCTAGTCTACTTTGAGTTTCTCTTCTTTTCCATTTTTGGCCTATGAGGAGCTTTTAAGCAACCTAAGACAGAAGGGCTGCCTATGATTTAATATGAGGTTTAGAGTCTAAATTGGGAATAGTGTCACCTTATAGAATTTCTCGTGCTCCCACCAAATTCAAAGCAATGAGGGATGGGGATAAGCCATCTCTGCCCTGAATGTGATGATATCATGTGTATATATCCTACGGAATATACATAACTCATAGACATAATAAATAAAATATGGATACCAATTACAATTGTTCTATAAGTTACTCAATGGCAAATGTCAGAACCTCTATATTTATTTATGGTAGCTTTTGGCTATAGATCACATATTTTTTTCTTAACAAACACAACTATGTAGATCATGGGACATGGTATTGCAGGATAACATGCAACATTACGTCACTATCAAAATGGTGAAATGACAGGGAATGGAGATGGGGCAGAGTGCGAACAGTGTATCTGTGGAGGACAACCGAACTATTGAAAATACCAGATATTATTGTAACTATTCTGGTAGATGCAAGTAACAAGTTCATAGTACCACGATATTACCTTCGTCAACATGTAGAGTGTAGTTCCTCAATGGCATATCTCTATCAACTGCTCGAACAATGCTATTTTCATCTTCCAACCAAAATGCCCGTTTTGTCCTTAACCTGAAAGCAGATTTAATAGCCTCCCTGATGGCTTCCGCTGTGCCATCAATACCAATTCTTTTGGTTTCATCTCCCCACTTGACTGAGATAACCCTACCCTTAAATGAGTTACTCTGCTCAGCTGCAAAAAGAGAAGAGAAAGTTTGGGAACAATATTACAAAGTTAACCTTAGAAGTAACAGGGTTTTCATCTGAAAGCTCTACATGGGAAAAAAAACTAGAGTGGTATGTTCCAAAAGAAAAAACAAATCTACAAGCTAGAGTGCCATCAAATAAAAGCCAAAGCATTGGAGCATATATGGGAATAGAAGTCTTAAATATTGGATTTTGAAACGAATTACAGAGACTTTTCTTGGTACTCCCTCTCTTTTCTTTTTAGTCGACCCAAAACGAATGACACCTTTCTATTTTTGGTAACAATTTAACTTTAAATATTACCCTTAATGAGATGATTTATAGCTACACAAATATCTATAGCTTATTTTAGACAACAAATTTCAAAAATCTTCCTTGATTTCTTAAACTTTGTGCCTGTCAAACACCTTGACATAAATTGGGACGAAGGGAGTACAATTTATACTGTGTGCTCACTCCTATACAATTAAAGAGTCAAGTCAGGAAGAAACAAAGCAACTGACTGAATATTGCCAGAAAGGAAAATCCTAAATGTTATTTGATTTAGCCTCAAAACATTATTTGAAAATATTTTGAACTCGAATTATTTTTCTTTTTTCCTTATTTGGAGTTGACTATCTTTTTTAAAAAAAAAATTGAAGAGAGTAATGGATCTTCAAACCTGAATTGAAAGTTAAGGACCAACCATTCCCAGGCAGTACTACTCTCCAACTCAGAGGTGAAACCTCAAGTGCAGATTCTGCATCAGCTGCTGTTATGGCAAGATGATGCCCATCGTGATCCAAACTTCCTTCTAAGTTTTGACTTGGACTTCCATTCTCTGTACATCAAGAATTCAAGTAAAGTTTTCTCCCAATGGTAACTTGCAATTGAACCCCCTAAACAAATTTCCTAGATGTCTTTTGGAAAACATGGGAAGAGAAGGATTCAGCCATTCAGGGAATAAATAATGTCACAGCTATTGTGATCATCCAGAATAATCCTGCCAGAATGTAGTTCCCATTCAAGGAGATATTATATTAAATATTTGCAAAATGGACTCAGAGCTGATGCATCTGATGGATAAAATCATATTCCTTCTTATCCCCTTGTGAAATCAGATGGATGTAACTTGCTTTTAGGTTGAGAACAATTCTATTAATGCTAGATCTCAGTTTAATCAGCATCAACTGATTTATTTCAGGCTTGTGCACGTGGTTTAAGTCTAAAGACAAATTCTTGCTTTGACTCAAAACAGAAAGAAAATCAAGCAAGAAATAAGATGTCAGTGTTGTCAAGCTGAATAACTTTTAACCATACAAGTAGCTGATCCATGTTATTGAAGCTTCCCCACAACAAGCATTTGATGAATACTGTATCAAAGTAATGAATACAAGAAACTAATGATAGCATTAAGATATGACTATAGTAAAATGGGAGTACAACGGAGAAACACGTATAGGAAGTTGAACAGAAGAAATTAAAAAACCGAGAAGCAAAACTGTAAAGAAGCTTGTTCAGTAAAGAACACATGGTGAATACTCTGTCAAAGTAATACTCATACGATAACTCGTGGCAGCAAGATGATCACGCTGTGCTATAATCTCAAAGGACACATATGTAGGCAAACTTTTAAATGTCACCCAGTGATCCACTTCCAAATCCTTCGATTCACAAATCATAACCTAAACACAGCACCTGATTTTTTTAATTTTTTTTTTTCTGGGGGGTGGGAGAGGGTGGTGTTGTGGGGGTGCAGACACCTAAATTCATTAATAGAAGATAGGAGGTACACCAAAGCCCTCCACAACTATCAAGTTTGTTGAAGGTTCCCCTACAACTTTTCCATTTTTGTTGCAAGTTCACCCTCCAACTCTTAGAGATAGGGGAAGTTCCCCCTTATGCGAGAAAAAGGGTCTGTATGAGGGATTGAGGGTAAAGGAGTAAATTTTTCATTTTTTCTTTGTCTTTTCCCCATTTCTTCATTTCTCCTTCAACTCACTCATCTCATCTGCCAACTTTAACTACCTCTATCCAGGATGCCACCCCCTTCTACCTGCCACATCAGCCACCAGGCTGCCACGTCCTCCTTCCAACTCATTCACTTACCTCCACTGCCACTTTTGGTATCTAAGAAGATCATCCATTCTAAAGGGGAATGATGAAGAGAAACACATGTGGTAAGTTTGAAGAGTCATCCAGTGATTCATTTCCAAAACAATCTATATCAAAAAGCAGCCTTACTTAAGCCAAGACATCAATGAGGGGAAAAAGATGGAGATACATAAAATATTAAAGGAAGACAACTACTTCAAGAATAGAAGATAGTGAGGTGTGACGGATATCACAGACCTTTGCTTTTGGGATCCATAAGTTGCAGGAAACCAAAGGTCGCTTCAAGGTGAAGCTCGTTGCCGCTACCTCAAAGCGTTATTGCAAACCAACCCCACCCCACTGCACGGTACAAGAGAAAAAGAAGAAAACCGGAGTGAAATGTAGAACTCCTGGCAGTTATCTTTCCAGATACAACAAATACTTATTAGCACCATGCACTAACGACAAAATGCAAGACTGGCAGATGTTCTTTTTAGCCAGCTAGAAACTGATAACCATATTTTCTGCATTAAATAAATTTCCTTAAAGACTATCGAAGGTTGTTTTTTATTTAGGTGTAGTTGATTGATTGACTATAGATAATAGAAAGTCGTCTAAGATGGTTTGGCCATGTCAAACATACACTTCCAGATGCACCGATTCATAGGAGTGAATACTATCTATGTTGCTCGGATTCTTCAAAAATGTCAACGGGTGCGTGTTCGATCCTCCAAAGTAGTGTCTTTTTGGAGGATCTGACACAAATTCGGCAACATTTATGGAGAGTCCGAGCAAGATAGAATTGGATGATAGAAGGCGATAAAAGGGGATGAGGTATGTATAGATTTAGAGAATCCCAAGTTTTCCTTAGAAGGCAAATTTATTCAATTGAAATGAAATGCACTTGAATAGAGAAAAATGGATATGGAGGATCCATACCATCAACTCCAACTAATCAAGAATTGATGAATACTTGTGTTGATTCTCCCACAATGTGGGATGGGAATTTAGACTCCTATCCTCTCTTCATAAGCTAGTTTTTGAGGTTGAGTTAGACCTAAAATTCATTCTTTACATGGTATCAGAGACAGACATATCCCAATTCATTGTTTACCCGACCCTATCATATATTGTCCACGTTTCAGATGTTCGGGCGTGCGCGGGGATGTTGATTCTCCCACATTGGTTGTGAGATGGGAATTTGAACTCCTTATATGAACTTGAGCAATCCTCCCTTCATAAGTTAGCTTTTGAGGTTGAATTAGACCCAAGATCCATTCTTTACAACTTGATTGATCGACTATTGATATAGAAAGAGAAAAAAGAACGATACACAGTGTTGAATGCCTTATACGGATGGGAAGATTCAACATATTGGTCTATATTCATGAAAACTGAAATTGTTTTACATTAGTTCCATGTCATTACATCAAAAACTCATACAATCCTTTATATCGAATTATGCAACTCTCAATTCAACTTAATTAGAGAGCTTGCATTAGATTAATATGATCCAATCAATCGTACCATCATTGTACTTACTGCTTATAGGGGTGGTAAATGGGTGGGTTTGGTTGGATTTGAGTTGGTTGAAAATGGATTGGGTTTCAACCTATCGATATTTTATGTGGGTAAATATGGGTTGGGTGATAAATGGGTTGGTTGGTTATGGGTTAGCCCATATTACCCATATTATATAAGTGTAATATTTTTTCAAGTGTAATGTTATAATTTTATTTTGTCAAATTAAATTAATTTTTTCATATATTTATAATTATATAAATGAATTTTTTTCCTTTTTTTTATAAAAATAAAATATATAAAATAGAAAATGTGTGTGTGTGTGTGTGTTTGGGGGGAGGTGGGGGGATAAGAAAAAATTTACCACTTTTTATAATTTTTTTAAAAATAAAATCAAGATGATATATATGAAATAGAAAATGTGTCGGGTGAGTGTGGGGTAAAAATAAATTTCTCATTTTTTATAATATTTTTATAAAAGTAAAATATATGAAATAAAAAATGTGTGGTGTCTATGGGGCAGGGGGGTGGAGGGTGGAGGGTGGTATGTGGGATAAAAGAATACTCATTTTTTATAATTTTTTCATAAAAGTGAAATATATGAAATAAATAATGCGTGATATCTGAGGGTTGTTTAAATAAAGAATTCTCATTTTCTATAAAAGTAAAATTTATGAAATAAATAATGTGTGGTGTCTGGGAGAGGCGAGGCAGGGGTGGTAGGGGGTAAAAATCTCATTTTTCATAAATTTTTTTATAAAAATAAAATATATGAAATAAATAATGTGTGGTGTCTGTGTAGGGGGCAGGCGGGGTGGTGGTGGGTGGTAAGAAAACAAATTCTATTTTTTCATAAATCCTTTACAAAAGTACAATGAAATATACAACATACCCAGTGAAATATCAATGTGGGGTCTGGAAAAGTACAATAAAATATATAAAATAAATAATTCGGGAGGAGGGAGGGATGTGGGGGCAGGGTGGTGGTAGGGGGGAGGGAGAGTAAGGGGTGGCGTAGAGGTGTGTAGGGTGTAGGGAGCAGGAGGTGGTGGTGGTGGTGGGTAGGTAGGGTAAGGGGTGGGGGTTAAGTGTAGGTGGTGGGGTGGATGGCAGAGAGTGGGTTGGGTTTGGGGGTGCATTGATGTATTTTTTATCGATCCGAAAAATGTTTTCCCTCAAATTTACATTCTCCTATTTTGAGGAAAATGAGTTGTTATTGAGTCTAGTTAGTCACATATATGGGTACCCAAATTTTACCAACTAGAAATATGAGTGACTCAATTCACTAAAATGTGGGTTGAATGAGCTAAGTCTCTAAATATGGCTCAAATTGTCGCCTCTAACTGCTTGATAAAACCAAACAGATCTAGTAAACACACTTCAAACCCCATTTTGTGGGAATTCACCTGGTATGTTGTAGTTCTAGTAAACACACCATAAATTTTGGTTTCATGCCCTATTCCCATGCATAAACTCAAACAAAGATCAACAGTGAATATGTGCAAGCCACTAGCAGCACCCTGTTTGCCGAGGAGCCTGCATTATACGGTTTAACTGGAAAACCAACAAGTCAAAATTTACAATTAATGTTTGGTTTGTATGGTATTTCAGCTGATTTCATTTTTCATTTCTCAAAAATTTCCTTTAATTTGATTTTCTGTTTTAAGCTGGAAAAAAAACAGAAATATATTTTTGTTTATTTTAAAAATTAAGGTTTCTCTTAAAAAAATTTAGATCTGATTCTTTAAATGCTATAAGATAACTTTAATTCACAAGAATAAGTCAATTAAATATCTACAAACAAACTAAAAATATGAAATTTGCAACAATCAACAAAAAGCCCAAAATGGCACAAACCAAAAACCAAACTGAAATAGGACAAAGATATTCAAACCGAATAAATGATCAGTTTGACTATTTATAAACCTGAAAACTAGTCGATCAAACCAACGAATGCACACTCTTGTATTGCCATTTGTGCCTGTGTACAACCAAAAACTAACATTTACATGCAGAAAACATAAGCGTAGTGGGCTGCCTTAACCTTTTCAGAATCACCTCTTTGAATGTACTGATAAGTTCTAGAATTGATTGCCGACAAGCATGCTCTCAATAAATCTAAACAATTTACCATTCTACTTTCATTTCCATAAAAGTATTACTTTGGTGGGATTCTGACATGAATATGAAATCAAGCCCACAAGTCATTCCTTTTCACGTATTCCAACTGCTACTTTTAGATTATATCCAATTGATTCAAGTATAACCTTATTCAATCTTTATCTCCTTATCCATTTTGGAATATGAGAAATATATCAAATTAAAGTTCATTAATTTTCTAATGGCAGGGGAAACCTGGTTATATTTGGACCCTGATATTTTTTTAACTTTATATGGCTATGGGCCCTTTCCCGGACCCCGCGCATAGCGGGAGCTTAGTGCTGCCCCTTTGATGGCTATAGACCTGTCTGGAACATAAGATATGAAGATCAACCATGTCCTGTTACACACACAAAGAGCATCAAGGTAAACATAGATTTGGTTTGATCCGCACTTTGAATCAGAAAAAAGACACTGATTGTACCTGACGAGACAAAGTCTAGTCTAATTGAAACACATCAAAATTGGAAATTGCCAAGCATAAATTTGAAATTGGATCCAAGTCGATCCCAGTGAATCTATTTTTTTCGAATAACCGTGGTGTTCAGGGCCACCTCGATTAATACCAACGGGTACCTGCCACCACGCACAATGAATCTATATTAGGAAAATTTCAAGCAAAGGTATTTTTTTTCTAGATAACAGTCAAGCAAAGGCATCTTTATTTGTGTTCAATGAATTTAGGTCAACAAAGTAAGATAAAGCAGTTATCTACCATAGTCATCATCAAACATGAATCCACGAGAAAACTACGAATCAGTAAACTTTTGTTTTTAGTACCAACTATCAACTTGATCAGTTGGTCACTGAATTTGGAATTCCGAACATCACCTTTTATTTATAATTTGTGACAAAGGGTCTGTTAAAGACGACTTAACATTTATGAAAGAGTAAATCCAACATTAATTATACCATCATCATTTTGAGCTAATCATTTGGAAGTCAACATCCTTAAAACTGATTTTACTTAAAATTCTGGAGTAGTATTTTGAAGATCCTCAAGATATCTTAAGATTATAATGGAATAGAACTTTTTCTTTTGTGATGGGAAAGAACTTTCCCAAGCAAATAACACTTTACATTAGGCTATTTCCCTAGCAAGTAACATTTTAGTTTCAATTCCTTAAAAATTTTGAAATTTTTGGCAATATGCTGTACTTGTGTATCGGGCTGCCCTTTATGCTGTACTTGTGTACTTTTGTTCCCTTGAAATTTTTCTATTACATTACCCCTTTCCCTGCATAACCCGACCCTTCAATCTGACATTCCATCCCAAAGAGAGAGTATCTCGATTACTCCAACCAGATTAAATGTAACCAATCGACAATTTTAGAAAAAGTTATGCATTAACAGTGTAAAACCATCAGGTCACTTAAAAGGCAAGTAATTCTCTATACAAACATCTATTGGTAACCTTAAAAAAGGAAACCAATCTTCTATGACAGGTCAAATACACTAATAGTGTAAATATCATTTTACATTGACCAGTGTATATAACTTAAATCCCTTTATGAAACCGCTAGTGTCGCTAAGCAGGTGGAATCACGAAATGAACACTTGTGAGAAAACTGGTTAATATTGAAATAGTAATCGACAAGCACTACTGACAGATAGAAGAAGCATCTACTGTAGGTAAGGAAATTCTTCATCAACATAAGTTCAACAGATCCAAAGGAAATCATGCATCATCAATACTTGCATAGCTGGACGATGTCCAAAAGTTATTCTAAATGACTCCATTACAGGGAAATAGGGATAAACCCGACACCCCAAAAAGAGGGGAAAACAAGTTCAGGAGAACAAGAAGTCTGAATTGGGCTTGACGAAAAAGTAAGTTCCCAAACTAAAGAAGAATATCGGCAGCAGCCAACTAAGTTTGAAAATAATGCATGTTGAAGCAAAGAACTGTTTTCATGAAATAAATTAAACTATTAAGCGGTTAACTGCACCAAGTTCAGAAGATTCATAGTAAGCATCCCGATTCTCTTTTGTGCATAAAGAAAGCATATGTTCCAAATCACAAGATACAAGGATTAAGTTCAGAAATAGCTCACTGGACCACCAATTTTCCAAAATCTGCAAAATTAGAGTCAAAGTAACCCAAATATCCCATCTTTTTAACCAACAGTTCTCGGATCCTCAGAAACACTTGGCTTGAACTTCAAGCTGTTTAGAATTGGAAATAAACTATGATACGCTTCTGAATATTAAAGGCAAAAATGGAAAGAAGCCGAGCTTGCCTAAACAACAAATGAGAAGAATTGTTCTTGAACAGCTTACTCAAGAACTCGAAGATGAGCTCAGATCTGAAAGAGAAGGAGAGCGAATTTTTTTATTGATCTTTGATACTCCGAGATGATTTACAATGAGGCTAAAGTATAGGCAACTGCAACAACTCTTGCTATGATTTGAAAAGGCCCAAAAAATTTAACAGAGAGCTTCTGAAATGTATGA
Source organism: Anisodus acutangulus (assembly GCA_029783415.1). Classification (NCBI taxonomy): domain Eukaryota; kingdom Viridiplantae; phylum Streptophyta; class Magnoliopsida; order Solanales; family Solanaceae; genus Anisodus; species Anisodus acutangulus. The sequence continues at coordinate 12,960,731 of CM056493.1, read as the reverse complement.
TCTCGCAAGGATAACTGTCTGTAGGGTTGTAGTTTGACATTTCCGCAGTCTCCTATGTCATAACTTCTGTCAGTTCTCCCTTTATCAGCCTGTGTTCTCATCCTGTCCTGAAGTACCATATAATATACCCTAATGTAATTAGCCATTGGATTCCTAAGACCATGTTGCATCCCCCAGTGGGCAGGACCAACGTGTCATAGTCAAAAGATACACCTTGCATCTTCCAGATTAAGTTCTGACGCACATAGTTGCTCTGTATTTTCTTGCCATCAGCCACAGATACATCAAAAGGTGAGATAGCAGTGAGGACACAACCTAACTTCTTATCAGTAGTTGTGACTGCTACTACTGTCAATCAGGACATTAACTGTTTTCCCTTTAACTGTAAAGGTTACCTTCATGGTCCTGACATCATGAACTCCATTCATAGTATGGGCTGACACATGGGGAAGAATGGCACCTTCAGAATCAATTTCCAGTCCGTGACGTATCATAGATCTAGCATTACATCTTCCTCCAAATTGACAATCTCTTAATCACAATCTTCCACCTCCATACAAAATAATTGTCTCTTCTTTTTACAAACATGGTCAAAACTGTATTTCTCATCACAATTGAAACATAAGCCTTTGCTTCTTCCCTCATCCATTCCGCAAAGGTCAGTAGTTTAGCATTTTTATAGTTTGGCTTAGCACTACCATAAGAAAAGTTTTGACGTTTAGAGAAGGACTGAGTAGGTCTAGAGGGTTGATTTGGGCTATGTTGAAGAAAAGAATTTGCAGAAGAAAATCTGGGAGCAATTTTTGGATAGGGAAGAATTGCTGAACTTGTAAAGACCTGTCTCTTCATAATTAAGGTTTGTTCTTGGATTCTAGCTAAACTGATTGTCTTAGCTAGTGTTCTTGGTCTTAACATCTCACATGATTCCCAATATCAGGTTTTAAACCCCTCACAAAGAAACTAACAACATAATCCTCTGATAGTTCCACTCTAGTAAGCAGTTCATTAAAAAGATCTGCATAGTCTTGGACAGAATTTACCTGCCGGAGATCTTTGAAATCTCCCATTGGTCATCAGATAGCTCCGAGCCAAATCTGGCATAAAGGCATCTCACATATTCACCCCACCAAGGCCACTCCCTGGTCAACCTATGTTTCATGAATGATTGATGTCATTGAAGGGCCTTCCTTTTATATTTGCAAGAAGCCAACGTCACCTTCGATTCTTCAGGAGTTTCATCCACAACAAAGAATTGCTCACACTTATATAGCCAATCCTTCAAGCCATGCCAACTGTATTTTGGAAAAAACACCTGGTACCCACGGTGGGCAACTGATAATTCCCATTTATGTAGGTCACCATTTGCTAAAGCTCTATTCTCCTCCAAATTTACATGTAGAGGAGTTGCAACAGTGTTCAAATTTCCTAGCAACATCCTTTTAGTTTCCTCCATGGCATGTGAGACCTTGCCATCAACATTTTGGCGCAATTTAGCAACAGAGCTGACTACACCCTCCATTGAGCCTTTGAGGGTGTTTACTTGGGCAATTCTTGCATATGTGTTGTGGTCTCCCATTGACACAGGTCAGAGAATCACTGGCTAATCTTATACCAATGATACACTTCTGATTATTAAAGTTGAGCTTGCCTAAAGAACAAATGAGAAGAATTGTGTCTAGAACAGCTTACTCAAGAACTCGAAGATGACCTCAAATCTAAAAGAGAAGGCGAGAGAAGAGTTCTATTGATCTTTGATATTCTCAGATAGTTTTGAATGAAGAGGGATTCCAACTATTTATACAACAACATAGTTGTGGGATTTGGGGAGGGTACCTCTACCTTGGTAGGTAGAGTGGCGGTTTCCGAGAGACCCTCGGCTCAAGAGGGAGCATAAACACAAGCAAAGCATGAGAAACTGGTCAGACCCGGGCAAAAAAATTTAAAGCAATATGATAGCGCATTCTGAAAAAAGAAGCAATAACTAACGCAGGTAAATAAGATAAACAAAGTACACTAAAGATCACATAGCAGCAGAAATCAACTACAAGGGACTATAGAGCAATACTGCGCCTATTAGTATGATATGCTAAGCAGGCCTACAATAATAACACTACAACTACCTGTTTGCAAGCGTAAGTAGGACAACGTTCGACTACCTACTACCTTCTACCCTAATACGTGTCCTCCACAACCCCTATCTAAGGTCATGTCCTCGATAAGTTGCACCTGCGTCATATCTCGTCTAATCACCTCTCCCCAATACTTATTCGGCCTACCTCTACCCTCCTGAACCCGTTCATCGCCAACCTCTCACACCTCCGCACTGGGGCATTTGTGTCTCTCCTCTGCACATGCCCAAACCATCTCAACCTCGCTTTCCGCATCTTATCCTCCGCCGAGGCCACTCTCACTCTGTCCCGGATATCATCATTTCTAATCATATCCCTCCTTGTATGCCCACACATCAATCTTAGAATCCTCATCTCTGTAACTTTCATCTTTTGGATGTGTGAAGTCTTGAGTGGTCAACACTCTGTCCCATACAACATAGTCGGTCTAACCACTGCCCTATAGAACTTGCCTTTAAATTTTCGTGGCACTTTTTTATCGCATAAGACTCCAGATGTGAGCCTCCATTTCATTCACCCTGCCCCAATACAATATGTGACATCGTCATCAATCTCTCCATCCCCTTGGATAATAGACCCGAGGTACTTAAAGCTTCCTTTCTTTGGAATGACCTGAGTACCAAGCCTCACCTCCACGTCTGTCTCAAGGTCGCTCCCATTACTGAACTTGCACTCCAAGTATTCTGTCTTGGTCCTACTCAGCCTGAACCCGAATCTATCTCCAAACCTCCAGCTTAGTGTTCACTCTGCTGTGAGTCTCATCAATCAGGACTATGTCGCCTGCAAATAACATACACCATGGCACCTCTCTTTGTATTTGTGGCGTCAGTCCATCCATTCATCCATCACCAAGGAAAATAAGAATGGGCTAAGTGTTGATCCCTGGTGTAGCTCATCATCACTGGAAAGTGCTTCGAGTCTCCTCCTACCGTCCGTACCCGGTATTGGCTCCATTCCTTGATTGTCCTAGTGTACACCACAGGTACACCTCTAACTTCCAAACATCTCCATAGAAAACCATATGATTCCAACTATTTATAGAAGGGGAATTTTTGGGGTAAAGAATCCGAGAACTAACTCGGACACCCTACAGTCCACTTGAGCAATACGTGCAGCTCACGTGACATTCTAACTAATTTTTACAGCGTATTCAAACTAACTGGAAACATAATTGGGAAAGTCATCTATTTGGTCTATCAAACTAATGCAACTCTGATGATCCTCCCAAACCCCAAACCCAAAAAAGGTAACACTTGCGCAATCAAAATGAGACCACTTACCGATATTAAGATATAGCCAAGATTGAATAATAGCTTCTTCTTAACTGCACACACATATGAACACCAACCAACCAAGTTCCTCCTATACTCTAAGGAAGGTTGCAAGAGAAAGAAACAAATTAAAATCCCAAACTTCCTCCATACTCTCCAGAAACAACAACGTAATACATGCAACCAACATCTAAAACTTCAGCAAGCTTTGACACCAATCTGAACCAAGAACAGAAGCAAATAGTACATACCCTTTTTTCAGAAAAGTGAACAAAAAATCAACTTTGGACAGCCGGGTTTCATTTCTGCTCCTCTTCCCTCATCAATATTCTTCTAATACGAAACCCGATTCTGTTTAGCCTTATCAAACTCCTTCAAATAATTCAAAATTCTTCTAATACGAAACCTGATGTTGGATTCATGACTGCTGCTGCAAGTTTCTGGACTTTTCCCAATTGCTATTTTCTCAGAGATTTACCTAGATTTAGTCTGATTGAAGGAAATTCTTTTTGCATGTTGGTTAACCTGGGTGGAAAAGCTTGTGCAAAACTATTTCGGGTGTTCGGTGGCGATTGTGGAGGCCGTGTGGGCTGCACAAGCAGATTTCCAATGAGCATTTTGCTCACAAAGTAGTCGTTAACAGACGTTGGGAAACTACCAAAGAGGGTAAAGTTAAAGAGAATTAGACCTCTCTAGAATATGTTAGTGTAATTGCTCCTATTTTATAGGCCTAGCTGAAAATACATGTGCAAAAATTCTCCAATTCTTATATTCCAAAAACATGGAAACTAGGGGGTGAGAGCCGATCCATAGCAACAATGGGAGTTTCTAGTGAAAAATGAACTCAAGGTACTCTTTCATCGTTGAAACTAATATTGATGACAACTTTGATTAGTCAAGATCAAAGTCCACTTAAAAAGTTAATTAAGTTAAATAAAGTTTAAAATATAATTCTTAAAACTTATTAAACTTTTATAAAATATAAAAAAACATATTTAAACCACCCCGATGACCCACTATTTCAAATCAGTTCATATGAACCAACCAAGAACTGCTCTTCTCTTTTCTCTTGTCATTATTACTGCGATTTTTGCTGTTGAAATAGAAAACATTGTCGTTGTCTCTCCTCGTCACTTCTACAACTTCTCAGGTAACAATTTTCTCCATTCTCTTTCACTATTGTTCATCAGTGAATGAAGAAAAAACTAGGGTTTTGAAATCAACGCCTGCAAATGATGATTTTGGTTTAAAAAGAAGAACAACAACATAGGTTTCTCTTTAATGTTATTTATTTTGTAGTTCTATGCTTGAGAAACCCTTATTTGGGGTATTTATTTGACTTGTTGTGATTGTGTGTTTGTAAATAGTGTAGGTGGTTGTGAAATTATGATTTTTACTGGTGCTTTTATTTTTGTTTTACTCTAGGGTTAGGGAAATAAGGCTTGCACTTTTGCTGGTTTTTTTCCAACAGTTGTAGTGGTTGTTGCAACAACTTCATCACTTGTTTGACAAAAACAAACATTTGTTGAGATTGCATACTTAAAAAATCCTTATTTGGTGTATTTTGTTTATGTTTTAATAGTAGTGTATTTGTAAATATCTCACACTGATAGTGAAAAAAATATTGTTGTTATTCTTGTTGTCCTTGTAAGATTTAGTAAAAAAGGCATTGCCTTTGTATTTGTTTTTATCCAACAGTTGAGTAAGTTGTTGCAACAAATTCCTCATCCATTGGTAAAATCAATTCAGTTACTGCGGTTGTTGTAGCAACTGAATTAGTTGTTGCAACAACTTCACAATCTGTTGGAGAAAATCAAAATAGTTTCTGATGAAGCTGCAATAACTCTTTTATTTTTTTCCAGCAACTAGAAAATTCGCTGCAATAACTCACTAAGTTGTTGCAACAACTTTATCAGTTGTTGCAACATATGTTTCAGTTGTTGAAAAAATCGGTTACTTGTTGTATTTTGTTTGATCAACTGCTGCAGTTCTTTTTTTCTGTTTACTTTGAATGATGAATAAATCAACAGAAACTGTTTTTGTTTATCTCTTGTGTGCAGATAAAATGGCTCCAAGCAAAATAAAAATGGATAAATCAACTGAAAAATATAGAGAGAGTAAAAGACCTAATAGACAAACATCATTAGAAGAGTTTGTTGAACAAGTTATTTCAGAATCAGCAAATATAGATGCAAGTAATAGTAAAAAAGAACCACAATTTTCAGATAGAGAGGAGCTCTCAAATGTATGAAGAATTGACTAATGAGAGTACAACTCCGGTTGTTGTGCCATTGACGAAAAAACTTGTTTTATTTGAGTGTGATGATGATTACGTCAATTATTGTTTGGATGGTAGACCATTTCCAGGTGGTTGTCTGTGGATTGGTGCAAAAAGGATCATAACTATCATGAATATAGATGTTAAACACTTTGTCACTCTCGAGTTTATAATTGATGAGGGAGTGATAAATGGACATGATTGCAATCTTTCTTTTTTCATAGATGATGTTTTCTTCTATCACATGCAGCCCGTGTTAGAATTATGGCCCAACGTGCTGAAGCAGAATGGCTTGTTTAAACAGTTGCCTGAAAAACTGCTCAACGAACCGTGGGTGTTTGATTGAAAAAAGTATCCCCCCCCCGCAATGTCTCTAACATGACATGCAATTCATATTCTCTTACATTTATAAAGCACTTGCTTACTGACACTTGTATGACAACGCCGACGACTCTATTGAACGACAACACAGTGACAAAGATGCAATAGAGATGGGCAATGGGTATAGTTGACAAGGTTTTGGAGCCTTGAATTTGGGTTGTTGAACAATTATTCAAGACTTGTGGTTTTTGGGTTGTTGAACAATTTCTTTTAAGTTTCTATTTTTTTATTATTGGTGAATTATGTGATGTTGATAAATCATGTAATTTTGTTATATATTTACAAATGTATGTTTGGTGTTCAGTACCAGTATAACCTTTGAATCAATATGTTATTAAGTTGTTTCAAACAAGTCACTAATATGTTGCAATAAATTACTAATCTGTTGGTAAAAATCAAACAGTTGCTGCAGTTGTTGTAACAGATGAGTAAAGTTGTTGCAACAACTTCTACAACTATTGGGTAAAAATCAAATAATTTTCAATACGTCATTATATTTTCACATTATGTTCAGTAGTTTCATACAAGTCAAAAATCTGTTGATAATCATCAAACAACTATTATAGATGTTGCAATCGATGAGTAAAGTCGTTGTAACAGATTTCCTATTTGCTGCAATATATTAAGCAACAACTTAGAAATATGTTTCAACAGATAACTTAGTAGTTGCAACAGGTGACTACGTTGTTGCGATAATGTACTTAGATGTAACGTTTTCACTCTCGGTCACTAAATATCATTAATTTCAACTGCTTATCACTAAATATGGATGAATCAAGTATTTCATATCAAATTACTCTAATGATCACTCGTTTTAGCGCATAGTCAAGTAGTTGATCATCTGTCCTGACTCAAAATACCATCAAATTGACTAAGTATATATACATTGATCACTAAATATCATTGATTTTAATTTTTTATCACTAAATATCATTGATTTCCTTTGTTGATCACTAAATCTGGTTGAATCAAGTGTTTCACATCAAATCACTCTAATGATCACTCGATTTAATTCATAGTCACTTAGTTGATCATCCGTTCTGACTCAAAATACCATCAAATTGATTAACTATATATATACATTGATCACTAAATATTATTAATTTCAATGGTTTATCATTAAATATGGGTGAATCAAGTATTTCACATCAATCACTCTTATGATCACTCGTTTAGTGCATAGTCACGTAATTGATCATTTGTCCCGTCTCAAAATACCATAAAATTGATTATATATATATATTGATCACTAAATATCATTGATTTCGGTTGTTTATCACTAAATATGGGTGAATCAAGTATTTCACATCAAATCACTCTTATGATCACTCGTTTTAATGCATAGTCACGTAGTTGATCATCCGTCCTGACTCAAAATATCATCGAATTGATTAAGTATATATACATTGATCACTAAATATCATTTATTTAAATTGTTTATTACTAAATATGGATGAATCAAGTATTTCACATAAAATTACTCTTATGATCACTCGTTTTAGTGCATAGTCACGTAGTTATCATCCTTCCTGACTCAAAATACTATCAAATTGATTAAGTATATATACATTGATCACTAAATATCATTGATTTCAATTGTTTATCATTAAATATCATTGATTCCCTTTGTTGATCACTAAATATGGGTGAATCAAGTAGAATATGTTACAACAAGTACCAAATTTGTTGCAGCAAGTAACTTAATTGTTGAACAAGCCATATCACTTGTTGGATAAAACACAACAACTTGCCTAGTTTCTGCAACAAGTCATTCCACTTGTCGTAAAAACTCAAACAACCAACCCAGTTGATGTAACAAGTTGTGTCACTTGTTGGATAAACTCTAACAAGTAACTTAGTTGCTGCAACAAATTTGTACATTTTAAAACTCTCATTTGTTGTAAGATGTTCAATAATTTACTAGTTGCTACAACAAGGCTTGTCACTTGTTGGAAAAACACCAAGAAGTAATAAAGTTATTGCAACAGATTTCTTACTTGTTAGAAACTCTTCAGCAATTTATTAACAACAGAAATGTCAACAAAATATACATTTGTGATTTAAACAAGATCAACATCTAAAATAAATCAGGTTCACAAGCACCAACAACGGAGTTTACCGTTACAAGAAAGAACAAAATTAAAATGTCTTAAACTCTAGTTCACAAACACCAACAAAAGTAATTACTATTACAAGATAGTGCAAGATTAACAACTATGGAGCAGCGCAAGATGTGCATGTAGTTTTTTTGTGGCCAACTGTTTTGCATATGGAGCATTTGTTTTTTATCGTTGGAAATGATTCCCCGATTCCATGCCTCCTCTTTGTCTGTATGCTTCTCGATTTGCTCGGATCAACATGTGAAGGAGGTATTTCTCTCTCTAAAATCTCCAAAGGAACTTTCCAAGATTATTTAGAAGGCACATGATGAATTTCCTCACAATATACAATTATGTAATTCTCCATTATATAATATGGAGATGAGTACTCATAAATCCTCCTTTTAAAGTCTTCACCATACTGGACTCTGAGCGCTTCCATAATATGTGGACACAATATTTTGTCCAAGTAAAACATTCTACAAGTACAATATCTCATTTGAAGATTCACTGTTGCAACTTGACCATGATCGATCATCATACGCAACATCTTTTTGGACAATCATCGCTATCATCTCTATAGATATTGCAACACCTCTTCAACACTAAATAAATCGATTGTTGTTCTCAACCCATTCACTATGGTAATCAACCTCTATTGTTGTTGAGTCCTCCACCAATGATGTTCGAGGCACCTGGAGATATTTTATTTAAAAAAATTAGTCATAACAGTGCATACCAAACTATAACAAAATGAAACAGTTGTAGAGGCTGCATCCAATAGATTAGTGAGTTATTGCAACAATTGAGAATTTGTTGCAACATGTAGCTGAGTTGTTGCAACAACTCACTAATCTGTTGGAGGTAACTTCAGTTTTTTGGGTTCTGTTTCATCCAAACACTGCAGAAGATGTCCAATAGATTAGTGAGTTGTTGCAACAACTAAGCTACTTCTTGCAATAAATGTTCAATTGTTACGATAACTCATTAATCTGTTGAAAGCAGCTTCAATCATTTGGGTTATGTTTCATCCAAAGACTGTTGAAGATGTCCAACAGCTAATGCAATTGTTGGAACAACTAAACTACTTGTTGCAACTTATTTATACAACGTAGAAATTACAGCAGCTGTTGTAGAAACTACAACAACTGTTGAGTAATAAATTCATAAACACTTACACAACATATTAGCACTTGTTGCAACAACTGAAACTGCTACTATAAATTATTTGAAAATCATATATACCCAGATGAATTATTAAAATTAAAAAGTATTATTTTACTTACCAAATGAGCGAAAATCACCTATGTAGTAATGTCTAGTGCTCCCCAAATGAAATTCAGTCCAAAGATTGTGTAATTGAATTCAATTTTTCTATAAATGAAGAACAATGATTTAGGGGAGGAAGAAGAAAGCAGCGGTAGCAGCAGCAGCGGCGTCAGCAACAACATAGAACAAGGATGAAGAAGCAAGAAAAAGAAGGAGTGGCAACAATAGCGGAGGAAGAAGAAAAAGGAAGAAAACGACGTCTCTGGTGAGAATTGGCGCGTTTTTTGTTGCCAAAAAAGGTAATTTAGAATTTTATATTGATTGGGTTAAAGTGTATAAAATAAAACTTGGGGGTAAGTTCAAAAAGTGTATATTAGTTTGGTTAAACTGTACAAGACAAAACTTGGGGGCAAGTCCTAAAGCTGCTCAAAACTCATTAATCACTAATCTAACTTTTGTCACTCCCACTTAATAAAAAAACATGAGTAGCTCCCACTCAATTTTAATTTTTTATTACCTATAATAATTGTCCTGCGTTTTTAGGATTTGGTTTTTTTTTATCAAGCCCTGGTATTTTGTTATGATCCCTGTATTTGAGCTGAATAATTAGGAAAATAACTAATAGTGTAGTTGTGTGGGTTCGATGTTGGATTGGGAGGTATGAGCTGAAGAATATATTGATATTGATCTTTTCTCTATCTTTTTTCTCTCTCTCTTTCTCTTCTCTAATTTTGTTCTTTGAATTCTGCATATCTCAGTCATCAGGAGAATATGACATTATCTGCATTCCAGTCGATTAGTGTAGTTTAATTTCTGCATTTGTAATTTCAATTCAGTTGAATATATCATAAAATTGTCCAAAAATAGCTGTGTTTTGTTTAATTGAGTTTACATTTCAGTTTAATTAGTCAGATCCTGACATATTTTGAATTTATGCTTAACGAAAATATTATATTAATACTAGGATGAAGTATCTTCTTCTATCTCTTACTCTCTTCCTTCTTTCTTCCTCTAACTCTATACTTTCTGCAATCAATTGCCACTGTTAAGTCCGCAGAGCTTAACATGTGTAACTTGTTACACAATCTGGTTCCAAAATGCGCAAAAGGGAAGTTCAACCATAATGATGACTTCATTGTTTATGTAAAAAATGAGCTTCATGTGGGAGAACCAATAATGAAAATTACCTTTTCACTGTAATTGTCTGGCTCAAATTGTGATATTCAAAAACGAATATGGATTCCATCTCTCAACAATATGTTAAGTATTCAAGATTACTCATGTAGTTAATGGTTGACATTGATAACATAATTGTGCTTATGAATGTGTGATATAACAATTGATTTATCATAGGGTCACTCAACTAATAGTAGTTCTTAGAAAGTTAATATATTTTTATTTTATAATTGAAAAGTTACTCCACAATTGATATTTTACCTAGAAAATACCCAATCAATTTAAGTCATTGAATTTTGCTGACATGAATTTATTATTTTAAGCCAAACTTTTAAAAATAAAAAGCTAACCATTTTATTGACGCTCCACTTTCACGCACATATTTACAAACCCGTGCCCATTTACATTACAAATTACTGTAGCTCTCTATACTTCAACGAAATTGTCAATAATTGTTAGTGGTTGCTTGAAGCAAGAGGTAAGGCGTTCTCGAATTTTGTATTTGCATGATAAACAAACTCCTCTTGGTAGGTATCCAACCCTTGAAGATTTATATGGAAAAGTTTCTAGTAATGATAACCGACCGATTATATGCATAAACACAACTATTATTAGTAAAATTATCAACATACCTTATTATTTGCATAACCCTGAGTAACATCGGGACCTACTACTCCCCCTAACTCAATCTCGGGAACCTATTTACTCTATGATTTCTGCTTTACACCAATAACACTTCTCAACATTATTCGGACATTGCCCATAATGTACTTTTCCACACTGATGGCACAACGACTGAAATACTTAGGGACATTCTCTGTGTCACACCCCAAATTGGGGAAGGGAGCACCCGGTGCTCTGCTGGCCCGAGCGTACCACTCTGATGACTAGGTTTCCATATGAATAGACTTCCAACCAACAAGGTCATACTAAGATATCTTACAACAACAACATTGAACAAGTGGGATCCATCCAACATATATATACACAATAGGACCTACGAGGTCACAACATGGTTAAACAAAAGACAACCTAGCTGACAAGGCTATATACCAACACTGTACATACCAAAACAAGTCCATGAGCCTCTACGAGTAATTGAACGGATATATGACCGGGAAAGGGCCCCAACCTACCCATACTGTACATAACTCCACAAAACATACTCATTAGCTGACCAGAAAGCTCTGGGAAAGACGAAGCGTACTTACTGACGGTTGAACTCGACAGCTCCTACAGTGGTGGTCTGGCTGAATCCATATCAAAACCTGCGACATGAGCACACAGCGCCCGACAAAAGGGAAGTACGAAGTAATGTACCGAGTATGTAAAGTATGAATAGCAATGTAAAACTGTAAGCGGTAAAGAAAACATAATAACAATATGAGGAGATAAGCTGTGAATGAAAGCATAAGCAACCTGGATGCCATATGATGCCAATAATCAACTAATGATACCCGTATCTCAAATCAATCTTAGAGAAGGTTGAAACACCCTGAAGCTAATCAAACAAGTCATCAATGCAAGGTATCAGATACTTCATTATTGTCACCTTCTTCAATTATCGATAGTCGATACACATATGCGTAGATCCATCATTGTTCTTCATGAAAAGTACAGGAGCAGCCCAAGGGAAAACACTAGGTCTAATAAACCCCTTACTCAACAAATCCTATTATTGCTCCTTCAATTCGGCCGGTGCCATTCAGTATGGCTGAAAGGAAATGGACTGAGTGCCTGACTCTAAATCAAAGCAGAAATCAATATCACGATTCGTTAGAAGACCATGTAAGTTCATCATATGGCCTCAAACGTAGCAGGTTTCGCGCCAAGTAGGTCAAACATCCTTTCTCCACTAACCACCAAGCATTAAGAGATGATATCACCTTCTTTAGAATGTGACTAAGAGTACCTCTCCACTCAACTCTAAGAATACCCAACATAGCTAACGTAATTGTCTGGGCATGTCAATCTAAAATCGTGTGATAAGGAGATAACCAATATATCCTAAAGTAAATATACAAGACCGATAAACCCAATAGATGATAAACCAGAATAGTACATGTGATGATGACATCTAAAGTCTCTGACTCTGCTCGGAAAAGCATAACACTAGGCATGACTGCTCTCAATATGAGTAACCCCACAACTATCACCTCATCCGGTCTGGGAACCATCTCTATTGGAATGAGAACTACCCCTACCAATATAAGCAACTTCTCTAGTTAATGGATGTGTTGATCTAGGTATAGAACCCTGGAATGAACTATTATATATGTCTGGGGCAATCCCTCTTCAAATTCACAGGGTCTCCACACTCATAACATCCCCTACGAACTATAGGTTGCTGGAAAGAACCTAAATAACTAGACTATCCTCCTCGCCTAAAGTCCTAGAATACAAACCCTGGGAAGTCTATCCTGAACTTGTCATACCACATTTTGAGTAACCACTCTTTGAAGCTATGATAGCCGCATAAATAAGTCTGCTGAACTGGGGATGATAGTCCTTCCCTGAGTAACCCCGACTCCTAGGTAAAGCACCACTGTAGCTACAAACATAACGAGCCATTTTGCCCTCATGCTCCTCCTAACCTAGATGTCGAATACTCTTTATATCCTTAGTGGCATCCACCATATCTGGAAATAAAATCCCAGTAGCATAAATCTGAGAAACACCTAAAGGAATCACAATAGTTAGCCCATTGATGAACCTCCCCACTCTCTCAGCCTCAATGGGAAGTATCATCAAAGCATGTCCAACTAAAGCATGGAACCTCGTATCATACTCAATAACTTATATACCATCCAGCCATAATCCCTTAAACTGATCCATCATGAGCTCTCTAATAGAACGGAGAATGAACTTATCCGCGAGAACTAAGCCCAAGTGAGTGGATGAGATCCAGCTGGCCTGTTGTTAATGAAATCCCTCCACAACTTCTTGGTAGAGCCAATCATCTGAATTGTTGTGTAGTCAACTACATGGGGCTCTACCAAACCAAGGTTTTGAAACCTCTCATGACAGCTAATCATAAGCTGATAAGCATCCTTACTCAAATCCTCCATAAACTTAGGAGGATTAATCTTCCTAAACCTGTCAAACATCTTCTGCTCCATAATAGTCACAGTGAGCATGTTGGCCTGTAGGGGTAAGACACTTGGAAATACCACATCATCAAATTGAGGAGCAACTACAACAGTTGGCTGGGGACCTAGGGTCCGAAACCATGGAGCAAGCATCTGATATGGAGTCTGGCCTCTAGCTCTAACTTGTGAGCTACCTGGAATAACCGATAGTATGCCTGCCTGGGCCATACTCTTCACAAGGCCAAAAATATGCACCAGTGTCTTGAAGAAGAGGAAAAACAACAAATTCATGTGGTTCATGTGTGGGTCGAACCTCATCCTCCTAATCCAACTCCTCTTTTGGAACATCCTCTAGGTCTGGTGATACATCCCTAGCATGATACTTAGTAGCAATTGGTGCTCGGCCTCTTGCTTGTATAGTATAATGACATCTGCCCCTACCTCACCCCTACATCGACCCTTGCCTCCTCCTTGTGCAACAACCCTGGCAACAGGTACGAGTACGGTCTCCCGATCTCTAGACAACATCAAATGAGTTCTAAACATCTATGATAGAATAAAAAAATAAAATTTAGAATTCAGTAGTCGGGTACGCACGATAAGAAATGAAAGATCAAAAATTTCCTAAATGTCCTATAACCTTTTGAAAATAAGTACATAGCTCTTCGTACCGACCCGTAAGACTCCACTAGACATTTCTCTTGTAATTATGAGATCGATAAATCTAAGGCTCTGATACCAAATTTTCATAAGAGCCAGACAGCTGTAATTATGAGATCGATAAACCTAAGGCTCTGATACCAAATTTTCATAAGAGCCAGACAGCTCACCAGAATCTCCTTAATAGTCTCGGCTCAAACTCAAATGGTTTTGCTCAGAGTCGAAGCTGCACCACAAAGAGTTCAGCAAGTATAGTATGAGTATGAGAAGCACATGTACTAAGTATATCTCATAGATTGACAATGAAAGAAGTAGCGATGAAGTGTTTAAGAAAAGTCTCTTTTACTTCAGAAATCTTTCCTTACGTCGTATTAAGAACCAACAAGTACAAGTAAAGGGTAATCAAGTACCAAGTAATTCATGTACATATGTAATCAAATAATCAGAGAATAAATGAATTATGAAATGCAATGTAATGCAATATGCTGCATATACACACAACACTCCACGGGACTGTATGAGAGATGGGAGACCATAATATGATCTACTGCATGTGTACAACCCGAGCTACCTATAATACGATCCGATACAGGCTTGCACCCTGAGCCAACCATATGCAAATGCATGACATAACACATAAGAGAATCAATAGCTCAAATCCAGACTTAATAGCCAAGATGTTCAGGTAAATTCGGCAACAATCCAGACTTAATCAATGAAAAGTTCATTAACATGTTTATGAAAATTGTATGAGATTTCGTAGTGCAACGAATACATTGTTGCATCTTGGACATCCTTACTCGTTGAGCGAGTGACATGGCTTGACAGTGTCTAGCTATGACACTAGCTTGGCAAGTTCCTCTGCTCATTTTTTTCCTAGCCAAATTTCTCATGAAATCCGTCATAAAGTACCCATCATGCAACGAACACACACGTATTAGTTCTCAATGCAAGATTAATAATTAATTAGGTGTATTTAGCTTAATTAATTCTCTAAATACGGTACAAATATGGGTAATATACGGCGGTTAGGTGTATAAATACACCTAACATCAGTAGGACTCTTGGAATGAAGAGATCTTGAGATATGGACATAGCGAACAAGATCTAGGAGTCCTTGGAAGAATTATTTGGGATAAACTTCAGACTCCCATCAAGAATATTTCAAGTCGGGTGATAGCAAAGTAGTTGCCTCCATCTCAAACATTATCTCTCCTCAAAGTCATTATCCAAGAAAGTGTTTGTGGCCAACCCATTTGCTACTCACAAGTTGCTAATATAAATAGCACTTACAAAGAGAGAAAAGCATAAATCAAGCAAATAAGCAAGAGCATATTGGAGAGACTTCTGATTGGCTACTAAAGTGTTGCCTTATACGAAGAACTAGATTGAAGAACTTGTTTCGTAGTCTTATGCTTTACAATTATCAAGTCTAGTTATTTTGCATAAGAATTGTTATCGAGTTGTACCTAATTTCAGCTTTCTTAGAAGCGTTATTTTTGGTAAAAACAATTGTCAAATTCAGCTCAAATTTGAGGACAACTCAAAGGGGACTCAACAATCTAGGCAGATTGTTGTGTGAGGTATTAGAGTTAGTTCCTAGGTTGCAATTCTTGTAATCTGAATTTGTTGAGGCGCACAATATTAGCGAAGTTTGGGGAAAATCCTAAGGTTACAGGTCATGGTTTTTCACCCTTGTTCTTTCTACGTAAAAATATCTTCTTGTTATTTTATTGTTATTTATTATTCTACAAACTAATCATAGGAACAGATAAAGTAACCCAATCCATCACTTAGGCGAAAATCAGACATAACCCAATTCACCCCTTTTTGTGTTATTTGACATGCAAAATTTCAAATATTTCACCAAACAATTATGCAATGATTGATTCAGCCCTTTTCAACATGTGTTCCTGACTAGTTCATTTGAAATAGAAGATTGGAAAGTGTTTCTATCAGCTGCAGGATTACATGTGAGTTTGATTCAAGTGCATCAGGTGATTAAAGTATGGTGGGATGCAGATTGTTGTTCAAAACTCAAACCTATATACTAGGAAGTACCATCTATGGTCATTTGAGATCTATGGAAAAGGAGGAATATGGATGGCAAACGGTGCAGGGCGGTGTCCTTGCAGGTCAAACCCACATAAACCCGCTAAGACTCCAAATCGCCCCTCCCCTCCCGGCATTGCAAAAAAGTTTTATTTTTAGTTCACCTCGGATAATTTTAATTTTTTTTTCATTATATAGAAAAAATATAAATTTTAATCACATAACTTGAAACGAGTATATACTTTATCTTTTAAAACGTGCATATTCCTACTCGATTTACTAATTAGTAAACAACTCTCACTGACCAGAACTTGTGAAAGAATTTATGTAAACTTATACAAAAATTGGTTGATTACTGTACCATAATTTATCTTCAATTACTGTAACTATGCAAGTCATATTCTCGGTCACCTCATTGTACTGTCTGCCTTGGCATACACTTGTTTTATCCATTTTTTTTAGAATACTAATATGATTACATATAATTACTTCATAATTATATTTATAGTTAAAATATCTTTAAGTTCAAAAAAGAAAATATTTTATCCTTTATTCAAGAACTCAAAATCTAAAAGAAAGAGAAAGGAAGAATATTACAAGAGGAGAAGACGGAGGAATGTTTTTCTTCATTGATTAATTTTGGTATAGAACACAAAAATAGATGGTTTTTTTGCACCGAAATAAAAAAGAAATATTGGAAAAAAAAGCTTTAAGGTAACTGGGTATAGAGTTTTTTATAATGTTTGACATCAACTAATTAAAAGTATAGAGGTTTAGGATGAGTCAGTGCATTGTTACTCATCAACATATAGTCAATTCATGACTTCAACCTACAACTGCCGTTTATTTTTTTTTAAAAGTATTTCAACCCGCCCCACCCCGCCTTGTTGCCATCCCTAAGGATGAGTACTCAAAGACATGGGGAACATATCAATTTCAAAAAAGTGTGTGAAAGCAATAATAACCTATACTATTTGGCAAAGGTGACATCTCCATGGATTCAATACCATTTTTATGGTAAGAATTGCTTAAAGTCGTAGAAGATTACACTCCATTTGTTAGAAGACATGATGTGATATGGAAACAATCATCAGATGGATTGTATTCAGAGGCAATCCTGTACCTAGTTCAATTGAATTTTGAGTTAGATTTAGTATTTGCTAAGGCTAAAATACTAAATGACTCTACTAATGCTTCATGGCATTTGAATATTGTGTGTCAGGAATTGATTCCTTTGACCATGGAAACTGATTCATTGATGTTGAATAAAGTGGTGGAGGGAGACTGGAACCCACCTTGGTCCATAATAGTGGAGGTAGAGAAGATTAGGAGGATGAGCTTTGGCGATGTGCTTATCCAACATATCTTCAGGGAGGGCAACACTTTGGCTGATTTTTTATCTGACCTAGCTTTTGATTTTGCAGGAGAAGTTTTCTTCAACTTTGAATCTAAAGAAGGCTCAAATTCCTAATCTAAGGAATAGGAATATCCAAAGCAGAGCTCCAGATTGGGTAAGGATATTATCTAGGAAGCAACTAGTTGTTTATTGACTCTTCCCTGAAGATTCGTTAGTTCACGATCTGGTTAGTTATCTTTCCTCAATTTGGTAGTATCTGGTGATGTGTTTCTATATGATATTAACCAAAAGGGAATGAAAACTCTTTTAGATAGAACACACTTTTAATATTATATTCTCAACACGCCTCCTCACGTGCTGACTTGATTTAATTCTTTTTGAGAATGGGTGGCAATGAGGTTCGATCTCAGGACCTTTGGCCTGCTCTGATACCATATTAATATTATATTCTCAACAATTACTACATAGAGGTATTTCTCAATTAACAGTTAAAGTTCTAACAAGTTTGATTGGAAGAAGATGGACGATTCTTACTGTGCATGTCAAGATCAGTTCGATTGAAGAGGCAATGGAACTCAGCGTAACAGCTTCATGTGGAAGATACTCCGAATTCTTTGCGGTTGACAATAATCGCAACATTGAAAAATAAGATTTTCAGGTGGGTTGATATTGCAGATTTGTCTTAGGATGCTAGTGTTCCGATTTCGAAACATAGATCCCTTTTATTTTGCTTTTATTTGTTTTCTATTAATAAAAAAAACTACTAAGCTTGCTTAGTGGTATTTAAATAACAAAAAATTAAATTTGTTAGATTGCTATTGTTATTTCTCTGGTATGCGCTTTCGGAATCACCTCTCACAGACAAGTTTTAGTCGATTAAGTTAGATATAAAGGGGTAATTAATTTTACTCCTTTAGCTATACGGGGCAGGAGTTAAAATACAGAGTCAATGAGTAAATGTGACAAGTTAATGGGTTAGTAGGAATTTTTCCACATGTATATGTTTATGTGGACAACCGATTATTTTGAAGGCAAGTGTGGTCCAATTTTTAGACAGCAAGGACCTTCTTGATACCAAAAAATAACGGAGGGCAAAAGGCTCTATTCTTATAGTTAAAGAGTAATTTTGACCTTTTTTCAAAATATTTATAATTATATTATCATCTGAATGAGTTTTGATAAAACTTTTGAGTACTTAATACTTATAATATGTCTAAGTGTTAGTAATATCTCATAATATGAAGTAAAAGTTAAAGATAAATACTTTCCTGAAAGATAACTTCTTTATGAAAACATTGGGAAAATGTCTAAAATACACCTCAATCTTTGTTTGGATTTACTGTAACACATTTTACCTTTACGGAGATCCTATTACCCCTGAATATATTTTTAAGGAATTTCTTTAGCATTTATCGAGTGAAATGGATAACAATTCAAACACGTGCTGAACAAAAGGTCAAAAAACAAAGGAGTCCGATCATTTTTAGGTCATTTAACTCTTCGAACGAAACATAAAATTAGAATTCTCTCCTACGCTCTTAATTTTTTTCATGGAGAAAGCAGTTGATTCTCTTGGAATTTGATCTTGCGAATCACTATATTCTTTCATAATCGAATCTTGACTTGTGTCGCGCTAGATTTTGGTTTGAATTTTTAAGATAAATGACAAAGAAACGCTTTAAAAATATATTTAGGGGTAATAGGACTGACGTAAATGTTAGGTGTGTTACATTAAATTTGGGCAAAAGTTGGGATGTATTTTAGTCATTTTCCCTTAAAACATTTTAAGATAATACATTCACAAGCTGCAAACGCATATGGTAATTTTTCTTTGACACGAATGAGTTCCTGTTCTTAAGATACCTAAATTAACTCCTTATCTCGGATGAGTTTTAGGCCTACTTATATTCTCATAACTGTACAAAAATATTACTACCTCTCCATTATTCTCTATGTATTTTCCAGGTTTCAGTTACTAGTCCTTGTCACCAATGAAAGAGGAAATTGTCCTTTAGCGGAATATGTTCGAACAAATCCTTTGCATAGAGGATTCGAACATTTGAATTTAATAGACCTAATAATAGAAGGTCACGTATACATAATTCTTCCAAAAGCCAGCCTAGCCTGTAAATAAAATAATGCCGTGACAGAAGGAACGATTGATTTTTGGGGGTGTTACTCTTAATAATAGATGTCTTTAACAATTTTTTTGTGTCCTATAGTTTCGAAAAGTCTACTCTTTCTATTAGACAGTGAATAAAACATATTGGGAATGTTTCTCGTTGTATGGTATGTCGCAGGATGAGGGGGTCGCTGTGCACCAATGGTGGGGTTAAAAAATTGTACAAATATTGTAACAAAGGACTAACATTATAAGTGGTATAAATTTTATTTACGGTGTTAGTATAGTTTTGATTGTGGGAAACATGTGGAGGTTAGCATGTTGGAAATGAGGTTTTTACATCATATTTTGTTTGATCCATTTAATGTATTTGGAGTTGTTTTCGTTCATCAGACTGGTTATGTTAATGAGGTGCAATTAACATTAAAGGTAACGTAATTGAGACTACCCCTAATACTTGCTCTGCTTTCAAATGCCTTTTTTGGTATAGAATTCAGCTGTATAATCGAAATAGGATCGATTGGCATGAACCCTACTTCTCTTTCACTGCTCGGGTTATCAGAGCTACCCATCACTTATCTTTTCTTGTACTTTTTTTTTCATTGTTTATAACATTATTGGACCCCGTCTTCCTGGCTATGTCACCTAATCCATTTTGCGTAGGGTAGGCTCACAAAACAAACCAGCACGTCTAGGACACAATTGATAAATTTGATGGTCTTAGAAAACTAGGTTTCAGGGCCACTATAATCTTCCTTACCTCAATAACAGCAACAATGACTATGCCTCAGACAGGTTATTAGAACTATCTAGCTATTTCTGATTAATGAACGCTTCATTGATTCGCGACTTTATGTGCGGCATATCCAAAGTTGCAAACTCACGCCAACCAGAAAAACTACATTTGGAATATAAATAGAAAACAAAGTGAATGAAATAATTTCTTGATTATTTTCATTAATTGAAAGACAATATTTACAATTTATATATTTCCATAATAGGAGAATTCTATTCCTATTCTACTCATAAATACTTATTTTATTTGGAGACTAACTATACAATTATGGTAAGAGTACAAGACTAATTAAGGTACACTACAACTATACAAAATCATGTACAATAAAGAGACCAAAACCGAGACCATTTGGACAACCGAGATCATCCTAACCGAGAGCATCCTATACCCAATATACATAGGATATACACGTGTATA
The DNA here is from genome assembly GCA_029783415.1 of Anisodus acutangulus. Classification (NCBI taxonomy): domain Eukaryota; kingdom Viridiplantae; phylum Streptophyta; class Magnoliopsida; order Solanales; family Solanaceae; genus Anisodus; species Anisodus acutangulus. The sequence continues at coordinate 12,939,635 of CM056493.1, read as the reverse complement.
TCTTATGTATATTGAGTATATTTAACACACAAATTGAGGGCTTATGTCAATATATCTTGACCTACCAGGGTACCACTACAGAGGGATTTGATGCGATGATTGAGATTTCACCACCTTTAAATGGATTTAACCACATTCCCTAGAATGAAAGACTTTTTGGTAAAGAGTTGACCCCTCTGTAAGCTACCCTCCGCGAATCTGGTACAATAGGGCCATTGAGTTTCATACACCCGGATCCCTAATAATAAGGAAAATCATGACATCTTGCTTCGCGCACTCAATCTCTGTTAAAATGAGCCAATGCACCTAGTGATGGTGGCAGTGCAGTTCTTGGTGGCAATAGCCACTGAATAGAACATCTAACGTTTAGAAATTCCTCAGGAATCAGCACAAACTTATGAACATACTTTTTTTGTTAAAATTCAACACAAGGATAGTCATATCTAAGAAATGGAAGTTCATATACACCACATGATGAAGTAATCACCCTCTGATATCAAAATTCCAACTCGATGCATACTAGAAAGCTAGTTAAATCAATCAAAGCAATTAACAAAGGGACAGATTTCTAGTCTAAACGCTAGGTGATATAGAAGTACTAGGTCAGAAAGAATAAGGAACACAAGAAATGTGAATAAGTTAGTACTGGTCCAAAATTTCCCAACACGAAAGCCCACGAATGTAGATGTTATCTGGGAGCATAATCAGGAATTGATGTACTACAGCATACAGAATTATGCACATGTTTCGAACTAATAGCAGTTCCGCAACAGCAAACTCCCCATTTTCCAATAGACATGATTGATCGTGAGAAAACCATATCAAAGCCGCTATATACAAAAATCCTCCGACTTCCCAAATCTGAGTATTCATCCGAACATTCCACAGGATTGTCATTGGATTTGTAAGGAGCAACGAAGAACTGCACCCTCGACATTCACCAAAAGAAAGTATAGCAAAACTCTGCTAGATCACCCACTTTCTCTCAAGCAATTACCCGGCAAAAGAAACTTATACTTGTCAGCGTTTTCCAAAAGATAAGCTGGTAGGTGCACAGCTGAATAAGAGTGTGGAATTGGTCCCATTTTGCCAATGATTTCCCTGAACGTATACTCTTCAGGTAGCATATCGAACAAATCATCCCCGTTGCAGATAACCCTTTGGACTCTCTTAGGGTTGAGAAAATGAGAAAATCTGACCCTGTCAAAATGGCTGTAGGCTTTCATCTTAAATATAAATTCGCTTATGTGGCGGAAACAAAAGCTACAATGCCACCCTGCGTCCGCCAAGATGACGTCTGATTGTCGGTAATGAGCATACCTTGTCTTACCCGATTGATACCGATGTACAGAAGCTCTCCAGCTATCGTTATCCACAAGAAACTCAAAAGAGTAAAGATAATTCTTCAACCGAAGATGAAGAACCGAAGGTATGTCATCACACCACCTCAAGAGATTGATGGTATGTCTACTAGGTATCTCATCAACATCAGACATTAGCAGCAAGTCGTCATCCTGAATACCTGCTTGTTTGAGTAGATAATCCAATGCAAGCCGTTGATAAGCCTCCTCGACAAAAGGGTTTTCTCCTCTTCTAAATCTCCCAGGAATTTGTCCGTACGTCAATCTTGACTCAACGAATTCAAACTCGTCTCTGTGATTAGCAAAGTAAGAAGGCTTTGGCAATCCAGTAAAAGTTGAATTCGATTCAAGTATAACAAACTCTGTAATATAAGGGTATAACTCCTTCCACCGTATAGTAAGCATGTCAACCTCATTATTGAACAGCACTGCATCAAACACACGCCTCGGGTACTCACGAATTCCCCAGCCATGAAGTTTACAGAGATTCTCCATCGACACATTCTCATGATAATAGTGAGGCATTTCATTAAATGCCTTTGGTGGTTTTTCCCATAATGGCCGTAGAAAGTAGGTGATTTTCTGCCCATGGACGTATATACCCCAGACACAAGTTGGTATCAACACAAAGAGAAAGATATATGCTTTAAGATCCAAGCCACGAAAAATACATTTTAATCTCGACATGCTCAATGCTCGTCCAGTTTCCTGCAATCAACAGAATCTCTTGTTAGAAATAAACTAAGAACAGCATTTAATACTAAGAAATACACAATTATATATGTCTACATAAATTATTACAATATCTCTTAATTAGGTAAAAGCCGCAGAACTTCAAACGAAAGTTTTCGAATATGAATAGCAAATATCAAGTACAAGCAAGAGAAGGACTTAAATTGAAGAGCAAAATAAAGTACCTAATATACGCTGTTAGAATCAGATCATAGGTCAATTTGCTTTCTGTTTTCAATGGGCAGGAAAATTAATTAAAAATTATTAAAGATGATAAATTTTCATCGGGGTTACCCAAAATATAAATCCCAATACTTGAAAAGTATCCCCATCAAGATAACATGTATACAGAATATAGAGAAGGTATATATGCAAAATTACAAAGAAAAACTCCACTAAAGGGAAACCAAATCAAAATTTGAAGGAAAAAAAAGATTTGGAATATGAAATAAGAAAATAATTTACCTGATTACATAAATCATCTTTCTTCTTGGAACAATAACCAGATCCCCCTTCTGCGACCGTATAAATTTTCTCACAACATCTAGAAATACCCCACATTTTTCTGTATCTCTAGTCTTTATATAATATTACCTCCTTGATTTACAGATCAACTTTTCACTCTAATAATTGTATATTTCCACCTAGGCGGAACAAGAAACAAACCTAGGTTTTTCAAAACCCAGAAAATATTGGTTCTGATTTTCAAAATATATACTGAATGGAATGAAGTAAATTAGAAAGGATTTGTGGGAGACAAAATTGCCAGACAGCAGTTTTCCTTAGTATAAGAAAGCCGTTTTCTTTTCTTACACAGACCACACCACTTTTTGCTGGCTCTCTATATAAGTAGAGCATCTTCTTTTTTACTGGACACAATTACCCATGTGCTCATTCAAATTACGAGAAAATGACAAACATGGTCTCTTATCTTTGTTAATAAATTCAAAATAGTCTCTTTATTATCAACATATCAGTTTTGATATTTTAAGCTTTCCAAAATTGAACAATTTTTGTCTTGATCTGATTGTTAGATTTAACTGGAATTGGGAGAAAAAAAATTAAGCTGAAACATCAAAAAATTTCGTCAAAATTTTAGAAACCAAAACATGAAAAACCACACCAAATACAAAAATAGATAGTAAGGAATAGGAGTAATAGAAATTGCAATATAAAGAGTTGCATCATATTCTTGAAATAGATAAATAAATAACATAAACTACGAAATCTGTACTTTCAAATATGAGTTCTCATTAAATATTTTCTATTTTCACAGTTCTAATTAAATTTAACAAATCAGAGTTTGATGAAATATTTTTATAGAGACAAAAAATGCTCACTTTTGACAAACTTAAAGGACCAAAATTACTAAGTTGATACTTAAGGGACAGTTTGAAATCTACTATTCTCTCTATCTCAATTTATATGACACTTTTCATATTTAGGCAGTTTCAAAAAAATAACACATTTTCTTATTTGTTAACAATTTAATTTTAAATTTTACCTTTACGATTAACGAGATGATCTATAACCACACAAATATCTATAACTTGTTTTAGCCCACAAGATTTAAAAGTCTTCGTTTATTTCTTAAATTCCGTGCCCAATCAAACTACATCGTATAAATTAGGACGGAAGGAATACCAAAAATGAGGGACTATTTATGTCATTTTCTCTTCTCATTATTGCTGAAACTGTCAATGGGTAATTATGTCATTTAAGGTGTACGATACCCTTTAACATTTGCCAGGTCTCCTAACGCGTCAAATTGACTTACTCAAATTCAAATGCAAGGGGTTTGGGTTACCGGTAGGGCCCCCTTATCGACATGGGGGTCGGTCGATGAATTAACTTTGGAGTTTGGAGTAACTTAATTGCAGTATCTTCCAAAATCAAATACTCCGTATTATAGATGATGTGTCAATCGGTATTCCAAAATAGTGGCGCAAAGGGTCATATCACATCAACCCAAGGGGAGAACTTAGACCCATGGAGCCAAGTTTCATAAATCTTTTTCTTTTTTAATATGTTTAACGGGGTGTTTTGTGCATCGGATTAAGGTTAAAGAGAATTCTTTCTGTTAAAATATTGTGGAGAAACCATTCCAGTGAAGAAGCTACTTGGGAGGCGGAGCAAGACATTTAGGATAGACACCCACAACTATTTGAGACCACGAGTACATTTCTCGATCTATTTGATGATGATCATTAGTTTAAGTTGGGAAGTCTATAAAAATCCAACACTCTTTTGAGTATTTAGATATCGTTTAATGATTTGTGACTTCCTATAGGTTAATGAAATATTCTTGGACTTATTGGTATGTTTAGATTGTGACCTAAGGAACTCGAGGGGGGAGGGGGGGTTCGGTACTATTTGGGGACAGAATTGTAGATCTTTTGAGTGTTGGTTCCTTATTCGCGACTGCATAGCACCAATTGCTATCTCTGAACACAAGAAACATGTTCAGCTTCAGCATGATCGTAAAGTTAGACTTCGCGATAGCAAATGGTGAGGGTCAGGTCAACTTCAGTCAAGCCTGCTACACGACTACGAGGTGACAACACCAATCGTGCAGGCCTGGACAACAGTTGCATCACGAATGCAAGCCTGAGGGTCGCAGATGTGCTAGAGGACCTGTATAAAAAGTTATTTTCGTATTTTAACAGCCATTTCCACAAGTTTTAGAATTTTTGAGCTCGTGCATGAGACCTAAATGATGGAGCATTGAGCTAAGGTTTAAGGTATGAGTTCTTTATGCTAGATCCAATAGTATACTTGATTTTCTAGGTGATTTGATCCGCTAAATTATGAATTCAAAGATGCTAAAATTTGGTATTTTATACCTAGACCGAGAAATGAAATATTAATGATTTGGACTAGCAATTGATATAAAGATGCGATTTTGATTATAAAATTGAATTTCTTGACTTATGGGTAACTGATGCATGTATTCTATTTTTTGTTTGATTCATTTACCGGACAAGCAGTTTTGAGTTGACCAAGAGTTGAAGTTGGTGTTCATGAATTATGAGATTAGTTCTCCTAAAATAATTTACATCAGCTTTTCATGACTTTGAATAGATCGAGGGCAATATATATCATTTGGGAAGACTTGGAGATTCAAGTAATGGAAATTTTTCCATTTTCGAGTCAAGTGAGATTTTAACTCTTAGTTCGCTCGCTCTTCATTAAAAATATGGCTCATGTGTTATCTATAACAATCAAAACTATCTAGTTCGTGTTTGGGGTGAGCATGAACTAGGTTAGCCAGCTCTAAAGTATAAAACATAGACCACAAGGGCATATGTATCTCTGTGTAATTGATACCTTCAGCAGTTAATAGTTTCTTTGGGATAATTATTTAGTTGAGTAGCATGCATTTTCACAATGTCATAACGTCAGTTAGTAGATTGAGACGGTACTAGATACGACGTGTGGTTGATGTACTACTCCAGGAGGGTTAACCTATGCCCACAACAGCTTTAACAACTTTAGTATCTCAACAACATTGTGGCATCATGATTATCCTTATGTTCATGACTTCTATGATAGTTAACTGTATTTTGGTTTTTATACATGTTATGCCTTCTTTGATAGTATAATACTTCCGTTTTCTAAAGTTTTATCCCAAGGATTAGCTGAGTGAGCGTGTCTATGAACTTGTTGGGTCTTTGGACTCACATTTTTTATTTTGGGTCTGGACCCGTAAAAGGCGGTCCAGTAGTTGATCTGTGAGATTTAGTCCCTTCCAGACATATTCAAAGTTAAGGTGAGCCGCCACTAGTCCGACCTAAGGGTGGCCAGTGGACCGGGCTCGGGACGGTCGGGACGGATCGGGGCGGGACGGAGTCGGTGCGGGTCGGGTCAGGTGGGATCGGGATAGGCGGGATTTGCCAAAGTCCCGTCGGAATCGGGGCGGGGCGGGATCAGGATCCAGGGCGGTTTTTTTTTTGCACTTAATTTATAAAATAACATATATATAAAAAAAACTCAATAATTAAACAAGATAGTGTAATAAAAACATCCAAGGCTGTTTTTGTGTCTATTATATTATTTAATAGACATATGATTTTTTTTGTAATACAAATACAATTGTCAAAATTGCAACTTTGTGGTGTTGTTCAAAAGTTGCAAATTACATAGTAAAATTGCAATTAAAAAATTACATTTTGAAAAAAATCTGTTTTAGTTTCTTGATAATTTCTTGTGGTTCTTCGGTTGAAATTGTTATTTGTTGGTCAAATTGCTCCACGTCGCTTCCACCACCTTCGGATAAGATTTCGTTGTAGTTTTCGTCTTCTTCTTCGTTGATCTCCGGTTGACCGCACCCTCTCCGCTCCGCTCATATTCAATCTCTGAATAATACTACAATCTCTAAGTTGTGTCCGGCTAATGAGTGTCTGTGCTCTCCTATATCTGCCGGCAAAAAAAGCGCTTTCAGACGCCGTTGATGACGCCTGAATGTTCAAAACATCTCGGGCCATCATTGAAAGTGTCGGAAAGGTCTTCTCATTCCCCCTCCAGTATTTTCAGCAAGTCTTCACGTCCTTCTTCATTGAGAACTGTTTGGTACGGTACAGAACCCTACAAAACAAAAATATCAAACTCGCTAATTTGGTTAGTAGCGGTACGGCCGCACATTCTATTTCTGAGGCTTTCAATACTAGCCGCATAAACAACATGTCTTTTGTGAGGTTGTGTTGAATAAGAAGAAGATGGTATGGAAGTCGGTAGGTTGCTAGCACTTTCTTGTTGGTAAAACCTATATACTTTTTTGCATTCGTCTTCTACGCGAAAAACACTTCTTCTTTAGTTTGTTCAATAGGTGGTGGGTGATTTGAATTTTTAGGACTTGGAGGTGGTAGTACTGCTATACAATCGTAAATAGTTTCAATAAGTGATTTAGTACCGTCTATTTTAATAGTTGAATTTAATACATCACCAATAATATAAATAGTGAGAATAGGAATAAAATATTTTTTTATTTTGATAAAAAAAAATTAATAGCTGCCTTATAAGCTGGTTTATCCATATATTCATTAAGCAGTAAAAATATTAGAGCTATATAAAACAACATAGTTGAAATAGTAGGATAATATATACCGAAAAATTCTTTTGTTGCTTGAAAATTTTTCTCTAAACATACAATAAGTTCGGAAATTTTTCCCAATCGCTATCTACAACCATATCAGCTGGATTTTGATTATGAGAGTTAAAAATAAAGTTATAGGTTTTCTATAGTCATAAGCAACAAGTAGTTGCTCGTATAAAAAATTCCACCTAGTGGGTACTTCTTCTGAAATTTTTCTATAAGGTAGTTGGCAATCGTGACAAATTTTTTTATATTCTTATCTTCGTTGTATTCTATTATTTTTAAAAATATAGTTTATAGCAAATTGTATTTTACTAAGAATGTCTTCAAAAAGTGATAGACCATTCTTTACAATTAAGTTATATATATGACACGCACATTTTATATGAAAATGATCTGGAAAAGATGGAGTTAAACTATTTTTAAAAATTGTAATAGCGTAAGTGTTAGAAGAAACGTTATCTAATGTAATAGTCTTAATTTTATCAGTTATTCCGTAATAATCGCACACTTGATAAATATTTTCTGCAATAAAAGTATCAGTGTGCCTATCATCTATATATCTATACGCTAAGATATGTTTTTGCATAGACCATTTATAATTTATCCAATGACAAGTTACCGTTAAATAATCATGGTCGTTAGTACTACGACCTATATCAGACATGATAAATACTTTGCCACTAAAATGATATAATGAATAACGTAAATATTGTTGATATTCATGTGCGAATTTAAATACATCTCTCTTAACAGTTGATCTAGGAAAACCGTTAAAAGCAGAATTATACATATCTCTAATGTAATGAATAAAACTGGGAGATGAAGGAAATGAAAAAGTCAAACCCTCCACAACAACTAATTTTGCTATTGCTTTCATATCTCTATGTTTATCGTATTTAGGGCCTACAATTCCCCCCGTCATAGGGTTAATTTGACCATGTACTTGATCCGGGACAATATGTGATCCTTGTTCCGATGGAGCGGACGTTTACGCACTCGATTTTGAAGCCTCGTATTGGGCATATCTAGCTGGATGAGCCTTTGCTACGTGTCTCATTAAACCCCCCGTCCCACCGTGATATTTTCCAGTTTTAAATTTTAAAACATCTTTACAAATTTTACATCTAGCTACTTGATTCTCTACGTCCCTATCAAAAAATATCCATGCATCTAATTTTAATGTTCGTTTTGCTGGACCTCGTCTCATAATAGGGGGAATAGGAAGCATTTCAGTTGAAGGTGCACTAGTGGGTGTGTTGTCATCTACATTAGTGTGTGTATCATCGTCTAAATTAAAGTCTTCTTGAGTTTCAGAAAATAGCTCCTCGTCTAAATCTAATGGTATTGTAGAAAAACATTCAGTATCAACAAAATCATCCTGTGTAGGAATAGGATTCTGTCTAAAAATAGGATGACTAGAAGAAGTACCCTTGCCCTTGTTGCCCCTACTAGAAGAAGCATGACCCCTACCCGTAAGCATACGTTTAAATCCTTCCATTATAAATTTATAATTATACTAATAAATAATTAAAGTAAATAAAATTAAGTGCGCTAAATAAAATAAACAGACAATAATAATTTAATGAAGGAACGAATGTACCAAGCGCCGACGTAACGTCGACGTGTAATCGAGAGGTTGAAAATTGAAACTTTGCTCGATGGAAGATCCTCAAACTAGTTGCCAACTTCACTCTCAAAATGAATAAATAAAATTGAATATTTAGTAGACAATGTAGACTTGTAGAGAGATAGATTGAGAGATTGTAGGAAGATTTGTGAGAAAAGTGAAGAGAAAATGAGGTATTTATAGTTGAAAAATTGGGTTGAAGTATAAATATAATAACTTATGGGTTAAAAATAAATATTAAGGGGGTAAGGGGGGCTGGGGGAGGGGGGAAGCCAAAAATAGCCGTTGCACAACGGCCAAAATGTAAAATGGTCATTGGTGCAACGATTATTTGTGCAAAAGGGGGGGTTTCGGGCTGGAGGGTCGGGACGAGACCATGTCCCGGTTCGGGTCTCGATACCACAATTTTTTTTAAAAGGTCGGATTCGGGGCGGGACCAAGGCGGTGTTGAGTCGGGACCGGGCCTACCCCGCCAGCCTTAGTCTGACCTTATCCAACCACTATAATTTATTATTAATTTAGACTTTAAATTTGAGTTGTATCTCATACTTTGTACTCAGGTAGTAGTATATTCATGACTTAGCCTCTTTTCCTTGGGTATTATTGATTTCCACACTGTGAGTTATTGTAGTTTTTTCTGCATTTATGTTATATCAGACTATTAGGGGTTATTTGGTAGGGTGAATAAGAATAGTGTTCGTTTAAATGATAGATTGAATGGGAAATGGAAGGAGTTCCCTCTTGCTTTGTCCCACATCGGTAGTGGAAAGAAAAATGAGAGTTCCCTCTTGCTTTATAAAATAAGCATTTGTACCACATCGGTAGTGGAAAGAAAAGTTCTTCTACTTATAAGTAGAAGTACTCCTTCTTGTTGCTAAAGGGTTAAGAAGAGGGTCTCCCCTCGCGTCGTCGTCGTCGCTCGGCTTCGGCTTCGGATTCGGATTCGGTCAAAACCAAATTTTCTTTAATTTTTAATTATTATTTAATTAAATTAATTAACTAATTCAATCCTACCCGTTAGTGACCCGGATCCGTGTGTCTGACCCGCGACCCGATTTCTTTCCTATATTTAAATTTCCCACGAGTTTTTAGTGGCTGTTCAGAAAGATTACAAACCTTCAGAAACAGTACTTCCATGGCTATAAATTTGTTTGTTTCCTCAGAATTTTACTCACTAATTTTCTGGAAAAACACAAACTTCTTCTTCTTCTGCACAAATAAATTCTGTGTGATATACTGCCGTTGAGTGGTTCGTCGCTACCTGAATTTGGAGTACTACTATTCTGGTAAGATAATCGTTCTATCCTGGGAGGGGATATTACATCAACCTCGAAAAATCGTGGAGGGGAATAATTTCCTTAAGGACACACTTTGAACTAAGTGGGCTCGATTATATTCTGAAAAATTATTCTTATTTTTCAACACTGATTCTGTTTATTTTCAGTTATTATTATTTACTGATTTTTTTGAAATACAGATTAATAACAATGTTAAGGAAATTATATTTTTAGATTAATCTGTATTCTGTTTTGGAGACTAAAACCTGTGTGGTTTTCTACTCCGTATGAAAGTTCATATTCTGACTTGAAGACATAAAAATTTCATTGGAATATTAAAAGTTCATGCTTGTACAACGATTTGAAGAACATAAAAACTTCATCGTTGTTGTATTCTGTTTTGGAGATTAAAACTTGTGTAATTTTCTACTCCATATGAATATTAGTATTCTGACTCGAAGATATAAAAAATTCGTTGGAATACTAAAGTTTCATGATTATACTGCGATTTGAAGAAATAAAATCTTCATCGTTTAAGTCTGTGATTGAATTGATATTCTGGTTTTATTAACTAAAACAGTTTGTCAATTTGACAGTGACAAACGAATAATGACAATTGAGACTGGAACTACCTCTGCGAATCTGCACGGCGGTTACTCCTACAACCCGTACCATTTGTGCCACCGGCTGAGAAACCTGCGAAGTTCACCGGTGCCAACTTTAAAGGATGGCAGCAAAGAATGTTCTTTTGGCTTACCACCCTTGGTATGCAAAAGTTCACCAGTGAGGACCCTCCCGTGCCTGCCGTCGACATGCCTGACAACCAACAGTTCATGGTTACTGAGGCTTGGAAACAGACTGATTTTTTGTGCAAAGGCTACATTTTGAGTGCCTTAGAAGATGACTTGTACAACGTCTACAGTGCAGTAGAGACTTCCAAAGAACTATGGAGTGCACTTGAAAAGAAGTACAAAACTGAAGATGCTTGCTTGAAGAAGTTTGTGGTTGCCAAATTCCTAGACTACAAAATGGTGGATGGAAAAACCGTAGGAACCCAAGTTCAAGAGATTCAACTTATCTTCCATGACCTTATTGCTGAAAGTATGGTAGTAAATGAAGCATTCCAAGTGGCTGCAATGATTGAAAAGTTGCCGCCCTCATGGAAAGATTTTAAGAATTATCTTAAGCACAAAAGAAAGGAAATGAAGTTGGAAGATCTTGTGATTCGTCTCAAGATCGAGGAAGATAACAAAACCGCTGAGAAGAGGTACCGTAAGACTTCACCAATTGAAGGGGTAAACATCGTTGAAGATACTGCTCTGAAAAAGAACAAGAAAATGAAGAGGCCTTCTGGAAAGGAGAAGGATTCCAACAAGAAAAAATTCAAGGGCAACTGCTTTAATTGTGGGAAAGCTGACCACAAAGCCCCAGATTGTCGTCTCCCGAAAAAGAAAAAGGGAAAAGGACATGCCAATATGGTGGAAAAGAATGATGATATGGATGATCTGTGTGCAATATTATCGGAGTGCAATTTGGTTGGAAACCCAAAGGAGTGGTGGCTTGATTCTGGTGCCACTCGACATGTTTGCGCTACAAAAGAAACATTTGCAACTTATGCTCCCGCTGGACCCGAAGAGGTACTGTTTATGGGAAATACTGCAACAACCAAGGTTGAAGGATATGAGAAGATACTTCTGAAGATGACTTATGGCAAGGTCCTGACTCTCAACAATGTTATGCACGTTCCAACAATTCGGAAGAATTTAGTTTCAGCCGGACTACTCGTCAAAAACGGGTTTAAGTGCGTGTTGGTTAGTGAGAAAATTGTAATAAGTAAGAATGATTTGTTCATAGGAAAGTGCTACCTCACCGAGGGCCTTTTCAAACTCAATGTAATGGTTGTTCACAGTATTAATGAAAATTCTGCTTCGTCTTACTTATTGGAGTCAAATGATTTATGACATGTTCGTTTAGGACATGTCAACTACAAAACCTTGCACAAATTGATTAATTTAGAAGTATTGCCTAAATTCGAGTGTAATAAATCTAAATGTGAAATCTGTGTTGAATTTAAGTTTGTTAAACATCCATATAAGTCTATTGATAGGAATTCAAATCCTTTAGACTTAATTCACACAGATATATGTGATATGAAGTCAATACCATCTCGCGATGGGAAAAAGTATTTTATAACTTTTATTGATGATTGCACTCGATATTGTTATGTGTATTTGCTTAATAGTAAGGATGAAACAATTGATGCATTTAAGCAATACAAGAACGAAGTGGAAAATCAATTAAATAAAAAGATAAAAATGATTAGAAGTGATAGGGGTGGAGAGTACGAATCTCCTTTTGCAGAAATATGTTTAGAATATGGAATTATTCATCAAACTACTGCCCCTTACACACCACAATCAAATGGAATTGCGGAAAGGAAAAACCGAAAATTAAAGGAAATGATGAATGCCTTACTAATAAGTTCCGGTTTACCGCAAAGCTTGTGGGGGGAAGCTCTCCTTACAGCTAACCGAATACTCAACAGGGTGCCCCACAGCAAAACACAATCTATTCCATAAGAATTATGGAAAGGAAGAAAATCCAACTTGAAATATTTCAAAGTATGGGGGTGTTTAGCAAAGGTCCAAGTTCCTTTGCCCAAAGGGTAAAAATCGGACCAAAAATTGTGGATTGTGTTTTTATTGGCTATGCTACAAACAACAAAGCTTGTCGGTTTTTGGTTCACAAATCGGACAATCCCGAAATTCATGTTAATACGGTAATTGAATCAGATAATGCTGAATTCTTTGAAAACATTTATCCGTATAAAACCGAATGTGAGTCGTCAAGTGAAAAACCTAAACGACCGCAGGAAGAACCAAAAGAAATTACACCAAGTAAAAACGATGCAAGGCGTAGCAAACGTCAAAGGACATCTACTTCATTTGGACCAGATTTTGTGACATTCTTGCTTGAAAATGAGCCTCAAACATTTAAAGCAGCGATGTCTTCTTCTAATTCAACATTTTGGAAAGAGGCAGTAAATAGTGAGATTGAATCAATTTTGAACAACCATACATGGGAATTGGTTGATCTTCCTCCTGAAAATAAACCTTTAGGATCAAAATGGATTTTTAAAAGGAAAATGAAAGCTGATGGCACTATTGACAAATATAAGGCAAGACTTGTGGTCAAAGGTTATAGACAAAAAAAAGGCCTTGATTACTTTGACACATATTCGCCGATAACAAGAATAACATCTATTCGGGTGTTAGTGGCACTGGCGGCCGTATATGGTCTTGAAATGCATCAAATGGATGTCAAGACAACTTTCTTAAATGGAGAATTGGAGGAAGAAATTTACATGGAACAACCTGAGGGCTTTGTGGTTCCTGGTAAAGAAAGGAAAGTGTGCAAACTTGTTAAGTCACTTTATGGACTTAAACAAACACCCAAACAATGGCATGCGAAATTTGACCAAACAATGTTGGCAAATGGATTTAAGATTAATGTGTGACAAATGTGTCTACATTAAAAATACTCCAAATCATGAAGTCATTATTTGTTTATATGTTGATGACATGTTGATAATAAGTAAAGATATTACCGATGTAAATGCTACGAAGCGTATGCTGGCTAGCAAATTTGATATGAAGGACTTAGGAGTTGCTGATTTGATCTTAGGCATCAGAATTCATAAAACTCCATAAGGTCTAGCATTATCGCAGTCTCATTATATTGAAAGAGTACTTGACAAGTTTAAGTATTTAAATTTCAATGTTGCAAAGACTCCAATTGATATAAGTTTTGCACTTCAAAAGAATGAAGGTGAAAGTGACTCACAATTGGACTATGCACGAGTTTTGGGAAGTTTGATGTATATTATGAATTGTACACGACCAGATATAGCATGTGCTATAAGCAAGCTGAGTCGATTCACGAATAATCCCAATCAAACTCATTGGATGGCAATGAAACGAGTCTTGGGGTATTTAAAACACACCCAAACCTATGCTTTGCATTATAATAAATATCCATGAAGAATTGAGGGATATAGTGATGCAAACTGGATCACCGGATCATCTGAAGTTAAATCCACGAGTGGATATATTTTCACCGTTGGTGGAGGAGCAGTGTCTTGAAAATCATCAAAACAGACATGCATTGCCCGCTCTACAATGAAATCTGAATTTATAGCTTTAGACAAGGCCGGTGAAGAAGCTGAATGGCTCCGGAATTTCTTAGAAGATATTCCATTCTGGCCCAAACCTTTGGCTCCTATATGTATACATTGTGATAGTCAAGCAGCAATAGGTAGGGTATGAAGCGTAATGTACAACGAAAAATCTCGTCACATACGACGAAGACACTATACCGTTAGACAACTCCTCTCTAGTGGCGTTATCACGATTGACTATGTAAAGTCAAGAGATAACGCGGCGGATCCGCTTACAAAAGGCTTATCTAGAGAGGGAGTTAGTAGATCATCAATGGGAATGGGGTTAAGGCCGAGGACAAGTCATCATGGCGGTAACTCTACCTAGCAGACTGGAGATCCAAGAGCTAGGTTCAAGGAGATCAAACAAAGTTGTGACTGACGGTTCAACATTGTCAAATAACTCAACCCATTCTCGGATGAAGACAATGTTCAGAAATAAGGATAAAATCTTATAGCTTGTTAATGAGTTAATAAAGCATTAAGGTTCTTTAATGATTATCTAAATCTGGCAGTGTATGACCAGATAATGTGGCTATAGGACCACATGTTTAGAAATCACTTATGTGAGTGTTAAGTGTAAGCCGCTTTAAATGGGAATGACAGTGAAGGCCCATTCTCTACGCACTCATGAAACCAGGAAGTGTTCATGGCTGAAACGAACACAACAGTGAGAACCATAAACGGTTGAGGGTTGATTGTGTGACTTATGTTGTCTAGGTATACAACAAAGTTCGACGGTTCAAAGATATCAAATCTACCGATTGATCGAGTATATCCGATATAAGTTCACTACGAAAAGTTCAAAGGAAAACCTACTTATCCAGATGCAGTCAATTCTCGCTTGTATATCACACTTGTCCGCGCATTCCTTTATCTTGTAGCCATTCCCCATTCATGTGGGGGATTGTTGGGTTTAAATGATAGATTGAATGGAAAATGGAAGGAGTTCCCTCTTGCTTTGTCCCACATCGGTAGTGGAAAGAAAAGTGGGAGTTCCCTCTTGCTTTATAAAATAAGTATTTGTACCATATCGGTAGTGGAAAGAAAAGTTCTTCTACTTATAAGTAGAAGTACTCCTTCTTGTTGCTAAAGGATTAAGAAGAGGGTCTCCCCTCGCGCCGTCATCGTCGCTCGGTTTCGGCTTCGGCTCGGCTTTGGCTTCGACTTCGGCTTCGGCTTCGGATTCGGATTCGGTCAAATGATCTGATTGATTGATAATCTTTTTGGACCAAATTTTCTTTAATTTTTAATTATTATTTAATTAAATTAATTAACTAATCCAATCCTACCCGTTAGTGACCCGGATCCGTATGTCTGACCCGCGACCCGATTTCTTTCCCATATTTAAATTTCCCACGAGTTTTTAGTGGTTGTTCAGAAAGGTTGCAAACCTTTAGAAACAGTACTTCCATGGCTATAAATTCGTTTGTTTCCTCAAAAGTTTACTCACTAATTTTCTGGAAAAACACAAACTTCTTCTTCTTCTGCACAAATAAATTATGTGTGATATACTGCCGTTGAGTGGTTCGTCGCTACCTGAATTTGGAGTACTACTATTCTGGTAAGATAATCGTTCTATCCTGGGAGGGGATATTACATCAACCTCGAGTACTGTGAGGGGAATAATTTCCTTAAGGACACACTTTGAACTAAGTGGGCTCGATTATTTTCTGAAAAATTATTCTTATTTTTCAACACTGATTCTGTTTAGTTTCAGTTATTATTATTTACTGATTTTTTTGGAATACAGATTAATAACAAATAGTGTTGAATATGGTGTATTAATAATACTGACATTAGTTATGCTTGCATTAGTTATGTTGAGATTATCTCTTATCCATTGTTTGATTTGGTGTATTAAAGCATTGTATGATTCTTAAAAAAATTATTTGTTTATAACAATATCCTCCATATAACTAGTTAAATAATCAAATAGCAAATTTTATTAATAATTCAATGTATCCGATTGTAAAAATATTCCAAGCCGTTTTTGTTATATCACAAAACATTTATCATCAAACTCACAAAAAAATTATAGTGTCTTAGACTGTTTCATTATATAGCAAATATACCATTAATTACAAGAACATTTAAATTAAAGACATTACGCTTCTTTATTTAACTGAAACCATTGCTTTGGCTCTCTTAACACTGCAATTTTTTTTTATATCGTTCTAATTTTAATTGATGCCCCGAGAGGACGTCTTAATTAACACCTCAATGAGTGTAGGATGCATTGAGATGAAATTGGTGGGCAGTGAGACTGAACTACGTAATAAAGATTTTTGCTAGCCAACTTTAAAGTAAGGTGTTGTGAATACGAAAGTAGATCAAATTTTGCTACGGAGTTGCCACTGCTAGTTGATCTCTGAAAAACAAAAGGCTAGGTAAAAAGTTTCTTTTAGACTCGCATAGAGCAGTCAAAATGATGGATTGGTCCAGTTCTAAAAAAAGAGTAAATTTATAGCACAAAAATTCAAGCTATTCAGTTGTAAAAATATTCCGCTCTATTTGTGTTATATCACAAAAAAATTATCTTCAAATAACAAAAAATTGAATGTATTCAATTATAAAAAAGCAGAGTAAATTTATAGCATGAAAAATTCAATATATCCCGATGTTATGTAACAATATAATTTGATGATTTGGTTTAAGTTTTGTTTTAAAAAATACCCTCAATAAATATCTTTTATGGGTAATTGTGTATTTACCCATGCTTATGCATGTATTAAAACTCACTAATATCAGGTTTGTTAGGTATTAGTTATGCATATGATAATATCAAGCATTAGTTATACCTATGATAAAAAAAAATATCAAATAAGATATTAATAATACACAAAACTAATGCATTCATTATTTTCTCTAATACATTCTATTAAATGACTCCTAGTATCTCTTATGTCGTATTCATTACACAATTATGAGCATGTTGACTACAGGGTTCACTTAGTGAGGAAAGTTTTTGTTAGGTGTCATATCACGGTATAAGTGCTTGAGTCACGACATATTTAGGATCTTGTATTTTAGATATTGCTATTGGTAATTCAAGTTTTGCGTCTATCTTCTATATTTTTAATACTTGCTATTTTAATTTCTAATTTTTATATTCCAATTATTATTAATGCCACAACTTTGACTAAGAAAAGCTTTACAGTTGAGGCTCAAGCTCTTCGGTAATGATGAAGTCAACAACAGATTAATATAGATGTTGACACCTAATTTTTATCCTTCAGTAATTTTATTTAATTGTTCAAGGTTTCGGATCACAGACGGAGTGAAATATATTTTTTACAAAGCGAATAGGATTTCACAAAATTATTTCGGGAGTATTTTGTCATTTCATTTGACAAAATATCACTTTGTACATATATTATATATCATGTCCTAATTTTACAAAATTTTGATCATTAATCATAATTTTGGAATTTTTAACCGACAATTATAAATGTAATTATTTCATAAAAAAATTCAAAATTAAAGGATTAATGTTCCGCTTCATCAAAGTCAGAAAATTATTTAATTAAATACGATAATTGAATTACATCTTAATTTTAAATCGTATTTTTAATTTAAAAGACATTCGCATGATTTTAATTTCCTTAATTCTAATTAATGTCAAATTTAGGCTTAAACCGAAGCTCTTAATCTAATTTGGCTATTTACAGTTTTATTTGGTTGTTTCTTAATTTAAATTGTGATTACATTTTGCAAATGTGGAGAGATACTAAATGAAGAGTTAAAGAAATTATTGTTACTCTAATCATACGTTCAAGACGTTCCATTATAATTATGCAAATAAATAATTAAAGTAAATGAAATTAAGTACGATAATTAAAATTAAGTAACAATAATAATTTAAAGAAGGAACGAAGGTACCAAATGCCGACGTAACGTTGACGTGTAATCGAGGTTGAAAATTGAAATTTTGCTCGATGAATGATCCTCAAGCTAGTTGTCAACTTCACTTCGAATTTTTGAACTTTGATATAAATGAGCAAAAAATCTATAATATTTAGTAGGCAATGTAGAATTGTAGAGAGATAAATTGAGAGATTAGAGAGATAGTAGGAAGATTTGTGAGAAAAATGAAGAGAAAAATGAGGTATTTATAGTTGAGAAATATGGTTAAAGTGTAAATATATTAATTTATGAGTTAAAAATAAATATTAAGAAGGTAGGGGAATTTATGGGTAGGGATGGGCAAAAATCCCGGGGAACCGAAAAAACCGAACTGAACTGAAATTCGATTCGGATTTTTCATAAAAAAAATGATTTTTTGAAAAACCGAACCGAATCAGAATTTAGTGATTCGGTAAGGTTTTTTAATTTTGGAACCAAACCGAACCGAATTAAATATATAATTATTCTTATTTTTTATTTTAGGCTACTACTATCTCTTGAATCATAGTCATTGAAGTCAATTTACGAAACTTTTATGTAAGTCGAATGCGGCATGAACTTGATTAACATATCACAGAAACATTGACATAAAATGTAGGGAGAGAAAGTAGTTGTAAATTGGTGAAACTTTAAATGGTCATAACTCTGCGCTCGGATGTCCGTTTTACCCGATTTATTTTTTATTTCGGGTATTTTTTGAGACGGGGCCGGCCCAAACTGCCGGAAGGCGGTTTGGCACAACCAATTTTTACGAAAACGTTCGTTTTCCCAATTAATTTGTGTTTTCCCGCTAATTGGTTTCTAATTTTCCTTTTTCTTTAGTAAAAATCTCACGATACACAATAGATTCCAACGTCGAAATTTCATGGGATCGGGACGGGCAGGACGAGCCCAGGTCCCATCCCGAGTTCGAACGCTGACATCAATTTTTTTGGGGGGGATCGAGGCGGGGCAGGGTTGGTATCGGACCGGGCTAGGATTGGGCCGACCCGGCCCACTGGCCAGCCTTAATCGAGACTATATTGATTTTTGAATTGGACTATATATCTTATGGTTAAGGTGTTCGTGCAATGGATTTTATATTTCGGACCAATGACTCGAGGGGAGGGTTGAGTTGACCAAGGATTAACTTTAAACATGAGGCATCCTTAAGTTTTGGGAATAGTTCCTCTAGCCTAATTTGGAACCACTCTTCATGATTTTGAATATAATAAGGTGGTTGTTGGAGATTGTTTGGGTGGGATTGATATTTCAAGAGAGATTTGTTTACTAGTTATAAGGCAAGTGAGACTTTAACTCTTAATTTGCTTGTTTTTCCTTAAAAGAATGTTATGTGTGTTGTTAATATGCATTTAAACCATCTAGTTCATGTGTGTGGGCATGCATAAACTATGTTGGCTAGTCTGAAGTATCTAGAGTTGATTGTGAGGATACTAGCATGGGGTTTTACATGACCTGATACTTCTAACTGATTTCGTGATATGATATGATAATGTTTAGTTGTTGAGCATGCTTTATCATTCAGTTATCTTTCTAAAGTTATTTATACGTTCTTGTTATATATGTTTAGCTCTTTAGCACATGTTATAACTATGATAGTGTTAAACAGAGGTAATATACATGTGATATACACTGAATATACAGCAGTATATATCACAGGTATACAAAGCAGTGAACAGTGGCAGCCCAACAGGAGAACAGTAGCAGCCCAGCAGAGGCGGCCCAAATGGCCTGGACGAGATGGGCCAGTCACGAAAATAGGGCAGCAAAACAGTGGACATAATTGTATATTAAGGAAAGTATATTGTAGTATATTTGTTACCTAGATTAGGATATACTCTTACCATATTTAGGATATACACATACCATAAATTGTATAGTTAGAATTATGGTAGAATAAGGTTTTAGAAGTAGAATAGGAATAGGATTCTCCTATTTTGTAATTTGTATATATATCTATTCAATCAATAAAAATAATCAAGGGAATTATTTCTTTCAGATAGTAGCACACACAACCTGAACATGATGTATGTTCACATGTGTCGTTAGCGGGTCGAGCTTGAGTAAGTGCCCTCATGACATCATAGTGAGGTTGAACTTGAGTGAGTATACTCATGACACCACACAGTAAGGTTGAGCTTGAGCTAACGTATACGTGGCACCACAGTTAGGTTGAGCTTAGGTGAGCGTACCCTTGGACCCACATATGGTTTTGAGCTTGAGTAATGTCTCATGATACCACAGTATATTAACATATTGTATATCTTACTTGCATTATTTGTATACATAATTTTAATTCAGTTGCTTTATCTGTATTTTATTTTTACATTCGTATTGCAAATATGGTATTTGTATGCACTATTAGCAATTTCTAAAACTTGCCCTACGGGTAAGTTGGAGAGCGGGTCAATGATCTTCTTGGATCTTTTTTACTCACGATTACTATGTGTGCACATGTACCGCATAAGGGAATCCAACTACAAACAGGTGACTCCAACTAGTTAACGTAATATACCTATCCAGTTGAGGTGAGCAACCACTAGATCGTGGAGATGACTTCAACTCCTAGCTTTTATATTCAATCTATTTTTCTTTTATCGAGTTGTGACTTATGTCTCAAATCACTTATACTCATATTCTAGTGCTCCATATAGTCTCTCATTGAGGTTTATGGATTGATTTATTCTACATCGTATTTCGTTTCCGCAATTATTTTTATTGAGACAACTTTACTAGTATTTGTTTCTTCTCTTATTCTACGTTATATGTGTATTGTAGCTTAGAGGTTTCTTCTAATAAATAGTATCTTGTAGGTGCTTTGACATGACCTAGATATAAATTTGGATTGTAACAACAAACTATGCATTCACGGTTAAAAAGACTTGTGATAATTAATTAGAGATATTTGTGAGAAATTATGGAAGAAAATATATTATTGAATTTTGTATCTACATGATTACACTGAACTCTATTTATAGACACTCCGTTACAATTATTTTTCTAGTAGGATACTTTATATGAAATCTTATTTCTATTATATATTACAATCCTTTTCCTAGTAGGACTATATATGAAATCTTATTCCTATTCCAACACCCCACCTCAAGCTGGTGCATACAAGTCATATGTACCGAGCTTGTTACAGATGTAATTAATATGAGGACCAGTGAGGGACTTGGTGAAAATATATGAAAGTTGATCACTCGACTTCACAAATTTTGTAACAATATCACCGGAGAGTATCTTTTTTTATCTGACAAAGTGGCAGTTAATCTCAATGTATTTAGTCCTCTCATGAAATACCAGATTTGGAGCGGAATGTCGATAAAACACAGAGTGATCAGCTTCACTACGAGTCATGCCAAACTCCTGAATTATTGTGCAGAACTTTCCAAATCAGGCTCGAGGAGATCGTTTCAGATCATAAAGTGTTCGGCGCAATCGGCAGACCAAGCTAGACTCCCCCTGAACAACAAAACCAAGTGGTTGCTCCATATAAACTGCCTCCTCTCCTCAAGGTCATCATGGAGAGAATTAACATACTTCACGAATGTGTCCAATCCTATTACAATAACTACACCTACGTCAAGACCTTTCAAGATAACCTCATCATCGTCGCTTCTTCATAGACTGTGATGTGCGATTTTCTGATCTCCTTATTAAGGGTTTTGAAGTAATCATAGGATTTGAACTTCTAATTCCCGTGTTTTTGGAGTTTAACATATCAAAACTGCGAGACGTAGCGAAATCCCAAGCATGGCACGTGGGCTTTTATAAGTCATTAGAACAACTTCAGCGAGATAGTATTCGTGCTATGGACGTGTGACGCACAACTGGTCTGCCTGGTTTATAAAGTGAACCAAGTTGGTAAGCCGAATCCAAGGTAGAGGTAACGTCTGCGTACACTGTACCCTCCCCAGACCCCACGTTGTGGAATTTCACTAGGTATGTTGTTGTTGTTGTATATCTACTTTATTCCTGGATATGTAAATCTTAAACTAAAGATCCTTCCAAAATAGCCCATTGATATGTAATCAAAGGAATGAAGCTCCCTATGGCCCATTGATATGTAATCAAAGGAATGAAGCTCCCTATGGCCTATATTAGCATGTGGTTCGATAAACATGTTATGCAAGTTCATGATGACTTAACTAATGAAGTTAAAGAAGACAGATGGAAGCATGATTAAGTCTTCTGAATAAGGCTAGGGATGGTGTCTCTCTCTCCAACTAGAGCACACAGCTACATCTAAGAAAGAATATGTCAGTGGATGTTTCCCAACTTACCAACCAGACTTGTTCAAGTTACAATCTTGAAGGTATAAATAAAAATTTACAATTTTACAGGAAAAAAACCCTACTGAAATCGTGGAATATGAAGATTATATACATAAGGACGGATGTATGGGTTTCTGGTATACAAGAAGTGATAATACATCATTCTTCTTAATATTTTGAATAAGACAGTGATACGAGACGCATGCAGACATTAAAAGTATAGCCTATGTGTAAGATTTAAGCAATTACCTGCTCTCGAGCTCTTGATATAGTAGCTGACTCTCTATTTTTATCATTCTCCTCTGCCTCCTTTCGACAAAGGTAAACATGAAAATTAGCAGGGGATCCTGACAGAGACTGCATATTCACTGCAATGATAAGGTTTATTGAGGATGAGTACTTTTAGTTTTAGCACTATCTAGGTGATGAAATATTTGAGGACTCCGCGATAAACCAACAAAATAGATCACCAACCCACCCTATTTAGCATGCCAGATATGAAGCTAATGAACTAAACCCCTTGACCCCTAACAGCATTCTCTCTGCAACAGGGAGCAACTATAGTCCTATATATTGCTATCCATGAACCAGAAAACCAGACAAGAAATGAAGAGTTCTGCTGCTAGCAACAGAGCATCTGAAATAGTGTATAGTGTAAGATGCTTCTTGCTTCTATCTAAAAAATGATAATTTAAACTGTCTCTAGAAGGATGTCAAAAGGCTTCAGATAGTGAAGCAAAGTTAGTGTGGAACTACTAGGATTTAACCATTTCACAGCAAAATAGAAAACCACAAAAGGAAAGATGATGTTGAAGAAACAAGCATTGTGTTACATGTATCTCTATGGGTGAAATGAACTCAATACAGTCGACTTAACGGAGCAAATGTGTAACTACAGGTCTATCAGGTGTTAACATCAACCAAACACGACAACTTCATTAGTTTGCATATATACTTTAGCGTCTGTTGCAGTTGTCAAAGTTCATTTTAAGCTTTTATCTGTTTGTTTTCTTCTCTTATAGGAAGGCAAAGGATGCTTGAAATACTTAAAAGAGATAAAACATTTTAAGATGAAGTTAATAACTACAACAAATCTGATATATCACCATGTCAGCAATCTCAGGATCAACAACGGCAGCATCTCAAGATCAGTAACGTCTAGCAGAGCAGTTAGATGCTTTGGCACTAAAGCATCTAGGTCATCAAGTTAGAAATCACAAAAGCATGAACAACTATCAAATAACATACTGATTAAAAGTCATCACGAGCTTAATTACAGTGACTCGAGAGTTTTCCTTGTCATAGATAGCTTCATTAGGTAAATATCACTACAACAAGAACATACACCAAGTTTTCACCAGAATTAGAAGTGTATAACCTAACCTAACCCGAAACATGTATTGCATATGGTACTTATTATCTTTACTTCAATTGTTTTCTTAGCCATATCACCAATTTACTGTTCACGTATAATATCAAGGGAAAAGGGTTAAATACTCATCTATTTTATTTTATTAGCCAACTTTATCCTCCGTTAGTGAAAGTGAACAAATATACCCCGCCGTCAAAAAAGTTTGCACGTGTATCCTATTTGGATGAAAAATCCCAAATCAAATTACCTGATTTAAAAAAAAAATGCCCGATTCCTTCCATGACCCGACCTAGCCCCGATTTCATCTTTTCTCCAAGAAGAATGCTCAAAAAAATTGAGTCAATCTCCTTCAATTCTCAATCAAATGAGCTCAAATTTGAGATGCAACTTCCTCAAAAATTCAGTTAACAAATCACAACCATCAATTTTTCAAACAAAACATTGAATCAGCAATGAAAAAAAAATTGATGGCTTGATTTGCTGGCAGTTCAAGTAAAGCAGTGAAATAACTTCCACCATTTTCCGTTGGCTTTGACGTTATGCTATCCCCTAATTGATGAAACTCAGTTTCCACACTCACTATTCTTGCTATTAACAAGTTAATCATTGATAAAATGTGAAGATGTGGGGAAGCTTGCTGGATAAATACCACAGTGGTCCAGTAACATCAATCACTTCAAATTTAATTATTATGCTTATAAAATTGATTGTTTTACTTGGCCAACCCTCTTGTGCATAATTAGACCGAGAATCTGAGAGCTGAGGCTTCTAATTTGTGAGAAAATCTCTCTTGTTTTAGTGAGAGCCACATCCTTTTCTGACAGATCAATCATTCCCTAAAAAAATCCTACTCTTCCTTATTATTTCTATTTTTTTATTTATAAATTTCTAAATTTTTCACATCGAGAATTATTTGCATGAAGAGATGTCAAAGGGGCTTTTTATTTCCAAACAAATCCTCCTATATCTATATATAAATGTTGGTTTATCAACAGATGTTCATTTATCCATCCAATGACCAAATCTCAACCACTAATGTTTGTTATGAAGAAATTGGTGGTTGGGATTTGTTTACTAAATTTTGAAAAAGTTGCATCTCAAATTTGAGCTCATTTGATTGAGAATTGAGGGAGATTGACTCAAATTTTTGGACCATTCTTCTTGGAGAAGAAGAGCTCGTGGAATGAATTGGGTAATTTTTTTAAATTGGATAATTTAATTTAATTTGGAATTTTCCTTCTAAATAGGGTAGTTGACTGCGGTGTATATTTGCTCACTTTTACTGACGGAAGATAAAGTTAATTAATAAAATAAGTAGGGAGTATATTTGATCGTTTTTATTCCATCAAATATGCGCACCAATAACCTAGAACTTGGAGGAATATAAAAATTTCATCAATTCAACACAGAAAAGCACGAAGCAGACACTAGATCTAGAGAAAACTCAGCAATTAACAACACATTTCGGCAGGAAAACCGAAGATTAATCACAATTAAGATCGAAAATTAAGAGTTGTCATCACCCAATCAGATATATGGGAAAACTCTACTTTTTCAAAAGAATTAATGTTACGAATGCACAAAACTTGCACTTTTTTGGTTGAAAGAAATTTAAGAGAGACTGGGAGAGTACATAGATTAACTGGTATGGGTGAGAGAGACGAGTTGCGCGCCATTGACGATGAGGAAGAGAGGTCTGCCCTATTCTGCGGCGGTAGAGGGAATATGGGAAATAATTGGAGAGAGAATATATTTCCTGAAAATTGTACCGTAATTAACTTTGAATTACCAGTAAAAGAATCACTCTTTCCTGTCAAATGTTTAAATGCCGGTGATAAGTGTGTTTAGAGAATACTTACGCGGCAATCAGTTTATTGCCACTAAACAAGTGTCCCTAAAAGTGTAGTTATCGTATCATATAATACTAAAAGTTTTACCTTCAAATTTGGATTATGATTTTACCTTTGATATAAATCAAAATGTAATAAAATATTTAATTTATTAAATATTAAATAGTAATATTTCAATTAAATGAAAGTTGAATATCACATTCAGGAGCAGTAATTTTCTACTGCATTGAATCAAATGCTAATTAAATTTCTATTCATTTTCTGAAACTTAATTCCACGTTTTGGGTCTAATTGCTCCTTTGAGTTTCCACTAGCTATTAAAGTCATCGTTTCACAATCTTTTCATATTCTGTGTATTCTTTATAAAATGCATACTATATTGCCATTTCATTTCACTTCTACCATCTTCTTTTTGTCAAATATCTTCTTTCTGCCATAAAAATGGAGTGCTCTATTGGGTTTTGCCCCTCCTATTTGACGGCAGGTACGTACTATTGATGAAATGTACTATTGTTTTGAGGGGTCTTATTCGATAGATTTTTTCTACCATTTCTCAGTCAAATAATATTTTCAACTTGACATTATTAAGTGTTACGCTTTATTATTTGTACAGATTAACTAATATTCTTCCTTATAATTTATAGATGACAAGATTCATAATTTTGAGTCGGGCAAAAGCAAATTATTTATATATAATTAATTTTTTGATATCAGTAAATATTTTGTATCTCTATCGCAATTACCTATTATTTCTTTGCAAGTGTAAACTGTAAAATTGATAATGATCTACTAGTCATTCTTACGAAGACATATGATCTAACTCAGGGGCGTATTTATATGGAGGTGAGGGTTTTCAGCCATCACCTCGACAAAAAATTAAAGTGTATATATAGAGTAGATTTTATGTATTTATGTACATAGATT
This sequence comes from Anisodus acutangulus, assembly GCA_029783415.1. NCBI lineage: Eukaryota > Viridiplantae > Streptophyta > Magnoliopsida > Solanales > Solanaceae > Anisodus > Anisodus acutangulus. The sequence goes on along the minus strand of CM056493.1, from coordinate 12,912,998 downwards.
AACATTTGAATACCTTGAAGAAATATAAAATGTTAGCTCAAGTGGTCTGAGGTATTCAAAATTGTCTCCAATATCCTAGGTTCAATTCTTAGAGATAACATTATTTTTATATTTAACTTTTGTTATTTTTTTCGAATACTCAATTAAAAGAACAAATATTATCAAAGCTAACTATTTGATATGTTAGAAAAACTGTATAATTAAAGTCGTTTGGAGAAACCTTTTAAGTTTTACTATATAACTTATATTCTATGAAAAATATTTATATTCATTATATGAACTACGCGTGTATCCAAAAATTAGTATGTAAATGAAAAGGCCAACTTAGAGAGTCCTCCAAATAAACTTTCCTTTAGAGGTGAAAGGAGTATTAAGCCCTTACGGAGTAGACTTAAGATTAGATTCTCTCTTAAAGTTAAGTATATGTGTAAATATTTCAACTCAATATGAGGTCTTACATTGTCACTCTAAAATAACATGGACTACGTACAAGTATCTTAGGAAATTAAGGGATTGACCTTTTCTTGGCTACTGGCTCAGCAAACAACATAGCGTCCAAATAGTAGTGTATTGGCCTACCAAATATGTATCTAAACTAGAAGCAGCAGAGTAAAAAAACTTTCTCCCCTGCTTTGGCATGCACACCTAGAAAATGTCCACCATATGCTGTAAATTCACTCAAGCTTGTAGAAAAAATAAAAACAATGATTAAAGGTGCTCAATATCAAGTTAGACTAATATAAGTTTCACACACTAGTTCGAATATATCACTTTCTTCTAATTAACTATGTTCAATCAATATAATACTTTTGCATAATTCGATAGCTAGAAATACTACAATATGAATGTATGATCCTATCAAGTTTCGGAGAAATGATTGTATTTGATAATTCTATTTATAAAGTTGCTAAAGATGACAGGGATCCATCACAGTGTGTGTATAAACTCATGTGACATCTTACCTCTCCATGATCATGGCAAGTAAATAACCTATGGATGTTCGCCAGAAACTTTGGGCTTCATCCCAACGGGTAAGTCAGTATATACATATGGAAAGTTCGTTTGTTAGGCTTGACATTTTTAGGTAAACAATAGTTTTTTGTCCTTCATCTTTTGAAGCAATTTTGGGTTAAGTTGTTCGTATTCTTCACTTTCAGTGCCGAGCTCGTGCTGACACGACATGGACGTGGGTGTAGATGTGGGATCCGTAACGAATTTAGTCAATCAGTTTTGGGTTTTGGGTACTTTGACCAAAATCAATAATGAAATTCAAGACGGATATAATGATTTTTGAAATCAAAACAAAAGCTAGGGTGAAATAATAAGTTAGGAATATGGTTCTTTTATCGTTAAAAGATAATTATATTAAAAAACAACAATCAGAAAGTGCTCTAAAGATATTTACAAGTCAACACCACTCTTGAATGTGCAATGAACTCAAGAAGTCTATAATGGCCTCTATATCATTTGCAATATCCATGCTACACCAAAAAAAACAGTAAGGAATGCATCTGTACATAATAATTATGGATTCAAACTTAATTCTCAAAAATGCATGCATTACTTTCCTTCCAAAAATCCACCATAATTTAGGCATATTTTTATAACACTATTTTTAGATATTTAAATTATTTTTAGCCTAACCGCGCACCCGTATTCATACCTAGATCCGTACCCCGTATCTTAAAATTTAGATCATGAAGGATCCAACTTCTAGATCTGCACCGCATCGAACACCTGCGCCCGATTCCGCACAACTTAGATTTTTGGCCTGCATATGTGGATGATCTATGACATCGGTGGTTAATGCTTCCAATACCATAATTTCCATATACAAATTTGTGATTCAACGAATCTCTTATTGCATATTCCTATAAGATTATGTTATATTTGGTGATAGTGTTCTTTCCTTTGGTTATAGATTTAACAGAAAAACAAGGTACAATCACAAAGGAAGTACAACATTTCTTTAATCCATCTCTGTTCAGGTAGATAGTTCCTTGTCGGATTGCGACTTATTAATTTTACTGTTTTCAAGTAAAAAGTTGCTTCCCAGTGAAATGACTCAAAAACGGAGGACAGTTGTACAATATAAATCTTATTCTGAAATACAAAAAATAGAACATAAAGAAGAGAAGCAAGATATTTTAAGAGTAAGTTCTGCGATGGACTAGTGTTCAGGTGGTGCTTTATGCTCCCATCACACTCATCATACTCCCTGTTGGATATAATTGTTGGAATCAAAGCAGTACGGGAAGTAAATAACTATTACAAGTGTTCGAAAGGATAAATAAACTGCCAAGATTATAATTGTCGTAAGCTTGTTGAGTCTTGAATCTTGATAACTTGAAATCAAGAAACACTAAATCTGAATTGTTACAACTGTGGCTGAGTCGAGAGATGACTCTCTGTCTTGACAAGATTGTCCCGTATATATGATTTTACGTTAGCGGGCAATAGTCTCCCAAGATAAAATAACAACTAATCAACACTACAAAACAAATAGGTTGATTCTGACGAAGAAAAACAAACATGAAACGATTGCTGAAGAGTGGAAATTTAGAGGAAAAAGAAGAACTATTCTGGATTGTTCTTGTTTAAGACTTGTCTCTCTCTTTTTCTGTGTTCTTTTTTCCTCCTGCCCTCAAATCTGTTTCAGATCTCAATATATAGTGTTTAGGAGGATGAGAGGTGTTTAAGAGGTGTAGTCATGGCCAAAAACGTTTTAATGCCATAAAACTATTGACTTTCTGGCTGCTGGCAGCATTCCTGCAACTCCAGGGACCAGATTATAAATACTAAACAGTTTGTGATCCAAAAGATAATATCAGAAGAAGCCCGGACCGGACGGGCGGGGCTAGCCTCGAACCCAAGCACACCTAGGTCTTCCCTCCTTCAAACACACGGGTTACCCCTTGGGGTCCCAAACCCTTATCCATTTTTTAGGCTTATAAAAAGAACAATTCTTCATTTTCCCACCGATGTGGTAGATTTGTCTCACACCATATTTTCATGCTTCAAACACCTTACTTAGTGGACCATTATCTCTTTCATTTCTTAATAAAATTTGACGATCCTTGGCCCTACGGTCATCTACTCACTTAGTAGATTATGCACGTGTGAAGAACCAAAGACTCCAACATGCGGAACCTAAGTGTTTAAGTCATTAAAGATGGGTGGACGCAACGCCCATCAAAGACAAATTTCCAACACTCACACCACCCAAACGAGCTATCTAACATCCTTCAGTAAGATGCTGATAACTTGTAGGAATGTCCAAATGTGGAACAATTTGAAGAATTGGAAAAAACTAAACATCAAGTGCTTTAATTTGATATCTTATCTTATGGCTAAAGTCCGTATGCATTAGGAGTTGTGATCCTTGGAAGTTACAAAATGTGCGACTAAGATCGTCTTATTTCCTTTAACAATTCCAATATGTCCCAAACTACATCTCTGTTGGGTTTAAATGATAGATTGAATGAAAAATGGAAGGAGTTTCCTCTTGCTTTGTCCCACATCGGTAGTGGGAAAAAAAGTGGGAGTTCCCTCTTGCTTTATAAAATAAGCATTTGTCCCACATCGATAGTGGAAAGAAAAGTTCTTCTACTTATAAGTAGAAGTACTCCTTCTTGTTGCTAAAGGGTTAAGAAGAGGGTTTCCCCTCGCGCCGTCATCGTCGCTCGGCTCGGCTTCGGATTTGATTGATAATCTTTTTGGACCAAATTTTCTTTAATTTTTAATTATTATTTAATTAAATTAATTAACTAATCCAATCCTACCCGTTAGTGACCCGGATCCGTGTATCTGACCCGCGACCCGATTTCTTTCCCATGCAAACCTTCAGAAACAGTACTTCCATGGCTATAAATTCGTTTGTTTCCTCAGAATTTTACTCACTAATTTTCTGAAAAAACACAAACTTCTTTTTCTTCTGCACAAATAAATTATGTGTGATATATTGCCGTTGAGTGGTTCGCCGCTACCTGAATTTGGAGTACTACTATTCTGGTAAGATAATCGTTCTATCATGGGAGGGGATATTCCATCAACCTCGAGTACTGTGAGGGGAATAATTTCCTTAAGGACACACTTTGAACTAAGTTGGCTCGATTATATTCTGAAAAATTATTCTTATTTTTCAACACTGATTCTGTTTATTTTCAGTTATTATTATTTACTGATTTTTTGGAATACAAATTAATAACAATCTCTCCTCTCGTAAATATTCTTATGAACATCCGAGCATAAGATTTAGGTATTATACAATCTCACAACTTTTCTACCACCCCTATACCCAACTTAGATCCCTGAGCAAGGACGTAATGAACCAAAGGCTCCAACATGCGGAACCTGAGTGTTTAAGTCATTAAAGATTGGTGGACGCAACCCCATCAAAGACAAATTTCCAACACTCCCACCACCCAAACGAGCTATCTAACATCCTTCAGTGAGATGCTGATAACTTGTAGGAATGTCCAAATGTGGAACAATTTGAAGAATTGGAAAAAACTAAACATCAAGTGCTTTAATTTGATATCTTATCTTATGGCTAAAGTCCTTATGCATTGGGAGTTGTGATCCTTGGAAGTTACAAAATGTGCGACTAAGATCGTCTTCTTTCCTTAAACAATTCCAATATGTTCCAAACTACTTCTCTCATCTCCTAAATATTCTTATAAACATCCGAACATAAGATTTGGGTATTATACAATCTCACAACTTTTCTACCACCCCTATACCCAACTTAGATCACTGAGCAAGGACGTAATGATCCTTAACGAAATATTTTGAGACCTTACAAGCATACAATGATACGGAGACAATCGTTGATGATGTCATGTAACTTTCCTCACCATTTTCATTTTGTCCGCTTCTTTTCTACCTAGTTCTTGAAGCAATTTGGCTGCAAGAATGGGTTAAATATATGGTTGCGATACCCCACGCGTTCAGGCAGTTACATACAAATAGGTTTGGATATAGGTCCTTTTTGTGTGACGGAGTGAGTAACGTAAGATGACTGCACGTGTGTATCTTACAAATATGTTGGAGTTATTTGATCAATGTTCCCTTACTAACTGGCCACTTGGTCTCCTTCCTACTTCCAGTTAATTATTTTCATTATTGAATTGAGACGTACATAATGGAAGCCATATAAGAATTCATCTAGTTGAGTCTAAATTGTTGAAATTGAAACTTATTAACTATTGTCGCTTAACTCTGTTCGTAAACGAACACCGAGGGCATGGCCAATAGTCCATGTTCATCAATGAGGCTGACACCTTGTTACCCTCTTCTTTGGCCAAATTAAAACAAATTAAGGAAAGAAATAAATGAAAATAGTATCAAGAAGTTAACTGTCTATATGGAGCCCAATTCTGATCAATCTTGTCTGTTGTGTGTTACATTCTCATACAGGTTCGTCTGGCTGGATTTTATGTCCTTGTTTCTTGGTCTTGTCAAGTCCTGCTTTTTTTAAATGGGCTAGTGGAACTCTGCTCTCTATTTGTTTCGTCGCCCTCCTGTTTATAAATGCACTTCAAGAATTGAAATTAATCAGTGCGACTTGAAACTTTTTGTCCTTTAGTAAACGACCAGAATCCTTAGTAAGGTCTGCTTTGTATTTTTTCTTCTTGTTTAAAGTTGTTGGATTAAAGGTTATGAATTGGGAGTCTTAATTTACCGCAGTGTTGTTAATTTTCTTGACATTATTCATTTGTTCACTTCTTTTCTACTATGTGATTGATACGGTAGGGGTGGTTCCACGAAATTGATGGCCTAAAGCCAAAATATATTATAAGAACATTAAATTTTTATTTGGTAAAATTCACACAATAATGAGACACAAAAAGAAATCCTCAAGACTTTCGTCTAGTGGTTAAAGCGCATGTGATGTGTAACTTAGGCACACATTATATTTTCTTTCAAACTCAGCCATAGAGAAAAACATGCTATTTAAGTAGAGAAGGATAAAGAGACGGGTCTATTATCCACTACGAGTTTCCAACCTTGCACCACATACCCTCAAAAAAAATTCAGTTGAAAAAGATGAGACACAAAAAAAATTGTAAAATCATCAAAAATATGAAAAAGAAATGAGTGTACATGGAAAAGGAAAATTATGATTGTAAAGAAAGGTAAATATATAATTTAATTTAATAGAAGAAAATTTAGGATTATTTACTCAGTCAATGGCTTCTTTCGCCCGTAGCAATTTGGCTACAAGAAATGGTTGGAATATATGGTGCCCTACCCCACGAGTTTGCAGTATTCACAGAGCTTGATAGGCCTACTTATATTATATGTGATAGAGTTAGTAACAAAGGATGGTTGCAAGTGTGCCGTCTTTAAGAAGTATGGTAGAATTATAGGATCAATGTCCCCTTACCAACTGACCACTTGGACTACTTCCTGCTTTCATTTTTCACTATCTAACCACTAAGTTGTAATGTCTTCTTCTTGCTTAAACCTTTTTAATTTGATGCTAGGACAAAGTGACTTTGACATTGAGCTCTGTCTTAGTTCTGTTAAGAAACAAACACCTAAGGGTATGGTTTATCATCACTTATAATTTGAATAAAGAAAATAATTTTGTAAAGATTTTTTCTGTCACATTAAATTATATCAAGGTAGAAATAGTGGAAATAATATTAGCCAATGCTGATCAACTTTGTTTGTTATGTGTTACATTCTCTTACAGATTTGTCTGGCAGCTGGATATTGTGTCCTCCTTTCCGGGTCTTGTCAATTCCTGCTTTTTTGAAAGTTGAAATGAGCAAATGGAATATTGCTCTCTGTATGCTTATCTTATCTTTTGATAATCCAGGTTTCCAGGCTTGCGCCTGACTACTTCACTGGTATTACCCAGACGTCCTGGAGGTAATAGCACCGGTCCTTCAACAACTATCACCAGGTAAATCGCGGGATGTGCTCCGGTGGCCAGTTTTCTGGGAGCGTACAACTGATCAATGAGACAAGGTCAAATTCCCCAACATGCAGAATTTCTTCGTGCTTGCGGGGAATCGAACCCACGCTGTCCCATGCCAGAGCGCCTTATAGCGCCCAGGCTTTGCCACTGGACTATGCCCCGGAGGACTAACTTTTGAGGGTAAACTTTTTATACTAGCCATCCCCACCGCATCACTGCGGCTCCACACACAAGAAACCCCACCCCCATCCTGGCCCTACGGAGTGAGTACCGCAAGGCTTGCAGGCGAACAGTGGAGGGATTTTTTATGAGGCTTGGCACTAGTCTCGCTGGTCATGGGAATCGAACTCGAGACCCAAGGCAGCAATACCCTTAGTGTAATGACCACTTGGCCAAACACCTCGGATATGCTTATCTTATCTTTAGGGTGTATTCAGGGTATTGAGGAAAGTATTTTTAAAAAAACTATTTTTCAATTTTCTTAATTTTTGGAAAATATTTTTCAAGGAAAAATGACTTTTTTAGTAAAATTAAGAAAAATAGTATTCCACATTGACTGACTGTATCCTCCCATCATCCAACATACCTCACCTTCACCCCACCCTCATAGTTCCTATTCCCACCTTCCTCACCCCTACCCCTTCCACCTCCCATAGTATTTATTTAGATTATATACAAATATTTTTAGAACAAAATTATTTTGCTTAATACGAGAATAAGTAAGTAATCCACTTATTTTCTTGCACGAAAAACTTTTTCCTTCGTACTCCGCACACCCTTAATTGTTGTTTTCTTTTCCTCGTTTCATCACCATCCTGTTTATGGATAGTGTCATGAAATTAATCAGTGAAATATTTCGCCTTGGAAAATGACCAGAACACTAATTAAATTAGGTCTGCATGCAGTTGCTAGTATTGCTTGCAAGTGTGGTCATCCTTTTGTTTAATTTTTTAACTTTTTTTCTAAAACTTTTAGAGTTGTTGGATAAAATATTCTGGATTTAGAGTATTTTCTGCAGTATTCTTGTTAATGTTCTTGAGATCTTCTACTAGATGGAGGATCAGCTCCCTAAATGAGACCCTTTAGTTTTCCCTTATACCTTTTTGGAGTAAAGTATAATAATAATCCCCCGTCCCAATTTAAGTGTCTTACTATTTTTTTTGGTATGTCCCAAAAAGAGTGTTTCTTTTTATATTTAGTAAGTTTTTCAATTTCAAGACAAGTTTAAGACCATAAGATTTAAAAGACCTTACACATCTTTAATTTAAAATCACAAAATTTAAAAATATCCCTTTATTTTTTAAATTTTATGTCAAGTTAAACTAAGACATTTAAATTAAAACGGAGGAGTATTAGTTTACCTAAGAGGCTAAAAGAATCCACATGTTTTCTTGCTTGTGCATTGTGGGATTCTTATCCTCCTATACTATTTTTTCTTTTTTTAAGAGTTTGTTTCTTTTTCTTTAAAATAAAGAGAAGGTAGATACACCCAGCTTTAGAAAATTGAGATCATTGAACGTCGGCCCACCCAATTATACGAGCATCCAATCTGCAATCTCAAAGTTTGTCCACTAGGAGGAACAGATCCCTATTACTTAGAAATTCTCTTTCATTGTGTCTACTAATAAAATAAAGTTACTCTCCCGTTTCAAATTATTTATCGTATTTATTAAAATAATTTTCTAAATTTTTTTTTTTTTTTTAAAGTTTAAGACATAATTTTTTTTAATTTTATCCTTTGTCATTAATAAAGATAAGACATAAATAGAGTAAATATTTAATAGAAAAAAATTATAATTTAAATATAAATAAGGCTAAAGTAGATTAAATATCTTTTCTAATTAATATTTTGTAAGAGCTGTGTAAATAAAAAAAAATTGATACGAAGGGAGTAATAGATAATGAATTTGCATTTTGCCTTAATAATATAAAAGTCACCCAACTTCCTAAGTATCATGACTAAATTATTTTCTTTAGCTAAAAATTCACTCAATTTTTTCAAGTATCATCAGAAAAGGTTACATATGTTTCCATCATATGATATTTAGGAAAAATTGAGTAATTTTTTTGTTGAAGAAATAATTGGTATAACTTGAGCGATACTGAGATAAGGTTGAATGACTTTTATATTATGAAAATATTTTTTTTACTTTAATGTAATAAAGTAAACAAACAAGTAACCATGCGCTTGAATATGCAACCTCAAGAGTGAAGAGGAGAGAGAGGAAGAACTCCATCAACATCAAGAATTAGCGAACCATGTTAATTAAGAATATATGTGTTAGGTCCGGATAAGCTATAGAACAATAAAAATAAACTGAAAATAAATTAACTTGAATGCCAATTCAGCTTCCGAATGTCGGCGATAATGTCGTCCGACACCAGTGACAACACTTTAGTAAAAACATAAAACTTCAAAGAGCAATGCAGCGAAAATTTAAAGAACACAAAAGTTTAATATTTACATAGGTTATATAATATACGGCCAGTGACCGAAAGTATTGTATATATTTATTAAATACAAAAATTACAAATTTCTTTCTTTACAATTTTACAAGATGAATGGAAAGGAATTAAATGTTGAAGTCGCAGATGACTTCTGCCTGAAAAAACTATCTAAATAGACATAGACAACTTCTCATTACAATTGCTCAATACAAATCTAATCTAGAATCTAAACTGCAATTGTAATGTTGGACAGAATGTTGTCGACACGCTCAGGCAACACTTGTGATCCAGTTTTCTGAAATAAATTCTCGAGAGCTCTTTTGATATTTTTGCAATCTATTTCTGGATATCGATTCACTCTTGTAACCTCTCAATATATAGTAGAGAGTCTTCCTTGAAAAACCCATCGATTGGTTGAGTGGGTTGAGGAAAATGTAAGCAGCTTGTGTGTTTGTTGGAGAAGATTATGGAGTCGAAATCTCAACAACTTTGACTTGTTCTTCACTAGACTTCTTCCCCAAGCTTTGACTCTTTCTCCCACATTTTACACAACTCCAATTCCACACGCCTAAGTCATTTTTACCTCACAGTAAAAGTATTACTGCTTACCGTGAAGTAAGGCAAAACTGTTATATAAAAATATTGGTCTGAATGTTATGACATTTGTCCCAACATTTTTATGCATTCAAATCAGTACTTCAGAAGATATGTTGGGTCAAATGTCACAATACCAAACCCAATATTAACAATCTCCCCCTTTTTGCTTTTCTTCACAAAACACATTTCAATGGGAACAAATGACTTAGTGCTTTGTCACGGACACTGTCCAATACCTGCGACTATTGACACTCTCCCCCTTAACTTGTGATGGTATACATGCAAACATGTATGTACCACTCTTAGGATTAAAATGACATACAAGCAAACATGTATACACCATCTTACAAGATTAGAAGAAATGATATCAGCATATATGTCATCTACACAAAAACAAACATTGTCAGAATAGGGCATTGTCAAGATAACCATCCACATCACCTAATAGCCAAAACAAAACTAAAACAAAAGAAATTCATCAACATCAACAGTTTCTCCCTTGCTCATTATGCAGTAGTAGCAGCTTCCGGTTGCTTTCTACTTCTACATAACAACTTCAGTTTGCTTCTCCCTCTGCCTAGCAGCTTCAACTTCAGCTTCGGCCTTCTACATAGAAGCTTCAGCTTCGGTCTTCAACCTCAGCCTCTTCAACATGACTTTTCTTCCAATTGTTTCTTCTCTCTGCATAGAAGCATCCACAACTTCTTCAGCAGCAACAACTTCTCCACTTGTACCTTCACCATCTTCTCTTTGCTCCCCCTGTATAGAATCATCTCCCCCTTTTTGTGAAGAAAGCAGAAGCATGAAATGGTCTCTAGCTTGAACCAGGGCATCTCTGGCAGTATCAACCTCAACAATTTGTAGGTTGATTTTTGTAATTTGCTCGACAAGTCAATTTGTGGTCAGTATAGACTGCCTTGGACCAGTGTTAGCCTGAATATTGGGAACATTCCTAGCAACACTCCCTTTCTACTTTCTTTTTTCAAGGTAGGTCAATGACTCTCTTTTCTCTTTAGAATTGCTTTGTTGACAATGTAAAGTTCATGAGCTTTTCCCAAAGTGTCTCCTCTCATAGGCTCAAGGCCTTGGATAGTTAATATTTTATAGATCAGAGAGGGAAAATGAAAGATGGAAGTTGACTCTTTTTCTGCCAGGTTGGCAATATGATAGAATATCATTTTCCCTAAATCAAATTTTAATAATTTCCCAATTTTAAACAACAGGAGGCTTGTTCAATTATCACAATTGACTCATTTAAAGAGAGAAGCCAATTGTGAATAGCATTTTGTGGAGGGTGGAAAATAAGGCAGTTAGTTTTTATGCTGGGCATCTAGGGATTCATTTCTTCAGTATACCTCCAGTGAGATATTCAATCATTGTATCCCTATTTGTTGTTACTCTTTATGTTTCTCTTACTCGCTCTTCATTATTAAGACTCATACATTGATTGATGATTGAATGTGTAAATTGGTAAATTTTGTTATAGAGATATACATTCTCAAATTGTTTTGAGGAGGTATCCTCTACAACATAGTTTAAGTTGGCATAAAACAACCTTATAATCTCATCAATATATGGTTCTTTTCTAGTAATAGAGCCAATAAGTTGTCTGTCTTCCAGAAATTCCACCAGAACATATTAAGAGCAAGAGGCAATATCTATCACTCTTTCAGACCTAATTACTTTATTTCTATAATAGTCCTATTTATCATGTTTAGCTTTAGAGTAAAATTTATCAGAGAAAGCATATACCTCATTGTATGAATTAGACAAGTCTAGATTGATGGATTCGATATTGTTGCAGGAAGTTGGGGTGTGTGCCTCTTCAGATGTTGGCTGGAATGTTGCCTGAGATATTGTGGCATCTGTGGCAGCACTTGACCTTGTAGCCCTAGGAACTCTTTTTGGAAAGAATTGTTTTAAGGGAGTTTCATCTGGGATTTCCCTTTTCAGAGGCACATTTTGTAGTTCAGAAGCTGAAGGTTCTTTATCAGTTGAGAAAATGGAGTCTGTATTTTCACTATCACTGCTCGAGTAGATGGGTTTAGAGGATTCACAATTTGTTCTTTTGCTACTCGAATCTTCTAAGACATTTTTCTCAAACACTCTACTCGATTGGCGAGTAGGGAAGGCAGATGATCTGGACCTCTTACCCAAGGATGTAAAGTCAGTGGTTTCATCAACATCAATGAGGTTGTTGTAATTTCCATGGTAGCTAATGTCCAAGGGGTCATCGAAACCCTTAAATACTAATGCCCTAGACAGATCCTCTGGAGATTTGAGGAAGAGGACTGGCCCGGTTGCATAGGTGTGTTCAATGGAGGACTAGTGCTCATTGGAGTGTTGGATGATATGTTGGCCGACATGGGTTCTGACACAGGGGAAGTTTTCATTGGTGAGAACTATGGAGAGGGTTTTGAGTAATTTAGGTTTGTTATTGATGAAGAAGATTGGAATGGTGAATAATCCATCGGGTAGGTAGGGTATTACCCGAGGAGTGATGTGATTTTCCTTTTTTTTAAAAAATTTTAATAGGGAAAATCAGATAAATAAAAAATGCAAATGAGAGGATTTTATATACATGGCAAATCTTTCATAGCAACAAAAAATCCTTAGTTTTAGGAGTTTGAGATTTATCTAATAACTTACACCTAAAATTTGGGATAAAATGATGAGCATCACGGTAGGAATTTAATCTTATCATTTTTAAAATTTGAAATTCCGAAAAAACAAGGCATAAACATAGGGAGAAAATCTGATTTTTCTGAAATCAATTAAGAACAACATCCTAACAAATTTCACAAACTGAAAATGTCAACAACATTTTGGACAACACATGTATTATGATCCCGCAAGAACTTTTCATTTTGGCAACAAATCAAGACACGTTTTATATGTATTTTTATGAGTTTAACTACTGGACCAATGTAACATTTTACCATTGTGTCCTTGATCTAATCATAATATACATAAAAAATTATTTTTTCGTGTAAAAAATAAGAATACTTATTTAGTATTGTTAAAATTCTTTTGAAGCACTCGATACTCCTACAGAATAGAAACTGTAAGAGGCTTTGCCCATTTTGCACAGTTGTCAATCATTTGTTAAGGCTTTGCCTTATTTTGATACTCCCTTTTTATGATATTTAATATCATCACAGAGAACGGTATCAAGTTAAAGACACATTCTTTATTGAGGGATCATGTTTGTGTGACAAAAAATTAATGCACTATACAGTAACAATAATCAATTTATGATATTACATAGGTAAATGTCACCTGAAATGTTAGACAATATTTCAGCTGACATTCACCAAAAATGCCTTTTTAGAGATTACAAAGACCAAGAGATTTCTTCAAACTAGAAAGTCTCTCATGGTCCAAAGCTTTTGTAAAAATATCAGCTAGTTGATGAATAGTATCAACATGTTCAATATGAACTAGTTGTTTTTCGACTAAATCTCTTAAAAAGTGATGTCTAATATCAATATGTTTTGTATGTGAGTGCTGAACTGGATTTTTGGAAATATTTATAGCACTCAAATTATCACAGTACAAAATTAAAATGTTGCTAGAAAATCCATAGTCGTCTAACATGTGTCTTAGCCATATTAATTGAGAGCAACAACTTTCAGCTGCTACATTTTCAGATTCAGCAGTTGAAAGTGAGACACAATTTTGTTTACGACTATACTATGAAACAAGATTATTGCCAAGATAAAAACATCCTCCAGTTGTACTTTTTCTATCATCTACGTCTCCAGCCCAATCCGAGTCACTAAATCCTATTAAGTTAGGATTAGTGTCTTTGGAATACTAAATTCCCAACTCACATGTGCCAGCAACATATCGAATAATACGTTTCACGACATTTACATGGGATATTTTGAGACAGGCTTGAAAATGTGCACAAACACAAACACTAAACATAATATCTGGGCGACTCACAGTAAGATAAAGAAGACTATCTATCATAGATCGATACAATGTTGGTCGACATTTTCACCAACATTATACTTACATATCTTCTGCGATGAACCCATTGGCGTTTTCATCTGTTTAGCATTCTCCAAACCAAATCTCTTAACTAGATTCTTAGCATATTTGTTTTGTGAGATAAAAATTCTATCTTCACTTTGCTTAATTTGCAAGTCTAAGAAAAAAGTTAGTTCCCCAATCATGCTCATTTCAAATGTTGATTTCGTAGGTTCAACAAATGACTTTAGATAAGACTGTGAGGTCGAGCCAAAGACTATGTCATCTACGTAGATTTGAGCAATAATAATATCTACACCGTGACATTTAATAAATAAAGTACGATCAGCTTCACCAAGGTTAAAATAAAATTCAAGAATGAAGTTAGTTAGACTACCATACCATGCACGAGGGGTTTGTTTCAACCTATACAAAACCTTTTTGAGCTTGTACACATAGTATGGATGATGAAGATCTTCAAATCCTTTTGGTTGTTTAACATAGACTTCCTTATCTATATAACCATTTAAGAATGCACCTTTTACATCCATTTGGTGTAAAGTAGTTTTTAGGCAACAAGCAATAACAAGTAACAGTCTAATTGACTCAATTCTAGCCACAAGTGCGAAGGTTTTGTCATAGTCGATTCCTTCAACATGAGTATAGCCTTGTGCAACTAGACGAGTTTTGTTTCTAACAACTGTTCTCGATTCGTCTGATTTATTTGTAAAAATTCTCTTAGTTCCAATTACATTCGTATTATTTGGACATGGAACTAAGTCCCAAACTTCATTTGGAGAGAATTGTTCAAGCTCTTCTTGCATTGTTTGAATTCAAAAATCATTTTTTAGTGCTTCTAAAACATTTTTTTGGTTCTAAAGTAGATATAAAACAAGAAAGACTAACCTTTTGGTATATGGTAGACATACACACATACCTTACTATTTCTTTGTAATTGAGTGGTTCTTTCCCTCTTGTTCTAATTTCTTCAAAAACTCCCCTTATCACCTGACCTGTTGGATGATTCTTCCTAATCCTTGATGAGGGGTTCCTTCGAACTTGATCTATCAATTCAGTATTTGACTCCTCATTCATGGCCTCTGTGATCTCTGTTTCAGGTTTAGATCCTGCTTTAGGTGTGGTAATATTTGGGGCAACATTTGATTCTTCAGCAGTTTGTACATTTTCCACTGAAACAATAGTGTTATTTTCAGTTGTATTTCCTGTAGGAGTAGAAAAATAATAAAAAATAACATTTACAGACTCTTGTACAGTTCTGGTCCTCAGATTGTATACTCGATAAGCATGACTATTTTGAGAATAGCCAACAAAAATTCCTTTGTCGCTCTTAGAGTCAAACTTCGCCAAATGATCTCTATCATTTAAAATGTAACAAGTACACCCAAAAATATGAAAGTAACGCAAGTTAGGTTTCTTTTCATTTATTAGCTCATAGGGTGTCATCTTTGTTCCAGGCCTTAAATGGACTCTATTAGCGACGTGATTAGCAGTATTCAAGGCTTCTGCCCATAAACGTTTTGACATATATTTAGAACTGAGCATCACTCTAGCCATTTCTTGAAATGTTCTATTCTTCCTTTCTGCTACCCCATTATGTTGCGGAGTTTTGGGAGCGAAACACTCATGAAAAATTCCCTTTTTCTCATAAAATTTTGTGAAGGAGCTGTTTTCAAATTCTTTTCCATGGTCGGATCTAATCCGAAAGATAGGAGAATAGAACAAGTTCCTAATTCTAGAGTGCAAAATTTTAAACATGTCAAAAGTTTGTGATTTTTCTTTCAAGAAATATATCCATGAATATCAAGGAAAATCATCTACTATCACATAGGAATACCTCATGCCTCCTAAACTGTGTACCTCAATTGGACCCATAAGATCCATGTACAATAATTAAAAACAGTGAGACGTACCTGAATGTTGTCCGTTATAATGAACAACATTATGGGAAGCATGGGTTTGCTTACCTTTCAGATAATCTTCACAGACAGTTATACATTTATGGCTAAGATTGGGTAAGCCTCTAACCGCTTCATATGAGACTAATTTTTATAAATTGTGGTAGTTGACATGCCCCAAATTTTGATGCCATAGTGTTGTGTCATCGTTCTTGACATTATTGCATGTTTCTTGTCTTGCAACAAGATAACAATTATCACATGTTCTAGTACCTGTCATGACACATTCATTAGCTTCATTCGTAACTTTACATGCATTCTTATTAAATTTTACCTCAAGATTGTCATCACAATTGACAATACTAATCAGATTAGCCATTAAACCCTCAACGTGTAAGACATTTCCTAAAGTGGAAAATCCGGGAACATTCAAGATCCCTTTTCTAATTATTTTGCTTTTCTTGTCACCTCCATAAGTAACGTTACATCCATTGAATGACTGGTAGTTCTTTAAAAACTTCTTTGTACATGTCATGTGGCGAGAACATCCACTATCAAAGTACCAAGAACCTAAAATGTTAGTTCTTAATGCATTTATAGCAACTTTACATGTTACATCCTTTTTGGAACCCAAACTCCCTTAAAATATGTTTTACCTTTCGGCTCAGAAATGTTGCTTCGAATGTTATCTGAAATGTTGGACAACCTTTTAGGTAACATTTTGCTCACAGAATCTTGAAATTTGAAACAATATAGTTTTAAGTGTCCAGGGGAGTTACAGTGATGACATACAAACTTCATATTCTTTGACATATATGAGAACCTATTATTTATTTCTTTTTCTTTTACAAAGCATATTTTCTCATTTCTGTCAAACAGACTAGAGCGTATAGTTTTAAGAGAGTTTTTGTATCCAATACCTGCATGTATAGGTTTACTAAAGCTGAGTATCTCATTCAACTTCGAAGTCCCGGTGTTGAGCTTGCGGAAAGTTGATTCGGCTAGATCCAATTTTGCACGAATCTTACCAAATTCTGTATCATTTTTGGTAAGTGCAAGTTCTAGTCGGGTTATTGTGCCTTTTAGATCTACATTCTCACGAGTTAAAGATTTTACCTTTGTGTCAAGTTGCTTTGATTCTATGATTAAGGCTTTACAAATATTTTGTAATTCATTAATCATATCATCTTTACATTCAACTCGATCCATACTATCAGCCTCGCTAATAGAAATAGAGCCACTAAAGCAATTAACATCAGAATAGTTAAAGAACTCATACCTTTCGGATGTTGCTGTCAATGTTGATGTCGTTGCTGATGCTGGACCAACTGTCGTGACATCTGAGATAATATTACAGATGACATCTTCTCGGTCTGACAGAGACTGTTTGAAAACAGTAGCCAACATTGCTTAAGATTTGATTTCTTGATCTCCTTCATCTTCTCATTCGTCGTCACTAAAAGAGACCCACAAATTCTTGCCAAATTTTCTAAGGTGTTTGCACATTCGTTAGCATAATGACCCAACCCGGGCATGCATGACATTGCACAGACTCGAGTTGTTTGAGATCAAATTTGGTACGATCTAAGTTGGTTATTCTTAGTGGACTTCCTTTTTGAGTGCTTGGAAGGAATTTAGTGGGCTTTTTATTGAAGCCTTGGTTTTTATGTTGTTTAGATTTAGATTGATTTCTCTCATTGTTGAACTTCCTCACCATCGAATTGTATTTTCGAATGAGTAAGGCAACATTAGCACCTTCACCAATTTCTTCAAGATTCTCATCCTCTTCTTCGATTTGATTCTCTGAGGATTGAACTTGAAGTACCACATTATTGTTTTTATATAGTTCCCTTTGATTCTCAATGTTCATCTCATATGTTATGAGAATGCTCATCAAGGTATGAAGGTCCATTGTGACAAGATTGTGAGCTTCTTCAATGCCACAAATCTTTAAATTGAACCTTTCAGGAAGAGAACGCAGAGCCTTTTCAGCGAGTTGAGTGTTGGTTAAAGGTTCACCAAGCACTTGACATTCATTTGAGATGTCAATCAACTTTTCAAAATAATATTTAATATCATCCACTTCTTCCATCCTTAAACGTTCATATTTGCTCATAAGCATGTGTAGCTTTGTTCATCGAACACTTGAGTTACCTTCACAATGAATTTGTAAAGTATCATATGTGTCCTTAGCCGTGGGGCAGTTTTGAATGAGTTTGAACATGTACAGATCAACCCATCCAAAAATTACATTTAAGGCCTTTTCGTTAAAGCTAGCATTATTAGTTTCTTCCGCCGTCCATTCGGATTCGGGTTTAACAAGAATGTCACCTTCCTCATCCGGTGGCAACATTGAAACAACATACCCATTGGTTATAGATCTACATGTCCTAACATCAATTGATTTGATATGAGAACGTAGGCAAATCTTCCAATAGGCATAGTTTGAACCATCTAAAATGGAAAGTCTACCAATAGTCAGATTTGTCGGATCCATAGCTTGAGACAACAGGACCAATCACTTATTGTGTTAAGTGTCGGCTCTGATACCACTTGTTAGGTTCGGATATGCTATGGAACAATAAAAACAAACTGGAAATAAACTAACTTGAATGACAATTCAGTTTCCGAATGTCGGCGCTAATGTCGTCCGGCGCCAGTGACAACACTTTAGTAAAAATAAAAAACTTTAAAGAGCAATGCAGTGAAAATTTAAACAATAAAAAGGTTTAATATTACATAGGTTATATGTATTATATAACCTATGACGGTCAGTGAACGAAAGTATTATAGAGTCAAAATCTCAACAACTTTGACTTGTTCTTCACTCGACTTCTTCCCCAAGCTCTCTCTCTCTCTCTCTCTCTCTCTCTCTCATGTTTTACACAACTCCAATTTCACACGCCTAAGTCATTTTTACCTCACAGTAAAAGTATTATTTCTTACCGTGAAGTAAGGTAAAACTGTTATATAAAAATGTTGGTCTGAATGTTGTGACATTTGTCCTAACATTTTTATGCATTCAATCAGTACTTCAGAAGATATGTTGGATCAAATGTCATAACACCAAACCCAACATTAACAATATGTAATAATTTATGACGAGTTTTCAAACACCAAACGCAAATGGCACACTTATGACACAAAATAATTATGTTTAACCTTAAAATTTGAGATATTTTGAGAGTGAGTTTTTATCTTATCTTCAACTACAAAGGCATTTATTTTTGTTTGGCTTTAAATATCCATTTGTGCCCACTTTATTGAAAGATGGCATAATCTTGTTGCACTTGTGAAGGAGAGGTCAAAGGTGATCTCACATTGTTTGTTGGTATTGAAGCATCATACTACAAATTAACCTCAAGGATCAAATAACCACATCAGCATCGAGATCCTCAGTATTATTATCAAGAAAATTTGAATATTAAAAAAATATTTTTATAACTATTTCAAGCTGATAGAATGCGCATAGTAGTCTAGCTCCGTTCGCCATTATATTCCGACCCTAGAATCACTTCATTTTGACGCCTTCCGAGTCTTCTTGTATTTTTTCACCTTTGAAAATTAATTAAGCGCCAAGGCTACTTATATGAAGAAGAGTCGCCGGGCTATTAGGGTGAAGGAAGGTGAGAAGGTGTCTTGTCTTGGCATATGTCTACTTGGTGAAAACCATAAAGCGCCTTATGATGTTTTTTTTCATGCGTGGAAATTACAAACCAGAAATAGTAAGATTGATTCTCCTAGTAATAGAATAAATGTGTCAAAATGTTTTTGAAAAAATATTGAATTCAAAATCAGTTTCTGCTAGCACATTGATCGGTTAATTCAATAAAATGAGAATTAGCACTCGATTTTGTTGGCATCATGCAATTAACTAATTCAATTGTTTCTTATATATTCAATGGGACCTAGTAAATTTGCAAATAAAAAAATTACTTTTAATATATTGAAAAAGTCTTTCTTTCGAGATAGACTTGGAGCGCATATATTTGCTCCACAGACAAAGGCCATACTTCAGAGGAGTTGTTGTATGACTTGATGAAAAGCAATGTCATAAGAGGTATTTACAATACGTTACTTTAAGAAATAAGGTACACTTATTATTCAGACAACACTCGGATAACAATCGCCTTAGATTTACAATAGTGTGGCTTTTGATTGAAACTCACACTTCCAAATTGTTTTTGGTCACATTTTTGAAGTGTGGGAAGACTAGTATGTTGTGTTGTTATGGAAAAAGTGTAGGTCTAAGTGTATCAGAAAGGTTAATCAAGAAGGAAAAATTGAGTCGAGAGATGACTCTCTTTCTTTAAGACAAAATCACCCCGTATAGATACTTTTACGGTATTGGACAATAGTCTCCCAAGATAAAACAACAACAACCAACAATACAAAGCTAGTAATGTTGATTCTGTTTAAGAAAACGAATATTGAACAGATTGCAAAGAGATGAGAGGATTTTCTGGTTTTGTTTATTTTTCTTTCGTGTGTTTAAACTGAACAGTAATGTTCAATTTATAGGTGAAGAAGAGGGCATATTCTGACTATTGAAGTCAGATCCATTGCAACGTTTCTGAAATGTTCAAGGACCAAAGTGTAAATAAGAAATATTTCAGGGACTAAAAATAATTTCAGAAGAAAGCCCGTAACCCGTGACCGGACCGAGACCGGGCCGGGCTGGCGGTGGTGCGCGTGGGGCTTAACCCCGAACCCAAGCTCACCTAGGTCCTCCCTCTTCTTAAAACTTGATCACCCATTGGGGCCCAAACCCTTACTCAAAACTATACCATCGAATTTACTTACTGCACGGTGAATGTGATGTCTTGAACCGTCAGTGTTTAGTGTAAACCAAGACAATGATATCAATACAATAACTCCCCTTATTCAATTCTTCTTATAGTTTTGTCCTTTGTGTCCATGGACAACTCTTGGATTCTTAATTGCGTACATTTGAAGCGGCATATCTTCGCACTTAAATAAGTGATCTCCTATAAGGTATCCTGCAATATCCCACTCGGGCGATGCATGTTTTCTTAGAGGATTTCTAAGATACAGCCCCACCACCAATTGTAAAAATATACCCATTAGTGGATTTGGTGTTCTTTATGTCCGATATCCAATTTGCATCACTGTATCCTTCCAATAAGGCTGAATATCTAGAATAATGTAATTCGTAAGTCAGCAAATATTTCAGATTTCATACTATCTGATTTAACGCCTTCCAGTGATCAATTCCAGGATTACAAATAAACCTAGCCAACTTATTGACTGGATAAGCGATATCGGGTCGGGTGCAGTTTGTAATCTACATTAAATTGCCAATGACATGTGCGTATCACTCTTGGGATACGGATGCACCACGATTCTTATAATTTATGTGATTCATATCCATTGGTGACTTCATAGGGGGACTGTCAAATACATCAAATTTTCTCAAAACATCTTCAATGTAATGAGATTGAGATAAGACCAGCCCGTCAAATATCTTAGAAATCTTAATTCCTAAGATTACATCTGCAATACCCATATCTTTCATGTCAAAATATTATTTCAACATATTCTTTGTTTCCAGGATCAAGTTTAGACTACTTTCGGTGATGAGCATGTCATCTACGTAAAGGCATATCTTGACAAATGAGTCAGAGTTCCCTTTGATAATGATACATTTATCACATTCATTTATGGAGAAACCTTTTGATAGTAAATTATTATCAAACTTTTCATGCCATTGTTTCGGGGCTTGTTTGAGTCAGTACAGAGACTTAACAAGTCGACATACTTTCTTTTCTTGTCCTGAATAACATACCCATCGGGTTGTTCCATGTATATTTTCTCTTCCAACTTTCCATTTAAGAATGATGTCTTAACATCTATTTGATGTATCTCAAGGTCATGCAAAGCTGCAATGGCTATAAATACTCTTATGGACGTTAATCTAGACATAGAGGAGTATGTATCGAAGTAATCGAGACCTTCCTTTTATCTGTAGCATTTGACTACTAATCTGGCCTTATACTTGTCAATAGTTCCATCTGCTTTGTACTTTCTTTTGAGAATACACTTACAACCCAAATGTTTGCTTCCCGGAGGAAGATCAACCATTTTCCAAGTATGGTTTTGCATGATGGAATCTATTTTGCTTTCTATAGCTTCTTTCCAAAGTGGTGCTTCTGCAGTTGACAATGCTTCCTTAATTGTTCCCGGTTCATTTTCAACCATATAGGTTAGAAAATCTGGACCAAAGGTTTGGTCCTTTTGCTTCATCTTGGTTCAACCTCTGGAACCCCTAAGTTCTGTAGATATGGAACATTAAGTTTCGGATAGTCAGTAACTTCTGAGTCCTGTAGATTTGGAATGTCTAGTTTCGGATAATCAGAAACTCCCAGGTCTTGTTGATTTTTAGCATTTTGTTCATAACTTCGTTTGCGCGAAATTATTTCTTTTTCCTTTCGAGGAAAGATCCGTTCAAAGATTTCAGCATTTCTTGATTTCATGATCGTACCCTCGTGGATATCAGGTATCTCTGATTTATACACTAAGAAGCGATAAGCACTACTGTTATTTGCATATCCGATGAATAAACAATCTATAGTTTAGATCCAATTTTGACCTGTTTTGATTTAGGTATTTCGACATTTGCCAAACAACCCCACACTTTCAAATATCTGTAAGTGAGTTTCTTTCCTTTTTATGATTCATATGTAGTGTTATCCTTACGCTTATGTGAATCTCTATTGAGAATTATATTGGCGGTAAGAATCGCTTCGCCCCACATGTGTTGAGCTAAACCGGAATTGATAAGTAAATTATTCATCATTTCCTTTAATGTACGGTTTTTGCGCTCGGTAATACCGTTAGACTGAGGTGAGTAAGGAGCGGTCGTTTGATGAACAATGCCGAATTGAGCACAGTATTCTTCAAACAGTGCTATGTATTCTCCTCCTCTATCACTACGAATTGCCTTAATCCGTAGGTTTAGTTGATTTTCAACTTCTGCTTTGTAACGTTTAAATGCTTCAAATTCTTCATCATTACTTTTCAACAAGTAAACATAATAATACCTTGTACTATCATCAATAAAAGTCACAAAATATTTGTTCCCCTCTCTAGTTTGCACAAACTTTAAATCACATATGTCGGTGTGAATAAGTTCTAGAGGAGCGGTGTTTCTTTCGACTGAATGGAAAGATGATTTGGTTAATTTTGCTTCTATGCACATCTCACATTTATGTTGAGGGTTTATGTCGAAGAAAGGCAATAATTCTAATTTTACTAACTTTTTAATGGATTTGTAGTTAACGTGTCATAATCTATGATGCCATAAATTAAAGGATTCAAGAAAGTAGGTAGAAGGTTTTATTTTATTAGATGAACGGATTACATACATAGTATTTATTTTGAAGAGGTTGTCGAACACGAAGCCCCTTCCTACAAATATATCATTCTTAGTTATTATAAATTTGTTGTACTCAAAAACTAGTCTAAAGCCAGCATTGACCAACAGTGGCCCTGAAACCAAGTTCTTGCGGATGTCAGGGACGTGCATCACTTCCTTCAGAGTAAGCTCTTTGCCTGAAGTCATTTTGAGGACAATATTTCCAGCCCCTTGCACTTCAGAGGTAGCGTTGTTGCCCATGAACAACGTTTTGCCCGTGATTGAGGCGTAAGAAGAGAATGCACTCTTATCCGAGCAGATGTGACGGGTTGCACCCGTTTCTATCCACCATTTCCTTGGATTCTCCACCAGATTTGGGTCCAGTACTACATCCGAGAAATCCACAATTATGTAGTCAAGGTTTGAAGGACCACCCTTTTCTTGTACAACGTTAGCCTTGGTCTTGCCTTTGTTCTTGGCCTTTTCCTTATGTTCTCGCTTTCGTTTGCGACACTCTTTGATCATATGGCCAGGATTTCCACAGTGATGGCAGTTTCTTTTGAACCTCTCCATCGGTTGGCTTTTGCCGTCTCCCTGGAACTTGCGCTTTTTGTTAGCGTTTCCCTTCGAATCAACTAGATTCATTTTTGCCTCCATTGACTGTTTTTTCTTAGATATAGCCCATTTATTTTCCTCCTGTATTTGCAGTTCGATGATAACGTCTTCAAACCCCATTTCTTTTGTCTTTAGTTTGAGATAACTCATTCTATGAGGGAGGCAATTTCTCAATCAAAGATGCAACCAGAAACTGCTCATTTGGCTTCATTCCTTCCAAATTCAGATGATGAAGAATCATTTGAAACTCCTGAATTTGTGACATGGATATCTTCATTCACTTCAGTCGTTATGTTAGACTGAGTGTCTATTGCATCCCCATCAGAATGAGGATCTTCTGTCAGAAAGCATGAAAGGTTCAACGTAGTAAGATAGAACAACATCTTTTGTTGCCATCTCTTGAATTGGTACCCAAAAACTTTTATGGGTGTTCTCTTTGGAAACTGGCAGGAGCAGAACCATTGGCAATATGGTTGAAGAATACATCTTTCGAACACTTAGAAATATATTTTTTCTTAAACTGTAGGTCTAAGTGTATCAGAAAGGTTAATCAAGAAGGAAAAACTAAGTCGAGAGATGACTCTCTTTCTTTAAGACAAAATTGCCCCGTATAGATACTTTTATGGTATTGGACAATAGTCTCCCAAGATAAAACCACAACAACCAACAATACAAATCTAGTAATATTGATTCTGGCGAAGAAAAAAAAATATTGAACAGATTGCAAAGAGATGAGAGGATTTTCTGGTTTTGTTTATTTTTCTTTCGTGTGTTTGAATTGAACTGTAATGTTCAATTTATAGGTGAAGAAGAGGGCAGATTCTTACTATTGAAGCGTAACTGAAATCTTCAAGGATCAAAGTGTAAATAAGAAACATTTCAGGGACCAAAAAAATTTTGAAAGAAAGCCCGTGACCCATGATCGGGTCGGGCGACGGTGGCGCGCGGGGGGCTTAGCCCAGAACCCAAGCTCACCTAGGTCATCCCCCTTCTTAAAACTTGGGTCACCCTTTGGGGCCCAAATCCTTACTCAAAACTATAGTTAATATAGTTCTCAATCCATCCATGTTCAACCGATGTGGGAGTTCTATTATTTGGCCAAACCAATCCATCTATTTGTGTCTCAAACACCTTACTTTGTGCATCAATCTCTTTCATTCCTCAACGAAATTTGACGATACTTGATACTAATATCATCTACTCATTTAGTATATTAGGCATGTGCGAAGAAACGATATTTCCGACATGCGGGGCTCATTTGTTTAAGTCATTAAAGATGAGAAAAACTTAATCTCATATAGTTAAATTTTCAACAAAAGGAATTAAAAATCTAACATATGAACAAAAAGAAAAATAAATGTGATCTTTCCCATCAATGCGACCCATCTTTTAAGTGCTAGGGTCTAATTGCATCTCTTTCAAGCTTTATCTTAATGTCATTAAGCTCTTAATTGATTAGTTATCAGGAGACTCTAAGAAGAAAAGGACTTTACTAGTTAGCGGAGAAAAGAAAGTTATAAACATTCGTACAACGACTTTTAGATTCTTGAGGACAAACTCTGATCTTTTGGCTAACAGTTAAAATTGAAAGAATATGAAAAGCAGTTCGATTCCATCAAAACTATCGCTCCATTCGTTTCAATAAAATTATTTGATTTTTATTTGACACAAAGTTTAAAAAAATAGAGAAGATTTTTGAGTATTGTGGTCTTAAATTAAAGATGTATTGAATGTACAAAAATAATTTTTAATTTTGTGATCTTAAACATGTCATATGAAAAGTTAAAATGAAAGATTTGCAAAAAAAGAGGCATTTTTTTTTTAAAACGGATTAAAAAAAAAATAACACAAATATTTTGAAACGGAGGGAGTTATACTAGTATGATAAGCATCCATTCACGTCATCCCCACTTATTACTACTAATCAGTATTGTAAAACATGTCCTTGTGTGAGCCCACTTCATGATAACAACATTTCAGACGACTCTTTTCCTTTTTCTTTTTCTTGTTTCTTTTTTTGACAGTCAACAAAAAATAAAGCTGAAAGCAAAACGGTCAAGTCACACTCATTTGTGCTTATCCATGCGTGGCACGCGAATCTTGGACAAACACAAGAGGTAGAATAGGTGGAGTTGGGTAAAATGCGTGAAAAACAAAAATGTTTCTTTCTCATCATTTACCAAAAAATTTCTCCTACAAATATTACTCCCTCCATTCAAATTTATGTTACGTAGTTTAAGTTAGAAATTTAAGAGAAAAGTAAAGATTCTTAAGATTTATGATTTTAAATATATCATGATTATAAAACTTGTGACCTTTAATATATTATACATTTATGTGATTGTAAATATTTTCATTAAAAATAAAATAAAAGAGCAGCTCGGTGCACTAAGCTTCAGCTATACACGGGGGTCCGGAGAAGGGACGGACTATAAGAGTCTATTGTACGCAGTCTTACCTCACATTTCTGCAAGAAGATGTTTTCACGGCTTAAACTCATGACCTCCTGGTCACATGACATCAACTTTACCAGTTACTTCAATGCTCTCCTTCATTAAAAATAAAATGAGAAATATAAAATTATTTTTGATGGCGTTTCAACCTATCTTTGGTGTGTTCTTATACTCTCTTTCCTAGATAACAGAGGAATAAAATAACCAGAAGATCAATATTATTTTTTGTAAGGAAAGAAAATCTTGGAAAAGGGGTGTCAATTATATCCAAATAACAAAAGGTGTTTAAAATTCTAAGGTTTGAAAGGTTGAGAGGGTAGGATGAACAATCGAAACCAAACATAGGAAAAAAGAAACTCTGAAAAAGATAGTATTATTGCCTATGTTGGCATCAACATTTGTATGTTTTGATGATTTACAACGTAAATGAACCGGACAAATGAATCAGTGTTTACTCGTAAAACGGTACAGTTGAATTTGTATATGTGGTCAAGGACACGTGGATCTCAAGTGATAGATTTGGTAATAATTCTAGATAAAATATATTGTAAATAGACAATAATAAGATTAAGAAACTAGTAATGCCTTGTAATAGCTTCTAGGCAAAGTCACGACAATTTGTATGTAAGCACAATAATCGAGAGAATATGAATAAGTGTATTGTAATAGCTTGAATCTTTACAATGGAACTATGTGTCCTATTTATACATGAGCTACACGGGTACACACCCCACAAAATAAGCTCTCATTAATGCAGGAGAATGAATGTTGTAATAATTGGACAATTAGCATCTCAATAAATGTCATCAATACTTTGTTCAAAGACGTACAACCGATTTAGTAATGGTTGCCCATTGCAATTCAAAATGGCTCATTTGACCCTCTACATTATCGGTACCGTATATGCACACGATGCTCCCGGCCTCGCTTAGAGGCTACCGATGACGCCTTAGGTTGACTTAAACTTGACTCAGCATTGTCTGTCACGTGTCATATCATAATTCGTACAACTATCTTATACAAATTTTGACCCATTCAGATAGTCCCAACACTTTTTGGACGTAACTCTTGTGCACCCCGAAAGTGGATCTGAACTGATGACCAATCAAAACTCTATATATTGGTGGGAAACCTCAAAGAATACCATCCACTTGTTTCGACATTCCAATCGTCACCTTACTGGAATGATGACAATTTTCCAACTTCCCTCGATTAAAGGAAGATTGTAGAGTAATGATGAGGCCTGATATCCAATCACTGATGCTTTGGCACACACGTGTTGCCGCTGATTGACATTCATCGCATTACTTCCTTCAGGTGGTAACATCCTTTCTTCCCTAAATACCCCATCACATTAAAGATTTGGTTATCCAACTCTCATTTGCAAAGACACTCCTTCTAAATCTTCGATCGTTTTCCTCTTTTTTGTTATAACAAACATGTCTAAATCTTGAAGCAGTAGCAAGGTTCCAATCAAACAAGAAGAACTCTAACCCACAAAAAGAGGCTCCTCCTAGCCGAAACCCTTTGGCTTCTTCCTTCCTGCCGAAGTCATGGCAGTTCGCTCATGACCTTCGGAAAAAATTAGTTACGAGGGTTTTACCCGGCGACAGAGATACTCCAGCTAGTGATTACAAAACTCGAATCACTGTCAGTATTTTACCAACAATAAAGGTTATGGATCGAAGTCTTGATTTCTAACAACGATGAAAGGATCACTTCTTACAAGCAAGGATATTCATTTATGTATACATACCCCTTCTTAATGAAACTCTGGAAAGTTATTGATGATGACAATTTTTCCACGCGGTACAAGGTTTGTATAGCTCAAGTGGGCCCTCAAGTTTGGAGGGCAGTCGCGTACCTCCGACACTTTGCTCGAGAAGCCGGCATTCTTTTTACCTTGGACCACCTTATTCGCCTCTACTCTCCACTCACCTTTCATGATAGAGTCATCAATCTAAACCACCAGGAAAGCAAGACAATTCTTGTCAGTCTTGATAATGACCGGTGACCGAGGTTGGATGGAAAGATATATCATCATTCCTATCGCCGATCTCTTTCCCCCTGGTAGCTGCACCATCTCGAAGCGATGTAACTTCCACCATAAGTTGTTTTTGTACTATATTCAATTTAATGCCCCTTTTTAGCGGGTTATTTCTCACTTTGACTGAATTCTCTCTTTCTTTAGCCACCGTATGTGAGCCTATGAAAATAGACAACCTCAAAGATGGGGTCCAAAAAATTCCTGATGTCTCTACCCCGAAACTCCGGACGTGGAAAAAACTTGTTGATAACCAGAATTGGGTACCCTGTAATTATGGTATATTCATTGATTGCTTTCAACTTTTGATCCTTCCGCCTCTTCTAGGAATTGTCGATATAAATTTACTTTTTCCCTTCCTGTTAGGCCATTCCAAAGCTAATGACAGCACTCTTCATAAGAAGGAAACTGAAAATCCGGACGCGGCGACCCTCATTATTCAACAGGCTTGTGAACTGAAAAGGTTCCGTAATGAATCTTCTGCTAGTCCTCGAACTGGCTTGAAGCGCCTAAAAAAAGAATACCTGATCAAAGCGAATGTACTCCTTACAGAGCCCCTAGTACTTCCGGTTTAGACGTTCGCTCTCTCTGTGGTAGACTTAGATGATGATAGTCCCGATGAGGAGATACTATTGGAAAGGAGAAGGGCTGAGGTCCCCCAGTTTTTTGCAGAAATAGTAATCACCAGCCATGGAACCGGTCATACCAATTCCTCTTTTACTTCGGTAAGCATTGTCATATGTCAACCTTTGTGCGCACCGATCGCTGCCATTCCATCACCCGTTGCTGAAGATCCTTAGTCTCCAGCCATGCCGATAATTGCCCAGGAAGAGGATCATGACATTCTTTCTTCCCCAGACCAGTTTCTTCTTTATGTAGATATGAGTTGGTAAATGAATACCCGACCCCAGTACCTCAACTTGCAGAACTCCGGACTGTAACCTTTAAATTCCCTGTTGACTTTCACCTTTGTTCCAAGTCTGTTGGAGTGGCTAATTACATGAAGCATGTGGCTTCAGACAAGGACAAGATGAAGGATCACCGAGTGTCCGCATAGTGCATTATTAATGAATGGATGTATGTTGCAGCCAAGGTGTTATCCTTTTTCAAACTTATTGTATTTTATTTCTTCTTTATATCCCATTCTGATAATTATAACTGCCATCCGTACCAACTTTCTGAGTAATAAAGGGCTCCAGCGGATGATTAAATAGAAGGTCACCTTGATAACTAAAAGGGATAATGTCGTTTATGGTTTATCGGTTGCAGAGATGAAGCTTGCTAGGGTTGATGAATTGCGTGGAAAACTCAAGCAACTGGAGAAGTAGAAAAAGGCCTATAGGTAGCAGGACACGTTGTATGAGGACCGCGAGGCCTCGGATACCATGTCAAATCCGACGATGCGTTTATACGAACTTGAAGCTGATGTGGATACCTTTACCGAGCACCTCCAAATCAAGAAAACTGAGATAAAAGCTCTCAAGGGAGAAAATGAATCCTTGAGGTCCTATCTTTCTGCTTTTGCTACTCTGAATGAGAGGCAACTGGACGAGATTGCTAAGCTAACCCAAGCTAATGAACTTTCTCATGCTACCAGTATCGAGCTCTATCAGGCCGTCCAAGCTGCAGAAGAAGAAGTTCATGCTACCATTGACAACTACACTATGTACATGGTTAGGAATAGTTATATGATGCGCCAAAAAGCTTTAGAAGCAGTGAAGGTCAGGCTCGTTGACATTGATGAAGAGATCATTAAGGCCCGACAGTTAGAATTGGCATCTGTAGATAGTTCTGATGGCTCCCTCCCAATGGAAGAGGACAATTGTTACACCTCGTAAGATTAAGACGATAATTGAAGAACTTGGGGGCCAAAGTGTTATATTAAAAATCCAAATTTTTTTTAATTAACCTACATTCTTTCATCTTCTTCATTCAAAACTTAAAACAAACTCTCCTCTCCTCTCCTCCCCCATACCCCAGCCGAGAACCCCCCAACTCCATAGCCAAATTTGAGGTTTTTATCTTCTCTTTCTAGACTACATTTTCACCAAAAATTAGAAGCAAAACAACACCAAAAACAGTGGCAAAACAGCCACTGCTGGTCGAGATTATGCCCAGAAAATTTGAGATTTTAGGATGAAATTTTGGAAGAGAAACGTGTAGGGATGATGGATTAACATTGTAGAACACTTGCATGTCAATTGGAGTTGAAGAAGTGAACAAAAAAGGGATAGAAATACGAAAACAGTGGGGATTTTCGGACAAGCAGTGGGCAGAAAATTATGGATTGTTTTGGATGAAATTTGAGGTATAAAATTCTTCTTTCTATAATTTAATTGGAATGCATGTTGTTAGAATTAAGGATATGAATTTGTGTTAAGGAAAATTTAGAATTTAAGCAATGTATGTGATAATTTTGGGCTAGTTGCCAATTTGGGACATATTTTGGTGATTGTTGGATTCGTTGGTTATTGTTGTATTATTATCACTAATTGCATGATGAAATCGAAAGGAAACATTGATATTAAAGTTTAAATTAGTTATATGGAAGTATTGAAATATGGAATTAGATTTTAGGAGTTAAGAGAAGAGTTATGGAATTATGACATGTTGTGGTCAAGAACTTGCATGAAATCGATGGATTGTTTTAGGGAATGTTTTGTGGTGTTATAATTCTGGAAATTTAGTTACCATTATGCATGTTTAAGTGTGGTAATTGCTAAGGTAAGTCCTAAAGGAATAAAGGTGTAGAAAGGCTTCACATTCTACCCTCGTTGTTGTTGGAACATGGACTGTTTTTGTGGGCTGTTTTAATGTGGATTAAGAGGCTAAATTTACATGAGAAGTGGGTGTGTAAATCCTCTTTGTTGTTGTTTTGGTTGTGCCCTTAATTGGTGCTTGGTTATTGATGTTGTTAGCCTCGTTTGAAAGTTGTGAAAACATGTATAAACAAGGGAAGTGCTGCCCGAATTTTTATAAAATAGGAAGTCGGTATTAGATATAAAGTATGCCAGTGATCATAGAATTGACGAACGTATTACCATTATTATAGGTTGAAGTTCTAAAACGAGACGTACTCTAATATTGAGTTGATTAGTTCGTCTAAGAGGTATGTGAACTATTCCTTCTTTCTTTGGACGTACATGATTTTTATTTAATGAAGGTACGGCGGACGTACATGATTCTTATACAGTTTAATTCCTAAAGATGTTAGTTATGAGAAGTGCCTATGATTTTTCAGTAAATAGTTTATTATGATATTATTATAATGATTTTATTGAGAGTCAAATGAAAATTTTGATTGCATATGGTTACTCATGAAATCTACTCGTGCTAAGTGTTATTACTTCACTTCACCGAGTCCCGGGCTGGGTTATGTTCGTGCACAGCCTTGCATTTTTCACTAAGTCCCTCACTAGAGGGCCGAGTTACGTAGGATGGATCCATAGATGAGATATGACTTTACCGAGTCCCAGAATGGGCCGGGTTATGATATGACTTTACCGAATCCCAGAATGGGCCGGGTTATGATATGACTTTACCGAGTCCCAGAATGGGCCGGGTTATGATATGACTTTACCGAGTTCCAGAATGGGTCGGGTTATGATATGACTTCACCGAGTCCTAATATGGGTCGGGTTACGATATGATTCCACCGAGTCCCGCATTAGTGGGCCGGGTTATGTTACAGGTATATATATGTATATGGACATGCATTCATGTTTTCTTGACTTGACTCTCATTTTTATAAGGCACAATTGACTTTTATTGTTTATGGCACAGTTGGATTTGTATCCTGATTTTTATACTGACCTCTTGTTATCCTTTGGCTACTTATGATCTCATTTGCAGTATTTCATGTTTACATACTCAGTACATCATTTAAATCGACCCCCTTTCCCTCGAAATTTGCGTTCATGCCCGCAGGTACAGGTGCTCAGTTTGGTGACCCTCCGATTTAGGTTCCTGCGCAGCTGTATGGAAAGCTCCTTTGATCCAGAACTTTACCATTTTGGTACAGAACCCCATCATTTTGATTTATGTATATTTAGGGGCACGACGGGGCCCTGTCCCGTCATATGTTGTTGTCCTTCTTATAGAGGTCTGGAGACAGTTGTGGGTTGTACTTTTGTAAGGGTTATAACGTTGTTTTGGTCAGTCATGCTATTGTACTATGTGTTGGGGTGTCCCCGCGTATATATGATATTATCTAGTGGCAGCCTTGTCGGCTTGCCTGTTGTATTGTGTTGGCTAGTTGTGACTCCTCAGGAGGCAGGTACATTTGGGGGTAAAGGCAGCCTTGTCGGCTTGCCTACCCTGTCATATATTGTTATTGCAGCGTTATGCTGTCGGATTTCAGACTCATTAGGTGTTAGTTGGATTATGCGTGACAGGTCAGGATAATGACGTCATTAGGGCGGTTAGTCGTGGCCCGTCGGGTCGGGTCGTGACAACAATGTTTCATCTGGAAGGGGCGGAGGTGATGAAGTCCTCCTTGGAACTGAAGCCAAATATCCTCTTTCCTAAGAGAATATACCTTCCACCTCGGATAAGGTCCCCGGAGAGTCAACTTCAGAATTGCCTCCTTCAGCCCCTACTTCTTAGAACTTGTTATTTTTGGTTATTTTGACTTTGGAAACACCCCCGGTGGACCATGTAGTGGGCGTACCGAAACCTTTGATAAGGGTTTTATTTTCAGTTTAGTTTTTGTTATCGGGTCACTTTTAGGCCCGGTTAGTATCTTTTGTAAACGGATTGATTCGATCCAGAAAATATGAATGAAGAAATTTTCCTTTTTCTAGTTTTGTGTAAGGTTTCCATCCCTTATCTATTTTTTGAAGTAAGTCTTAATTCTATTTGTAGGCTTATAATTACTTTTCTTCGTGAATTGAAACCTTACTTCGAGTGCACCAAGTCCCAAGTTTGAAGTTTCGGAGATTCGTGCACTAGTTGCAGTAACGTTCCATTCTTTGTTTCTAGGTTACCATCCGAATATATGGTAGGTCCCGATATTTTTTGAGCAAATCCAGGTGCACAAACATTGCTTCTGCATTTGATTTATCCTCTGCCCGGAGATATCTCAAATTAGGAGTTCCCACTTCAACCGGGTTCAAGGCCTCTGCACCATAGACTAAGGAAAAAAGAGTTTCTCCGTTACTCATTTTTGTTGTGGTTCTATATGCCCGTAATATTTTTGATAGCATAGATGACCAGTTTCCTTTTGCAGCTTCCGGTTTCTTCTTCAAGTTCTGGATTATAGTCTTGTTTGTTGACTCTGCCTGACCATTCGCACTGGGATGATAGGGAGTGAAAGTGATCCGTTTTATATTCAAGTCATCTAGGAACTTTGTGTCTTTGTCCCCAGTGAAATTCTGACCGTTTTCACAGGCTATCTCCTTTGGGATGCCAAAATGACAGATGATGTGTTGTCAAATGAAGTCTTTTGCACCTTTATCCCAGATCTTTGTCTAAGCTGCAACTTCAACCCATTTAGAGAAATAATCAGTCATAAATATAATTTGACATACATGTCCTGGTGTCACTGGCAAGGTTCCGACTATGTCCATCCCTCACTTCATGAACTGCCTCGAGGACACTACCAGATGTAGTTCTTTTTTCGTTCGATGTAACAGCTAGGCATGGCGCTGGAACTTATGTCACTTCTTTACAAATATTTTTTGTATTTTCTTCAATTTGGGGCTAATAGTAACCGACCCTCATGAGCTTTGTCATTAAGGATTCTGCTCTGAATAATTTCCACAAATGCCTTCATGGACTTCCTTCATCATGTAATCGGCTTCATCGGGGCCTACGCACTGAGCTACGAGACCATAAAAGCACATTCGATAAAGTTTTCCGTCTACAACACAGTACCGGGTCCTCTGGGAGCTTTCTGTTCATGAGATAGTCTAAGAATTCATTCCTCCAGTCCCAAGTAAGGCTAGAAGAATTTACCTCATCGTATCTGACGGGATCCAGTGCTGAATACAACAGCTGAACAACCAACTCAGTCTTAGAACCCTTAGCTTCCGTACTGGAACCTAAGTTTGTGAGTGCATATGCCTCTATGTTCTCTTCCTGGGGTGTATGCACCACCGTCCATTCTTGGAAATGAGACAAAAGTTTCAGAGCTTTCTCAAGGTATCATGACATACGCTCTTCTTTGGCCTCGAACACCCCATGGATTTGGTTTACTACCAGTAATGAGTCACACTTGACTTCAATAATTTGAGAACCTAAACCCCGGGCTAGTTCCAAACCTGCAATCAAAGCCTCATACTCGACTTCATTATTAGTTAACGAGTTGTTATGTATTGCTTGTCTTAAAATTACTCCGGTGGGAGTTCATAACACTACTCCCAGACCAGTCCCCTTGACGTTGGAGGCACCGTTTGTATAGAGTGTCTAGATCCCAGGTGAATATTATAGTATGTTCATCCGGTATCTCCCGAAATCTCTTTTCCCGGGTTACCGAGATTTTTGTCTTCTTGGCCGCGGTGAAAGATGTGGCGACAATCTTGACCCACCATAGATCATGTTTATAACATGAGGTGGTGCAGTCAGATTTGATTTATTTTTAACGGGTGGTCCCCGCTCATAATTGTTTTAAGCTCTCTCGCTTAAGTATTCTCAAATGTGGCCCCTACATAGCATTTCTGCCACATCTTCTTGTAGATGTCTGCAATTTGTAGTTTTACGTCCGTGAGTGCCATGGAAATTGTACTAGACGGATTGATCTCTTTTGTTGGGATCAAATTATAATGGTTTTGATGGTGGGGACGCTGGATGAGTTCTCAGTACCGCCACTATTTGTTCTTCATTAATGTTGAAGTTATACTCGAATAATTTCGGGTACCTGGTACCCTTAACAGAGTTAGACGAATTACCTTTATCAGAATTCATCAATCCTTGATTGTTTCGTCCGGGACCTTCTTTGTTATTTAACTTTTCAAAAGAATGAAAACCTTGTCCACCTCCCTACTTCTCCAGAGTAGGATAAGGTTGGAAGTAATTCTTCGCGGAGTTTCGGTTGGCTTCAACACCTTTTTCAGACTTCCTAAAGATACTTCCGGCCTTAGATCTAAGTATATCATCTTTAATCCGAATCTTGGACTCATTCCGATTGTGCACATCTTCCAAAGTTGTAGCCTGGAGTTCTAAGAAATTTTCCTTGAGCTTATTGGAGGCATCTAAACTTGAAGGATTCAAACCCTTTGTGAAAGCCTCTGAAACCCACTTGTCCAGGACTATGGGTAGCAACATCCGCTTCTTGTGATATCGTGAAACGAAGTCCCTAAGGAGCTCTATTTCTCTAATGTGAAAGATATCCTCCTTGCGTGAAGACCTTCTGAGCCCCTGCATAAGCTTTTATGAACATGTCAGCGAACTGGGTGAACGATTCGATTGAGTGCTCAGGGAGCTGTGAATACTATGTCAAATCTCTCCTAGCAAGTGTCTCAACAAACTTCTTGATCAGAATTGATTCTATTTCGTGTTCCCTTAGATCATTTCCTTTTACGGGAGTAGTATAGGCCATTATGTGCTCTTGTGGATCAGTAGTTACATCATATTTGGCTACAAAAGGAATTTTGAACCTTTTGAGGATCAATTTGGGTGCAGCCTATGGCTTATACGCCAATTGAATATATCTCTTTGCATCTGGACCGTCAACCATATGAGGGCCCCCCTCCCCCCGATATTTTACTAAATCGGTGCCGAAACTCCTTGGCGGTTTTTTTTGCCTTATCTGCATTTGTGTCGACTTTGTTTGGTATATATTTCATGAATTTCAAGACATTTTCCTGGAATAAATTTTCAGGGACCGATTCGCTTTCTGAACCATCATTTCTTGATCTACCCTGGTCATTATCGGTTTCTCCATTAGCATTTGGTGAAGGCACCGGTTCGTCTGTCGGAGTACTGTCAGTATTTTTAGACATATACTCCGCTTGAAACCGCATCAGACGCTCCAACTGCTCACTCACAACAACATTATGTGCCCTCAGATTTTGTATGGCTTCTTCAGGTGTTTCGTCGCTGGGAACATCCTCACGACGAGTATGTCTGCCTCCGAAAATGACTCCGTCTACAAATATCAGGTCCTCTGGTATCGTGGTTTCTATTAGAAAACCATCTGGTTCGAGTTGGATATTACTTGTGTTATCCCCGATGTTGTGATTGCTTATGTGTTCTCCTACTCCTATCAACTATTTATTCTTAACAAAAAATAAGACTTAATAGAGAAAATTAGGTTAGTATAGGGGTCACTTGTGATACCACAATTGTCCAGGCCCTATGGTTGGCGCCAAACTGTTTACCCGTAAAATGGTATAGTTTAATTTGTATATGTGGTCAATGACACGTGGATCTCAAGTGACAAATTTGGTAATAATTCTAGATAAAATATACTGTAAATAAACAATAATAAGATTAAGAAACTGGTAATTAGCCTGAGCCTTGTGATAGCTTCTGGCAAAGTCACGATAATTTATATGTAAGCATAATAATCGAGAGAATGTGAGTAAACGTATTGTAATAACTTGAATGTGATGCCCTTTACAATGGAACCGTGTGTCCTATTTATACATGAGCTACACAGGTACAAACCCCATAAAATAAGCTCTCATTAATACAGGAGAATGAATGTTGTAATAATTATTCAATTAGTATCTCAATAAATGCCATCAATGCTTTGTTGGAAGACGTACAATCGATTTAGTAACGATTGTCCGTTTCAATTCAAAACGGCTCATTTGACCCTCTATATTACTGGTACCGCATATGCGCACGATGCTCCCGGCCTCGCTTAGAGGTTACCGGTGACGTCTTAGGCTGACCTGGACTTGACTCACCATTACCTGCCACGTGTCACATTATAATTCATACAATTGTCTTATATAAATTTTGACCTATACAACCAAGTATGTGGATGTGAACTATCCAAGAGACATATGAAATGTAAAGTGAATGAACCAGTTCGAGGGACATAGTCCATCTCAGACACAGCTGCGAGATATAATTTAATGAACCAGGTCCAAGAACATATTCCAACTCAGAGTCATACTGCGAGTAGGATTTGTGATTTATGGTAAGGACTTGGCGGACAAGTTATAGGATTTCTTGTCATACTTATCAAGATACTTCAGACTTCTAAAAGGATACTGAAATTGAGTGTGATGCAAGAAACCTAAATCAACTCAAACCTTATTTCTAATAATGGGGTCGTATTGCGTAGGGTTAAAGGTTTGCCAACTTGTTGCAAACCAAAAGCTATATATACTCAAGTCCTGCCATGAAGAAGGTTTACGCACACACATAGACAGAAACAGAATTCGAGTAAATACAGTCAATACATATTGGGTGTTCTGATTCTTAAAGTGCGGTCTAGTAAAAAAAGATGGAGCAATTTTTTTTTACAATGTCAATAGAATATGCGCGAGAATCTAAGAGGAGCATGACTCACCATGATTCTTGCCTTTCCATTTTTTTACAATGAA
This sequence comes from Anisodus acutangulus, assembly GCA_029783415.1. Lineage (NCBI taxonomy): Eukaryota > Viridiplantae > Streptophyta > Magnoliopsida > Solanales > Solanaceae > Anisodus > Anisodus acutangulus. Next base: position 12,875,150 of record CM056493.1, on the reverse strand, counting down.
TTTTTTTCCACCAGAATGCTTGATCAAAAGAGTCTATGATCTTCTGGACCAATAGGGAAAAATCCTCCACCACGTGAGGTCTACAAAGGATAGATGAAGAGGAAAGAAGTTGAGAGAAGAGGGGAAGGAAAAAAGTCAGGAGAGCAGACTCAAAAAGAGGGGAGAAGGGAAAATCAAAGTAGGAGAAGACTTACGAGTAGGATTCCATTGATAAACCTCTCTGTCCAACCACGGTTATTATCATCATCCACGCTGGAGATAAGGGTGTGTTGACCACGTACTAAGATTTATCACTCCCCCCCCCCAGAAAAGCTTTGGGGTATAAAGGCGGATTAAGTGGGTCAAAGTGAAATCTTCTTATACCTAGGTTGACAAATTCTGAAGGCACGCGACAATCCTCCACACGGTCGGACCAACCTAGGCCAACCAGACTTCATATTTTTGTCATAACTCTAGTATGACCGAGTAAATTTCTCGATTGAGCCTCAGTAAAAAAGGATAGGTATAAACAAAGGAAAACCCAAGCCTGCTGGAGGTTATGTTCTCGTCATCCCTCTGTATTAGCACTTCAATATTTTCCCAACCACAGTCTTTCTGGACCAAGGGAAGGTTGGCCCTCAGAATAGAAGAAGAATATTTCTCCACGGCCCTGTCCCTACCGTTGCGGACTTAGAAGAAGGTGGCCAGAATTAGAGGTCTTGGTCATAAGACCATCCACTCGGGATGATCTTCTTAGCTGAAGGTCTGGTAACATCGATCCGAGGGGCTTTTTTCTTTTTCATGTTAAAAGTCCCTTAGCTGGAGAGAAAATGAACGACGATGGTAGAAAATGGCACGACAGAAATGTCAGAAACGCCGAGAGTGGTGGAGCTAGAAGGAATGACAACCTCGCCAAAAAAATGTTGTGCTTGAAGTTATATCGGCGTCAAAAAAAGGCAGTGATTAATTGGCTAAGATGAAGAGAGAATTTGTTGGTGCTTATTAGTATCGAAGATTCAACTTGGTGGTTAAGTAGAAGGAAGCTAAAGAGGGTTTATAGTTGAAAATCCTCAAAAAAATGGGTGACTCATCATTACCTCGATATCTGAACCCCAAGGATATCCTATCTAGGGCATGAGACGTGGATAGAATTATTTAATATATGGGGAAAGTGATTAAAGCATTAAATACGAACAATATCCTGCGATTAGGATGGGCAGATCAAAAGAGACGTGCATCCCTTACGTGTTAGACACAAGGGGAATTGATTGGCGCACTGGTGGATCTTCCACTCCCCAAGATCTCGTGATAGAGACCCCATAAAGTGGGGGACTATCTATATGATCGGGATTTAGGCCAACAAGCTTCTTCGCAGAGAAAATGCCACGTGGGAACCTGGGTCCAGCTAGAAGTGACCTCGGTTGTGCCCTGGGACAATGCAAGGGATCGAAACATGGTGAACGGAGGGAGTCGTTACAACGGACTTATATGATCCAGTTGTTCCTCACATCTGACTTCCACTCTCACCAACCTCCATCACAGTTGGCTTTCTCGTGCATGTGCAACTGAATGTTGGCGCTGTGGGCACGTCACATCAATGGTACTTGTATGTTGAAATGTCTATGGTTTGTGTAAGTAAATATACCTTCTAGGATAAGGAACCTGATCTCATCTTTCACACTTGTCTAGCAACATTTTTACTCTCAAATTCTTAATGTAACCGATCATTTTTAGTATTTTTTAAGCAAGTTATTCCAATTATTTTCTACTATTTCATTTTTTTTAATTGCATCCTCCAGGCTCACAACGAACTTAGCAAGGGCACCAAGATCGAACACATCCCACTTATTTTTAGCCCCATCTCCTAAAAAAATTAATTGAATATCCTAAAATCATTTTTAGCGGTAAACAACCATGGATCAACCCTTGGACCTTTAGGCTATACAACTCTAGTTTTCTTGTTACCACTTACAACTCTTGTTTGACTGATAGTCTGATGAAATTTGGAAGTCTTTGCAACCGATGATATCGTACCATCCAACTTCTATTCTTGAAACTTAAGACGGTCGGATGTTATGAACATAACTCGTGGAGTACTAAATCAGGATTCAGGATTACTCCAAAAGTGAAGGGTTAGTGAAGTATTTACTTGAGGACAAATTGTTGAAACTACCATATGTGATCAAAGTCTCCAAATTGTCGAAAGAGGTTCCATTAAAATGACACTTGTTTACCTGTAAAACGGTACAGTGAATTTGTATACATGATCGAGGACATGTGGAACTCAAGTTACTGATTTAGCTATAATATTAGACAAAATATAGTGCAAGTAAATAATATCAAGACAAAGTAAAGAGAGGGCAAAGTCTCATTGACCAGTATGAAAGCACTATAATCGAGAGAAATGTTAGAGAGTTTATTGTAAAAGCTTAAATATAATGATTTAAAATGGAATTATGTGTCCTATTTATACATGAGTTTCACGGGTACACACCCCACAAAATATGTCCTCATTAACACAAGAGAATGAATGTTATAATAATTGAACAATTAGTATCTCCATAAATGCTATTAATGCTTCGTAGGAAGATGTATGACTGGTTCAGTAACGACCGCCAGTTGTAATTTAAACGGCTCACCTGACCTTCTGAGTTACCAGTATCGCACATGCGTACAATGCTCCCAGCCCTACTCGCGTCTTACTGGTAGCGTCTTAGGCTGACTTGGGTCTGACTGAGCATCATCTGCCACGTGTCACATCATAATTCGTACTGTCTTATACGAATTTTCCCTTAATACAACATTATTTAACCATATTTGGAGGATCCATTACTAGGTGTATATGACTCGGTTTAAGGCCCACCTAGAAAATAATAGGTCAAGAGAATAAGGGTCCCATATGTGGATTTGGTAACCCCGTAAGGTGGCACTGATAGCGACCCCGTACACGGACGCGTTGATAGTGGTTGGCAAAGCCATGCCCACAATTCCACCACAGCTCCTTTAAATCGCGACGCAAGTCAGTGCACAACTTATCCCTGGTTTATCCGCTAGTTTAGTAAGACCCAAAATATTTTCTAGGAAAAAAAAATTAGGTGGAAAATACCATTTCACCTTAGTTAATTTATGTATCAATTCTTTTCCTATTTACTTTTTTTTTGAGAAAAAAAAAGTTGAGCATGGGAGCAGTAGTGTATACATGTTCAAATTTTGCAGGGGGTGACATTTTTTCATTTTAGGAACATTCGCCAGCGACCACCAAGAATAAGCATACGTGTACTGGGGAGAGGTGAGGGACTTTGTCATAATGCCATTATGTCATTAGCATTATATGACATTTGATAATCGTGTAATATGTTTAATAAACTATGAAGATCATATTTTGACGATCCTTTTAAATATAGTTAAGTTTTCTTTTTTGAGAAGTTAAACTTAATTGTTTAAGTTTTAATTCAAGCAAGTCAAATATATATGGAATAAGAATTGACATATTATTAGGTGGTTTTGACATTTTAATGACACATACCATTATCATAAATATCTGGAACAGTACTCCATCCGTCCCATAATAAGTGTTATCTTAGTAAAAAAATATACATATTAAAAAATTAATAATGTAATGAAAAATTTACCAAATTATCCCTATTTAATAAAAATAAATTATTTTCCCCTTTTGATTAAAGCATGCATGAATAATAATCATTTATGTCTTGAATAGAGAACTTGTCAATACATATTTCTTGAATAGAGAGTTGTCAGTTTTTGTTTAAGGATATAACATGAAAAAAATAACCAATTTATATTTTGAATTTCTAAAATGATACTTATTTAGAGATAATTTTTTTTTTTTGGAAAGTAACACTTATTATGAGATAGAGAATAGTTAAATAGGTAGAAGCTAATACTATAATAATTGTGTGCCAAAGAAGATTGATGCAAATGTCAAATTTCCATCTCTATCTAGCTCATAAGCGAGAAAATCAAACTTTCCCTCCTGGGGTGGGAGATTCCACCTTTATGGAATAAGAGAAAATCAAACTTTCCTTTTTGGTAGACGAATTATTCTGATTGAAGTTTTTCAATGATCTAAAGTAATGTAACCTTTAAGAAAATGATTTTATCAAGGGTATTACTTTAGAGTATACTGTACTAACTAATGCACTGGGTATGTTAAATACCCTCAGAGGCAGATTTAAAAAAAAATAAGTGGGAATTAATCTTTAATTTTTTAGGTAAATAATTTAACATTCAACTAAGTGCATTATTCATAATTTGTGAAGCATGAATGTAATAGGTAATATTATTTTTAGTTCTAGAAGATATGTACATAAAATATTTAATTTTATGGGGAGACTATAAATTTGACTAGACCATAATTTACAAAGTAAATCGCCCCCGCTGTCCACTCAACTAACAGGCAGCGATCGAGCCATTTCGTGAGTGGGTACTTGACCTGGCCAGGCATCGACAGGGATAACTCATGGTTGAGTCCTGGTCCTAGCCAGACATTGATAGAGCCATGACACTTAAAATCTTGGAGCCTAGCCAGACCTTGTAGACACTGATTGAGCCAACACGAAGTATATATGGGTCAACTTTGCCTTTAATTAACAAGCAATACAATATTTCCACAGCTTTAGCCCAAAGGTATAGTAGCTTATATATCTCAATTACCAAAGAAAGAAAAGTTTACACACAAAATTTACGGAAAAGGGTCAAAATTGCTCTTATAATATCATAAATGATTTAAAAATACTCTCCTTTCATCTTTTATATCAAAAATACCCTCAACATTTTTTTTTACGTCTAAAGATTAACATGGGGTCAATCGAACTCCCAATCTCTGTTATGCTTATTCTCTGTCAGCTATGTAATGAATGATATTTGAAGTATTTGATCTCTTTCCAATTGATTTCCTCTAAAGCCTTAAGCAAGTGACAGAATGAAATCCTGTCCAACTGCGTATATTTCCTCTTGTTAATTAATATTCTAAAAAGAACTACAATATCCGAAGAGTGTGAAATGAAAGAAAGACAAAATTAATTCGATTGGTCTTGGGTTCTTAGAATAGTCCGGTCGGATACATGGAAATGGGTCAAATATTCATGTCATGACTGCCATGGCATTCAGCTATTAATAAAAGGTGGTATTTTTAAACCTAAAAAAATGTTAAGAGCATTTTTAATCTAATAAGTAGAAGCAGGACATTTTTAATCATTTATGATACGTTAAGGATATTTTTAATTTTTTTTCAAAAAAATTATAATTGGAAATGATCCATGAATCTTAGGCATATTTGGTTGATATGAAATTGTGTCGTACACAACAATAATTTCAATTAATATCCAGCAGCAGCATCAATCATAACATGAAACGATTCTTTACAAGCCACCGATGAAATGATGACATTTCTAGTTAAGATTATATGATAAAAATACAGGAAAATTTCAGAAAAGTATAATTCTTACTCACATTATAAAAATATAGCTCATAACTTACATTGTAAAACTTTAGCCCAAAAACAATAGGCTCAAAGCCGTAGAAAATGGTGTTGATTTTTTCCACTTAAATTTCGAACCTCGTCAGAGACAAAATCAAGCTTCTTTCTGTCCTCTTCTGGCACATTGTCACACAAAAAAATCAATTTTACATTTATACGTTTTTATACCCTGATATATACACAATTATACATACTTATATAAATTTATATAATTATATACACTTATATATACAATATTTAAAAATATATCTACATTATCAAACATAAATCGTGAACAGAAATAACAATATTGTATAACTATGATCACACACCAAATATACAACACTATACACTTATTATAATTTGTGTAATGTTGTATAATACTTAATCCGTCTTAATTTATGTGATATAGTTTGACTCGGCACATAGTTTAAGAAATAAATGAAGACTTTTAAATCCTATGGTCTAAAACCAGTCAAAGATTTTGTGTGGTTATAGATCATTTCTTTAAGCGTAAAAGGTAAGAAGTTAAAGTTAAATTATTGCAAAATAAGAAAATATATCATTCTTCTTGGGATGAACTAAAAATGAAAGTGTATCACATAAATCGGGACAGAGGGAGTATTGTATACGGAAACTGGATTTCATCTTCAACTTCCTTTTTCATCTGGTATGATTCCTAACACCGAGCATTTTAGATTAAAGTTACAACAAGTTTTTTCAACAATTTTCAATTTCACTCAATCGTTTTAGAGTAAGATTTTTCAGATCTGAATTAAATTCGAATAAGTTTTTATGATCTGAGTTAAACTTCGAGTAAGATTTTTAAATATGAAGCTCCTTCAATAGAGTCTGAGTATCGCCGCAACAAAACTTCAAGTTTTGAAGCTCCTTCATGAAAGTATACAATAATATACACGGTATATACGGCATATTCAATGCCTTGTCTATACCGTGTATATCACGGAATCCCATGACAAGTTGGAGATCGTGATATACACGGTATACACAATCGTGTATATTGATTTTTGATAACATGTTATTTGTATTTAATTAACATTGTACACTTATCATAATTGTAGAATTCTTGTACAAATAGAATGGGATTTTGGGAGTAGAATATAAATAGAATTTTCCATATTACAGAAATTGTAAATTGTATATATACTCATTCATTAATGAAAATAATCAAGGGATTATTTCTTTCATGGTATCAGAAGTCTAGGTCTAACTTGCTTATATCGATTTTTCCTCTCTTCTTTTGCCTCGATTTTCGTGTCCCTTCTCGGAATCTGTGCCCCTTACCTCATCTCTTCCCAAATTTTCTTCCAAATACATCATTCCCCTATTGTTTTTTCGTTATGTATATGTCAAAGAACATGTTTCATCATGCCCTTGTTGTTTCGAACATCAAGAACCACATCCCTATTGTTATTGAGATGGAAAACGTCCAATATGCGACGTGGGCAGAATTGTTCAAAATTCAAGCAATCTCATATCAAGTCCTCCATCACATAATTCCTCCCGCTGTCCCTACACCCGCTGATGATCCTCAGTTGTGGATCACTCTTGATGCTACCGTCATTCAGTAAATTTACTCCACTATTTCTACCGACCTTTTACAGACGATCATTGAACCAGACACTACAGCTATGGCTACCTGAAATAGATTGTGTGACATATTCCAGTCTAACCAACATTCCCGAGTTGTCACTCTTGAGCAAGATTTTCACAAGTCAGCATGGAAAATTTACCAAATGTTTCAGCTTATTATAAACGGCTCGAGGAATTCGCATACCAACTCCGTAACATTGGAGCGCATGTTACCAATAATCGTCTTGTTCTACAAATGGTTGTAGGCCTATAATGGAGTTGGGACTCTACTCCGACAAAGTATTCCGCTTCCCCCATTTTATCAAGCCTATTCGATGCTCACGTTGGAAGAAGCCGGTTTGGCAAAAAAAGGTGGCTACTGGCGCAAGTTCAAAGCGATGATGACTTCATTCGATAATTCTCACAGTTTTTTTTTATATTTCGAGCCAAAACCACAACAACGGTGGCGCAAAAAAAGGGTCAAAATCATAAAAATAATGGCAAAAATCGCGGAGGCAACAACAATGGCGGACAGAACAGTAGCAATGGCATTGGGCCTCGAGGTACTGGGCCCCAGCCCGCCTGGTCTCAGCCCTGGGCCTCTTGGCAGTGTGCCTGGACTAGTGGACAGTGGGACAGTAACGCCTACTGCCTACCTAGTTATTTTCTGAGAAATTGGGGTCCAGTCCAGCCCAATCACAGGCCCAATTTCTCGGGTCCTTACGGCACCAATCATCAGCGTTCTGGGTCGGGTTCCGAATTTGATCCCGACACCCACCGATATTGAGGCTGACATGCATACACTTAGATTAAATCCTCCAGACTCAAATTGGTACATGGACACCGACACCACTTCTCATATGACGTCCAACCAAAGTACTCTCCCATCTTATTTCAATTTGAGCAAAAATTATGGCATTATTGTTGATAATGGCAACTGAATTTCAACTCATGGTTATGGTCATACAACTTTGTCTCCCCCCATCCACCTCTTGTCTTGAAAAATACCCTTCATGCCCCTAACTTAATTAAAAATTTGGTGTCTGTCAGAAAATTTACCACTGATAATTGATTTTCTGTTAATTTTGATCAATTTGGGTTTTTTGTGAAGGATTTCACAACGGGGATACCTCTCATGAGATGCAATAGTAGGGGAGATTTTTATCCAATCACGCCCGCCTCCAGTTTCTCGAGTCAAGTCATGCCATCGACATTTGCAGCTCTAGCTCCTTGTGGCATGCACGTTTGGGCCATTCTGGATTTTTCGTTTCTCTTGTCCTCATACGTCCTCCAAAAATGGGAAAGCCGAACGAAAAATTTGTATCATTAATAATATTGTCTGAACTTTATTGGTCCATGCTTTCGTACCCCCTTCCTTTTGGCATCATGCTCTACAAATAACTACTTATCTCATTAACATACTTCCTACCAAAGGGTTGACATATGCATCTCCTCTTAAAATCCTCTATAATAAGAATCCTTCGTATTCTCATCTTAGGGTCTTTGAGTGTTTATGTTATCCACTATTTTCGTCAACTACAATTAACAAAATTCAAGCCCGTTCTACCGCTTGTGTGTTTTTGGATTATCTATCTAATCATCATGGTTACAAATATTTTGATCTATCATCTAATAAAATCATAATTAGTCGTCATGTTATTTTTGACGAAACCCAATTTTCATTTGCTAAAGTGAATAGTCCCGTGCCTAGTTCATATAATTTTTTAGATGACGAAGTCTCACCATACATTATGCACCACTTAATGGGCTGATCCAGTGACCATGAAATGCCAGCAGGCCCACTGCCTACTGACCCGCAAATACCCACTGCTCATCCCTTCCCCGTCCCAGGTCCAGCTAGTGGGTCGATCGACCAGCCCACTACCGAGAGTGCTTCTGCCCCAGTTTCTAATCCAGTCCCGCCTTCAGTTTCTAGGTTTGGGCCAGCAGGCCCACTGCCTGTTGGTCGGTCCATCACCCATCCGACTTTTCCCCAAAATTCACTCAATTCTCCCCCGACTCACAGACCTGTTACTCGTAGTCAACATGATATTTTAAACCAAAAAAGACATTTTAATCTTAATTCTAGCGTTCTTAAATCCCCACTACCCCGTAACTAGTGTCTGCATTAAATGACCCAAATTGAAAATTGGTTGTGACCGACAAATATGATGCTCTTATTGAAAATAAGATGTGGGAGTTGGTACCCCGTCCTTCTGGTGTTAATATTATTCGGTCTATGTGGATATTTAATCATAAAGATAATTCTGATGGTTCTTTTGCGATACATAAGGCTTGTCTTGCAGGTGATGGTAAAACTCAACAGGTTGGCATGGATTGTGGTGAGACATTTAGTCCGGTGGTCAAACCGGCTACCATTCGCATTGTTCTAAGTCTGGCTCTTTCAAAGGCATGGCCCATTCATTAGCTAGATGTGAATAATGTTTTCTTACATGATGATCTTAAAGAGACAGTTTACATGCATCAACCCTTGGGTTTTCGAGATACCAAATATCCTAATCATGACTGTTTTTTGAAGAAGTCCTTGTATGGGCTCAAACATGCCCCACGGGCTTAGTATAAGCGATTTGCAGATTATGTATCTACTATTAGGTTTTCTCACAGCAGGTCTGATAATTCTCTGTTCATATATCATCGTGGTACTTTCCTGGCATATATTCTCTTATATGTGGATGTTATTATCTTGATCGCTTCTTCTGATGATTTACGCAAGTCTATCATGACACTACTCAATTCTGAGTTTGCTATGAAAGACTTGGGGCCCTTGAGTTATTTTTGGAGATTGTTGTCACTCGTTATGCAGATGGGTTATTCTTATCACAACGGAAGTATACCGCCGAGATAATTGAGTGGGCTGGTATGTCCTTGTGTAAGTCTACTTCCACTCCAGTTGATACTAAACCCAAGCTGGGTGTTGCGGCTTGCTCACCTTACGAGGATCCCACCCACTATCGCAGTTTTGCAGAGGCTCTTCAGTATCTTACTTTCACCAGAACGGATATTACGTATGTCGTACATCAAGTGTGTTTGTTTATGCATGATCGTAGGGTTGAGCACGTGAATGCGCTCAAATGCATTGTACGATACATCCAGGGAACATTTGACTATGTCTTGCATTTATATCCATCGTCAACCTCTACAATTGTCTCGTATAAAAATGCTGATTGGGGTGGCTGTCCAAATACCAGACGTTCCACGTCTGGTTATTGTATATTTCTTGGTAATAACTTGGTCTCATGGTCTGCAAGCGACAGTCTACATTATCACGCTCCAGTGCAGAGGCCGAGTATCGAGGGGTAGCCAATGTGGTATTTGAATCATGTTGGTTACGTAATCTTCTCTTAGAACTTTATTGTTCCATTCAGAAAGCTACCTTGATTTATTGTGATAATATTAGTGTAGTCTATCTTTCTGATAATCCGGTTCAACATCAGCGCATTAAACACATCGAGATGGATATCCATTTTGTTCGCGAAAAGGTAGCTCGTGGACAAGTACGTGTCTGCCATGTCCCTTCTAGGTACCAAATCGCAGACATCTTTACAAAGGGTCTTCCCTCGGTTCTCTTTAAAGATTTTAGGGAGAGTCTCAGCGTACGGCGACCACCCGCTATGACTGTGAGGGTGTGAAAGTATACAATAATATACACGGTATATACGGCATATCCAATGCCTTGTGTATACCGTGTATATTATGGAATCCCATGACAAGTTGGAGACCATGATATACACGGTATACATAGCCGTGTATGTTGATTTTTGTTAACATGTTATTTGTATTTAATTAGCATTGTACATTTATCATAATTGTAGAATTCTTGTACAAATAGAATAGGGTTTTGGGAGTAAAATAGGAATATGATTTTTCATATTATAGAAATTGTAAATTGTATATATACTCATTCATTAATGAAAATAATCAAGGGATTATTTCTTTCACTTCAATGGAGTCCGAGCTCCGAAGCTTTTTTAATCGAGACGAAGGGGCAATATGGGTATATTATTGTGTGTTGCAGCTGTTGATGCTAATGGTATTTTGTTCCTTTGGCAATAGCTACTGTGATTTGGAAAGTAAGGAGAACTAGATGTTGTGCAGAAGTCAAGCTATATACAAAGTGAGCTAAATTAGGTAAGAAAGTAAAATACGGGTCAAGTTTGATACTATTGTTACCTCAACTGATATAGAGAGTAATTAAGTCTAAACTTAACTAATAAAGAATGATGCTACTAACAAATATACCCCCAACTAGGGGTGAGCACGGGTACAGGGTACCCAGATACCTGATCGGAACCGACACTAACGGGTAGATTTTAGTTAGATATATTATAATAACGGGTAGGGTTCGGGTAGTAAAATTAGGAACCGATCAATGTCGGATCCGGTTCCGGTTCCGGCAAATAGAGACAGGGTACCCGGACCCGGAACCGATACCCGAAACCTATAAAATATTAAATATTTTTACTTTTTTGAGAAACATTTAGACCACTTTTAACTTTCTCCAAAATTGTTTGCTGCACGCCTGCACATTGATTTTCCCCACCCCAAGACGCAAATATTTTAATTTTTTCACCCCTTTATTCTAGAATGTTCTTTGTGTCCTAAGAGAAAACACCCGAAACTCTCTCAATAACAATGACGTTTTAGCTACACCACCGAGCTTCATCGTCGTCGTCGTTGAAACTTTCTCTCAGGTACTTTCATCGTTGTCGTTGAAGCTTCTCCTTTGCCTCTTTCTCTCACTTGGTTGTGTTCACGTCGTTCATAAAATGCATATGGGTTCATATCTAACTCTTCAATTTCTTTTTTATATCCTATGCTTCTGTTCTATTTCAGACGATACCCATCTTCAATCTGTATTACTTTTTGATTTGAAATGTAAATCTATTTTTAAAATTTGTGTATATTTTTGTAGCTGTGAAGATGAAATTTAGGGATTTACTAGTATAATAAAGCTTTTCTTTTGTATCGAAGAGCTTATGAACACGAAAATAAATTTAATTCAGATATTTCCAAATTTATTTTGAAATCAACACGTTCAATTAATTGAGTGTCAAATTTGGCTTTGCAATTTTAGGTTTTAGTTACAGAATTAACTTTTCTACAATGAATAAGTTTTCTAAAACTTCTTATAAGGGTACTAAAAACTCCGATTGCAGGCTAAAAAACTATTAGATGAAATTATTTTAGAACTCTTTTTTATTCTCATAGGCTAAAAAATTGTTGCTTAATCTGTGTTTTTTTATTTACAGGGTACCCGGGAACCTACCCGGAACCGCAGGGTCCGGGTAGGTTCCGGATAATGATTGCTACGGGTAGGTTCCGGATAGTAAATTTAGGAACCGATCTTTTACCGGGTAGAGTCCGGATAGTTCAAAAATGCTAGGATACCCGGACCCGCTCACCCCTACCCCAACGATACATATATTGGCTTAGCTGTTAGCCTAGCTAACTGGTGGCTGGATCAGTCACCATGATACTTACAATATTATTATTATTATTATTATTATTATTATTATTATTATTATTATTATTATGTAAGACTGCGTACAATAGACTCTTGTGGTCTCGCTCTTCTCCGAATTCCGCGCATTGCGGGAGCTTAGTATACTGGGCTGTTCTTTATTATTATTATTATTATTATTATAAAATGTTGTTGCCACCGCCAAATACTAGCAAGCCGTTTGATTTTTATCACTTCTAGGTTTATTCATGTATCAAGTGGACCTACAAGTTTCAATCAGACTATCAGTGTGATGGATTTCGTTATTAATATGAAGATTATGAATTTTTAAATAAAAAGTGTACAATTTTTTCTTAGAAGAATCCAATGCAGAAAAAAAAAATCGACTAACATTTTCAACTACCAATTAAATGCATTTTAGCTCACAACATAATTATGACAGAAAATCTCTTATTGTTTTCTTTTTTTCTCATGGGAAACTAACTTCTACTTTTCACCTACAAATATAAACAAATTATATTAATTGGCTACGGCCCTCCTACTTTAAATGCTTGCTGGTCTGTTAGTGTTGATATATTAAAAGCCACACGGAAATTTGTATTGATTTATATATCATGAACTTGAGGCCATTAAATAAGAATGTGAAAGCCAACTTTGATGGTGATACACATATCCTAATATTTCTTTGGGTTAATGATAAAAACACAGTTGAACTAGAGTATATTCACGAGTTTCATATTTCAATTATCACCGGTTCCATTTTTTTATTTAAATTATTATCATCTACATATTAAAACACATCTTAATTATTAGTTGTTTCTTTTCCATCTGAAATAGTTGAGGTATGTCAACCATTATCTCCATCTCTTTTATTTATTATTTTTTTCTCAATATTCCCTTTATATCATTTTTACTTTTTGTAATATCTTTTGTCCAAAATTTGACTAAAATAATCTACGGGCGTAAATTGGGAGTACAAAAGTTGCTGAAGCAATGATGAGAAGGAAGGGCACTAGTGGGCGTGGCCTTCCCCTCATTGCTAGCACGCTGGCAACAGAAAGATACCAAAGTTAAGGTAGTGCCTCTATCTAGTCAAGTTTCAAAAAACCTTAAAGACATTTTCAAGAAATAATATTGCTCTTCTTTGGAAGTACTATAACAACCTTAATAATTTTGTTTATGTTATATAATATCAAAAAAAAAATCAAATTCGTCTTTTTTTTATTTATGTTAAAATTTTCTTATATGTATTAGTACTCCATATTCATGTGGCTCTAGGTTTTTCTTGAGGGAAAAAAAAAAGGAACAGAAAAGTCCTAGGTTTTAAGAAAATTTACTTGTGCTTCTATTATCCTTTGATCTTGATGAGATATTTGAGTGTCATTAGTTGTTCTGTTGGCATGTCTAAATCATAATGGGGCAGAGAATGACTGAAAGGACATGCTTGATATTTCTTGGTTCATGACATTTTGGCTATGATTAATATAAATTGAGTCTCTGCTTGGCAGATACCAGGAAATCCAGTAGTTCAGTAACCCTTTTGTTTCTTTAAGTTCTCCTCTTCCTTTTTTTTCTCTTGCATGTAAGAACTATTTGGGGGCTCATAAAAAATCTTTCTTGTTTAATGTATAGGAAATTCTCAGGGTATAGTTAGTTGGTTGTTTTGTCTTCTGACAATATCTACTGCTTGCGGCTGGAAGAGGATCTTTGGTCTCCTGTAAAAGTGAATTGTTCAACAGTGTTTCATAGCTGCTAAATTTTGTGTGTCTGACTATGTTATGGTACTTCATATCTGCTAAATTTTGCTGAATTAAACATAAAGAGACATCAGACATGAAGTTTATGAAACTTGGATCTCGGCCTGACACTTTCTTCACTACTGAGGCTGTTAGGTAACTTCAATTTTACTGAATTAAACATACTTCCGAAATATATTAGACTAACCAAGTCTTTTCTTTTCTTGATACAGATCAGTCTCCTCCGAAATTTCAAGTGATCTCACAGTCCAAGTTAAGGGTAGCAGATATTTGCTTCACAAGGTTAAATTTTCTACCAACTTCCTGCTGTTCCCTTTTTATTTTTATTTTTTAAAAAGACAACCTACTCATAATGTTCCAAGGGTCTACCGGAAAGAGCTCTCTACCTCCCAAGGTAGGGGTAAGGTCTGCGTACACTCTACCCTCTACAAGATCCCACTTTGTGGGATTTCACCGGGTATGTTGTTGTTTGTAACCTACTCATAATCTATTTTCTTGAAAACTACAGTTTCCCCTGTTGTCAAAGTGTTTAAGGCTGCAGAGGGTGTGCTTTGAAAGCCCAGAAAAAACCTCTCAACACCAAATAGTGCAGCTACCAGATTTTCCATGTGGTATAGAAGACTTTGAGCTGTGTGCTAAATTCTGCTATGGAATCACCATCACCCTCAGTGCTCACAACATTGTTTCAGTACGCTGTGCAGCCGAATATCTACAAATGACAGAGGATGTCGAAAAGGGAAACTTAATTTGTAAACTAGAAGTGTTCCTCAATTCTTGTGTACTTTCAGGTTGGAGAGACTCCATTTTGACATTACAAACTACCAAGTCTTTTCCTTTATGGTCCGAAGACCTTGGAATAACAAGTAGATGTATCGAAGCCATTGCTTCAAAGGTTTTAGCCCATCCTATCAAGATGAACTTGTCGCGTAGCTACTCAAGAAGAGGGGGAAGAGATGACGTTTCGTGCAATGGATCGGAAAGCCTAAGGCATAATAAACCTTTATCTAAAGACTGGTGGGCTGAAGATTTAGCAGAATTGAGCATTGATCTTTATTGGAGAACCATGATAGCCATCAAATCTGGGGGAAGAGTACTTTCTAATCTTATTGGTGATGCATTGCGAATTTATGCCTCTCGATGGCTACCAAACATATCAAAGTATGCAAATCACTCTGACTCTAATTCAATTGGGAAACATAGGCTGTTGTTAGAGTCAATTATCAGCTTATTACCAGCTGAAAAAGGAGCTGCTTCATGTAGCTTTCTTTTAAAATTACTTAAAGCAGCCAATATTTTAAAGGCATCTTCTTCATCGAAGATGGAATTGGCAAGAAGAGTTGGACTTCAGTTAGAGGATGCTACAGTTGGTGATCTGTTAATACCTTGTGTATCAAAAACAAGTGATACGATTTATGATGTGGATATTGTTATGACCATATTAGAACAGTTCATGTTACAGGGTCATGAGAGTCCACCAACAAGTCCTCCACGACGAATCAAAGGTGGTTTCGATAGAAGAAGAAGATCTCGGTCTGCAGAGAACATCGACCTTGAGTTTCAGGAAAGTAGGAGATCATCTTCTGCATCACATAGCTCTAAACTCAAAGTAGCTAAGCTTGTCGATGGATATCTTCAACAGATTGCCAGGGAGGAAAAGTTGCCTCTCTCAAAATTCGTTTCCATTGCTGAAGCAATTCCTGAATTTTCAAGGCTCGACCACGATAATCTTTACAGAGCCATTGACATCTATCTTAAGGTAAACTGGATTTCAGTTTTACACACATCTTCCTCTAATTTATTTTATGGATTTTTATTTTAATTTATAAAATCAAGAATCCAAGAATTTTAGTTCAAGAAACTGAAACTGAAACTGAAATAGAAGAGAAAAGGTATTATTGGCTAGATGTTAGTAGAAGTTACAATGTGGGCAGAAAACCAACTCCTTTGACCTTTAAAATTTCCCAAGTCAAGATTCTGTCATAGTTGGAACATTGAAATTTGAATTCATTTGATTTTAATATGCATAGTTATATCTGCAATCCCTTTTTTTTCTCAATGCAAAATTGAACATGGACTAAAGATAATTGTCTGTGGAATCTTTCGATTTAACTTAAATACGCAACAATGTACACATATTTTGCACTAACAGTATAATTGAACATTTTGTGGGTAGTTAGTTTCACTTATTATGAACAGTTACTTGTTGTTAAATACTAATTACGCCCTAAACACTTCGGCCAACTAGTTTACAAAATATGTACAACATGTATAGGTTGTGTATACCTATACTAAAACATACATATACTATACATATAATATACATATCTATACACAATATATACATTGATGTTGTGTATATTTCGACCATTTTGGTAAATTAGTTGGCTGAACTATACATATTCGTAACTTTCCCAATATGTTTTAGCTGACCTAATAGTTTAAAAATTCGTTGTTAAATTCTTGCTTGTTTTACTATAAAAATGTAGGGGCATCCAGGTCTGAACAAGAATGAAAGAAAGCGTTTGTGCAGAATGTTAGACTGCAAGAAATTATCCATGGAAGTATGCATGCATGCAGCACAAAATGAACTGCTGCCACTAAGGGTAGTAGTTCAAGTTCTCTTCTTCGAGCAAGCGCGAGCCACCATGTCTGGTGGCCATGTAACTGAGCTCCCCAGCAACATCAAGGCTCTTTTAGATGACCCATCAAAGACTTCTGCATCTTTCACCAATGTCACCAATGTCACCAATGATGACCAATGGAGTGCCTCAGGAAAGATTTCAACTCTCAAAATGAAGCTGAACGAAGATTTGGACGAAAATTATGTTGACGGAAATGGGAGATCAAAAGCTTCCTGTGTATTTCCTACTCGACCTAAGCGAATGTTCAGTAAGTTGTGGTCCAGCAATAGATCAGTTGTAAGTGAAAAGAACTGAATTTCCCCCCTTTTTTTTTTGCTTAGTTTCTTGGTTCAGCCTCTTGCAGAAATGCAGGATAAGACTGCTTACAATAGACCCTTGTGGTTCGGTCCTTCCCTAGATCCCGCGCCAAGCGAGAACTTAGTGCATCGGCCTGCCTTTTTCACTTTCTTGGTTGGGTTTGGGGAAGAGGGAGGGAGGGGGTTATTTGAAAGGTAAAGTATACTCTGTTATCACTTTTCTTGCCGGTTAAATATCTATTTATCCCTTTGTTTTACTTGTCGGAAAACAAACCTTAATCTTTAGGAAAGTAAAATGTAATTTGAATTATTGGTTTAACCTATCCAATAAAAGCACAAAATTTTGCAATGTCGGTAGAGGATCACTCTTTTCTTGCCTATTGGAATAGGAAAATCAATCATTTAAGTATGCTTTCACTTTTATTAATTATCGTTAAACTTCTCCATGATTTCAGAGCTTTAATTCTACTTTAAGATTAATTTATATCCTAAACCCTGATCCGCGCTCAATGGTCAGTTGGTTATCCTCCATTCTCCTTGCATCAACTCATAGTGAAATATACAATTAAAGCATATATCAAAACACACAGAGATAAAGCTTATAACAATATGCACACCTATTAATAACATCAATAGACATGCTACACAATTTGCTTTTACACCTCCCATAGGGTCACTCCATGGTTGGTGAGTGGTGACTCTAGATGAGGATTCTTTCCATAAGTAAATTGCATATCAATGCGGTCACGATTGAATTTCCATTAACAGGCCGACATATGGATCACACCACGCTTGTCAACTAAATCCCACATATCAAATGTGAACCAAACATTCTGATAGCCCGAGACGTGGATCATGCCATACGCGTCAACTGAATCCCACATGTCCTATGTAAATCTATAATATGTAATTCACAATACATATAAACATGTGCATGGACATTCCAGATAAAATAAGTCTAACATACATATAGTCAATAATGTTATTCTGGTATGTAATATGCAAGTAACTTATACCAGCATATATTATACGTATAGATTGTTAACCATGTAATCAAATTATATACTGTAAAATCAGAAAATATTATAAAAAGTTTAGTTTCGAGCCCACAGAAAACTGTGTTTCCTTAAGAAATTTAATCCCCTCACAATTTCCCAAGGTTTGGATTAATTCCTCCCGAGATAGAATGAAACTTTATTCTGCAGTATCGACAATGAAAATTGCACAACTTCAGCGAACGGTAGTAATTACATGACACTTGCTGTTTTTGTCTTTGAAAATGATGCACAGAAGAGGGGAAGAAAAGATTGATTTTCATAGAGTAAAATTTTGTAATTTCAGTAATAATAGGAAAAAAGAAATTACATAATGAGAATGGAAAAATAAATTTGGTACAAAAAGATTCTGAAGCCGAAGTCGAAACCGAGCGACGATGACAACGCGGGGGTGATCCTATTCTCAACTCTTTATTAACTAGAAGATGTGCTTCTACATATAAACACACAAATGTTACTTTCTATCACCAATGTAGGAGAAAGCTTACTTGAAAAAGTAATTTTGCAAATTTCATTTCTCTCCATTTTTCAATTCACACTTCATCTTTAAAGCCCACTATTTAGTGTCTTTAAAGCCCAGCAATCCCCCACATGAATGGGGAATGACTATATTATGAAAATAATGCATGAAAAAATTGTGTGATTTATAAGTAAGGATTAATCGCATCTGGGTAAGTAGGTTTCCCTTTGAACTTTCCGTAGTGAACATACATCGGGTATACTTGATTAATCGGTAGATTTGATATCCTTGAACCGTCAAGATTTGATGTATACCTAGACAACATATGTCATACAATTAACCCTTAACTGTTCTTGGTTCTCATTATTGTATTCGTTTCAGCCATGAACACCTCATGGTTTCATGAGTGCGTAGAGAACTAGCCTTATACTAATTCTTCTTGAAGCGACTTACACTTCACGCTCACATAGGTGATTCCTAAATGTGTAACAAGTAGATACACTATTTGCTTATATCATGTCAAACTTAGAAATCATTAAAATGTCTTAGCGCCTTATCCTTGTTTTTGAACATTGTCTTATTATGAGAATGGATTGAGTTTAATGACAATGTTGAACCATCATTCATAACTTTATTTGATGTCCTTGAACCTAGATCTTGAGATCTCTAGTTAACTAGGTGGAGTTACCATTATGATAATTTGTTCTCGGCCATAATCCCATTCTCTTTGATGATTTATCAACTGCATGTCTAGTTGGGCCTTTTGTAAGTGGATCTGACATATTATCATTTGACTTTACATAGTCAATCATGATAACTCCACTAGAGAGTAATTGTCTAACGGTATTATGTCTTCATCGTATGTGATGAGATTTCCTGTTATACATCACGCTTCCAGCCATTCCTATTGCAGCTTGACTATCATAGTGTATGCATATAGGTGCCATTGGCTTAGGTAAAAATGGAATATCTTTTAAGAAATTCAGTAGCCATTCTGCTTCTTCGCCAGCTTTATCCAAAGCTATAAATTCAGACATCATTGTAGAGCAAGTGATGCATGTTTGTTTAGATAATTTCCAAGACACTACTCCTCTCCGCTAGTGGATTTAACTTCAGATGATCTGGTGATCCAATTTGCATTAGTATATCCTTCAATTACGCGAGATATTTATAATAGTGTAAGGTAAACCTCTACTAATCTTATTTGTCTCCTAGCTTATCGTTGTTTAGCTAGTGGAATTGATAAAGATAACACATGAGAATTTAGCTAAACTCTATGATGGAGGTGTGTTGTTTGTGTTTTGTTTTGATTGAGTTCTTGAGATGATCATAGCTATAAGTTGAAGGATATGGGGTTAGAGGTTATGGAATATGGATGGTATGATATTGTTGTTGTTGTTATTGAAAGGAAAGTGATGGCATATTAATAGCCTTGTACACCATAGTTGAGAAGCACGCCTTCTAGGTGCTCGTTGAATTGTCCGAATGAATCGATTTTTAGTTGGTTGATCTTATTTAGATCCAAACCTTCTATGTTGAGTAGATGATCACTCATACAACTTTCGAGGGTTTGAGAGGCATTGGTAACTAAGCGACACAGGTATGTAAGGCTATACTCTTCGTTCATAAGAATGACATCCAAAATATTTATCATTTTTGAAAAAAAACACTAAAGAATCATTCTAATCACATGTCAATCATCCCTTGTCGGGAGTAGTTCTATTGCTATTATTGCATTTCATATTCATTATTGAGCTTCCGGTTGAGACCATACTCATTCCTGATAGAGTCTCTCAAGTCAAAATCTTGTTTATCGACAAGATGTCATTGAAAAAGAAAAAGATCAAATCAAAGTTAAAGGCTAAAAGTCGTGGTTACCTTCAAAGGACAAGTCTCATTCACATGTTATTGTCTTTCATTGAGCATATCTTTTACCTTGTTATCGTACTCTGTGTATCTTATTTGTCTCTGAACTTCATAGAACTAAAAAAGAAGGGTTCTAAAGAGTTAGTCGTTGAGTCGATCAAGAGTCGTTTCAAAGAAAAGTTAAAGAGTTTATGAGTTTCAAAGAGGCCAAGAGCCATTTTTATCACAACATCTTATCCACACCACCGAACCTATGTCATTGGGTAGTTATATATATATATATATATATATATATATATATATATACAAATAACTTGCAAAAATTACTAGATATACTTAAGAAACAAGAAAGAATCTTTAAAAGATCAGAACAAAATATAGAATATATAAATAATTTAGTAACCATTTGTGACTTCAAAAAATTATCTACAAAACAAGACGTAGAAAAAGTGCTAAAAGACAATTTAATAGATATTGAGTTGAAAGTTAGCCAGGAAAACATACAAATTAAAAAAAAATATATATATATATATATACATGACCGTTATGACCAGCCGATGGGAAGTTATACATGTATATTATACATGCCGCGTCGCGCATAGTCGGTCGGGTAGGTACTTACATGTGCATCCATACATACACCTCAGAGTATACTTGAAGAAAGTGATATATTACACCTCTGGTTATAAGCCCGGGGCAGATTACCAACCATAGTTGCTATACCACGAGTTCAATAAAGTGTCAGAGTTTCATTATTTGCCCTATGTGGCATACAAGTTATCATAGTATAAGATTGCTTTTATGCTTTCCTTCACAACTCATCTCTTCATATTGCTTTTATGCTTCTCTTTACAACTTATATTTTGATATTTTTATTCATGCTTTACATACTAGTACATTTCATTCGTACTGACATCCTATTTGCTGGGGGCGCCTCATATCATGCTGCGGATCCAGATAGAGGTGCGGATAGACATCCCAGTAGGAGCTGATTGAGTTCTGCAGATCGAGTAGTGAGCTTCACTTTATCTGAAGCTACCGAGTTAGAGTCATGAGTTGAGTTTGGCACATGTACTGTTGATGGGTAGGTCGGGGCCCTATCTAGGCCATATCACAATTATGTTTTCTTAGAGGCTTGTAGATTTAGTTGGCATATTCAATTGATCTATATGATCCTTTCCGATCTTGTACCATATTGTATATAGTGTTTGGAGTTGTTGTACTCTTCTTGTTATGACGTCTAGATGATGTCTTGTATATCCATGTTGTTATGACCTTATCGGCCATAATTTCTATTCAGTTGACAGGTTACATTTCATAGTTGTACGCTCAGGCCAATACGACACCGGGTGCCGCCACACCCTCCATTTTGGAGTGTGACAAACTTGGTATCAGAGCAGGTTAGTCTTAGAGAGTGTACAAGATGTGTCTAGCAGAGTCTTGTTTATATGTGTGTTGTGCACCACACTTATAAGCAAGAGGTTGTCAAACATTTAATGATGGTTTCATATTCTTTCATTTTATAGATCATGCAGTAGAGTTGAGTTGTACGAGTTTGAGTCATACTCATGCTTTACACAGTTTTAGTTCTAACAATAACCAGAAAGACCTTGGTTAATTCATATTCACAGCCAACCCACGAAAGATTCTAAATAAGATTATTGAGATGCCAGAGGTGCGAGTGTGATATTGAAATTTTAGAGTATGAATGACTATCTCCTCCTTATATACGAAGGAAGTGATGTAAGTTCATAAAGATGAAGATCGACTTTAGAAATATAGAAAAATTAAGGTGGTGGAGGTACCAAATGTCTGAAATGCAAAAGATGGTAACGAGATCGGAATTCAGATAGAGTAATGAAAGCCTTGCTGTCCCATTTTCAGTAGTGATAGAATCACACTGAGAATTACATATTTCTGTTACTAAATTATCGACGTCAATGAACGTAAGTTTTGAAGAAGTGGGACCTCAGGATTTAGTAGGGATTTAGCAAGACCCGCAATATGGACGGTACTGAAGAATAGTATAGTTAGGCAGTGATACCCCCTCTCGAGGCCATGTATATGATGTACCTGGGATGAGAATGTTAATCGGGCACGACCTTTGAAAATTCTGAAGATTTAGAGGCGAAGCATGGAGCCCTATGTGTGAAAGATAAGCATTTCCCTCAGTGAGACCTCTGTCAGAAATGGAGAAAGGGAAGACGTTCGACGTAAGAAAGGGTTATATCATGAAGGTATAGACGAGGATAAAGGGTAAAATTGATAACATGAGAATAGAACAAAGGTAAATGAAATATTAGAATAAATGTATGAGACGATGAAGAGTCATGAAATAAAGTATAGAAGAATAAAAAGTCGTGACCAATGAAGGTAGAAAATAATGAAGGCAGTAACGGTTGGGACATATATCTATTACGAGATTTGAATAAGATAGAAGCTGGCGGGATAGGCCATCGAACAGATTTAGTTGTTAGACCAGAGAACTTTGATATCAAGTTAGTTTTTCAGATAAGACGGAATAAGAATTGAAGACTCCCGAGATGACGTAATAAGAGGTATTGCGGAGTTGCAAAATAAGCGAGTAAGCAGTAAAGGAATAAACTGCAAGAAAAGATCCTTAAAGGTTAGTAAGGAATGAGCCCCTAAGATTAATGTCTTTGTTATTGGAATTGAGCGTGTCAGTAATAAACGTGTCACACCTTACTTATGCGAGTGATTCAGTGACCCTGTTAAGGGATATTGCTCTAAGAAAAGTTGTAAGTTGTTAAAGTATCGTAGATTATGATGAACGTCGATTTAATGACTTGATATCATAAACGGGAAACTCCGGACGTGAGAAGACTAATACATGGGAGATGGTGCGAGAAAGAACCGACATAGACCCACACGATGATCTAATGAGCAAAGGCAAAGGTTACAGAGAAAAGTTTTGAGATGACTAAGGTTGCGTTACCTAGGTTTTTTTAACACGCCATGAATGACAATAGGTATGCATGTATTAACGTTGAGAAAGAAATAGTAAGTGGCCTCCCATTTAGAGGGGTTAAAGCAATGACAAAGACCACTGAACGTATGAGATTCGGAAAGGAAAGTATGGGGAATAATCAAAAGGAAAGAGCATACGTAAGCTTAAAAGGAGTATTTTGAATTTATAAATGAGAGGATAAGTTGAATTTCTTCGAGAAAGGATGTATATGGAATCTAGAAGGGGATGAGTTAAACGGCCAAATGAGCCATCAGACTTTGTAATATTTATATTAAGGAATGATATTACCACCTGAGGCTTTGATCTCGCAAGCATGCGGCAACTATTCTGGAGAAGTATTTCAAGTAGGAAGTAATAATAAGAAAGACTGGTATAAAGCAATCAAGTTGAGGGGCTATAGAGCCGGGAAGTAAAAGCCCACAGTTAAAGATGATGCCCATAGTGAACAAAATGTGATTTAATGATAGAGAGGATAAGCGGTAAAAGATTGGAGGTATCAAAGATTTCGCAGGAATATATGATTACAAAATGACTAAAAGCATATCGCTGGTAGATATCTACTAAGCGAAAAAGCAGGATTTAATCCACATACAGATGGGCATGACTCACCGGTAATGGTGATAGTGGATTAAGGACCAGGATTTGATCCCTGAGCGGAACGTTTGACTAGATATATAGAGAACCCCTGAATGGTAAAGATCGAGATCAGTTAATGCACTGTAAGGTACTTACCTAAAAGAAACAAGAGGATAAGATTATTTATACCTGAAGACTGGATGGAGAAAGCTAGGCCCATGACTTAGGGTCGACAACAGTGAGCCCACATTAGGAGAATAACCACGAGGACCATCAAAATAAAAGTTGAGGAGAGCTTCTGTTACTAACGTGTAGAAGAACCCTCTCGGGCGGGTCATAATGGTATACAGACTTATGAGCCCTCTTAAAAAGAACAACGAATCTTAAGACGAAAAAAAATAAGTAAGCAAAAGTGGATTCAGATAATGTCGCAAAGTACGATCCTCCTTAAGAGAAAGAGGTTTCGAAAGTTAAAATTCAGCAAGTAAGTATCACACAAATATGGAGAAAAGACAAGATCACATCATTGTTCCAGCCAACCAATCGAGAATCCGAACATGAGACTAAATCAATGATAGAGGTGTTATATAGGACTTAGTGGTATCCCTCCTTTAAATGATGGAGTGGAAGATAATCGTATAAGGGTTTAATCCTATTACCTTCCGAGGAGTAAGTTCAGCAGAACATCATAACATCCTTCAAAGTAACCTAAGATGGGTATGTCAATGGTTTAGCATATATCAAGGACCGGAATAGAGGAATAGAAAATGAGTGTCAGCAGATAACAAGTTTAAAGGTCCAATTTCAAGGCTCCAATGATAATAGAGCGATACGCGGGGAATGTTAGTGTTACCCCGATGGCAAAAAGGAAAATAAATAACCAAGGAAGAGTTGGAAGTTGATACCATCAGAAGATAGGGTTCCGTGGTAACAGAGCCAATGCTAGAGTTAAAGAGAGACAAAGTTCTCTAGCACTTTGTCAATCGTGTGTCCCAAGTTCCGCTGGGTTACGAGATAAGATTAAGAGCAGAGGTGCGTTGTTTCTGCTATTCTGCTTATCTGGAGTCTAGGAGGACATATCACGTTACCAAAGACATGGATTGATGTGATAATGGTAAGCAGAGCAGTGTTGAGTTTTGTCATAGCACCTAGTGGTCAGCATGGAAAGACAAAGCATTAGAGGGCTAGAAAGACTAGTGTACAAAATTTAGATTCCCATCTAGAAGGATAGCGTGGGTTAAGGATAAAGCTTAGTATGGGTTCGTACATGTTCTTATTAGAAATACTGCTCTCAACGGTTGATAATCAACAAATTTGCAGGTTGACCCCATTTTTACTAAAATAAGAGTTATGCAGCAGTGAAGGAGTTCGCTAGCTATCCATCGACAAAAGGTCGTAAGATCCCAGAACATTTAAATACCCTATACCTAAAGTAGATGGGGTCATTGCACTACAATTCTAAGATTCTCCAAAGAAAGTTTAGGAGTGCAGAGAAAAATCCTGGTAGTTCACTAAAAAAAAGGTCGAGTCGATCGCATGATCCAGACACTTGAGGAAATGATACATGAAGTATACCTTATCTATAAGAAGAATGGGATGATCGTCTACCTTATTATGAGGTGTATATTATGGCGGTTATTATATTATCATCGAGATGAATCCCTATAAGACTTGGTAGGGTCAGAAGCATTAGTCATTAATCTACTATCTTAGCATAAGAAAATAAAAATTATTTAACCCAGTATAGGTCCCATCAGTTCCTAAGGTTGTGGAAGAAGTGAAGTCCTTTCAAAAAATACATTGCCCATTAAGGATTGCCAAAAATCACCCGTCGTTGTGTGCTATCAAAAGCTTACGAACACTATGGAAGGTTCATTAATCTTTTTATAAGATTTTTCCTATAAAAGGCATGATGAGTTTCAATCAGAAACGTAAGCTTACCCTCCGATTTAGTAGATCGTATAATTATCTCTGGGTTTAGAGGAAGCTCATTCAGTTTCTACATACTGATATCACCAAAGTATATGTAGAAGGTCTTTGGATTGACATTCGTTAAAGTACTATGGAAAAGTAATGGCATAGACGTAATGATATGGGTAGATAAGAAAGGCATGGGATATATATATTCTTCCATAGTTCGGACATTAGGTTCGTGTAATACTCGTGCAATACGATCCCCTTATTCCTACTCTATAGTGGTGAACTTGTTTTATGCACATGTACAAATGATGATCATAGCACATATGTGACAAACGCATCTCAAATGTCAAGATCGGACAGTCGAGGTGAGTTATGTCTTAGCCTTTTGAGTACCATGATAGATATATGGTCGTATGGGGCCGGTATGATATTATATTACTTTGGATATCCTTGTGTGACATTTGTATTGGTTTTAGCTGTTTGACATGTATGGAGTTAGTCCTAATTGTAGAGGGAAATCTGCTAAAATTTTGGTAAAACCAAGAGTTAAAGCCTCTCAGCTACGTCCCTCAACATTCGAGGATGAATTTTCTTAAGGGGGAATGATGTTACACCCCATGATTCTGTGTGCGATCAAACGTATGATTAGTTGATTTGAACTCCAAAAACCCGAGACCTTTTATGAGGGTCACGTATGACTTATATGATTGTCTAAGAGGTATACAGAAGGTTGGAAGTCAATTAGATTAAAGGAATCACATCTCGGTAAGGTTCGATGAACATTGAGCGACACCCTAAGCAATTCACCCCATGGAGGCCAATTCGCCACACGGATGGGGTAGCGGATCAAAGCCCAAATTTCCTCACCTTACTACCACCATCTGCAGTGGCATATGCATATGCAAATGGTGATCTGCGATGCAAAACCAGCCGCAAATGAGAGGTAGTGAAGGGGCCTATTTAAAGCCTAAGTCGAGCCAACCCTTTTTCATTTCATTTTTGGCCTAGGCAGCTCCAAGTTACTCCAAAATACTCTCCAAAGGTCCATTTATCATTAAAGAACATTTCCTTAAGGATTTTACGTAATTTCTCCCTTAAATGATCAAGATCACCTTGTAGTCTTCTCTAGTTGATGTTGGAAGCTAAGGATCTCTTTGAGCTTGATGGAGGACTTGATATGGAGTGTGTTCTTAGTGCTTAAGGTAAGGCTCTACTAATCTTATATGTCTACTAGCTCATTTTTGTTTATCTAATGGAATTGATAAATATAACACATGAGAATTGAGCTAAACTCTATGATGGAGGTGTGTTGTTTGTGTTTTGCTTTAATTGAGTTCTTGAGATGATTATAGCTATAAGTTGAAGGATATGGGGTTAGAGGTTATGTAATATGGATGGTATGATATTTTTGTTATTGTTGTTGTTGTTGTTATTGAAAGGAAAGTGATGGCATATTAATAGTCTTGTACACCATAGTTGAGAAACACGTCTTCTAGGTACTCGTTGAATTGTCCGAATGAATCGATTTTTAGTTGGTTGATCTTATTTTGATCCAAACCTTCTATGATGAGTAGATGATCGCCCGTACAACATTTGAGGGTTCGAGACGCATTGAGAACTAAGCGACGCATGTAGGTAAGGCTATACATTTCTTTCATAAGCATGACATCCAAAATATTTATCATTTTTGAAAAGAAATGCTAAAGAGTCATTCTAATCACATGTCAATCATCCCTTTTCGGGAGTAGTTTTGTTGTTATTATTGTATTATATATTCATTATTAATCTTCTGGTTGAGACCATACTCCTTCCTAATGGTCTCTCAAGTGATAATCTTGTATATCGACAAGTTGTCATTGAAAGGTATAAGAAAACGATCGAATCAAAGTTAAAGGCTACAAGTTTTGGTTACCTTCAAAGGACAAGTCTCATTCACATGTTGTTGTCTTTCATTGAGCATATCCTTTACCTTGTTATCGTACTCTATGTGTCTTGTTTGTCTTTGAACTTCATAGACCTCAAAAAGAAGGGTTCCAAATAGTTAGTCGACCATGAGTCATTGTAAAGCAAAGTCAAAGAGTTTATGAATTTCAAAAAGGCCAAGATCCATTGTTATGGCAGTATATTATCCACACCACCAAACCTATGCTGGTGGGCAGTTATATATATATATATATATATATACATATTATTTACACCACCAGTACGACTAGCCAGTAGGAAGTTATACATGTATATTATACACACCAAACCACGCTATAGTTGGCCAGGTATATATATATATATATATATATACATATTATTTACACCACCAGTACGACTAGCCAGTAGGAAGTTATACATGTATATTATACACACCAAACCACGCTATAGTTGGCCAGGTAGGCACTTATATGTGCATCCATACATACACCTCAGAGTATACGTGAGGGAAGTGACATATTACACCTCAGGGTTAGCCGGGGGCAGATCATCAACCACAATTTCTATACCATGAGTTCAGTACAATTTTAGAGTTTCATTGTTCGCCCTATGTGACATACAGGTTATCAGAGTATCAGGTTATTTTTATGCTTTCTTTCACAGCTCATCTCTTCATATTGCTTGTAGATTTGGTTGGCATATTCAGTTGATCTGTAAGACGACCTTTCCAGTCTTGTACCATAGTATATATAGTGTTTGGAGTTGTTGTACTCTTCTTGTTGTGACATCCAGATGATGTCTTGTATATCTATGTTGTTAAGGCCTTATCAGCCACAATTTCTATTCAGTTTATAGGTTATATTTCAGAGTGGTACGTATGGGCCAATATGACACTGGGTGCCGGCCATACCCCCAATTTAGGGTATGACAAGTTTCTAGTTATGTCCTTTGGTCTGACAAAGGCACCGACGGTTTTTATGGATCTGATGAATAAGGTGTTTTAGCCGTTTCTGGATATCTTTGTGATAGTGTTTATTGATGACATTCTTGTGTACTTTTAATCAGAAGCAGAGCACGTGGATCATTTAAGAGTGATGTCATAGATGCATGATCGCAAGTTGTATGATAAGTTCTCTAAATGTGAGTTCTGGGTGAACTCGATGGATTTTTTAGGACATGTAGTGTCAGATGAAGGCATTAAAGTTGATAGTTAGAAGATTGAGGTAGTAAAGAACTGGCTGAGGACCAGAAACCCTTCTGAGGTGTGTAGTTTCTTGGGCTTGGCAGGTTACTAGCAAAGATTTGTAGAGAATTTCTCTTCTATTGCCGCTCCACTGACGAAGTTGACGGATAAGACAACTAAGTTTTAGTGGTTAGATACTTGCGACGAGAGGAGTTGAAGAGCAGATTCATGTCAGCGCCTATTCTAGCAGTTCCTAAGGGATCTGAGGGCTATGTTTAGTATTGTGATGCTTGCAGAGTATGATTGGGCTATTTTCTGATGCAACATGACAAGGTCATTGCATATTCTTCGAGGCAACTAAGGAAACACGAGCATAATTACCTGACTTATGATCTTGAGTTGGCGGCGGTTGTATTTGCTTTGAAGATATGACGTCATTACTTGTATGGAGTTCATGTTGATATATTTACAGATCATATTTTCAAGCAAAAAGAATTGAATCTGAGACAACGAAGATGTCTTAAGCTGTTGAAAGATTATGATGTGGATATTTTGTAACATCCGAGTAAGGCAAATATTTTGGCCGACACGTTAAGTCAGAAGTCTATGAGTTGCCTGAGGCATGTGGGAGTTGACAAGCTAGAGATGGCCAATGATCTATATCAATTAGCCAGTTTAAGTGTATGATTAATTGATGTAGGCGACGGGGGTGCCATAGTTTAGAATGCCGCTTAATCCCTCTTAGTGGCAAAAGTGAACACACGATACTTTGATGATCTAGTCTTGGTAAGTATTAAAGTGGCATTCCCTTTCAAAAGAAGCAGTTGTTCAAGTTATCAGAAGATAGAGTTCT
This sequence comes from Anisodus acutangulus, assembly GCA_029783415.1. NCBI lineage: Eukaryota > Viridiplantae > Streptophyta > Magnoliopsida > Solanales > Solanaceae > Anisodus > Anisodus acutangulus. The sequence continues at coordinate 12,845,097 of CM056493.1, read as the reverse complement.
TAAGTATAAGGGTCAGTTGTGTGTATCCGATGTTAGAGGACTTCGAGGGAAGATTAAGGCAGAGATTCACCAGTCCAAGTATTCTATTCATCCTGGTTCTACTAAGATGTATCATGATCTTCGACAGCTATATTGGTGGAATGATATGAGAAAAATATCACATAATTCATTGCTCAGTGTCCTAATTTAAACAAGTTAAGGCTGAGCATTAGAAATCCGGAGGACTGTTAAAGAATATCTAGATTTCGATCTAGAAATGGGAGACAATCAACATGGATTTCATTACGGGATTACCCAATTCTCATCGGAAGTTCGATTCTATATGGATTATCATGGATAGACTTACAAAGTCAGCTCATTTTCTACATGTCCGAACCACATACTCAGCTGAGGATTATGCTAGGCTTTATATTTAGGAGATAGTTTGACTTCATAGAGTTCCGGTGTCTATTATACCGGATAGAGGTGCTCAGTTTACAGCTATGTTCTGGAGGTCCTTTCAGAAAGATTTGGGTACTCAGATTAGCCTTAGCATAACTTTCCATCTATAGACAGATAGGCGGGCCGAGCGCACTATTCAGACACTCGAAGATATGTTGCGAGCTTGTGTTTTAGAGGGAAGTTGGGAAGATCATCTATCACTTATTGAGTTCGCTTATAATAACAGCTACCATTCTTGTATCCAGATGGAACCATATGAGGCCCTATATGGACGAAAATGTGGGTCTCCAATTGGTTGGTTTGATGTTGGCAAGACAAAGTTATTAGGACCTGACTTGGTGCAACAAGTTGTGGAGAAAGTAAAAATGATCCAGGAGTTATTGTTGATAGCTCAAAGTCGATAAAAGTCCTATTCAGGTAACCGGTGGCGAGACTTAGAGTTCGTTGTGGGATACGGGGTGTTCCTAAAGGTGTCTCCTATGAAAGGCATGGTGAAGTTCGGCAAAAAGGGAAAGCTTAGCCCTAGGTACGTTGGGCCATATCAGATTATTCAGAGAATTGGCCAAGTATCATATAAGCTTGAGTTGCCTCCGGAGTTAGAAGTAGTTCATCACGTGTTTAATGTATCCATGTTTTGTAAATGTCTGGGCGATCCCTCCCACATTACCCCTATTGAAGATGTTCAAGTGATAGAAGACCTATCATATTAGGAAATTCCTGTATTTATCCTAGATCACCAAGTCCGTAAGTTGTGAACCAAAGAAGTCGCTTCAGTCAAAGTGCTTTGGAAAAATAATAACGTAGAGGAATTGACATGGGAAGATGAGGAAGATATGAAATCTAGATATCCTTACTTATTCCAGACTTCAGGTGATAATATTGAGACAAATATGGCAGACACAACTTATAGTACATCGAATGATAGTTGAGGTGAGTTATGGATAACCCTTTGTAATTTTTGCGTAAATAGACGATCGTCTGAGACTAACTGGATGTTATTATGCTATTTTGTAGCCTTGTGTGGCATTAATTGTATGTTTGGGTTGTTTACCAGGTTTTGAATAGTGCTAGTTACAGAGGAGACTGCCAAATTTTTTAGAAATCTTAGAAGTTAGAACATTATTTAACATTCAAGGATGGATGTTCTTATAGGGGAAAAAATGTTACGCCCCGTAGTTACGCATGTGAACGAGAGCGTAGTTAGCCAACTTGAGTCTTGGGAACTTGAGATTTTTTCTGAGGGTTCATATGGCATATAAGGACTCTAAGTAATGGTTTCAAAAGGTTGGAAGTCAATAGGACCAAAGGAAATACAACTCGACGAGATTGACAAAGTTTTAATGACACGCTAAGCATTTTGCATCGCATATGCTATTTAACTTCACCGATGTGTCCAAAGATCTAGGCCACCATTCCCCCACCTTATTACCACCATATGCGGTGGCATATACGGCCGCATATGGGCATATGCGGACGTATATGTGAGGCGGTGGGATGGCTTATTTATGTCAATTTCGGGAAGCTTCATTCTTATTTCATTTTTCGACCCCTTGAGCTCCAAAATCCTCCCAAACACTCCCCAAATCCCTTTCAACCATTGAAGAACATCTCTAGATGTATCTTAAGTGATTCGTCCTTCCAAGGATCAAGAACACCTTGAAATTCTCTCTAGTTGGCTTGGCAAAGTTGTGGACTTCTTGGAGATTGAATTGAACCTTGTTGTGGGGGAATCTTTGGTTGTTTAAAGTAAGATTTCAGCACCCTTATGTGTCCTTTAGTTCCTCTTAACTTAGTTTGGTTGGTTGGTGGATATAACGTTTAAGTTATGGAGGTATTGTAGGCATGGCATTAAAGAATTAACTTTTACAGTATGAAGTTATGTTATCTTGTTGTTTGGGGTTGTTAATTGATATTGAGAGTAGATACAAGTATTGAATAATATTGGTGAAGTTGTGAAGTTAAGGAAGAGGGTTATGGAAGATGGTGCTAATAATTTGAGTAAGAATTCATAATAGAATAACTCTAGAACTTTAAGCACACAAGTTGTTTGATGAAACACCTCAATGAAATCTCTTATAAGATATGAGATTGATATTGATGCAATCCCTCCTTTAATTTAGATAATCGTCCATAACACGTGCGAGGCTCCCGGAACATAACTAGCTTCATCGACAAGGTATGTAGGGCAATTTTTCTTCTTGGCATGACTTGACGTACACACTCATTTGAAATGAGCTTCATCTCTTGAAATTGAATAACTATATGGCCCTCTTACCAGAAATAATCATAATTCTTATGTATTCCTTATCCGTAGTATCTTCTGGATTCCATATGCCCCGAAATGAGTGTATTAAGACTAAAGAACGTAGTGACAATATGATAGTCGAAGGGTAACAGTGATTGGTCACTCCGAATGTAGTCTAGGTGTCTTTGAGATATTGCATTGCACTTATATATATATATATATATATATATATATATATATATATATATATATTTATTTATTTTCTTACCGAGTCGCGTTATAATCGGTTGGGTATGACATTTATATATGCATACCACTGTAGTTGATTTGACTTTATCGAGTCCTATTAAGGCCATGTACGGCCGAGTCCTTTTGAGGTCGGGTACGTTATAATATGATATGATTTTCTCCACAGAGCAGATGAATAATATATTATATGGCCTCATTAAGTGGCTTGACTTTACATACATGCATACATATTCAAAATTATAATAGGGTATGCCCTCAGAGGATTTTTATGAGTTTCAGGTTGACTTCTGCACCTATATCTCTTTTGTAACATCTTTTGTTTACTTATATTACCTGTCTTACATATTCAGTACATCTTTGGTACTGATGCCCCCCTCTCTAGAGCATTGTATTCATGCCCGCATGTACATATAGGTAGGGTGGCGTACCTCCTCAGTAGGGTGCATGTTTCAGTTGTTGGTTATCGCACTCTACTTCTCTGGAGTTGCACTACAGGAGTCGATATGTACTATTGTGCATATTCTTAACATTTTGGGTATGACCGGGCCCTGTCCCGACTTGTTGTATTATAGCACTCTTAGAGGCTTGCAAACTAGTGTTCAGTGTGTATATGTATGTCATGGCCTTGTCGACTCTTTTGTTAGTTGGTGATACTCTTTTTGTGGCCTTTTCGGCCTTGGTTTTCGGTATATATTGTGTTGGGACTTCTACTTGCAGGTTGTCGTACATTCTTGTCTTGTTAAGGTTATTTGGAGGCCTTATCGGCCCAGGTCTAATGTTGGAGGTTCCAAGTACTATAGTTGGTTCGCTCGGGCCTTCGGGTGCTTGGTGCTGGCCACACACCCCAAGGTTGGGGTGTGACATCTACATGCTAAGTGATTCCTGTAGTGTGTATTCTAATAACCTCCCTACCTTCATATCTAAGGTCATGTCCTCAGTCAGTTGAAGTTGTGTTATATCATGTTTAGTCACCTCTAGTTCTTCTAAGGCTTACCTCTACCTCTCCTAACCCCTGCTACAGCCAACTTCTCACGCTATTTTACTAGCGCATCCTCGTACCGCCTCTTCACATGTCCGAACCATCTTAGGATCGCTTCACTCATCTTGTTTGCCACAGAGGCCACTCTCACCTTGCCTCATATAACTTTGTTCCTAATCATATCTCTCCTAGTATGCCCACATATCCATCTAAGGATCCTCATCTCCGCTACATTCATCTTTTGAATGTATGCGTTCTTGACTGGACAACACTCTGCCACTTATAACAAAGTTGGTCCAACTACGTACCACTTTGTAGAACTTACTTATAAGTCTTGGCTACACATTCTTATCGCACAGTACCCCGGAGGTGAGCCTCTATTTCACTCACCCCTCTCCAATGCAATGTTCGACATCATCGTCAATCTCCCAGTCTCCTTAGATTATGGATCCAAGATACTTGAAGCTTCCTCTTTTGAGTATAACTAGTTCCTCGATCTGCACTTCCACCTCCACTTCTGTTAGGATCAGACTACTACCTATGTACTAAAAAAACTTGATTCTTTGAGCAACTATGCAAGAAGGTAAATTGCGAAATAATAAATCAACACAAGATTTTTTATGTGAAAAACTTTTTGTTCATGGGAGACAAAAACCACGGCCTATCTCTTATACTACTCTCAACTTCACTAAACTCGAGCAGTTTAAGTACTTACAATACTTAAGAACCTGTTCCCAAGCAGAGGGTGAATTCATTGGCTAAATTATTTTAGTTGATTTAGTTTTCAACTAGTATCTGTTCAATTTACAAGTTAAACCATAACATTGGACTAAATTAATCTTGTGACACAGTTAATGCTAGAATAATTCCAGTCATCGATTTTAAACGAAAATGAGTTTTAAATGTATAAAGGATTGAATATCAATTACATTTTCGGGTTTTACACGTATATATTCTCATTCTTGTACGATTATTTATTAACAAATACTTTTGACATTTCAAAACAAATAAATTTCAGATTTCATTTGAGCAAATTCGAAATAGAAATAAGATGATTTCAGTCTCGGTTTTTAACATTTTGTATCCAGCTCCAACAGCCTTTTCCAAAATTGACTTTACAAAAGAATTTCAAAACTGTTCAGTTGCTATTGGGCTCATTCCGAATTGGACTCGAAGTCCAAACGTACCTTATATGCAATTTTATGACAAATCTCATGATTCCAATTGTAAATCGGGACAAAACCCACACTTGTACAATAACTTAAAAACTTGTCATGTCTTCTTATGTTTTTAAACAACGAACTAAATAATCATATGTAATTCAAGTTAGAAGTTGAATTAACTATTTAATTCAAAATTTTAACCAGATAAGTGAAAGCAAAAGCAAATGTTTTAAGAAATATAGAGTTTATTTTAATGTCGGAATATTTGAATCATTTCACAAGTTGAAATAATTCAAACGAACGAACGCTAAGTAAATTATAATCCAATTATACTTACTTCAAAAATAGATTTGAGTGTATACAAATTATCGACCTAGATACCAAAACCATTTTCAACCTCCCCTCCTCTCCATTTATAAACAAGTTACAGTTTTAGCCACAATTTTTACACTCCGTCCGTAACTGCATTTGTAGATTTCTTAAGGTTCCTAACACATTCCTTAGAAAATCATTTAGACCCTTACCCGAACTTTGGTGAAACTAAATATTTTAAGAAAAATCTTTTGAAAAACAGGTTCGTAATTCCTGTAACAAATATTAGGTGGTGACTGTTACAATTCTCTTTTACGCGGGCGCAAAAGTTGCAATCATAACTTGGCTATGTGTTGGTTTAACAGAGTCACCACCTAATTAATTATTGGAATTAGAAAAATCATTTATTTTAAGATTTGTTTATTCGAAAACCTTTGAAAAAAGAGTACCAGAGTTTGGATAAGGGTTTTGGTGATTTTCCGAGGAAGGTGTTAGGCACCTCGGAAGGAATCCGCGCAGTGTAGTTTACCTACGGGTTAAAATATTGTTGCTAAAGTATTTATTTGCTTACAAGGGTGTTTAAGAATATATATAAATCACTTTTTCATTCATAGCATACTTTGGAAAGAGGAGACTTTGTAAAATCCGTTTTAATTTAAATCAAGCAAAAGATTAAAATTTTATTCAAAAAAAGAGTTGAGTAACTCATATCTCCACTTTTCAAAAAAAAGAGTTAACACAAATATATACAAAATGTTTCTCCATATAACATAGTATATGCTATGAATCAAATAGGGGAGTTTGACCATGACCAATGCAAAAGAGATGGGGGAAAGGTTGATGGCCAGGGGGCTTGGAGGAGTAGTGGGGATGCGACTGGTATGTTGGACAGGACAACCCGTTGCATTCGAGAGGTAACTAGAGAAGTGCTAGGGATTTCGCGAGGTAGCCGTGGTGGGCATCGAGGGGACTGGTGGTGGAATGGTAAAGTTTAAGAGAAAGTGAAAACAAAGAAAGTGGAATATGCAAAATTGGTAGAAAGCAAGGACGAGGTGGAGAAGTGGACGAATAGGGAATTATATAAGATGGTGAGGATAGAGGCAAAGCTAGCGGTTACGGCGGCAAAAACAACGACTTTTGAATGCATGTATGTGGAATTTAAGGAAAAAACGGGAATAAGAAGTTGTACAGATTAGCCAAGGCAAGGGAAAGGAGGACACGTGACTTGGATCATGTGAGGTACATCAAGGACGAGGACGACAAAGTACTGGTGGAGGACGCGCGTATTAGACGGAGGTGGAAGTCTTACTTCCATAAACTCTTGAACAAAGAAGGAGATAAAGATATTGTGCTGGGAGATCTGGAGTAATTCAGACGGTACCGGGATTTTGGATATTGTAGAAGTATTAAGGTTGAAGAGGTTAAGGGTATTGTTTGCAGGATGAGCAGGGGATGAGCGACCGGGCCTGATGAGATCCTAGTTGAATTTTGGAGGAGCGCAGGCAGGACAAGTTTGGAGTGGCTGACTGAGTTGTTTAATGTCATTTCTAAGAAGACAAGAATGTTTGAAGAATAGAGGTGGAGTACAATGATTCCTTTTTACAAGAACAAATGTGACATCCAGAGTTGCAACAACTATAGAGGTATCAAACTGCTAAGCCACACTATGAAAGTTTGGGAATAGGTCATGGAGATGAGGGTGAGAAGAAGCGTGTCTATTTTTGAGAAGCAGTTTGGATTCATGCCGGGGCGTTCGGCTATAGAAGCCATTCATCTTATTAGGTGGTTGGTGGAGCAGTATAGGGAGAGGAAGAGAGACATACATATGGTTTCTATCGACCTCGAGAAGGCATACGATAAAGTCCTTAGGGAGGTTATATGAAGATATTTGAAGGTTAGAGGTATACATGTGCATACAGTAGGGGGATCAAGGATATGTATGATGGAGCCAAGACCAGGGTACGGACAATAGGAGGAGACTCAGAGCATTTTTCATTGATGATGGGGTTGCACCATGGATCAACTTTTAGCCCATTCTTATTTGCCTTGGTGATGAATGGACTGATGCGAAAATTCAGGGGGAGGTGCCATGGTGTATGTTATCCGCAGACGACATAGTTCTGATTGATGAGACTCACAGCGGAGTGAACATTGAGCTGGAGGTTTGGAGACACTTTGGAGTCTAAAAAGTTCAGGTTGAGTAGGACCAAGATAGAATACTTGGAGTGCAAGTTCAGTAACGAGAGCAACCATGTAACATCACGTACTTTCAGGTCATAGTTAAACCGCTAGGCGTGTGTAAATAGACCCGAGCATTGGGAAAAATTGGATCATATTTACGTATGCTAATAAAAAAATTAGTATATAAAAGGGATTAAATTCCGAAATAATTTTGGACGTAACAAGTGTGACGATGAGATTCGGAAATAAAAATGGGGCGTGCACAAAGAGGTTATGGACTAGTGGCATAGTAGGAAATTATGACCTAAGTATACAAAGTGTGTTAAAATTGATTGTTATTTAAGTGAATTGGGGAACAAGAGACTAATTATAAATTCTTGTAGGAGATAAAATGATTTTTTTTATGAAACAAGGGATAAATGCAAAGATGGGCATATCCACGTGGGACTATAGCAAGAAAGCAAATGGGTGACTATTACTATTCATAGGAACATGTGGAAATATTTTGGGATTAAAGTGCTTCGTAAATAGTAAATTGAGCTAGTGGTGTGGGTTCCATTGTCCACAAAGAAGGATAAACATAGATCCTTATTTGAGTAGCTTTTTAGGAAAGAATAGATATGTATGTGCAACAACTATATTAGAGATTTTAATGGACGGATGGCCAGTATATATTTCTTATAGCAAAAGTGTGAGAATTTATTCTCTTTGGAGCAATATGTTTCATTTCTAAGGGGCAGAAGTAACTTGTGGATAATTGAATCGTAAATTTCAATATGGACGAGATGAATAAGATTTTCTATTTTTGGCAGCAACTGACGTCCTTTTTAAGAAAGTAAAGTAAGGTGGAAGAAGAGGGGTTCTTGGAAAATAAGGTTGAGGTGCTATGAGTTCCATTGATTGGGTTGTTAAGAAGACCAATTAAAGTATGTTGAGGTAAATTATTTCTTTCTTTTGGCATGTTCCATGTAACGAAATATAATCGTGATATTGCTCCATAATTTATTTCTACTCCTAGTAGTTAAGAATATTCGTGTTATTGATTCCTATGCTAAAAGCATGTCTAAATATGCTTCTAAATCCTTACGGAGACATACGGAAAAGGTGTTGATATTCTCAATGTTAGCCGAAGGTATAAAGGTATTATGTCATCCGTTGAGATTGGAATATTGTGTTTTCATGCATTTTCATTTGCATTGCATTCATATATTACCTTGGACCACTTGTGCCATGCACACTACTATATGGTAAATATTGTATATGTGTAGGGAATATGGGAAAAGAGAAAGGTGTTATATACGCACACCATCTGCAGCTGGTACATACTATCACGAAAGAGCCCGAAGAGGCCAATATGATGTGATGCCCTTGTGTGGCGATATAACCTGATGCCCACAAAGGCGGTTATGGGGAGGATTCCTATGTGGACATTAGTATACCGCATTTGCATTATAAAAACATTCATTAATCATTACATGGTATAGTGTCCACAGAGGCCGGCACAAAATAATGCCCACAGAGGTTGTTATGGTAAGGAAGATGTCCAATGGGGCCGATGTATATGTATACCGCATTGTGCATGACATTTAGGCATATGTATTTGGACCCTTAGAGGTACTTACTGATGGATAGTTGTTTCTGTTTCAGTTGTTGTTATATCCCTGTTATATTATTGTTCATGTCTGACATACTCAAGACATCACCGATCGACGTCCCTTTGCCTGGGACGCTGTGTTTCATGCCCGCAGGTTCAGTTAAATAAAGTGACGATTCACGCTAGTAGGTTGCTGGTTCAGCTGATGTTGGAGCACTCTATTTGTTTCAGAGTTGCAGTTGGTCGTGGTACAGTATTTTTGCATCCGCATATGGGTATGGCGGGGTCTTGTCCCGTCCTTGTAATGTCATGTATTCTTTAGAGGCTTGTAGACAAGCGTCATGTGGTTAGTTGTCATGTGTGGCCTTGTCGGCCTTGGTATGGGTATGTATATATGAAAATTGAATTTCTGATTAAGATTTTCTATAATGTTTTTCGGCTTAGTTCGTGTTTAATTATGAATAGGCGTTGACAGTAAAGTTAGTAGTACCCGGCGGGCGGGGTTCGGGTGCCCGTCGCGACCCTACGGTTTGGGTCGTGACAAACCATGAGACAGGTGTGGAGGTGAGGCTTGGTACTCAGGTCATTTCAAAGAAGAAAGCTTCAAGTATCTCAGGTCTATCATCCAAGGGAATGGAGAGATTGGTGACGATGTCACACATCGTATTGGTACAAGGTGGATGAAATGGAGGCTCGCATCTAGAGTCTTATGTGATAAAAAAGTGCCACCAAAGCTTAAAGACAAGTTCTATAGGGTGGTGGTTAGACCGACTATGTTGTATGGGGCAGAGTGTTGTCTAGTCAAGACTACGCATATCCAAAAGATGAAAGTTGCGGAGATGAGGATGCTAAGATGGATATATGGGCATACAATGAGGGATATGATTAAAGATAATAATATCCAGGACAGAGTGAGATTGGCCTCGGTGGAGGATAAGATGTGGGAAGTGAGGTTGAGATGGTTCAGGCATGTGTAGAGTAGAGGCACAAATACCCAGTACGGAGGTGTGAGAGGTTGGCTATTGATAGGTTCAGAAGGGGTAGAGGTAGGCTGAAGAAGTATTGGGGAGAGGTGATTAGATGAGATATGGCGTAGGTACAACTTACTGAGAACATGACCTTAGATAAGGGGTTGTGAAGGATACATATTAGGATAAAAGGGTAGTAGGTAGTTGAGCATAGTCTTACTTACACTTACATACTGGTAGTTGTAGTTTTATTATTGTAGCCCCGCTTAGCTTACCATACTAGTATGTGCAATATTGTTTTATAGTCCCCTGTTATTTGATTTCTGCTGATGTATGTTCTTTCGTGTACTTTGTTTATCTTCTTTACATGCGTTAGTTACTGCTTCTTTTTTCAGAATGTTGTATCATGGCTTATTTTCTTTTGTTACCATCATTTTCATACTGCTTTAAATTTCTTGTCCGAGTCTGACCGTTTCTCTTGTTTTACTTGTGCCTATGTTTTGTCTTGAGCCGAGGGTCTTTCGAAAATAATCTCTCTACTTACCAAGGTAGAAGTAAGGTCTGCGTACACTCTACTCTCCCGAGACCCACATTGTGGAACTTCACTAGGTATATTGTTGTTGTTGTTTCTCCATCATAGTCCTTAACTCCATGAATCGGTAGTTTTTAAAATTATTGAGGAAAAGATGTTCATTTCTTGTAATTTCTTAATTTTAAATTATTATTCTAAGTTACTATCACTCCATATAACATAGCCTTAAAAAGGTTTCTCCTAATTTGATTTTAGAAAAAAGGAACGAAAAAAGAAATTGACTATGCAAAAGAAAGAAAATAGAAGAAAAACGGAGAGATAAGGTGGATGAAGCCATGCCTTCTGGTCTATATATAGGGGGAAGTAGCAGAGTAGGAAGAAATGAATGAAAAAGGAAATGAAGAATAAGAAAATATTAAAAAATACTCTTTTTGGTTCAAAAAAGTTTTCACTTTGACAATTTGCATACCCCTTAAGAAAATACTAACTTCTAGAACAAGAAGAGGTAATTTGACTAAACTTCTAGAAAAAAATCTCACTAACTCAGTTGGTTGACTGCTTGAACTCTCACCTTGTTGGTGAGTGTTCGATTCCCCACCTTGTAATCTCCTCTTCATTTCTTCCTCCCCTACCCCTATGCAATAAAACAATCTATTTTAAAAAAAGACTAAACTTCTAGAACAAGAAGAAGTAATTAAACGTTCTCTAGAGTAACCTAACCCTACCACCATAAAAGAAAAAAAGAGAAACATAATTTTAGAATCAAGTTTTTTCTAGCACATGGTAAGCTAGGAAAAGAGAAACATAATTTTAGATCACACACTGTCAAAAATGAAACTTTATTGACAAAAGAAAAAAAGCCACAAACTAAACGTTCTCTAGCGTAACCTAACCCTACCACCATAAAAGACTGCCAAACCCTAGACAAACTCCGGCCACCCATGGCTAATCCAGCCGGTGGATGGCCTCCACCAGGGGCTGTCCCACCCACCCTCACATCTACTAAACCAAATACATCATATCCTATTTCCAAACCAACCAGTGAACCTAAGAATTTTCCTACCAATTTGAACTTTGCGAATGCATTAAAGCCTACTCCTAACATGGTGAAAAAGAAAAAAAGCCACAAACTAAACGTTCTCTAGCGTAACCTAACCCTACCACCATAAAAGACTGCCAAACCCTAGACAAACTCCGGCCACCCATGGCTAATCCAGCCGGTGGATGGCCTCCACCAGGGGCTGTCCCACCCACCCTCACATCTACTAAACCAAATACATCATATCCTATTTCCAAACCAACCAGTGAACCTAAGAATTTTCCTACCAATTTGAACTTTGCGAATGCATTAAAGCCTACTCCTAACATGGTGAAATATCTCGTGTCGACTACGCCTATGGTATTTGTGGATGGAGAGCCACACGTTACCTGGAAGTCCTCTGAAGTGAAGCAGTTAATCATACATGAAAATCTTCAATATGCGATATTGGGTAAGATCTCATATGATATTATCAATATTAAAGAATTGCAAAAAGTAATACTAGTTCAATGTGGAATTAAGGGAGAAGCCACTATCGGCTTAATTGAGAGCAGCTACATATTAATTAGACTTTCACTATTGAAAGACTATGTAAGAATAATCTCTACACCGACGTATAATCGTGAAAGACTATGTAAGAATACTCTCTACACCGACGTATAATCTTAAGAGTACACAATAGATATTGTCAGATGCACCCGTTGACATGGAGCCCTTGGTTTAAACCAAAGGAGGAGACATCAATAACAGTGGCATGGATAAGCTTTCCAGAGTTGCCTCCTAATTCTTTTGCAAAATTAGTTGTTTACTCACTGGCATCAACAGTCGGAAAACCTTTGGCAGTTGATCTGGCAACTACAAATCGTACAAGACCTAGTTGTGCCAAAGTCAAAGTGAGTAGGTTTGTTAGCCTCTAATCCTTAAAGAATCGACATAGCATAAGAAGATGATGATACTGGAGAATTGCAATCAAAATAGGTGAAGATTGTGTATGACTATATGCCTAAGTATTGCAAGCTATAAGGACATGATGAGAATGAGTGCAGGGGCTTACATCCAAATTTGGAGAAGCAATATAGAGAAGAATTGAAGAAATAAAGGGATGCAGAGAAAGCTGTAGTAAATCAAAGGCAATACCAACATAATGGAAGAGGAGAGGGTCATTATCAAGAAAAGCAGGAGTGGATGTTAAGAAGGAATAAATCCAAGAAAAATGGGAGTGGTATAATACTTGGTAGAATTGATGAAAGTGAAAAGAATGAAGGAAAAGTTCTCACCCAAAATACCTTTACAGCCCTTGAAAATGAGGAGGAGAGAGGAGACAATGGTCACAATAACAATGTACAATCTATAGAAAAGAAAGAAGCAGAAAAGTGCAAAAAAAGGGAGAGAAACAAGTTAGTAATAGATTGAACAAAATTTCTACAAGGAGTTGGCAGAAAAGAAAAAAACAGATGCATACAGATAAAGAAGAAGTGACAAAAGGTGAAGAACAAAGGCCCAATAGATCAGTGATACAAATTGAGGAGAATATCTAAGAAAAAACACAAGATAGTACCCAGTTGAACCAGGAGCAAGTAAATGGAGGGAAGCAGACACATGTATCACTAAGTCCAGCAAAAACAAGGATAATGGGGTTAAAAGCAATGTCAAGGAAAACAACAATACAAAGTAGAAGACACAAAATACACTGGAGTCACCAATAAAGGAGAATCATGGAGCACCACAAAGCAAAAGCACAATAAATGAATACAATGAGGAACCTATTGACAGAGAAAATCAGTATGCAAGGGATGAGTAGATAGAAGAAGTTAAAATAACAGATCAAAAGCAAATAGAGGCAGATAAAGCTTCAGCAACCAGGAAATAACCAAAGTGTAATGACTCAAAAAGTTATTTTACTTAGAAACTCCCTTCCCAAGCCCTTATTTGCTTAATTGTTACTTTTGGGGATGGGTGGCACGGTTCTCAAGTGGGTTTCATAGTTGACTTTTACGTAAACACATCCTTTTTAAGTTTCGACGGTTCCATTACATCCTGAACGATGTTTATGACTTAGTTGAGCCTTCAGTTCGGTTTTGTCACGACCCTTTTCAGGAATCATGGTGGCACATACATAATCCCACCACATAGATGAACCACTCCCAATACTCATTAAACATGATAAGATATAAATAAAAACGGAAGAAACATAATCTACAAAAGATGTCTGATAATATATAATGCGGAAGAAAAGATAAGTCTGTCACATCCAAACACCTTTAAGTAATCTAGTCTGTGGGTATGAGGGCAATAACAATCTGATACAAATCTGAGAAATGGGCACGCATGCCAAAACCAAATACATAGTCTAAAACAAGTCTCTCAGATGCAAGAAAAAATTGTGATATGGAAATAGTATCCAAGGGTATGCTGAAGATATCATCCTCACCCTAAATACCGAGGATCAACTGTTCGAACTCAACAACGTGATCTCAAGCTGGTGATCGGATCTATATCCGCATCAAGGAAAGATGCAGCAAGTGTAGCATGAGTACACATCATACCCCCGTAGACATCATACGCCGACAACGACGGAAGTACAATATCAGAGATAAATACCGAGTAATCCTATTTACGTAGTCCAATAATCCAAGTAAGGCATATAATCCACATAACTATTCACAAAGTTCACATGATTCCCTATTTCAATAAGAGTTCATAACTATTCACATTATTCAGTTTTACAAGAGTTCTATAATAACTCAAGTATCAAGCAAGTATAATTTTTCCATGTTCCGAACTTAGTCAAGTCATCAACAATGCAACTTCAACCACAAATAATCAATGATAAGGCATATAAATGTATGATATGAATGCAATGCATATACCAAGTACCTTTCCATCAACCGGTATACACACTTTATAGGGGTATGCCATAGAAAACTGACACATGAGAGACTCGCGAAGTCCATATACCCCTCCGCTCTGGAATAACTCATCGGATCACAGAGCCCAACTATAATAATATCATGTTGCAGGCGTGCAACTCCGATCCTCGCATATCAATATCATCTCAGTATTGCCATAATCTCAACAATGTTCTTACCTTTTTCGATCCCTTGGACCCATAACATAATCATACCACTCCAATATCATATCATCAGAACCATGAGTGTATGAATGCAAATGACATATATAAGGCAACAATCATGATAAAATTAGATGCAACCAAATAAGAGATGAAATACCACATGCTTTCAAGAGTTCATAACATGTATAAAATCCAGGTACAATTTAAGATATCTTATCAAAAGCACGTGTGATGAGTAAACAAGTCAATCAACTATGGCAACGAACGAGCCCACATATGGTTACAAGCCCAAATAATCAGCAATTGGAACCAGCATAAGGCTGATTCCCCAAATCATCCCATCATCACAATCCAACACTGGTACCCACTCAAACGTTCATCACAACCACCTGAGTGGGACCTCTAATACGCCAAATACGACTCAATATTTATAACTAATTACACACTTCTATCAAAGTCTCGAAAATCTAAACTGTAGCCTACCTCAAAGCCGAGTAGGTGCACCAACAATCAAGCCTCAATGATAGCCTTGCCCTTGCTTTGCACCTCATTATAATGGAAGTCTATTCACGCATATACTACTCGTTAATATATAATATTTACACAAAATAAGGACATAACCTTTAACAAAGCAAGACCACATATCGACCCCGGATCCACTTCACCAAGACTTGAACTTTAATACACCAAAATTGTTATTACATACTAAGTAATCATATCCTTAAATCAATTGAAAATATATACGCATTTGAACCTCCAATTGAACAATAATCAAAAAGCCCCAATTTGAAACCCTAAAAGTTTTCCAATTGAAAACAAGCTTCTATAATCAAATTAAGCCTAGAAACATGATTATCTATCATTATCCAATCTTAATTCACAATAATAATACATTTTAATCACTAAACCTCTGTTAAAATTAACAACATAACTCTTTTCTTCTCATAAACACATGAAATTCATTTTCCCCAACTAAATAACATGATATACCACTATTAAAGAGTCTATACCTCAAGGTTCAAATTGCTCTTAGGGTTCTGAAATGCTCTTATGATGGCTCTGGTCTTGAGGTTCCTATATTGGGAAAGGAATTTTCTGACCTAGGGAATTTATAGTAATCTAGTACAGTATTTCCGCCCAAGTGGAATCGACTCTGCTGGAGCAGGCCCGCTATGGAGGAAAAACCCTTCGCTGGGGTGATGGTTACTTGACACCTCACCCCTCGCCATGGTGGACATGACTCCGCAGTGGGAAACTACCCATCTCCAAACTTCTGCTTCCGCGAGCCAACCTCTCGCCCAGGTGGAAACGTCGTAGCGGATACTTGTGCCATCGCGGCAGACACCAGATACCAACAAAGAGAAAGTCAGCCAAAACCTCAATCAAACACCCAAAACACTCCCGAAACCCCCTAGACACAAACAAGATATTCTCATCTAAGGTAAACAGTGCTACGAACTCGTTCGTGCCCTCGGATTCCACAAATAACTGAGCGAAGGCATACTTTCTAAAGAATCATCCTCGAAAAACCAATTATCCAAATTTCACAAATAAATCCACAAAACACATCTGATTACCTCGGGAAGCAAACCAATGACTTAACTAAGAAATAAATGACCCTCTAGAACTACCGGAAGCGACGAAACCAGTAAATGAACCCATCTAGCCAAAAGTCAACTTTGAGTCAAACTAACCAACTCTAAGTTTCTACACTTTAGGTTTTTCATCCGAAATTCATATAAAAAGAGCTCGGGATCCGTGCCACATTCTTGCATATCACAAACCCCACATGGAGACTACGGGAAGGACCAAATAAGCAAATAAGGGTCTGTAGCTAAAAATAACCGGATAGGTCGTTATATCAAATACCAATTAAACAATTGTTCATCCTCGAATGGAGAGAAACGAACAAGGAAATATACCGGAAGAACTGATCAAGCCAGGATGTCTGCTCTGTTTATCAGACTCGGTCTCCCAAATCGCCTCCTCGACAGGACGATGCCTCCACTAAACCTTTACTGAAGCTATCTCTTTCGATCTCAACCTCCTTATCTGCCTGTCTAATATAGACATAGGCTCCTTCTCCAACTCCAAATTTTGATCAAGAAATACAGAGTCCCACTGCATAATATTAGAACCATCGGCATGATACTTTTTTAACATAGACATATGGAAGACTGGATGAACACTTGACAGACCTGGTGGCAGAGCCAACTCATATGCCACCTCCCCAACTCTCTAAAGAACTTTAGATAGTACGATATACCTCGAACTCAACTTCGCTCTCTTGCTAAATATCATCACGCCCTTCATGGGTGAAACCTTAAAAAGGAACTTGTCACTAACCATAAACTCTAAGTCTCGGACCTTTCAGTCCGCATACTCTTTCCTGCTCTGCACTGCCAGGAGCTTGTCCTGGATCACATTCACTCTCTCCAATGAATCTCTCAATAAATTAGTACCCCAAGGGCGGACCTCGAACACATCAAACCAACCAATTGGAGATCGACATCTCCTACCATACAATGCCTCGAATGGTGCCATATCAATACTTGAGTGATAGATATTGTTGTGTGCAAACTCTGCCAATGGTAAGAACTGGTCCTAATGACCATTAAAATCAATCATGCAAGCTCACAACATGTCTTCAAATACCTGAATAGTTAGCTCAGATTAACCATCGGTCTGAGGGTGAAACATTGTATTGAGATCTAGGTGAGTACCCAACTCTGTTTGCAAAGTCTGTCAAAAATGTGAAGTAAACTGAGTACCTTGATCCGAGATGATAGAAATAGGAACCTCATGAAGATGAACAATCTCCCAAATAAAGATCTTAGTGAACTTCTCTGCATTATGCATTGTCTGAACCAGAATGAAATGCGCGAACTTGATCAATTTATCAACAATGACTCAAATATTATTAAACTTGCCCAAGTCTTGGGAAATCCCACAACGAAATCCATAACAATCATCTGTCACTTTCACTCGGGAATGGGCATCTTTTGAGACACACCACTGGGACATTGGTGCTCATACTTCACCTGCTGGCAATTCTGACGCCAAAAAACAAAATCAGCAATGTATCTCTTCATCCTCCCCACCAGTAGTGCTACCTCAAATCTCGATACATTTTAGTAGCACATGGATGAATCAAATACCTAGAGATGTGTGCCTCTTCCATAATCAATCCAATCAAATTCCCCACACGAGGCACACACACTCTACCCTTGATCCTCAGAATACTACTCACTATCAATCATGGCCTCCTTGGCCTCACCACTCATCATCTTATCTCTAATCTTGCGCAACCCCACATCATCATACCGGTGTGCCCGAATCTGATCCAAAAAAGATGACTTTGGCTACCGTGTGCTCGAAATATCGCATCTCACAAAATGGTTGGCTAAAGACTGGACCTTCAACGCCAAAGGAAGCTCGGAAATAGCCAAACAAGCTAAACTCCCCATACTGACTGCTTTGCGGTTCAAAACATCTGCCACCACATTAGCATTGCATAGATGGTACAAAATGGTCATGTCATAATCCTACAACAATTCCATCCACCGACGCTGTCTAGAATTCAAGTCCCTTTGATTAAACACATGTTGAAGACTTTGGTGGTCGGTATATACCTAACAATGAACACCATACAAATAATGCCTCCAAATCTTCAAAGAAAACACAACAACAACTAACTCTAAAGCATACACATGGTAATTCTTCTCGTTCATCTTCAACTACCTCGATGCATAAGCAATCACCTTACCCTCCTGCATTAACACGCAACCAAACCTAATCCTTAAATCATTGCAATATACAGTAAAATCCTTCATTTTTTTGGGGTCCCTCTCAAACGGTTGTGATGAACGCATGAGGGGGTACCGGTGTTGAACTGTGATAATGGATAATTTGGGGAATCGGCCTTATGCTTTTTCCAACTACTGATTATTTCGGCTTGTTTCCATAGTTTCTTGATATGTGTACTCATCACACATGTTTTCGATATGATATCCTAATTTGTACTTGGATTGTATATGCGTATTGAACTCTTGAAAGATATTTCATCTCTATACTTAGTTGCATCCCATCATATCATGATATCTTGCCTTATAATGTCATTTGCATTCATACAATCATGGTTCTGTGACATTGATATGAGAGTGGTATGGATATGTTGTAGGCCTAAGAGGTCGGAAAGGTAAGAACACTTATGAGATTATGGCAACACTGAAATGATATTGATATGTGGGGAGCGGAGTTGCACGCTTGCAACTTGATATTATTACAGCTAAGTGCTAGGCTCTGATGGAATATTTCAAAGGGGTATATGGACTTCACGGGTCCCCAATGGGTGTACGGATCATAATAAAACCTTGATGTACTGTATACCGGATTGATGTGACTGCCATATGCTTACATCCTCATTCATTTATTCATCCATATATTGATTACGTGTTGTGTGATGATGTGGTTTGGATTTGAAATTGAAATCTGAGTGATTGACTTCCAAATGAGTGCATTGGCTGAATTGGTTATGTGGTTACGCCTTATGAGTCAGGTGCTTGTTGTTGGTATTACCTGTGTTAGTGGACTTCATTAGCTTGTATTTATTGGTAGGTTACCGTGTTAATTGATAAGGGTCTAGCATGGAGTGGGGGTATAATTGTGGAGTCATTGTCGCATGGTTTACTTACATAGTGTTAAGGTGTGTGAGTGCGGCTTGGTCTGAAATAGTAAGGAATAGTGAACTACTTAGTATTGTGGGAAAAGTCTATTGTATTAAAGGTGTCTTGCTTGTAAATGGGAATTGGCTATACTTAGGGTTCAGACTATTGGTAATAAATGTAAGCAAGGGAAATACGTCCTAAGAGTTATATTGTGGAAGGTATGAGGTAGCGGTGTAACGGACCGTGTGTCTAATTACTTGTGTTGTCAACTCGGGGTAGTAAGGTATAATACTATCCTTGCATTGTTAAATATATGTGTGAGTTTAGGGGACTTATGGACTTATATGTGATTGAGTGTTTCATGACTTACTTGTGTTTTGTATAGCTTTGTGGCCTATATAACTTGGTGTGATTTAGTGTCAATATGGAATAGTAGTCTTATGTGTTATAGATTCTACCTGGTTTAGTGCATCTTTATATGATTAGACTGACTTGATAATTCTATGAACTATTGTGCAAATTATATGACTTATTCTATTTACTGAGTTGCTAGTGATAGGATTATGTGGTGTCAACTTAGTATTTAGCTCTGATTGCGTAGCTTTCGTCGTTATCGGCCTATGATGTCTACGGGGTACGTTGTGTACTCATGCTACGCTTGATGCATCTTTTCATGAATACATGTATTTGGTCTATCAGGTTGCAGATTGGAGCACGGGGAGCTGAGGCAGACTATACTTTTGGCGGCCTTAGTTTCTATCTTATGTAGACTGATTCCTTTTTTCGGAGCAGTACCATTGTAAATTTCATTGAGTTGTTGTATCGTAGAGTCCTTGTATGTGTCAGACTAGATTTTGGAAAAAGGAAGGTTGTTGTACGAACCCATTTATTCCACCTGGATTAATGGATATGATGTATTTATGTTGAAATTCTTTCTATTACGCATGTATTAAACCTTCTTAAAGTTATTTGGGTAATTGGTCCACCTACCGGGGAAATTGTGTATGTGTCACCACATCGCCCGTGATTTGGGTTGTGACAAGAAGCCATTAGATTTTTTTAGAGATCAATTTACAAAAGAGGAAGACCCCACTGATTTTGAAATTTTAGATCATATCCCAAAAATGATATCTGAAGATAGAAATGCTCCTATATATGAAATACTAAGCTTGGAAGAGATAAAAAGGGTGGTGTTTAGCTTGAATGGTGAAAGTGCAGGGAACCTTGATGGTTTTACTGGACTGTTTTATGTGTCATGCTAGGATATAGTAGGGGAATATATTACCAATATGGTGAAGGCCTTTTTCTGTGGAGCAAAATTACCAAAATTTATTACTTATAAAAACTTGGTCTTATTACCAAAAGAGAACATGATAAATACCTTTTCAGATATGAGACCAATAAATTTGAGTAATTTTATGAACAAGATATTTTCCAGGTTGATTCATAAAATATTGATCAATGAATTATCAGACCTTATTTATTTAAATCAAGTTGGGGGAAGAAGTATAGTGGAGAATGTACTTCTTACACAGGAAATTACTGCAGATATCAGACTCAGAACAAAATCTGCTAATGTGGTACTAAAATTGGATATGACTAAGACATATGATAGAGTATCCTGGTTATTTCTAACTAAGGTACTGAGGAAGATGAATTTTTCAGAGAGGCTAATAGACATGGTTTTCAGTTTGATAAGCAACAACTGGTTCTCAGTCTTGATAAATAAGAAACAACAGAGATATTTCAGTCTTCTATAGGAGTGAAACAGGGAGATCCATTATCTCCTACCATGTTTATCATAACATCTGGTGTACTAACAAGAAATCTAAATACTCTACATTAGGTCCCTCAATTCAAAAGTTTTGGAATGCCCAAGTGGAGTCTTAAGGTGAACCATCTAGCTTATGCAGATGATATGATCATTTTTTCATCAGCATATATTTTATCATTGCAGATGATAATAGAGGTACCGGGGAAATATGAAGGGAGTTCAGGACAGAAAATCAACAAGGACAAAAGTGTTGTTTATATGCATCACAAAGGTCCCATGAATACCAGTATAACAATGGAGATTGTTACTAATATAAGTAGGAAAGAATTCTCATTTATCTATTTGGGATGTCTTATCTACTATAGCATAAGAAGAAAGGATTTCTACACAGATATTCTAATGAAGATAATGAACTGTCTATAGTCTTGGAAAGGGAAAATGCTTTCATTTGGAGGAAGGGCAATATTGATTAAGCATGTTCTTCAGAGTATGCCAATACACTTTTTATCACTAGTAAATCCCCCTGAATGTGTAATAAAACAGATGCATTAAATGTTTGCACAATTTTTTTTGGAGTAATACTATAGAAGAAAAGAGCAGACATTGGGCCTCATGGCCTCATCTATGTATTCCAGTACAAAAGGGAGGATTAGGTTTCAGATATTTGCATAATGTTTCTATGGCACTGTACTGTAAATTATCGTAAAATCTTAGAACATAGCCATCACTGTAGTGCTTTTTTGAGTAACAAATACTGCAAAAAGGAGAATGCAGCAGTGGTCCAATGAAAATATGAATCACAGACGTGGAAGAAAATGTTACATGCTAGAGAACTAATAGAGCATCAGATCTGGTGGCAAACTAAACTGGAAAATTCACAGTTTTTGTTTGATAACTGGACAGGGTTGGGTGCTTTGTACTATGTAGTGCAAGGTGATTACTATGATACAACCATTCAGAATATGCATCAGCTTGTAGAGAATTGAAGATGGAATAACAATAAACTGGAGTAATTGGTGTTAGCAGAAGTTGCAGATCACATTACAAGTACAATACAACCACCACGTGAGGGGAAAGATATGGACAGTCCTCGGTGGATGTTGGATTCAAAACGGGAGTTCACTGTTAAATCAGCATGAGAATATTTAAGATTTAGAAGTCAGAAGAATGAAATCTATAAATACATGTGGATAAAAGGGCAGCCATTTAAGATTTCTTTCTTCATGTGGAGATGTTGGAAGTTTAAATTGCCTTTGGATGATGGGTTGAGGAGAATGCACTACAATATAGTATCTAGATGTTGGTGTTGTTTAAATCATAAGGAGGAGACGATCCGACATCTATTTTCTACATCTTTTTCTATTAATATAACTTGGTCCTACTTTTTTTCTTTTGTAGGTATTAATGTGCAAGGTTTGCAATCACAATAAATCATCTTAAAATGGTGGCAGGCCTCTGTTAATGAGAGGCTCAAACCAATCTTTCAAGTTGTACCTACTATGATTGTTTGGGATCTATATAAAAGGAGAAATACCATAAAGCATGGGGATAGTAGATCAATTAAAATATACATATATTTAATATATGCAACATTGGACATATTAGTACAGGTGAGGAACCCATCTATCAAACAGTTGTCAAACAAATGGGGAGATTTGATTCAAGTGCTGGAAAACTGCAGACGAAAGTTAAAGGTTACTAAGATCATCTGGCAACTGCCTCCATCAGGATAGGTCATTTGCAATACAAATGGGGCATCAAGAGAAAACCCAGGCAGAAGTTCATATGAATTTTGTGTGAGAGATGATGGAGGGGGGTGATTTAATTCATGCACAAGCTGAAGAAATAGGCTTCAGTATAAACACAGAAGTAGATGTGATTGCAATAGTGAAAGGTTTAAAGTTTCGTAAAGGAAAGTAACTGAATAACATCATTATCCAGACTGACTAAAAGCTAATACAAAAATATTAGCTGAGGTTTGAAAACCACCATGGAATATAGCAGTTTGAACTGAAGAAATCATAAAATTGAGTAATAATCTACAGATCAGTTATACACATATTTTAAGGGGGGATAATAAGTTAGCAGATGCGTTGGAAAATCAAGCTCTTGACAATGGTAACTTCAGGTACCAGAGTTTCATGGATTTTGACAGTGATAAGAGGAAGATTCTGAACAGTGATAAATCACAAATTTCATACCTCGAAATCAGGGTTAACAAGTGTAGATGAGAAAGGGACTACAAATAGGTGTGGAAGAATGAAATCCTTAGTACGGGAAAGCAGAAGAAAGCACATATTTCAAATAACAAGGAGGAAGAGAGAGTAGATAACACAATCTATAGGTAAAATACACATCATAAACAACATGCAGCAGGATATAGAGTTGGGTATAAAGGAAATCAAGACATGGGAAGCAAAGCAAGTACAGAGAGAATGGATGATGAGGAAATTGAGTTTACTTGGGTTTCAATATAACAGCAGAACATGAAGCACAACAGGAGAAAAATTAGCACCGATCTTCAACAGAGATGACAAATCAGAGATGGAGAGTTATATCACAGCAACAACGAGAGATTGGGGACAAAACACAAGCACATATGAACTGCACAAAAGGCGTAGCAAGAACATGAAGATACATTACAACAATCAACAAGAACAAAACAAGATCGATACAAAAACATGGAATACTTACAGTTGCAGGTGACAAACAACTTCATCAGAGTTCCTAGTAGCTCAGTACAACAACATCACCGAAGAAGAGAAGATTCGGACAGAAAAGAGGAAAAGGTTGACAAAGTAGATAGGGTTACCAAATGCGATTTGTTGTCTTTAATTTTTATTTTAGTTTTGGACTCGGGTTTGGGCTTCTAGACTGGACCTGGACAACTTTGGTTTTTTTTTTTATTTAAATCATTAAAATGCCCATTGGGCTAAATTCACTTAAAATAAGGGGACCTAAGTCTACAACTAATTTAGATATTACAAAATGTGAAACTTAAACCTAAAAACAACAAAATTATTTCTATGAATAAAAAACTAAAATAAGAAGATTTCCTATATTAGTGATAACATAATTAAATGCATAGAAAAACACAACAATTGCTTACCTAAAAAAGCTACAGCACAATCTAGTAGCAAGATAATTCATGAATATTAACCAAAAAAAGAAGCTAATACAAGTTTATTGTTGTATCTGTTAAATATATTTTGTATAATCCTTGAACAAGTATATCTACTATTATATTTATTTATTTTATATTATATACTATATATGTTATTGTGAGTACAATTGGTTGACAAGCACAATAATATATTCATTTATTAGGTATATTGTAATATTATATACTATATACACAAAAGATATTATTATATTATATACTATATATAATATACAAACTTAAGTATACTAATTTCTACTATTATACCACAAATATTTTGTTACCATCTTTTCAGTTAAATTTACCAATTTGAATACCATATACTTTTTTAGGTATATTTTCATATACTTTTCTTATACCATATATCATATCATATACCATATCTTTTCATGTATTTTTTTTAATATTAATATATTCAAATAATTTTTTTTAATCACAAAAAAATAATTGCATCAGTCATCAAGTGAACATTAAAAAAGAAGAGGAAACGAAAGAAAAAAATTCCTTTTAAAACAGTAGATGAAATATAAGATTTAAAGTTAATTTTGTTTTGCTTATTGGAATATTACATTCTTTCTCATGCCTTTTTCATAATTCTTTTTTTGGGGGGGTGGGGGGTGATTTTGAAGAAAGAGAAAGTAATAAGCGAATATGTATTAATGGTAATAACTCTGAAATTAAGTATTAATGATATTTTAGGATTGTAAAATGTTGTACTTTTGTAATTAAAAAGTTAAAAATTTGAATAAATTGTATTTATGTAATTTTTTTAAAAGTAGTTATAATTTTTTTAATTACCATATTAAAAAGTTGTATTTGTGTGATTTTTTTAAAAAAGACCGATAAGTTCAGAGGGTCTTTATGCCTTTTCCCTATTTAAATCGCAATTGTGTTTTTACTAGGGGTGAGCACGGGTACAGGGTACCCAGATACCCGACCGAAACTGATACTAACGGGTAGGTTCCGGGTAGATATATTATACTAACGGGTAGGTTCCGGATATTAAAATTAGGAACCGATCAATGTCGGGTCCGGTTCCGGTTCCGATAAATAGAGATCGGGTACCCGGACCCGGAACCGATACCCGGACCCTATGAACCCACACCCCATTTAAATTATTTAGTTTTGGCTTTG
This sequence comes from Anisodus acutangulus, assembly GCA_029783415.1. Classification (NCBI taxonomy): domain Eukaryota; kingdom Viridiplantae; phylum Streptophyta; class Magnoliopsida; order Solanales; family Solanaceae; genus Anisodus; species Anisodus acutangulus. The sequence continues at coordinate 12,819,586 of CM056493.1, read as the reverse complement.
GGGCGTTTAATTTTTTGGCCCAGTCTGGTTGATTAGGTCCGACCCCTAAGCCCATTTCTCTTTCTAAAGTCTAAACTAAAAGTCTAAAACACAAATACACTACGCACAGTACGTACCCTACAGGTCGCCCTAATTTTCATACTTTTCATTTCATTCAGTTTTCATTTAGAGGTCGCTCGCAGGCGCAGCTCGCAGGTCGCCCTAATAAGCACTACTACACAGCCGGCATCTCTCAACCTCGCCAGTCGCCATTACGCAGCTCGCCCCCATTACGCAGCTCGCAGTAGCCTCGCACTCGCAACCTCTCCTCTCTCTTGTTGTCACTATTTCTCACTCCAGAAGCTTGACAAAGGTTGTGGCGTTGCGCTCGGATTTCTCTCGGTCTTGTTAAAGGTAATGAATAACTCTTAAAGTTGTTGCATAGTGAAGAACATTAGGTTTTTGCATGTATTGGCTTAATATCAAAACTGCATGAGATAGATCTGGTCTTGTATGTGTTAAATAGTTCAGATTTCTGATGATTCAATAGAGAATAGTCTGAATTAGTTTGGGTTGATTTCTGTTAGTTTAGATTGAATTAGTTTGGGTTGATTTTTGTTAGTTTAGATTGAATTAGTTTGGCTTGATTTCTGTTAGTTTAGTCTAAAGTAGTTTGGGTTGATTTATGTTAGTTTAGATTGAATTAGTTTGGTTTGATTTCTATTAGTTTAGTCTGAAGTAGTTTGGGTTGATTTCTGTTAGTTTAGATTGAATTAGTTTGGCTAGATTTCTGTTAGTTTAGTCTAAAGTAGTTTGGGTTGATTTATGTTAGTTTAGATTGAATTAGTTTGACTTGATTTCTATTAGTTTAGTCTGAAGTAGTTTGGGTTGATTTCTTCTTCATCATAATGTTACTGTTTTTCTTCTTCGTCATAATATTTTGATGTTTCGAGAAGTAAAAAGAGCTATTTTGATGGTCTTTGACGGATGATATATCAATAATATGATTTTCTTGATATGGATTTGTATTCAAGTTGCTATTTTTTATGTGCTCTGGTTTGCTTGATAGGCTCTTATGGTAATATTGCATTTTAAAAATTGATTTTTTCACTCTTATTGTTTCTTGTTATGCTCAATTTAATTGGAGTTACTGTTTTTTTTCTTTATCATAATGTTTTGAAGTGGGTTTGTCTCCAAGTTGCTATTTTTACGTGCTTTGGCTTCCTTAATAGGCTCTTATGGTAATATTTCATTTTATAAATTGAATTTTTCACTCTTATTGTTTCTTAGTTATGCTCAATTCTATTGAATTTTTTTCTCTTAATATATTTTGATATTTTAGAGAACTGAAAAAATTATTTCAATGATCTTTGACTGATGATATGTCAAATTTATGATTCTCTTTATATGGGTTTGTCTCCAAGTTTCTATTTTTGATATTCTTTGGCATCCTTGATAGGATCTCTTATGATAATATTTCCAATTTAAAAGTTGATATTTCCCTTTTATTGTTTGTTGTTATGCTCAATTTATTGGAGTTGCTGTTTTGCTTTCTCCTCTCATAATATTTGATATTTAGAAAATTAAAAAAGCTAGTATTTGGGTTGATTTCTGTTAGTTTAGTCTGAAGTAGTTTGGGTTGATTTCTGTTATTTTAGATTGAATTAGTTTGGGTTGATTTTTGTTAGTTTAGATTGCTAAATTAGATCCTCTGTTGAGTGTGATTAGTTTATATTTCTTTGGATAAATTAGTTTATATTTCTATGGCTAATTGGTTTATCCTTCTTTCTTAGTACGTCGTAGTTACTGACAATGTTTTATTTTGATACTTTTTTGGGTAGATGGCTGAGGCTAGCACGGCATCCACAACTCGTGCACCATCGAAAAAAAAAGAATGCAACAAAATCTGAGGCTTGAGAGCATTTTGTTAAAGCAATAGATGAGAAAACTGGTAATGTTGTTTCTATCTGTAATTATTGCAATGAAAGCTTAGCTTATAGTGTTAACAACGGTACTTCATCCATGTGGAAACATTTGAGAAGTTGCAAAAAGTATCCTCACAATATTGACAAGAAGCGAAAATTGCTTGGTGCTCATTTTAAAGGTAGTATAAATGGGGATAATGAGCATATGCTTAGCACTTGGAAATATGATAAAGATTTTTGTAGGCACATGTTGGCTAGGATGATTATTATTGATGAGCAACCATTTAGAACGGTTGAACGTGAAGGTTTTAGGGGTTTTGTGTCTGCATTACAACCTTTATTTAAGCATATTTCAAGATTGACAGTTGTTAGGGATTGCATGAAACTTTATGTTTGTGAAATTCATGCTTAAAAGATAAGTTGTCATCTCTTAAATCTAGGATTGCTCTCACCACTGACATTTGGACTTCCATTCAAAATTTGAGCTACTTATGTCTTACCGCTCACTTTATTGATGAAAATTGGAATTTGCATAAGAGATTGCTAAACTTTGTTGTTATGCCTAGCCATAAAGGTAGGGATATTGGTAAGATGGTAGAAAAATTTATAATTGAGTGGGGAATTAGATATCGTATATCAACAATTACAATTAATAATGCGAGTTCTAATGATGTGACAATTGCTTATTTGAATGACAAGTTAAGAAATACCCTTGTTTTGGGGGGTGAGTTTTTTCATATGAGATGTGCAGCTCATATATTGAATTTGATTGTGAAAGATGGGTTGAGTGAGGTTCTTGAATCAATTAGTCGAATTCAAGCTGCAGTTAAGTATGTTAGGAGTTTCCCAAGTAGAGCACAACAATTCCAAAGTTGTATAACTGAAGAGGGCATAAGTTATAAGGGCTTTGTTTGTCTTGATATTAGTACGAGGTGGAATTCTACATATCTTATGTTAGAAAGTGCTAGTAAGTTCAAACAAGCATTTGTAAGACTTGAAGATGATGATATGGCTTTTGTGACTGAGCTTGATTGTGGTGTCTCGAAAGATGAGGATTAGGAAAATGCATCCTTGTTGTCTTTATTTCTGAAAATTTCTATGAGGCTACTATTAGGATGTCAGGAAGTCTCTATCTGACAACTAACCATTATTTTCATGAAGTTATTAGCATGTTTTCAACATTAACTGAATGTGAAAGCCAAAATAATAATGAAAATCTTAAGGTGATGGCTACAAAAATGAGAGCCAAATTTGACAAGTATTATGGGAGTATTGAGAGAACAAACATGATGGTGTTGATAGCCGTAGTACTAGATCCTCGATATAAGTTTGAGATTTATGAATTGGAGTTGTAGAAAGATTGGTGTTGATGATGCTAAAATAGAACTGATGGTTAGTAAGGTAATGAATGTATTGGAACGTCTTTTTGCATTCTATGACAAAAAACATTATTCTATGGTTGATTCTAGTGCATTGTACGAGTCTCAAGGCTCTATTGATAGTGTTGGTGGAGAAAATTTTGGTTTTGTTGATCCTGCTTTAGTTGTCAAAGATTGGTACCAGGATGACCAAGATGAACTTGGTGGGGATTTAAGATCTGAATTGGAAAGGTACCTTAGTAGTCCTCGTGAGCCCAAAAATGAAACATTTGATTTATTGATGTGGTGAAATGTTGCTAAGTTGACTTACAAGGTTCTCAGTTTGATGGCTAGAGACATCTTAGTCATCCCCCGTATCCACGATAGCCTCGGAATTGGCTTTTAGCACATCTGGTCGAGTGCTTGATCAATTTCGCAGCTCTCTAACTCCTAAATTTGTGGAAGCTTTGATTTGTTGCCAAAATTGGTTGCGCTCATTTTCAAAATCCATTAGTGTTGAGCAATAAATGAAAGATGTAGAAAAATATGAGGAAGGTAAGTCACTAAGTCTTTATTTGTTTTTGTTTTATGGATTTGGGTTATTTAGAATTTTTATTTTTGTGTATTATCTTTTGTCTTAGAATCTCACAATAGTTTCATTTTATTTTTGTAGAGCTTAGTTGTGTCACAGAAGACATAATGACGGATTAATATGCAAGTGGACGTGTGACATTTATGGACGTTTATTTAATTTTTTTGGCATCTCTTGTTTCTTTAGAAGATGTATTTTTGTTTTATGTTTATTTGGAGTTTTGTAATGTATTCTTCATTTAGTGATTGTATTGTATCTTGTTCCTCCATTTTAGTCACTGATTTCAGTCACGGGAGACCCATTTTAGATTTTCAGTCACTGATTTCCTCCATTTTAGGCTCAAAAGCAAATCTGCAATTTAGGCTCAAAAGCAGATCTGCAATTTCAGTTACTAAATTTCCAGATTATGCTAACTTTTGGATTATACAGAGTAGTTTTGCAATGTTTTCTTCATTTAGTGATTGTGTTGTATCATGTTCCTCCATTTGTCACTGATTTCAGTCACGGAAGACACATTTCAGATTTTTCGTCACTGATTTCCTCCATTTCAGTCATTGATTATGCAGAGTAGTATTTATGACATAAATGGTTTACAGGGTACCCGGGAACCGCAGGGTCCGGGTAGATTCCGGGTAATGATTGCTATAAGTAGGTTCCGGATAGTAGATTTAGGAACCGATCGTTTACTGGATAAGGTCCGATTAGTTCAAAAAAGTTAAGGTACCCAGACCCGCTCACCCCTAGTTTTTACTAACAGAGGGTCTTGTATCCTATATATAATATCTAGTTAGGCAGCGAATATAAATCCTCCCTGCATAAAAAACTGGAGTATCACGTTTCTTTAAATATCTCAAGAAACCATTGAATGAATAGTAGAATTTATGTATTGAGTTAATTCTTTATACTACAGTATCAATTTAATTTTGATAGTTGTCAACTGCTGCGCGTAAATTCTCCCCATAAATGCAACCGCAACAGTATGTCGCATTATAATAAACTTCTCCATCCAAAAAGATTAACATTTTTATTTTTCTAGAGTTAAACAAGTTGTTTTTTAATCATAATTTTTTCAAATGTCTTTTAGATATTTTAAATTATTAATTATGATGACTTATAGTATTTTTCAAGTAGTTTTCAAATATGTAAATTTTATTTCTAAAAAATTAAAGATTCTATAACATACCATTAAAATTCTTGAAAAGCGAAAAATGTCTATCTTTTTAGGACATAGGAGTACTCAATACAACTTCAATATAATTCTACAGACCCTACTACATTACACTATATATATGCAACGGCCCTTCCTTGCTGCAAGTGAATATTTCCTAAGAAGTGTTAACTCCTACAACTACACGGTTGTGTGGATTATTTCCTTATTATTACACACAACAAAATCATTGATCAAAATGGAAGATGCCATCAAGCCTCTTCAAACCAACATTTCTAGCCCCCTTTTTAAGAGACGCGCTGGCACCAATAAGAGATCACTCAAAGGTGGTGGTGGTGGTGCTGTAACAATGAGATACCGTGGTGTTCGACGCCGTCCTTGGGGCCGATACGCAGCTGAGATTCGAGACCCTCAGTCCAAAGAAAGGAAGTGGCTAGGCACTTTTGACACAGCTGAGGAAGCAGCTTGTGCCTATGATTGTGCTGCTAGAGCCATGCGTGGTGCTAAAGCAAGAACTAACTTTGTTCACCCTCCTCTTACTCACCCAACAACTCATAGTTTTCTAAATACTCCTGTGTTAAACTACACTTCTACCAAAGCTGTTAATCATCATCATCAGCTTTCTCTTAAGGACTTACCAATCAGACAGTTCTTTCAGTCAAGTCCTCCAACGGAAACAGAGAAAAGCAATAATTCTTTGAACATGTTTCTCTATCATGAAATTCTCAACTCCTCCTCGAACTCGTCCCTTTCTTCAAACACTGATTTGAACATGAATAATACCCTTTGTGATGAACAACTTCCTCTCATGTTTAATGAAAGTAGCACAGGATTTTCAACGGCCAATATCACCTTCACGGGATCTTCATCATCTTATAATAATAATATGGTGAACCATGAGACATGTTCAAAGGATCCAAAACGTACCAGCAACTCTATCTTTAGCTTTCCTTTAGTCGATTCAGGAATGGATTTCATTCCTGTAGTGCCTTCTGATTCGGGTTTTTTGGAACAGGCCTTAAATGGCTTCTTCCCAAAGCCCGTGCAGAAGAGCTTCGTTGGCCATCACAACAACCTTTTAGGGTTCAGTATTGATGAATATGGACCTGGAGTTACTACTCCGGTGGAGAAGTTAGAGGATTTCAGCAATTATAGTGTTGAATCTACTCAGTCATCATCGCAGCCAATTGATCAAGACTTTCCAGACAATACGTTGGGAGACATGAGTTTTGACTACTCGGACCTTCTAAATGTTTTAACAGCTAACATGAAAAATTCTTGAACTTTGCTTTGCATGCAGAGTTTAGATCTAATTAAGATTATATAGTACTGAATTAGTAATTCTTGTTCTTAGTGGAGTATGATTTTCCCTAGTGACAACAATCATAGTTTCTGGATGTTGCAGTTTTCAGGGATGAAACAAATTAAAGAATCATGTTAAATTGTCTGATCAAGTTATGTATACTACAATTAACTGAAATTTGATTGTTGTTAGTCAATATTTGGTTTTGATTTCCAGTCTATCAGATATGTAATGTTAAATATGTTCCCAAAAACATAATTTTTCGGTTTCGGGGGGCTTAGGTTCTTTCCTTTCGATTTTCTTAGCAACTTCTTAAATTTTTCCTTTTTACCATGAAACCTGAGCTGATTTGGTAAAGAGGCCATTCCCAAGTTTTAATTTAGAGAATGACCACAGAATTTTTTTTCATTTATTTTTTTGGATTAGGGTTTAAGAAAGTGGATCAGGAATACAATTCATAATTTTAAAAACTTTGGAGATTTTACAATAATACACTTAAGTCCCTTTCTTTTGTGTTAAAATATACAAAAAATCATCTCTCAGTATCATTCTCTCTCTTTGAATGCACATATTCTCACACTCTTTTCTATCAAGACGTCACTCTCTCCGATCGATTTTTCTTCTCTCCAGAGCTCAGAAGCTCTCCAATCGTCGTCTTTGGGCGTGATAATTAATTTTGCATCAGTGGATAAGCATTTTAAGCTCCATATTGTCTATATAAAAGTGTTTTTTCAAACTTGATAAATCCTAGTGTTCATAAAGTTATGGAGGTTTTCAATTTTTTGAAACTTTAGCCCTTTTTATTGAGATATGTGTTATTTTTACTTATTTTACTTGTTTTGACCGTGCTTTTCGTTGTTTTTGGTTTTGCAAATTCATCTTAGTTTATTACTAGACTTGAAACTTTAGCCTTCTTGTTCATGTGTTATTTCTACTTATTTTGCTCATTTCAGTACTGCTTTTTATGTTTCTTCAAATTTATCACGGTCAATTGTGATTGGTCAACACCACTTTATTGTTTACATTTAGATCACAAAAAATGATAAGGAGAGGAGGAAAGTCCTTAATGATAATGACCAATCATGCCACTAAATAGAAGAAAATGACGAGAAGGATTCAGGCTCGACCACGATGCAATTACTACCATCGCCATCAACGCCTTTCACCCGACGTCTTCCTCTTGAAAAATGATATGGAGTGTCTCTTGATGGGGCTCGGAGATGACATATAGCGGTGAAAATGCACATTCTCTGTGTGTAATCTTTGAAAGGCTCGAAAAAGAGGCTGACGATCTGACCGCCATCTTCCTACTCCCTAATAGACTATTATTTTTATGTATTTTTTTTTTGTAAAACTTTTATTTATGAAAAGAGAATGGAGGAGTTTGACCAAGAAAGATAATAGAGGAGTTTGATCAAGAAAAAAGATAATTGACGAGTTTAAACTTTGGGTCAGTTTTATATAAGGAATGATGTATTGATACCGTTGTAAATATAAGAAGTTTTTATTTTATTACCGTTGTAAAATATCTGTGGTTTGATCGAAATAAAACTAAGTGTGTTGGGTCAATTATAAGCCAAACCAAAAATAAACCACCTTACTCTATAATAACTCACTACTTGGGATAATTTTAGACCATTTTGATCGATGTTAATCTAGTGAAATAAAAGTGACTATGGAATGAGAAGCATGTTGAATTTGCACTGGTCTAACGAAAAAAAATAAAAAAATGAAATACAAAGGCTAACCCCCAAACCCAAATTCCAAATCCAAACCCCAAATTGCAAAAATCTAAAGAACTTTGGATAGGCATACCATAAACTGACCGTCATAAATAGCTAACGGTTATCACTGAGGCTCGAGTTCATGCATGGTCAATAATTATACACATGTTATATGTAGACTAAGGACAATATTTATCTGAAAGCCATAAATAAATAAATAAATAAATAAAATAATAAAAGAACATGCAAGTATTTAAATATTATAATAAAATATTAATACATCATATGAGAGTCTCCATCCACTGAACACATGATCAAAAGAGTTTAGGAAAAGTAATAGACTTGAAAGGCCAATATTTGTCTAAAAAGACATAAATAAATAAAATATAATATAAAAGTAATAGCACTTTAATAGAGAGTCTCCATTCATTGAAATCATGATCAAAAGAGTTTTAGGACAAGTAATGGTACTTAAAATGCCAATATTCATTTAAAAAGTCATGAATAAATAAAAAAAAGACTTGATACTATTTAAACATTATAATAACACTTTAATACATCATATGAGAGTCTCCATCCATTATACACATGATCCAAAGAGTTTAAGCACAAATAATGGTTGTCCTCAGAATAAGGTTGTGTTTTGAGAACAATAACTTGTTGTCTGACTAATTGGTACTAGTGTTATGATTACCATTACTTGTCCTAAAACTCTTTTGATCATGTGTTCAATAGATGGGGACTCTCATATGATGTATTAAAGTGTTACTATAATGTTTAAATAGTATCAATTCTTTTTATTTATTTTTTATTTTATTTGTTTATGATTTTTTAGACAAATATTGACCTTTCAAGTACCATTACTTGTCCTAGAACTCTTTTGATTGTGTGTTCAATGAATGAATACTCTCATATGATTTATTAAAGTTTTATGATAATGTTTAAATAGTGGTATGTCCTTTTTATTTTATTTTATTTATTTCTGACTTTTAGTTTAGACAAATATTGATCTTTTAAGTATCACTTGTCCTAAAACTCTTTTGATCATTTGCTCAATGGATGAGTACTCTCATATGATGTATTAAAGTGTTATAATAATATTTAAATAGTATCAAGTCTTTTATTTATTTTATTTTATTTTATTTTATTTTATTTTATTTTATTTTATTTTATTTATTTATGACTTTTTAGACAAATATTGACCTTTTAAGTATCATTACTTGTTCTAAAACTCTTTTGATCATGTATTCAATGGATGAGGATTCTCATATGATGTATTAAAATGTTATTATAATATTTAAATAGTAGACTATCTTATTATTTATTTTATTTTATTAATTCCTGACTTTTTAGAAAAATATTGTCATTGGTCTATATATAACATGTGGAAAATTATTGATCATGCGTGAATTCAAGCCTAAATGATACTGTTAGCTATTGACTATGATCGGTTTATGGAATGTCTATCTGCGATCCCTTAGATTTTTGCAATTTGGGGTTGGGGTTTGTGATTTCATTTTTTTTATTTTTTTTAGTCTGTTACTCTCTTCGTCATTAGGATCATTCCGTCACCTTACTCATATAAATCAAATTCCAACATTTTGAGGTCTCCTCCCATTCACTCATGTAATCACCACCTACGATAATATATTCTACAATCGACGCCATAATAAATCTATAATATACTATGGCTATGGTTTATTACTGCAATCGATCTCATAATAAGTCGCTGGGCACTCATTTTTCGATGACCAGTTGAATTTTTTGTCGAAAACGGGATCTGACAACTATTTGTCTCTTCTTTTCCATCAATATCTCAGCTATCTCTATTTTGTATTTTTTTTATTTCCTCTTAATTTAATTTCTTTTTTTGTTTAGTTTATCTTATTCATTTTTTGGTCTTTATTTATTTTTTATCTTTCTCTTACTTTTGTAAAGACAAAAATAAAAATATCAAATAAATATTTTAGATTAATAAAATATAAAAAAATAATTATATAATTAGATTACCACAAGAAATAGTATAAGAAACACACTAAAGTCACTAGATTATTTATTGAAATGTAAATTAATAGAAAATATATTTTTATAACTTTTCTCTTTTGCAAATGAGAACAAAAATTATACTATATCTAAAATATGACTCAATGTTTTTGTAATTATTTTTATAATGTGCTAAATATATTACAAAAAATATCAAAATTAAGCTTAAGCTCTATTTTTTGATTTCCTTAATAATTTTTTATTGTATATTAAGTAGAAGCGTGGTAAAAGTGTTAATAAACTAAATATTTTTAAAAATTTAACCTTCTCTGATAATGTAATAGTTTATCAGTGTTACTCTTTTTGTACAACTCAAACCTCCAAAACTCAAAATTCTAATCTCTTTGCTTGCAACCCTTATATCATCTTACCACACATTTTCTCTATCTCTTTTTTCCCCCACCATATCGTTGTAGTATGGAATATGTATTACTATTGTATATGTATAAGAAATATATCATTGAAGTATAAAATATGTATTCCTACAGTATGTGTATAGAAATTATATCATTGTTGTATAGAATATGTATCAATACTGTATATGTATAGAAACTATATCATTGATGTATAAAATATGTATCACTCTATAAACAATATATCATACGTATAGAAACTGTATTATTATTGTATATAATATGTATTAATGTATAAAAATGTATCATACATATAGAAATTGTATCATTTTTGTATAGAATATGTATCCCTACAGTATATGTATAGAAATGTATCATTATTATATAATTTATGTATAACTAATAGATATACTCACTAATTATACACATATTATACATGTTTTAAGAATATTTTTGAAGACAAGACCGGAGACCGGAAGGTTCACTGTCCGTGAAACCACCGCCCATATTCCACCATGAAAGATCCACAACTTTGTATGTCAACTTCATCATTTTCACTTTGTCTTTGTATACATTTCCATTGAACTGCATACCAAAACTTGGGACCGCAAGCCATGAAAACCAAAAACGCCATAAAGCTATTCTCATCCAAAAAAGGGAAAAAAAGTTGGGCAGAATTTAGGTGCATATCTCCCAATAAGATGTCTATTTTATTCGGTTTTGTTGGCACAGAAATGGAAAAACATTAGGCCAAAACCCACTATTCCCCACAAATTGCCGGCGATTTGCGCCGGCGGCTCTTTCCATACAAACAATACTAACCACATTCCTAAACAAAATTCAAATATTAAATAATTTCACGCCTAATAAGTTCACATCCTCTCTTTTTCATGAACTTACACCCACTTGTCATTTTTTTCTGTCGAAACTCAAGAGAACACACATAGAATCAAGAGTTTTGTTTTTTGGATTTTGATCAAGAAAGAAAAGAGATGATGGGAAATGGACAGCAAAAGCAACACAGTGAGGCAAGATTTTCAATTAAATTCTGCCCAACTTCTTTTTTTTCCTTTTTTGGAAGAGAATAGCTTTATGGGGTTTTTGATTTTTGGCTTTCATGGCTTGCGGTCCCAAGTTTTGGTATGCAGTTCAATGGAAATGTATACAAAGACAAAGTGAAAATGACGAAGTTGGCATACAAAGTTGTGGATCTTTCATGGTGGAATATGGGCGGTGGTTTCACGGACGGTGAACCTTTCGTTCTCCGGTCTTGTCTTCAAGAAATATACATGTATAATACATGTATAACAATTGTATAATTTATGTATAATTAGTGAGTATATATATTAATTATATACAAATTATGCAATAATGATACATCTTCAATATATATACAGTAGGGATATATATTCTATATAATAATGATATATTTTTTTATATGTATGATACATATTTTATACAGTGATACATATTTTATACATCAATGATATAATTCCTATACATATACAATATTAATACATATTTTATACAATAATGATACAATTTCTATACACATACTGTAGGGATACATATTTTATACATCAATGATACATTTTTTATACATATACAATAGTGATACATTTTCTATACTACAATGATACAATTTCTATACATATTTTGGAAATAAAAAGAGATAGAGAGAATGTGTGGTGAGGTGATGTAAGGGTTGCAAGAAGAGAGATTAGGGTTTTGAATTTTGGAGGTTTGAGTTTTACAAAAAGAGTAACATTGATAAACTATTACATTATCAGAGAAGGTTTAAAATTTTAAAATGTTTAGTTTATTAACACTTTTACCACGCTTCTATTTAATATACAATAAAAAATATTAAAGAAATCAATAAATAGAGCTTAAGCTTAATTTAATATTTTTATATTATATTTAGTAAATTATAAAAATAATTATGAAAAAATTAAGTCATATTCTAGATATAACATAACTTTTGTCTTCATTTGCAAAAGAGAAAAGTTATAAAAATATATTTTCTATTAATTTAAATTTTAATAAATAATCTAGTGAATTTAGTATGATTCTTATATTATTTCTTGTGGTAATCTAATTATTTAATAATTATTTATTTTTATTAATCTAAAATATTTATTTAATATTTTTATTTTTATATTTACAAAAGGAAGAGAAAGACAAAAATAAAGAAAGAACAAAAAATGAAGAAGATAAACTAAACAAAAAAGGAAATTAAAATTAAGAGGAAACAAAAAAATAAAAATAGAGACAACTAAGATATTGATGGAAAATAAGAGATAAATAGTTGTTAAAAACTTAAAAAAGAGACTAGAAAATGAGTTGGAATTAGTTTAGGGCTATAAAATGGATTTTAGAAAAATATGAGTCATTGGGTGTAGTAGTTTCACATGATGAATAATTATGTCATTGGCCCTTTTCTTTTTATTGATGGCTACACTATGTACTTTCCCCAAAAATTTAAACAACTAATTACATATACCCGTAGTTACTAAATTCGTGGAAAACCTCTACACGAAGAACGTGGCATAATTTGAAATCGGAGAATTTCAGGATGGGTTGGACCATAGCTAGCTATATCTATGTGAATTGTGATTATGATAAGTGAAAATGATGGTCCTCTTAGGCATGCAATAAGATATCGTATCTAAAATGAGACTTTTGCGTAGATTGCTACCGTTAAACACAACCAAAGTAAAGGGAGGAAAGAGATATGAAATATTTTAATGTGACAATAATCGTTTGACTTATTTTTAGTGCTTGGTTATGATATCCCAATAATAGTAAAGGATAAGAGACGGGCATGACAAATGGTGTTTGATGATTGTCATTAGTGGTAATGAATGATGAATATATAATTTAGAAATTTCTGTGTAAAGAAATTATTTATAAGAGTAATATAGTTGTAAAAATAACATGTATGTGCCCTTAAATAAGTTGTCTTCCCCAAAATTATTCCTCTTGAAAGGAAAATATTTATGTTTTAGACAATTAAACACCAATAAGTGATTCCGATTTGATAAAATAACTTTTTGGAAAACTTTATTAGTACCATATTGAAATTGAAAGGACCAATTTCCTCTAGTGAGGGGTCCCCTACGTATCCATGACCTAAATTAGTACTTATAAGTCATTAATTGATGGTTAGGCTTAAGAAGTGAAAGACATTAATGAAGGTATATACACATGGACCTCTCTAAAGTATAGCTCCTCTATAGAAGTTAGAAAATTCGAAAGTATCCTTCATATCTCCTTTTTAGTTTTGGGAAAATGGATATAGTGATTTCATGGGACGTTATTTTTAAGTATTAACTTTTATATGCTGATAGCATAAAAAGATTTTACACCATCAGTATATATTAACAAGTTGTATTAGATAATCAACCTTATTTTTCATGTCATTATAATTAATGCCACTAATTAGGATAGTCAGATATCTTTTACTAGCTGATATGATAGTGCAAAACAAAAATACATCGCTAGTGTACAAGAGTTAGATATTGCAAAACAACATATACTAGTGTATAAGAGTTAAACTCTTGAAAAATTAAGATTTGTTTCATGCTGCATTATGTTCTGTTATAACAATGAAGAGGACTAATGTTAATCCGTTACATGGAGAGTGTCACGGTGAGGGCTTTTAAATGTAGTTATTTTACCAAAGGTTCGTTCATAACTTTAGCACTAGATGGTTCTGGTTGGGTAGATCATAATGTGGAGTGAAATAAGATGTAACCACCAAGTTGGGGACAATTCATTAGGATGCCAAAGAATGTGGCATATGCATGACCTCAGTATAGATAAGAGCTTCACACAGGCACTTAATAAGGAGTAAATTTCCAACGCTCAATGAATGCTCTGAAAGGAATGCTGGAGTAGAACTTCTTCTGCTGTCTTCCAAAGAGGTGAAAAGTAAAATAGTTTCGCATCTTTAGGATGTAAGTTGTTTGGTGTATGCACTTGCCAATTAACACCAACCATGCTACAGAATCCAGGTACTTCCTTATGGTACTGTATTATTATGGACCTGCCCTCAATTACTATGTGCGATGTGCCATGAATTCTATAACTATCTTGTATTTGATCACATAATGTAGATTTATCAAAATAAATAGCTCTATGGCTAGACGTAATGATGTGTAGATGGAGTTTATCAAATCTTTGAAGTGGTGACATAATGCTTCGATTACACTACAGGCTTGCCCCTGACTAACACACTCAAAAAATATAATAGGGGTGAATTGTAGTACGTTTTTTTTTGTTTTCAGTTGACTAAATTATATGGTAAGCCGACTTTAGATAAGCTATAAGACAGAAATAAGTAAATAGAAGAAATTAAAGTGCATAAATTAAATGTTAAGTTGCTTGGATCTCAGTCTTAATTCCTGATCTTACAGAATTTTGATGATTGACAAATATTGTGCAAGTGACAATCTATGTACAAAAGTACAAAAACTAGGTCCTTAACGATCTCCATAAGAAACTGGTGAAGCAGACAACACAAATGCAGGATTGCTGAGAGAACCAGGTTGTTCAGACAAGAACTGGAGATTGTTTGGTCTACAAAGATGAAGTTATTCCATGCGCACAAAAAAAACCTTGAAGAATTATAATTAAGGCATAATCTAGTTCTACAAAAAACATGAGTTCAAAATATGAAAACATTACCATAATTGAACAACATGAAATTAGCTTGGAATTAGAAGAAGTTGGTCGTGTACACGTGATTCAAATCCACGTCAAACAAGAATTGATATCTTGCAATTAATTGAACCAAATTTTGGTTGGATGGGGAGAACTACAAGCTGATGTTATTCTCCTATTTAAGGTATCACATTGGTGCCTGTTGATGACGAGAGTCTTAACTACAAACAGAGAGAATAAGAGCGAGATATTATCAACGAGTGTTCTTCAACATTAGAGAACAAACTGAGACAGAGAACATGGCCCAATCAAGTGTAATCTTTATAGTTCTGGTTGCACAGTTTAGTTCTCTAAGTTAATTTGTAACCTTTACATTCCTAGTGATTTGTATTAGGTTATTATTGAATTGTAAGGGACTTCATAGACTGGGTAGAGTATTTGAAGAAGTTGAATAAGGTACCAACAATTAGGGAGAATTATTTAGGAATGGGATAGGTGCTCTTAGAGTCAGTTCTTTAGGTGTACAAAGTATTGTATCCTTAAAACATTGCTCGAGTTATAGTGAAGAGTTGGAAAAGTTCTATTGGAGATAGGTCGTGATTTTTACCTCTCTTGAGAAAGGAGTTTACCACGTAAAAATCCTTATGTTTATTTACTTTTCTGCACTTTACCTTCTTGTATAGTCGTTAAAAGAACCTAGTTCTTTCAGAATATAGGTGGCATCAAAATAATAATTGGTACTAGAGTAGGTTATTTCAAAAGAGGTTAACACCTTGAAAAACTAGAGATTGCTGCACCTCCATGAGTTCAAGAAGGACAATTAACAATAAGGCCACCATGCTTCAATGCAAAATATTATGGTTGGTTGAAAGCAAGGATACAATACTTTATCATTGGAGAGTGTCACACCCCAACCTTGAGGGGTGTGGCTGGCATCCAACGCCCTAAGGTCCGAGCATACCAATCCTGATACTTGCGACATTCTCAATAACACATAGGCCAATAAGGCCTCTGATAGATAGTTCCCTGAACAAAAATAAAATCAGCTTCATGCAGAAAAGGCCCAATATATATATATATATAATACAGGGCCATCAAGGCCGATATGCACATAACAAGTCTATTGAAGAGGCTGACAAGGCCACACAAGACCATAATATATAACACGATTGTCTACAAACCTTTAGAGAGTACATCAACAATATCTGGTCGGGACAGGGCTCCACCATACCCAACTATATATAACTTCATACCTATCAGCTCACTATACGGCTTCAGAGGAAAATAGTGTGATAACCTTCAGCTGAGTCGAGTAATCTATTATAAGGAATCGTCTGCATATCTACATGTACCTGCAGGCATGAAACACAGTGTCCCCGGAAAGGGATATCAGCACAAAAGATATATTGAATATGTAAGGCTGAAACTGTCAATAATTACAATATTGTAAATGAAGCACCAGCTGAAACTGTAACTGAAGGCATAACTGTAAGATAGAGTAATAGAAAGACAACCTATACTTTGAGTGCCTATGTGGGTCAGAATATGCATAAATGAAATATAATCGCGTATATAACGTCGTAGGCCTCTATAGGCTATATCATCACTCTTATATCTGTATAAACTGTGTATATAATGTCATAGGCCTCTGAGAGCAATATAAATATATAATGCATGCCTATGTCAGCCTTTAAGGAATAAAATACTCTTTTGAATCAGTCGGAGTGACGTAAGGTCGTTACACATCCGACTCTCTTATGAGGGTTACACATTACCTGTTGCTCTTTCAAACAACTCCATCAGGACTGTGGATCACACTACAGGCCTAGCTTTCAGAAATCAATAAGAGGCCAACTTTTATTGATAGCAAGGAGTGCCTTGGAATTAGGATGTAATCTCGACGATGGATAATAATACATATCAACACATTTATGGAAGAAATACAAGTACTTCCTCAAGGACTTAAGAGTAGAGTTTTTATCTGATTTTATTTCGTAATAATCGTTTCAATATCAATCATGCAAAAAAATAAGGAAGTGAGCCTTATATACCTTATTCTGCTGAGTTGTCAATACCTCCCCAGTAATCCTCCAAACCACCTCAACTCAATAAAAAATGTAAGGGGATTCATAATCAATGCTAAATAAAGGCTGAGTTTGTAACCCAATCTAGTAGCTCATTTACATAAATTCGGACAACATCTCTCCTGTAACATAGAAGTCCTCTAATACCCTACACCAACAATAACAACTAGAACAATCAAGCAAGCATACATGTCATCAACAAGATGCCATTCAAACTACTTCACGATGAGCGACAAGCTCGGATTGAAACTCGTATCTCCCATAAAACCCCTTTTCGACTAGTTACTTTAGTTTAACAATATCCTCGACATGATAGTATAGTCATTTATTACAGATCCCTGAAAGAAATAATCCCCTTGATTATTTTCATTAATTGAAAGGCTATATATACAAGTTACATATTTCCATAATAGGGAAATCCTTTTCCTATTCTACTTCTAAATCCTTATTCTACCATAATTCTAACTATATAATTATGGTAAGTGTATAACACTAATTAAGGTATCCTTTTCCTTACAATATACTACAAATATATATACCATATATACAATATTATTTTCCTCTTATTTTGGCCGAGATGGTGAGCCCATCTTTGGGCATTGTATTCTGATGGTGGTCGAGAATGGGCTGCGCATTGCATTCTGATGGTTGGCCGAGAATGGCTGAGCATTCCGAGAGCCCATTTGTTGGGCACTGCCTGGTGGCTCAATTTCTTTGCCGCTACATCGATGATATATATGTGATATACACCGATGTATATTCGATGTATATCACATGTATATTGCCGTTTAACACACCCCGCAGTCATATCGAGGCGGTTTTGACGCCGAGGCTGTCCCTAAAATCTTCAAAGAGAACCGCTGGTAGACCCTTTGTAAAGATGTCTGCAATTTGATAACGAGACGGGACATGGCATACGCGAACTTGACCCTTTGCTACCTTCTCACGGACAAAGTGAATGTCCATTTCGATATGCTTGGTGCGTTGGTGTTGAACTGGGTTACCTGAAAGGTAGATGGCACTAATGTTATCGCAATATACCAAGGTTGCCTTCTGAATGGGACAATGAAGCTCCAAAAGCAAATTACGTAGCCAACATGATTCGGAGACCACATTCGCTACTCCTCGATATTCTGCCTCGGCACTAGAGCCTGATAGTGTTGCCTGACGTTTTGCTGACCAGGAGACCAAATTGTTGCCAAGGAACATACAGTAGCCAGAAGTCGACCGTCTGGTGTCGGGACAACCACCCCAATCAGCATCCGTGTAAGAGACAAGTGTGGATGTAGATGAAGGATACAAGTGCAACCCATAGTCCAGTGTCCCCTGAATATACCGAATGATGCGTTTGATTGCATTCATGTGCTCAACCCTGGGATCATGCATGAATAAACACACCTGCTGAACCGCATATGTAATATCCGGTCTGGTAAAGGTAAGATACTGGAGGGCCCCTGCAAGACTGCGATAGCGGGTCGGGTCCTCGTATGGTGCACCTGCTGCGGCACTCAGCTTTGGGTTTGCATCAACCGGTGTGGAAGTGGACTTACAAGATGACATCCCAGCCCTCTCGATGATCTCAGCAGCATACTTCCGTTGAGACAGAAACAAGCCACCTGAATGACGCTTGACGGCAATCCCCAAAAAATAACTCAACGGCCCTAAGTCTTTCATAGCAAATTCAGAACTGAGCATGGCCATGATAGACTGGCGTAAAGCATCGGATGAGGCAGTCAAGATGATATCATCCACATACAACAGAATATAGGCCATTGACGAACCCCGGCGGTAGATGAACAAGGAATTATCTGACCTACTGTGAGTGAACCCAATAGTCGAAGCAAAATCAGCAAATCGGGTATACCAGGCCCGTGGAGACTGCTTAAGCCCATATAGTAATTTCTTCAACAAACAGATATGATGAGGGCGGTTGGGATCCCTGAAACCCAACGGCTGATGCATATTGTTTCTTTGAGATCACCATGTAGAAAAGCATTCTTGACATCCAACTGATGAATTGGCCAAGTTTTTGAAAGAGCCAGGCTAAGCACAGTGCGAATGGTAGCCGGTTTGACCACCAGACTAAACGTCTCACCACAATCAATACCAACCTGCTGAGTCTTACCATCACCAACGAGTCGCGCCTTATGTCGAGCAAAAGACCCATCTGAGTTCTCCTTATGAGCAAAAATCCACATAGACCTGATAATATTAATACCATATGGATGGGGCACCAACTCCCACGTCTTATTATCAATAAGAGCATTATATTCATCAGTCATAGCAATTTTTCAATTAGGGTCATTTAATGCTGACACGAGATTGTGGGGCAAGGGGGATTTAGAGACATCAGAATGTAAATTAAAATGTCTTTTAGGTGTAAAAATACCTGGCCAGCTACGAGTGGCCGCCTATGACTTCGAGGAAGAATTGAGGAATTTTGGGAATTTTTGGGCTCAGGCGGTCGGCGGCGGTGATGGGCTTTCTTGGCCCAAATCGAAATAATTTGGACTTGGCTTGGACCAGTTCAGGCTGGGCTGGGGCCCGATTCTTTGGAAGCTATTCGATGGCCGGAATAAATTTGGGTGTGGCGATCTTGTTGGGCCAGGCGATGGGCCCATTGGAGGATTTTAGATGCGGAGATGTCCGAAAAATTCCGAATAATATACGGGGATATTTGGTCATCCAAAAAATTATATGACTTAGGTTCGGGAGTATGAACTTTCGTAAATGGAAATTGAGTTTCATCGAAAATGACATGGCGATTGACTATGATTTTCTTGGAGGATAAATCAAAACACTTATAACCACGATGATTTGACGGATAACCCAAAAAGACACACGGAGTAGACCGAGCCTGAAGTTTGTTAATTGTGGTGGATGGGAATAACGGATAACACAAGCACCCAAAAATCTGAAGATGAGAATAAGATGGGTTCTTATTATATAGTATTTTTAGGGGGGAAGAATATGTCAGACCCTTAGAAGGAATTATGTTAAGAAGATATGTGGCCATTTGTAGAGCATGATGCCAAAAATATGGAGGTATGGAGGCATGTATTAGGAGAGTTCGGACAATGTTATTTATGGAATGAATTTTGCGTTCGGCTTTCCCATTTTGTGAAGATGTATGAGGACATGAAAAATGAAAATTTATCCCATGAGTAGCACAAAACTCTCGAAACTCCCTATTGTCATACTCTTTCCCATTATCACATTGAATATTTTTTATTTCTCTTTCGAATTGAGTACGAATGAACGCTCTAAATTTTATGAAGACGAAAAACACTTGTGATTTATTCGCAATTGGAAACGTCCACAAAAATCTAGAATAATCATCTAAAAAGAGAACATAATATCGATGACCCATTGAACTAAGAACAGGAGATGTCCATAAGTCGCTATGAATAATGTCAAATGGCATAGAAGTATGGGAATTGGAGTCTACAAATGGCAACTTAACAATTTTTCCTAATGAACAAGACTGACAAATTGGAGTACGACTTGTACCCTTACAAGAAATAAAGCTATTTTTATTTAAAGCCGATAAAATAGAAGATCGGATGACCCAGACGAGCATGCCACATGGAAGGAGAGATGGCAAAGGCGATGGCAAGGTGGACTCGATGGATGAAACCAGGACATGATAGGATACAGATCCCCCTACTATCACACCTCATTGAGATGACTCCCGTCTTGAAATCCTTCACAGAGAAACCAAAGGATCAAATTCAACGAAAGCAAATTGTCATTTGTGAATTTTGGACAGACACTAAATTTTTAATCAATTTAGGAGCATGTAAAGTATTTTTCAAGAGGAGTGGTGGATTAGGAGGAGATAATATTTTCGACCATACCCTAGAATTGGAATAGAGCTGTCATTACCAACAATTATCCCCAGGGTGCTCAAATTGGAATAAGAGGAGAGAGTACACGATTCGAAAGTCATGTGAGTAGTGGCCGGTGTCCATGTACCAATTTGATGCGGTTGGGACAATCCCAGCGTGTGCATCGCGGCCTCGATATCGATGCAGTGGGGCTCTTTGCATGATGGGCTTGCGGAGGACGGGGCCCAGGGCGCCATTCCGTGATCTTCTTTGGGCCGTAGGTCTTTGGATCTCGATGTTGGGCCAGCGGCGATGGGCGCCAACTGGCGGCGTTGGGCCTGGGCTGTTGGCGACCAGCCGCGGCCGGAAGCGTGGTGGAGGAGTGCGGGTTCCATCGCCAATAGCCCCACTGATGGGCCCACGGTGGTGGTGGCCCATGTACCACTAAATGGGACCCACCGCCGCTTGTTGCTCACCGGAACCGCCACGAGAACCACCTCGTTTGCCGCGGTTTTGTTATTTTGAAATTATTCTTGCCGCCACCATTATTATGGTTTTGGGGAATTATTAACAAAACCCGAAGAACTAGGAGAGGATGCCACCATGACAATCGGGCTTGCTCGTTAGCGCCTTTTTAGCCAAACCGGCTTTTTCAACGTCGGCATGGAGCGGGCTTGATGAAAGTCGGGAAGAGAGTTGCTTTGGCGAAGGAGAGTTCCAACACCATTATAGGCCTCAAAGCCCGGCAACCAATCAGAACTAGACGATTATTTGTTCTTGGTGCGCCAACATTACGGAGTTGATCCGCCAATTCCTTTAGTTTCTTGCAATATGCGAAGCGTTGAAATACGTCCATTCGAACGAGAGAGAAATCCTGCTCGAGTGTGACGATACGGGAATGTTGGTTGTCTTGGAATATGTCACGCAATCTATTCCATGCAGCCATAGCCGTGGTATCAGGCTCCATAATCGTTTGTAGAAGGTCCACTGAAATAGTGGTGTATATCCATTGAAGAACGGTAGCATCAAGTGTAATCCATACCTCAGGATCCTCCGCAGGAAGGGGTCTAGCGGGAGGAATTATGTGATGAAGAACTTGATAAGAGATAGCGTGAATTTTAAACAACTCCGCCCACGTTGCATATTGAACGTTTTCCATCTCAAGGACAATAGTGACACTGAGCTTGATATTGGAAACCGTGAGGGCAGGGTGAAAATTGTTCTTAGACATATTTGAAAGAACAAGGAAGGAGGTTAAATTTAAGAGAGGTTTTTGAGAGCGGAAGACAAAATTTTTAGAGAGAAAACCCGAGGGGGGGGGGGTGGTTCTCGGCCACAAGAAAAGTTGAGAGAAAAAACTTTTGTGTAGACCTAGTTTCTTGATACCATGAAAGAAATAATCCCCTTGATTATTTTCATTAATTGAAAGGCTATATATACAAGTTACATATTTCCATAATAGGGAAATCCTTTTCCTATTCTACTTCTAAATCCTTATTCTACCATAATTCTAACTATATAATTATGGTAAGTGTATAACACTAATTAAGGTATCCTTTTCCTTACAATATACTACAAATATATATACCATATATACAATATTGTTTTCCTCTTATTTTGGCCGAGATGGGCTGAGCCCACTGCTGGGCATTGCATTATAGTGGCTGGCCGAGAATGGGCTGGGCATTGCATTTACAGTGGCTGGCCGAGAATGGGCTGAGCATTGCTGAGAGCCCACTGTTGGGCTGCACTGTCTGGTGGCCCAGCTGCTGCACTGCTTACATCAGTGATATATATGTGATATACACTGATGTATATTCAGTGTATATCACATGTATATTGCTTCGTTTAACAATCCCAACCTTATACTACTCAACTATAGCAAGAAAACGGTCCACAACTTCAACTAGTCTCAATTAACAACTTAAGGTTCTAGTGCATGCTTAATCCATCTCTAAAACTTAACCAATATGGAATTAACCTTAAGCACAAATAAAAGGATGATATAAATACCTTTTACAGTAGATAAAACTCAAAAATAAACCTCCCCATAGCTTAATATAACCCTTAACCTCTCTACAACATCCAAGAGGTGGTATTCTCCTTCTATCTTAACTTTGATGTGTGATTATGGTGTAATCACTGGGGAATCATCATGGAACCTTTGTAACTTGTTGTGGGGGGGGGGGGTTATAGGGGTATATGGACTATGTTTTAAGAATAAATCATGAAAAATGACCCCTGAAACATAATTTAAATCAACCAAGGTCGGCCTCCACCTAAGATGTACGTACATGAAATCGTACTTTTTTGTACGGGTCGTACATGACACCTTACTTCTCAAATTTGCGATCTGTCGGTTGCATTGGAAACAAAACTCTTTGAAATTGAATTTATGTTATTCATTCCATAATTCATTATAAGCTAGGAGATACACCTCCCTCAAGTTGGACCAAAAATCTTGTCCATAATTTTGCCAAATTTTCCCAAAGTTTTGACAACTTAATTTCTTCAATTCGCTTGATCCCGAAACCTTTGGATATATTCTTAACACTTGTTAAAAGTCTTCCTTAACCTTATAAGGGTTTCATGGCCTCTCCGTACTTACGTTAGTTTACTTATGACATAAATGAAGTGAAGATTTATGAGGTATAACATCCTTCCCCCCTTAGGAACATTTGTCCTCAAATGTTAGGACATATCGGGGTAACTTCTGATCCTTGAGATTCTTGAGACCTTAAATGCTTTATGCTTGATATTGTTTCATTACTTTCATATAAGAACACTATATTTTCTCTTAACCGCTTGTTCCTTTTTTCTCCTCTTTTGTTTCTTATATCATCCTATTTGTATCTCTGGTAACCTAGAACCCTTCCGTACAATCAGACTTGTGTCTTGAGGTATAACTTCCGAAATTTTCTCATATGATCGACCTTTTTATTAGTCTCATCCTTTAATATCGAAATATTGCTGTCGAGTAAGCGCATCCTGCTTACAAAGTAATTTCCGCTCTTCCGAGTGGTTTAGCGCTGCCTTATATGTTGTAATCCTCTTGAAACTTTGTACCATTGAGTCCTTCATGTGTAATATCTTTAAGAATACCTTTCTTTCATGTTCTAACTTTTCACGAGTTCTCTATCAGCTTTAGACTAGCAATCCATTTGGTAGAATGATGTTTATCCTTTAAGCTATCAGATAGTAAATCCACATTTCTTTTGTACCACATTTTATAATGTTATTCTCTGATCCTTGTAGTCTTCCTACAAGTGCAGATCATACCATAGTTCTAACTTGATAGGCAGGATTCTTCTCATGTCCTTATGAGATTCGGGATTCCTACTGATCGCAGGCATATACATTTTACTTAACAATCCATCTGAAAAGGCTACAATATAAATAACTTGTTGCATTCAGGTTTTCTTGAGAGAATGGTCTATATAGGTTTCCATAACTGAACATTTATAGTAGTCGTACTAAGACAAAACATTATATATCCTAATTGTTTTATGCATCTCATTAGTTCATATAACCTTGGGTATATGATGAAGGCAGTTCTTATTGGTCTATTTACAATCTCCTCTGTCAAATCAGACTTGCCATATTCATAACAATCGATCCCTGTCGTGATCACTATATTCTGTCTCAACACATCATAATCTTGACATTCAATAACTTTCTTCGTCAAGTTGTCTTGTCAATGTGATCCTTTGTTATCAGATACCATACCTTTGACATCCCAAGATAAAGGGAAAAAAATAAGTGAACAAAGGACCTTTGTCCTATTCTTATCCTGCATTGCTTGTCATATATCGAAACGTATTTTTAGCCCTGATGTCTGTCTCTCTTCTAGTAACTTCAAGTTTGTAAATCCCTCCTTATAGAATACTTCTCTAGATTAGATGAAGTTTCTCTGTCGGTATTCTTGCTATCTTGATTATATAAGTAACTTTATTATATTCTGGGCCACCATGTCCTTGTTCTCTACATTTTCCAGCATATAATATGCTTTAGCTATTATCGCTTCCGTCCAATTGCATTCTGGTCATTGCAGTTATACATCTGCTCAATCTGATCTTTAAGTATTCATACTATTTTGTAATACGTAGTCCTACTTCATCCAACAACTTATTTTTACAAAATTTGGGTGCCTGCTTGTTAATCGCTTGCGGCTTCACAAATAAACGTACATTATCTCTATCCAAATTCCCTTACTTTAACCAAGTTGTCTTATGCAAAGTCACTTGTCTTCACCATTGATTTTACCGTTAATAGCCATCCATTTCTCATTATGGCCTATCTTATGCCATTTCGCTATCGCTCCAAATTCCCCCTTACGTTCTGGGTTCCTCATACATAGAGTTCTGAATGTCGTCTATTGGTTTCCTCTTCTTATGACCATACATATTATCATATTCCATTGTGGTTATTCTAGATGTAACAATTTATCATCTTCTACCAACTTACCTTTATTTCGGCTCTTTCTCGATCCATTCTTCTTCTATTATCACATCCACTTCTTACCCTCAAGGTCGATGTTGTTATTCATTACTTCGGAAGGTTTAGAGTTGTACTACCCTCTGTCATTGCTTCCATTCTGACTATTCCTCGATATTGTAGCTTTGTATCAATACGGCTAATTTAGAGTAACTACATCATTTAGGTATTATCATGGTCTTCCTTTAACTCCTAATGCTTTTGCGATTAATCTTTCTCCATTTCTTCGTTAATCGACCTATCATTGTACCTTCACCTTATAACCTCAAGTAAATTTTCCTATGGAGCTATAACTCCCAACCTTTACCTATCATTCCATTTAACATCCCCGTGTCTCAGGCGTCCGACTGCATCCGTCGTTAATTCATTTCTTTTCCTTACTGTTATACTCACGCATCACACTTTAAAGTAGTTGCTAAACTTCTTCTATCAAGTTCTTTATACCTTTTCATAGATAAATGAGGTACACTTCTGACCTGGTACTTTATCACCTCATCTTCCCCCTTTAGGGAAGATGTGTGACACTTATACCAAAAATACTACTCTTGTTCCCATTTTCCACATTATTGGCAGTCTACGATTCATCTAGAAGTAACCATCGCCTTCTGAGCCAATTTACTGAGGCGTATATATACATAGAGGGTCATATATTCTTACGGGCATATTGGTCCTGGACAGGCTTAACTTTTCACCAAAGAGGTCTTTATAAGTTTCCCTCGGTTCACTTTTCATAATCATCTTCCTCTTTCTACTCCTTTACCCTTCCTATCAATGTAATGGTAGCAAATTCCTTCTCAATAAAGTCCATCTTGGATGCTGACGTTTCTTTATTTCATAATCATTTGACTTTCTGATAAGCCTCCTTTAGATTACTAGTTCATGGTTAGTGTTGAATGTAACTTACATCACCTTGAAACCTCAAACTGATTCATTTCCTACCTTTCCTAATTCCACTTCTATGCTTCATGACTTTTCGCCTCTTATCCTATTTTAATTGGTCTTCGCCAAGCATCTCTTGCTTTTTTTTTTTCCAATGACTACTCAATCTTGCGTTACTTACATGATGATCCTCTAGTCGTAAAACTTTCTAGAGGATTTTCTCGCATCTTAATCTTACCTTTCAGCTTATACGTTCCTCTGTGACCACTCGTGATCTCTACACCCTTATACTTATGTAACTGCATAACATTTTGTCGATATTCAACTATGGGTACGAAAGCTCCTGTCAACATATGACTCATTGAGTGACATACGCCGTCCTTTTGCCTTTTCTGCTCATTTATGATCCCATTAGTGTTCCAAACACTCTAACTATCTTCATACAATTGTTGTAATTACATCATCATTATAGACATTAAACATTACAATTCTTATGATCTACACTCTTCTCATATTTCATCATTCGAGTTTTATCCTTTTGCTCGTAGACCATTCACATGATTAAAACATAAGCGTCATATTAAAACATATACATATCCTTCTTATTCCTTTCCCTAAATGGAAAATACAACTTATATCTAATCATATTGTTGTCTTGTAGATCAAGCACCTCTAAGGCTACTAACCACTCACATCATAAACACAATTGTTTACTATCTCCTGACTTGAAATTCCAGCTAAATCTCTCCTTCTAGTTTTAGGCCTTATTGACAATGCTTCCTAAGTCATTTTCTTTTCCAATGAAATATATTACATATTAACCTCATTTCCAAAGGTATGGAAACATTCTTATCGAAATAGTATATTTACCTATCGGCATTACTCATTCTCTCGTAGTATCAGCGTCCTAGGATCTTCATTGTCCCTTATTATGATCCTCTCTATTAAATCTAGGACAATTTCGAATTTGGTGCCACTAACTCCCGCACTAAAAACAACCCCCATTACGCATATGACAAAGTCTAACATGTGCTTGGCCGCACACACTACAAAGGGGGCCAACTCGACTTGTATTACCCCGGTGATGGTACTTTGATATGCATAGATCTTGCCACAGCCCTACCTGAGAGCCTTGATCTGAGATAAGCTGAGGAAGTGTCCTAGTCTGTCACCTTTTTACTTGTGGCCTACTGCCGTCAGAAATCCTATATAAGTGTCTGTTATTCTAGGCTCTCTATTTTGATTACCATCTTCGCCGAAATCATGTCCTATAAGTACATGCAAGTCCTAGTTAATAGATGCCCAATATTGCGGGCTTCTCAACACTTTAGATGCTCCCACATCTTCAAACACTCTATTATGACATGGAGTCTGGTAATCCACTAATCATATGGGAATCGGCAGTACCCTTCTTACCTCATGTTCGACTGGGGCCACAGGTAGAAGTTGTAATACTGAAGCTCTCCCTTGCTGCTCTAACTTTGCCGGGGACAAAACCACTCTGGAATGATAGTCCATTCTGTATCTCAGATAGATAAGTCCCAATAATAGGTGTAATCTTCAATGGGTCCTTCCCGAGAAAATCACCTTCCAACATTAAAATGAACAAGGGTTAGGGTTGAGAATTGCATACCCAATTGACTCGGCTCTATAGCACGATATAGAATAAGAAAAAATATAACCATCCTAAATGCCCTGCAGCTTTCTATTTATAAGTGCGGCGCGCAACACACCCATAAACAAGACTCTACTGGACACGGCTTGTAGACAATCCTAGGATAGAACCACTTTGATACCAAGTTTGTCACACCCTAGCCTTGGGTGGTGTGGTCGGCACCCAGTAAGGCCTCTGATATATAGTTTTCTAAATAAAAACACAATCTCGTGCATGCACAAAAGTCCCAACCTATACATACATATACAAAATCTAGGGTATCAAGGCCGACATGCACATAGTAAGTCTACTAAAGAGGCCGACAAGGCCACACAAGACCATAATATATAACATGACTGTCTACAAGCCTCTAGAGAGTACATCAACGACATCTGGTCGGGATAGGTCCCCACTTGTAACATTTCATAAATTCAGGTTAGGTGTAAATGAATTAAATGAGCATTGATGTGTCATATTTTAGTTCTGTAAATCCCTTCGAGATGAAATCGAGCTACGTCCCAATGACTTAGACATTTATGCATTATCTTAGAAGTTCCATATTTAGTTATCAGATAGTGGGTAGTGTGTTGGAGTCTCGTGTGACTCGTTGAGGCAGTTGACCATGTTTTATGAGTAAGTATTTGCTTAGACATCCGATGTGTTATTTCATAAGTGTCATAATAATTTCATTTAGATATTTATGACTTGTTGAATTTAAATAATGAAATATTATTGAATAGGAATTTGTTGTTATTAATTCATAAGGTTCTTCCGGTGATGTTCATAGCATCAGATGCGAGTTACATCCAGGGTCGGATTTAGGGCGTGATAAGCTTTGTATCAGAGCTATAGGTTTAGAAGTGGCCTAGGATTGTCTATGGAGTTGTGTCTAGTGGATCCTTATTTATTCAGACTGGCCACCTATATGGATGTATGACTACTAGGACATTTTAGGTGTTTCTTACTCTTCTTGATTCTAGATTGTGTTGTAGAACTCAAACTTCTATTTAGGATTGTTCTAACGTGTTCGATACTCGTGCCTTGCAAAATATATTTTAACTCGTGCTGCAATAGCTAACCGTGTGACAATGGTTCTGTTGAGCGTACATTAGTTGTAATGTATAGTGTGATATATGGTACAAAGTCTTTTGGAATTCAATAATAAGGTGTATACATGTGGATATTGTAAGGTGTGGTTATTGATCTTTTGAGACAGGTATAAAATGACATAATCTTAAATACAGGGGAAACTCTATCGGAGTCTTTTTAGGCATAAGGGAATTGTTAAGATGGATAAAATTCTCAATGTGATAGACATAACCTCTAGTAAGGAGTGTGGTAGTCAAAATATGATATAGTGATGGATGGAAGTATGTAGATGAGTGTCATTAATTTGTTAGGTGAAGATTGGGATAGCTATGTCCTTAGGTAGTGACAAAAAGGTAATGAGATTTGAAAATATTTCGTATTAACAGGTAAGAAAAACCTATTTGAGAGTTATATTCTTTCCTTATTGTCTTATGTTGCAGTAGCTACCTTTTATGAAATATAGTACTATTCTATTTTAATTATTAAATGAGAATCATAGAATTTGGGGGATGATATGTAATAAAAGAATAAGAAATAATGAGAACCTAAAAAGAGAGTGTGCTTTTAGGCTACATTCTTTGAGCTTTTGTTCTTGTTTCTTTTGTTTGTTCACTTGTGGTGCTTAAAGTTTGGGATTGAAGGTCTAAGCTTTGATATATATGTGTAAACAAATTTATTGGTGTGACTAGATTAGAGACAGTCAAAGGTGTATTTTCAGATTGTGCTATGATGCTACGATGCTCTCTACATGTTTAAGTAAAAGGCATACTTAAGATGTGATATGTTTAGAGTACTGAAGATTCGGATGAAAGGAAATTTGAAAGTATCTTGTAGTGAATTAAGAATAATCGTACATTGAGGCTATATTATTATTTGGTTAAAAGATCTGTGTTATTTTGATATTTAGTGGAAGAACTATATTTTAGGCTTGAAACTCAAAAACAATCGCTTATGGAATAATGATTTAAGAAGATGATGGAGTTTGATTTAGGCTTTAATTTGTTATCCTAGGTTTTGATACAAATAATTCTTATTTGAGGCTATAGTCAGATAGACATGTGTGATTGGATAGGCTACTTTTATCATGGGCTCTCAATAGACTAATGTTTCTTTGATTGTACTCTAACAGTTGTAATTTTATCTAGCCAAAGGATATTTTTTTGCTACTTAAGTTGGTACCAATTATTAGGTTTGAACTTTAAGTAACCACCTTGGTGGGAGAACGAAAGCATGCTAGTGGTAACAACTAGATTTTATCTAGTAGGTTTGACATAGAAATTCCAAGAACTCAAGTCAATAATCCACGACACGTGTCTTGTGTGGGTATGATATATGTGAGTTTTAGATGAATAAGTGAATGAAGTTTTAAGATAAAAATGAAACCTTAGTTACAAAAGTTTTCAAGAGTCTGATGGCAAAAAGCATTCTAAGTAGGGGAGATACCCAGGAAATTCTGGAAGTTATACGATTAGAGACCTATGATATATGGTATATAGTATTATTCTACCTATGTAGGGATGTGATAAGATTAAGAAGGGTGTGAGAGATTGTATAGTTATAAGAGTGAAGGGATATTATGTTAGACAAAGTTAAGGTCTAGATAAGCCACTTCAGATTAAGAAAGGGGAATATACAAATAGTTGATACTCCCTCTTATAGGCAACTATAAGTACGCTTGTTCTTTCCAAATTTAATGAAAATGGAAGTTAAGGTAAGTTAGACTTGAATCATGTGTTGTTGAATTAGCCTTCTTGTCGGAGTATATTGTCAAGATTGACCTATTGTGTGCCTCCTTCTTAAAGCATATATGTGTTAAACCTTTTAGTTACGCAACTCTTGAGAAAGTGAGCTAAAGGAAGCAACCCCTTACTTTGTATTGAGACTTGAGTCTTCTAGTTGTTAGAATTCCGTTGAGGACTATGTTGTTCTTATTGGGTGTTAGTTGTGTCTTCATCTTTCCAGGACCGTTTAGTATAAAGAAAGCTCAACTTTATGATTTGGCATAAGAAGGTAGTTGAAGCCTCGGACGATGTGGTCACAAGTATTCTAACTAATTGTTCGCTTGAGGCGTATTCACTGATCGATTCCGCGTCCGAATCTTTCTTATGTGACTCCGTACTTGGTCCTTAAATTTTATGTGTGGAACTCGAACAATTGTTAAAACCCTTCATCTGTGAATACCCCTACTAGTGTTCCCATTATTCCTTCCAAAGCTTATAAAGATTGTGTAGTTATAGTTAAGGGTCATGCGACTACTGCAGATTTGCATGAATTAGAAATAGGGAACTTTGATGTGATTATGGGAATAGACTGGCTTTCCAAGTGTTATGAAACTCTGGATTTACAATCAAAATAGGTAGGCTTGAATTTCTTGATGCACCCGTTATACAGTGGAGGAATGATATTGTGAAACCTTGAAGTAGAATTATTTCGTATATTGAGACTCACTAAATGAACTTGAAGAGGTATAATTACATCTAGTTGTTGTCAATGATATTTAGGTCGTGATACCTTAACTTATTTTGTATCACAGGTATCTGTTGAACCTTTCGATTATTTAATCCCTACAAAAGTTCAGATTAGAGGTATAAATCCCCCACTCTTGTGTTTAGGCTTGAATGATCTAATCATTGTGTGGTTAGTCGTAGCCCCTGGGGATAACTCACTTTTCTAAAAAAAAATATAGAAATTCTAAGAATTTGAGGTTTAGTGAAAAATCTTAAGTCATGACCTACATTCGGGGGCCAATGATCCTGAGAGGGGGATAATGTAGCATTCTGTAAATTTGAGTTAGGTGTAAATGAATTAAATGAGCATTGACGTGTCATATTTTAGTAATGTGAATCTATCCGAGATGAAATTGGGCAATTCACAGTCGTTTTGGAGTCAAATAAAAAAATGAAGTTCTTAAGGGCTTCTAAATTCATCTAAGTCTGGAGGACTTCTTACGATTTCCCATTTCCTGGATAGTAACAATGAGGACTTTGAATTAACTTTCCAACGGTAGGTCGTGCAGCTCAAACTAAGGTACGTTCAAAATGGTATGACCATTTTACAGAGCAAAGGTCAGCAGTCACATCGCAAGGGTGCCGCGGTAAGAACGTCGCTCTGAACAAATGTTTTCCATATACGGCACCACTACATCACAAGGGTGCTGCGGGTGGTCTCATTCGCAAAGTGACCATGACGCGTGTCGCGCCCTATTTTGACCTTGCTCGGGTCAAAGCGGAGCGCGGATGTGTCCGGGTGATTCCTGGGTAAATGATTGAGGAGTCGCCACCTAATTATTTTTACGGTGAATTAGGACACCTAAATATTAAACTAAATGCTGCCATGTAACTCCAATTTTAAGGTCTGCGAAACTAGTGAGATTCTAGGTAAGGGTTCTTTATTATCCTAAAGGGAAGGGGTTAGGCATCCTTTAAGATCCGCTAACTTGCGGTTATCCGGTAAAACTCAGGTTAATTATTGGTAGAAATAATGCATGTTTAACAAGTATAATAGATTAAAAGACGTTTGCAAATAATTAGAAAAAGGATGCATTTTAAAAGATAGATAAATGTAGAGATTTTTCAAAATATGCATTTATATGATATCTAAAGAGAAATACATGTAGAGTTGAAAAAATATGTATTTTGACAATTGATAGTAAAACAATTTATTTATAACGCCAAAGAAGTAAAATTTTGGGAATCTTTGAATTGTAAATTGACAAAAGATAAACTTATTCATTATGATTAATCAAGCAAATAAAAGATGACAAAAGTTGTTTTGAAAATCCTGAATACGCATGACGAGCCTAAAATAAATAAACTAGCGAAGAATTTCTAAGTTTGCGAGCCTACAAATAAATAAGCTAGCGACGGGTTTCAAATCTTAAACTAACCTATGAATAAATCCTAAGTTTGCCTATTCTAAGCATTTCAATAATTACATAAGTGCGATAAATAATATTACAATACAAAGCGAGATAAAAGCTGAATTAAAGAAAGAAATAATGATAAATAAACTCCGAGGAATATTTGTCGTTATTTACTTTAATCCCTGCAAGCTGTCAAGAACAAACGGTTAGAAACATTTAAATACAAATAACTTCATATCCGTATTCAAAACAGTGAATGTTTTGATCGCGGAGGGCTCAGACTTAAATTTTGAAAAGAATATTCCAATCACGTCGTGGCTGCAAACATATGAATGTAGTTTATTTTGATTGCCTCGCCTACTAAACGTGTCGGTCTCTCGGGTGAAATAGAAAAGATCACTATAATCACGTCGTGGCTGCGAATATATAACTTGTTGGTTATTTTAGTCACCTCGCCTACTAAACATGTTGATCTCGGATAAAAAGGTTTAAGTCTTCATCATTGCCCAGAAGTTATATTTCCGTCTTTGCAACTGTGTAGGCCTCAAAATCGACGGATATTTTTCATTAGTATCGTGTTCAAATCAGTAAAATAAAATCGGAACAGAAACAGCAGCAGCAGCAGTAGCGAGAGCGTGAGCGTAAAAACAGAGGCGTAAAAACAATTTCGAAAATGACGCGGTGTCTAGTTTAAAACAAGAAACAAAGAGAACAAATATTTGAATCTTTAAACGATGGAACGAAATAGAAAGCAATGTTTGAAAAATGCGGTGTTGATTTAAACAGTAAAAAATGATAAAACAAGAAACAAGAATCAAAGCGGGAGCAAAGCGAAGCAGAAAAACAACGCGAACAGACGGTATTTATTCAAAACAGTAAAACGATGATATCCGTCGCAAGAAATTTAAAACAGTAAACTTAATAAAAACAATAATATATCCGTTGCACGGATGTCTAAAACAGATTAAAAAAAACAGAGAAGCGGAACGAAAGAAAAGCGCGGCCTCGAATTCAATTGTCGGCCTTAATGCGATATTAATAAAACGGTAAAAGCGATTGCGAGAAACGAGCGGTGGCGGTTTAAAATATCCGACCCGAGTTCGAAATTCGGAAATATTCAAATCGGTCGCCCGACCGGTCGATGATCTGACCGGATCGATGATCCAAACTCGAATCGATTTCAAAGATCAAATTCGGATAAACAATAACAAGAATATGGAATGCAAGAATTCGGAAATGTTAAAATCGGTCGACAGGCGGATCGATGTTTCAACCCTAATCAAATAATTTCATCAATTTCAGATAACCAATAATAATAACAAAGAATAATGCAAGAAATTTGGAAATTCAAATTGAGGCGATCTGACCGGTCGATGACTGACCCGAATTGGAGTTTCAATCCTAATCAAATAATTTCATCAATTTCAGATAACCAATAATAACAAGAAGAATGTAAGAAAATTGGAAAAAATCTAAACCGGTCGAGTCTGAGGTCGATGAACCGACCCGAATTGGAGTTTCAACCCGGAATCAAATAATTTCATCAATTTCAGATAACCAATGACAACAACAACAACAATGCAAGAAATTTGGAAATTTAAATCGGGTCGACCCGACCCGGGTCAGTAACCCGACCCGAAATCAGTGATCCGAATCAAATTTTAACACCAAATTCAGATAACCAACATACATAAATATGAAATGCAAGAATTCTGAAAATGTTACCCGAACCGGGTCGACCCGACCCGAAATCAGTGAAGAAAATCAGAGAATCAAAATGGGAGAACAAACCTTTTCGGTCTTGATTCTTGAAACAACAAAGAAGCCAAATGGTTGAAATCAAGAACACAACAAAGGTTTATATATTGAATCGTTTTTTCCAAAAAATCCTCCGAAAAAATCCTCCCCAAAATGAAGAACAACATGGGGTATTTATAGGTACTCAAACCCGACGTCCCAACCCCTCATACCCCCCCTTAAACGAATTCAAATTTCAAAATAAAGGGGGAACAAAATCTGATTTTTGGGGCGTGTTCTTGGGGCAAGCGTTCGGCGGTGTCAGGGTAGGGTGGTGGCAGTGGTGAAGTGACGGGGGTAGGGGTGCGGTGACGTAAGGGGCAGGGGTGTAGGGTGCGGCGACTTGGGGGAGGTAGGGTTTAGGTTTTCTGTGTTTTCTTTTTTTTGTTTGGGGGACGATTTTGGGGAATTAAAGGAAGGAAATGGGTCGGGTAGGTTGGGTCGGTTCGGGTGTGGGCGGTTCGGGTGTGGAGTCGGGGAGTGGTGGGGTGGTGGGTGTTTTGGTTGTTCGATTGGGCTGAAATGGGGGTTTAAGGGGTGTGGGGCATGCGGGATTGGGCTGTTGGGAATTTAATTTGGGGATTGGGCTTGGACGAAAAAATGGGTTTTAGTTTAGGTTGGGTAGGAATTGTTTTGGGCTAGGAAATAAAATGGGTGATGGGTTGGGCTTGGGCGAAAATGGGTTTTAGTTTGGGTTGGGTAGGAATTGTTTTGGGTTAGGAAATAAAAAATGGGTTATGGATTAAAAATATAAAAGGGGCTTAATATTAAAACATATATGTTTTTTTTGTAAAAGATGTGAATTATTTAAAATAACATAACAATGTGATAATAAAAATATAATATTTGCGAAATGTTTAATGCTTAATAAAAAATGAAAATGCAATGCAATTGAGAATAAAATAACCTAGAATTTTTGGATAAAACTTATGATTATGATAAAAAATGCAAATGATAGTAAAAAATGCGAATAATAATAATAATAAGAGAATAATAATATATATGTACGCATGTATGTATATAGATTAAAATTGTTTTTGAGGTGTTAAAAATATAAAAAATTACGAATAAAATCATAAAAGATGGGACAAAATTGGGTGTCAACAACGCGAGGGTGTCGCGGCCCATTATTTTTCTGGTTCTAAATTTTATATGTTTTCCACTTTGTTATATTCATTCCCACTTTGTTTTGGCCGATTTTTAGAGAGGAAACAACCCAAAACTTCCTCAAAACATCTAAGGTAGGTTCTTGATCAACACCCACCATTACTACATCAATATCACATCAAATTGACCCTAGTTCATCTCTCCAAACCATAGATTCTTCAAAATCGAAGAAAATGAAGTTGAAGAAGACTTTGGAAAACTTCTTGAAGGTATGTTCTTTGAACTTTACTGAGATTATTGAGAGGTATCGGACTAGTATAAGGTATTAGAAATAATAAGAATCCAGGGGTGATTCATAAGGGTTCAAGAACAAGTTTTAAGTGTAGAAAAGCCCTAGTTTTTTAATAAAGGTAGAAATCTCTAGAATTGGTTAAAGTTCTAAACTTTATTTATTAATAACCATGGTAGAATAATTATTGAACTTGGAAGAATCTGTTTGCTAGCTTTTAGTGGAACTTGAGGTATGTCTATTTTCAAAAACCTTCTTTTTGAAGTATGTTATCTTGTTTGAAACATGTAGATGATTGTTCGTAACTTAAAATATTTCTTTGGAATATGAACATGATTGAAACACTTGTTGGTGGAAGTTCTTTCAGAACTAAAGATGATTTCTTTTAGACAAGGCCATGATTGTGTAGGGTCAAGTCCTTATCGAACCTTATACGAACTATACTACTTTGTGAAACTCATTTTTCCCATTAGTGGATTATTGAACTCAGTTTTCTAAAGGTTGGACATAAAACTTGTTTTGCTATTGAATGGGTTTCTTGAACTTAAAATTGAATAAGAAATTTGAATAACACTTCTAATTGGTTATGAGTTGAAATACCTTTATTATGAGATGATGACTTGAGAAGTGATATTCGCCTCTAAGCCATGATTGATGATTCGACTGCTATGCTATTATTTGAATCTTTGTTTGTGTTTGGGCCTGTATGGGGAAGTTGTGCTTTTCCAGAGGACTATTGGCCATTATGGATCCTAACGTATCAATACGAGTGCTGATGTGTTAGTCCAGAGGACGATTAACCTCTAAGGCATATAGCCCGGTGTATATATTGATGTGTCAGTCCAGAGAACGATTGACCTCCGAGGCATATAGCCTAGTGCATTTCTTGTTGTGTTAGTCCAGAGGATGATTAGTCTCCGTGATTTTCTAGCCTGGAGTATCGATAGATTGATTTGCATGTGACTGACTTATTTTGGTATCTTGGTTGCATGTGAGTGGCTTATGGTAATTTTGAGTTCCTAAGTGACATACTTGACATGACAAATGGTAACGTGTTAAACTTGATGTATTATTCATTAATGGATTCTCTAATGATTTATTATAGTTAATGGCTTACTCTACTTCTGGGTTTTCAAATAATTTCATTTAATATTGTTTTACCAATTATTATTCATCTTATAACTACTTTGATTTTATTAAATATTGCCACTTAGACACTCACTGAGTACCCAGTACTCAGGCATACCATTGTTGTTTTGGATGGTATGTTAGGTAATGAAGAAGAATAGCTACAACAGACCTCGTGGATTAGGAGTACTTGCTGCTTTCAAGATTGTTGGTAAGCCTACACACTCGTTCGTGGGTTTTCATTGAGTCATTTATCACTTCTAAGTAGTTTTCGGGATACGTCCCAATGAGTTAGACATTTATGGATTATCTTAGAAGCTCCATTGATAGTTATCAGATAGTGGGTAGTGTGTTGGAGTCTCATGTGACTCGTTGAGGCAGTTGACCACATTTTATGAGTAAGTATTTGCTTAGACTTCCAGTGTGTTATTTCATAAGGGTGATAATGATTTCATTTAGATATTTATGACTTGTTGAATCTAAATAATGAACGATTATTGAATAGGAATTTATTGTTATTAATTCATAAGGTGCTTCCGGTGCTATTCATAGCATTGGATGCGTGTTACATCCAGGGTCGGGTTTGGGGCATGATAAGCTTTGTATTAGAGCTATAGGTTTAGAAATGTCCTAGGATTGTCTATGGAGCTGTGTCTAGTAGAGCCTTCTTTATTTTAACTCACCACCTATATGGATGTATGACTACTAGGACATTTTAGGTTACTCTTACTCTTCTTGATTCTATATTGTGTTATTGAAATCAAACTTCTATTTAGGATTGTTCTGACGTGTTTGATACTCGTGCCTTGCGAAATCTATTTTAACTCGTGCTGCAACAGCTAACCATGTGACAATGGTTCTGTTGAGCGCACATTACTTGTAATGTATAGTGTGATGGATGGTACAAAGTCTTTTGGAATTCAATAATAAGGTGTATACATGTGGAGATTGTAAGGTGTGGTTGTTGATATTTTGAGACAGGTATAAAATGACATAATCTTAAATACAGGAGAAACTCTGTCGGAGTCTTTTTAGGCATAAGAGAATTATTAAGATGGATAAAATTTTCAATGTGATAGACATAACCTCTAGTAAGAAGGAGTGTGGTAGTCAAAATATGAGATAGTGATGGACGGAAGTATGAAGATGAGTGTCATTAATTAGTTAGGTTATGAGTTGGATAGCTATGTCCTTAGGTAGTGGCAAAGGTAATGAGATTTGGAGATATTTCGTATTAACAAGTAGAGAAAAAGCCTATTTGAGAGTTATATTCTTTCCTTGTTGCCTTATGTTGTAGTAGCTACCTTTTATGAAATATAAAACTATTTTATTTATCAAATGAGAATCATAGAATTATTAGTAGTAAGCTTCTTCAGATATCTATATTTGAGACCGGCAAGAACTTTGCACAATATGATACTTTGAACATTGCTCATAACATGAGATTAGTGGTGGTATTTACCTACATTAAATTAATTGGTTATTTAAAGTATGTGGTGAGAGTTTTCTTATGGTGTAGCTATTATTTTATTAGAAAATTATTAAAGGATTGTAAAGAAATTATGAGACTTAGAGTATATTAGAAACTAGGATGAAATATTATGATGGTCCATCATTGTAGTGTTGATCATAAAGAAGATCAAGTATAAGGCATGAATAAGAGGATAAAATTGTCGGGAATTGAAAGCTATAGGCTTCTAGAATTCGGGAAAAGGGACTCTATAATTTATGTTGACCTATGAATTTAATTTGGGGGATGATATGTAATGAAAGAATAAGAAATAGATAGAACTGTGTGATTTGAGGCTATAGTTAGATAGACCTAGGTTTTGATGCAAAGAATTCTAATTTGAGGCTATAGTTAGATAGGCTTATCCTAGGTTTTGATGCAAAGAATTCTAATTTGAGGCTGTAGTTAGATAGACCTGTGTGATTTGGATAAGCTACTTTTGTCATGGACTCTCAATAGACTAATATTTCTTTGATTGTGCTCTACCGGATGTAATTTTATCTATCCAAAGGAGATGTTGTTGCTACTTAGGCTGGTACCAATTATTAGGTTGGAACTTTAAGTAGCCACCTTGGTTGGTGAACGATAGTATGAGAGTGGTAACAACTAGATTTTATCTAGTAGGTTTGATATAGAAATTCTAAGAACACAAGTCAATAATCTACAATACGTGTCTTGTGTGGGTATGATATATGTGAGTTTTAGATGAATAAGTGAATGAAGGCTAAGGCATTAGATAAAGATGAAACCTTAGTTACAAAAGTTTCCAAGAGTCTGATGGCAAAGATCATTCTAAGTAGGGGAGATACCCCAGGAGATTCCAAAAGTTATACGATTAAAGGCCTATGATATGTGGAATATAATATTATGCTACCTATGTAGGGTTGTGATAAGATTAGGAAGGGTGTGAGAGATTGTATAGTTATAAGAGTGAAGAAATATTATGTTAGACAAAGTTAAGGTACGAATGAACCACTTCATATTAAGAAAGTGGAATATACAAGTAGTTGATACTCCCTCTTATAGGACACTATAGGTATGCTTGTTCTTTCCAAATTTAATGAAAATGGGAGATAAGGTAAGTTAGGCTTGAATCATGTGTTATTGAATCAGCCTCATTGCCGGAATATATTGTATAGATTGACCAATTGTGTGCCTCATTGATAAATCATATATGTGTTAAACCTTTTATCTACGCAATTCTTGAGAAAGTGATCTAAAGGAAGAAACCCCTTACTTCGTGTTGAGAATTGAGTGTTCTAGTTGTTAGAATCCCCTTGAGGACTATGTTATTCTTATTGGGTGTTAGTTGTGTCTTCATCTTTCCAGGACCGTTTAGTATAAAGAAAGCTCAACTTTATGATTTGGCATAAGCAGGTAGTTGAAGCCTCGGACGATGTGGTCACAAGTATTCTAACTAATTGTTCGCTTGAGGCGTATTCGCTGATCGATTCCGCGTCCGAATCTTTCTTATGTGACTCCGTACTTGGTCCTTAAATTTTATGTGTGGAACTCGAACAATTGTTAAAACCCTTCATCTGTGAATACCTCTACTAGTGTTCCCATTATTCCTTCCAAAGCTTATAAAGATTGTGTAGTTATAGTTAAGGGTCATGCGACTACTATGATTTGCATGAATTAGAAATAGGGAACTTTGATGTGATTATGGGAATAGACTGGCTTTCCAAGTGTTATGAAACTCTGGATTTACAATCAAAATAGGTAGGCTTGAATTTCTTGATGCACGGATTATACGATTGGAGGAATGATATTGTGAAACCTTGAAGTAGAATTATTTCGTATATTGAGACTCACTAAATGAACTTGAAGAGGTATAATTACATCTAGTTGTTGTCAATGATATTTAGGTCGTGATACCTTAACTTATTTTGTATCACAGGTATCTGTTGAACCTTTCGATTATTTAATCCCTACAAAAGTTCAGATTAGAGGTATAAATCCCTCACTCTTGTGTTTAGGCTTGAATGATCTAATCGTTGTGTGGTTATTCGTATGTTGCCCCTAGGGATAACTCACTTTTCTAAAGAAATATAGAAATTCTAAGAATTTGAGTTTTAGTGAAAAATCTTAAGTCATGACCTACATTCGGGGATGAATGATCCTGAGAGGGGGAAAATGTAACATTCCGTAAATTCGAGTTAGGTGTAAATAAATTAAATGAGTATTGATGTGTCATATTTTAGTTATGTGAATCCATTCGGGATGAAATCGGGCGATTCACATTCGTTTTGGAGTCAAACAAAAAAATAAAGTTCTTAAGGGCTTCCAAATTCGTCCAAGTCTGGAGGACTTCTTACGATTTCCCATTTCCTGGATAGTAACAATGAGGACTTTGAATTAACTTTCCAACGGTAGGTCGTGCAGCTCAAACTAAGGTACGTTCAAAATGGTATGACCATTTTACAGAGCAAAGGTCAGCAGTCACATCGCAAGGGTGCCGCGGTAAGAACGTCGCTCTGAACAAATGTTTTCCATATACGGCACCACTACATCACAAGGGTGCTGCGGGTGGTCTCATTCGCAAAGTGACCATGACGCGAGGGTGTCGCAGCCCATTATTTTTCTGGTTCTAAATTTTATATGTTTTCCACTTTGTTATATTCATTCCCACTTTGTTTTGGCCGACTTTTAGAGAGGAAACAACCCAAAACTTCCTCAAAACATCTAAGGTAGGTTCTTGATCAACACCCACCATTACTACATCAATATCACATCAAATTGACCCTAGTTCATCTCTCCAAACCATAGATTCTTCAAAATCGAAGAAAATGAAGTTGAAGAAGACTTTGGAAAAATTCTTGAAGGTATGTTCTTTGAACTTTACTGAGATTATTGAGAGGTATCGGACTAGTATAAGGTATTAGAAATAATAAGAATCCAGGGGTGATTCATAAGGGTTCAAGAACAAGTTTTAAGTGTAGAAAAGCCCTAGTTTTTTTTAATAAAGGTAGAAATCTCTAGAATTGGTTAAAGTTCTAAACTTTATTTATTAATAACCATGGTAGAATAATTATTGAACTTGGAAGAATCTGTTTGCTAGCTTTTAGTGGAACTTGAGGTATGTCTATTTTCAAAAACCTTCTTTTTGAAGTATGTTATCTTGTTTGAAACATGTAGATGATTGTTCGTAACTTAAAATATTTCTTTGGAATATGAACATGATTGAAACACTTGTTGGTGGAAGTTCTTTCAGAACTAAAGATGATTTCTTTTAGACAAGGCCATGATTGTGTAGGGTCAAGTCCTTATCGAACCTTATACGAACTATACTACTTTGTGAAACTCATTTTTCCCATTAGTGGATTATTGAACTCAGTTTTCTAAAGGTTGGACATAAAACTTGTTTTGCTATTGAATGGGTTTCTTGAACTTAAAATTGAATAAGAAATTTGAATAACACTTCTAATTGGTTATGAGTTGAAATACCTTTATTATGAGATGATGACTTGAGAAGTGATATTCGCCTCTAAGCCATGATTGATGATTCGACTGCTATGCTATTATTTGAATCTTTGTTTGTGTTTGGGCCTGTATGGGAAGTTGTGCTTTTCCAGAGGACTATTGGCCATTATGGATCCTAACGTATCAATACGAGTCTTGATGTGTTAGTCCAGAGAGGGCGATTAACCTCTAAGGCATATAGCCCGGTGTATATATTGATGTGTCAGTCCAGAGAACGATTGACCTCCGAGGCATATAGCCTAGTGCATTTCTTGTTGTGTTAGTCCAGAGGATGATTAGTCTCCGTGATTTTCTAGCCTGGAGTATCGATAGATTGATTTGCATGTGACTGACTTATTTTGGTATCTTGGTTGCATGTGAGTGGCTTATGGTAATTTTGAGTTCCTAAGTGACATACTTGACATGACAAATGGTAACGTGTTAAACTTGATGTATTATTCATTAATGGATTCTCTAATGATTTATTATAGTTAATGGCTTA
Source organism: Anisodus acutangulus (assembly GCA_029783415.1). Classification (NCBI taxonomy): domain Eukaryota; kingdom Viridiplantae; phylum Streptophyta; class Magnoliopsida; order Solanales; family Solanaceae; genus Anisodus; species Anisodus acutangulus. The sequence continues at coordinate 12,776,792 of CM056493.1, read as the reverse complement.
CTCTACTTCTGGGTTTTCAAATAATTTCATTTAATATTGTTTTACCAATTATTATTCATCTTATAACTACTTTGATTTTATTAAATATTGCCACTTAGACACTCACTGAGTACCCAGTACTCAGGCATACCATTGTTGTTTTGGATGGTATGTTAGGTAATGAAGAAGAATAGCTACAACAGACCTCGTGGATTAGGAGTACTTGCTGCTTTCAAGATTGTTGGTAAGCCTACACACTCGTTCGTGGGTTTTCATTGAGTCATTTATCACTTCTAAGTAGTTTTCGGGATACGTCCCAATGAGTTAGACATTTATGGATTATCTTAGAAGCTCCATTGATAGTTATCAGATAGTGGGTAGTGTGTTGGAGTCTCATGTGACTCGTTGAGGCAGTTGACCACATTTTATGAGTAAGTATTTGCTTAGACTTCCAGTGTGTTATTTCATAAGGGTGATAATGATTTCATTTAGATATTTATGACTTGTTGAATCTAAATAATGAACGATTATTGAATAGGAATTTATTGTTATTAATTCATAAGGTGCTTAGGTGCTATTCATAGCATTGGATGCGTGTTACATCCAGGGTCGGGTTTGGGGCATGATAAGCTTTGTATTAGAGCTATAGGTTTAGAAATGTCCTAGGATTGTCTATGGAGCTGTGTCTAGTAGAGCCTTCTTTATTTTAACTCACCACCTATATGGATGTATGACTACTAGGACATTTTAGGTTACTCTTACTCTTCTTGATTCTATATTGTGTTATTGAAATCAAACTTCTATTTACGATTGTTACGGCGTGTTTGATACTCGTGCCTTGCGAAATCTATTTTAACTCGTCTTTGTGACTAACCATGTGATAATGGTTCTGTTGAGCGCCCATTACTTGTAATGTATAGTGTGATGGATGGTACAAAGTCTTTTGGAATTCAATAATAAGGTGTATACATGTGGAGATTGTAAGGTGTGGTTGTTGATATTTTGAGACAGGTATAAAATGACATAATCTTAAATACAGGAGAAACTTCTTTGAGTCTTTTTAGGCATAAGAGAATTATTAAGATGGATAAAATTTTCAATGTGATAGACATAACCTCTAGTAAGAAGGAGTGTGGTAGTCAAAATATGAGATAGTGATGGACGGAAGTATGAAGATGAGTGTCATTAATTAGTTAGGTTATGAGTTGGATAGCTATGTCCTTAGGTAGTGGCAAAGGTAATGAGATTTGGAGATATTTCGTATTAACAAGTAGAGAAAAAGCCTATTTGAGAGTTATATTCTTTCCTTGTTGCCTTATGTTGTAGTAGCTACCTTTTATGAAATATAAAACTATTTTATTTATCAAATGAGAATCATAGAATTATTAGTAGTAAGCTTCTTCAGATATCTATATTTGAGGCAGGCAAGAACTTTGCACAATATGATACTTTGAACATTGCTCATAACATGAGATTAGTGGTGGTATTTACCTACATTAAATTAATTGGTTATTTAAAGTATGTGGTGAGAGTTTTCTTATGGTGTAGCTATTATTTTATTAGAAAATTATTAAAGGATTGTAAAGAAATTATGAGACTTAGAGTATATTAGAAACTAGGATGAAATATTATGATGGTCCATCATTGTAGTGTTGATCATAAAGAAGATCAAGTATAAGGCATGAATAAGAGGATAAAATTGTCGGGAATTGAAAGCTATAGGCTTCTAGAATTCGGGAAAAGGGACTCTATAATTTATGTTGACCTATGAATTTAATTTGGGGGATGATATGTAATGAAAGAATAAGAAATAGATAGAACTGTGTGATTTGAGGCTATAGTTAGATAGACCTAGGTTTTGATGCAAAGAATTCTAATTTGAGGCTATAGTTAGATAGGCTTATCCTAGGTTTTGATGCAAAGAATTCTAATTTGAGGCTGTAGTTAGATAGACCTGTGTGATTTGGATAAGCTACTTTTGTCATGGACTCTCAATAGACTAATATTTCTTTGATTGTGCTCTACCGGATGTAATTTTATCTATCCAAAGGAGATGTTGTTGCTACTTAGGCTGGTACCAATTATTAGGTTGGAACTTTAAGTAGCCACCTTGGTTGGTGAACGATAGTATGAGAGTGGTAACAACTAGATTTTATCTAGTAGGTTTGATATAGAAATTCTAAGAACACAAGTCAATAATCTACAATACGTGTCTTGTGTGGGTATGATATATGTGAGTTTTAGATGAATAAGTGAATGAAGGCTAAGGCATTAGATAAAGATGAAACCTTAGTTACAAAAGTTTCCAAGAGTCTGATGGCAAAGATCATTCTAAGTAGGGGAGATACCCCAGGAGATTCCAAAAGTTATACGATTAAAGGCCTATGATATGTGGAATATAATATTATGCTACCTATGTAGGGTTGTGATAAGATTAGGAAGGGTGTGAGAGATTGTATAGTTATAAGAGTGAAGAAATATTATGTTAGACAAAGTTAAGGTACGAATGAACCACTTCATATTAAGAAAGTGGAATATACAAGTAGTTGATACTCCCTCTTATAGGACACTATAGGTATGCTTGTTCTTTCCAAATTTAATGAAAATGGGAGATAAGGTAAGTTAGGCTTGAATCATGTGTTATTGAATCAGCCTCATTGCCGGAATATATTGTATAGATTGACCAATTGTGTGCCTCATTGATAAATCATATATGTGTTAAACCTTTTATCTACGCAATTCTTGAGAAAGTGATCTAAAGGAAGAAACCCCTTACTTCGTGTTGAGAATTGAGTGTTCTAGTTGTTAGAATCCCCTTGAGGACTATGTTATTCTTATTGGGTGTTAGTTGTGTCTTCATCTTTCCAGGACCGTTTAGTATAAAGAAAGCTCAACTTTATGATTTGGCATAAGCAGGTAGTTGAAGCCTCGGACGATGTGGTCACAAGTATTCTAACTAATTGTTCGCTTGAGGCGTATTCGCTGATCGATTCCGCGTCCGAATCTTTCTTATGTGACTCCGTACTTGGTCCTTAAATTTTATGTGTGGAACTCGAACAATTGTTAAAACCCTTCATCTGTGAATACCTCTACTAGTGTTCCCATTATTCCTTCCAAAGCTTATAAAGATTGTGTAGTTATAGTTAAGGGTCATGCGACTACTGCAGATTTGCATGAATTAGAAATAGGGAACTTTGATGTGATTATGGGAATAGACTGGCTTTCCAAGTGTTATGAAACTCTGGATTTACAATCAAAATAGGTAGGCTTGAATTTCTTGATGCACCCGTTATACAGTGGAGGAATGATATTGTGAAACCTTGAAGTAGAATTATTTCGTATATTGAGACTCACTAAATGAACTTGAAGAGGTATAATTACATCTAGTTGTTGTCAATGATATTTAGGTCGTGATACCTTAACTTATTTTGTATCACAGGTATCTGTTGAACCTTTCGATTATTTAATCCCTACAAAAGTTCAGATTAGAGGTATAAATCCCTCACTCTTGTGTTTAGGCTTGAATGATCTAATCGTTGTGTGGTTATTCGTATGTTGCCCCTAGGGATAACTCACTTTTCTAAAGAAATATAGAAATTCTAAGAATTTGAGTTTTAGTGAAAAATCTTAAGTCATGACCTACATTCGGGGATGAATGATCCTGAGAGGGGGAAAATGTAACATTCCGTAAATTCGAGTTAGGTGTAAATAAATTAAATGAGTATTGATGTGTCATATTTTAGTTATGTGAATCCATTCGGGATGAAATCGGGCGATTCACATTCGTTTTGGAGTCAAACAAAAAAATAAAGTTCTTAAGGGCTTCCAAATTCGTCCAAGTCTGGAGGACTTCTTACTATATCCCATTTTTCGGATAGTAGCATTGTGAATATGAGAAATCTCAAAACATGAAAGTTGTAGAACTTTGAAATAAATTTATAAAGTAGGTCTCCCATCTCAAACTAAGCTACGTACTAAAAACTATGACCATTTTACTGAGCAAAGCTCGACAGTCGCGTTCCAAGGGTGTCGCGGTCAGAACGTCATTCTGAAAAAATATTTGCCTTGTGCGGCACCACTGCATCGTAGGGGTACCATGTTTTGTCTCATCCGCAATGGGCCAGCAATGCGAGGGTGTCGCATCCCATTATTTTTCTAGTTTCGAATTTTATAAGTTTTCCATCATTATATTCATTCCCACTTCGTTTTGGCCAAAATTTTAAGAGGAAACAATCCTAAAACTTCACCAAAACATCTAAGGTAGGTTCTTGATCAATTCATATCTATACTACATCAATATCACATCAAATTGACCCTAGTTCATCTCTTCAAACCTTAGATTCTTGAAAACCAAAGAAAAAGAAGTTGAATGAGACTTTGGGAAACATCTTGAAGGTATGTTCATCGAACTTTAATGAGATTATTGAGAGGGATGAGACTAGTGTAAGGTATTAGAAACAATTAGAATTCAGGAGTGATTCATGAGGGTTCAAGTACAAGTTTTAAGGTTAGAAAAGCCCTAGTTTTTCAAATAAGGGTAGAAATCCATAGAATTGGTGAAAGTTCTAAACTTTGTTATTAATAACCATTGTAAAAGGATTTTTGAACTTGGAAGAATCTGTTTTCTAGCTTTTAGCAAAAATTGAGGTATGTCTACTTTTCAAAAACCTTTTTTTTGAAGTTTGTTATCTTGTTTGAAATGTGTAGATGATTGTTCGTGACTTGAAATCTTTCTTTGGAATATGAAAATGATTGAAAAACTTGGTTGGGGGACGTTCTTTTGAAATTAAATATGATTTCTTTTACACAAGGTCATGTGTATGTAGGGTCTAGACCACATCGAACCTTATACAAATTATACTACTTTGTGAAACTCATTTTCCCATTATTGGATTATTGAACTCACTTTTCTAAAGGTTGGACCTTAAACTTGTTTTGTTGTTGAAGAGGTTTCTTGAACTTGAAATTGAATAATACTTCTAATTAGTTATGACTTAAAATACCTCTATTCTGAGATGATGACTTGAGAATTGATATTCGGCTCTAAGTCATGATTGATGATTCGGCTGATATGCTATTATTTGTATCTTTGTTTGTGTTTGGGCCTGTATGGGTAAGTTATGCTTGTCCAGATGATAATTATCCATTATGAATCTTAACGTATCAATACGAGTATTGTTGTGTCAGTCTAGAGGATGATTGACCTCCGAGGCGTATAGCCCGATGCTTCTATTATTGTGTCAGTCCAGGGGATGATTGACCTTCGAGGCATATAGCCTGGTGCGTCTATTGTTGTTCTAGTCCAGTGGATGATTATCCTTCGTGGTTTCCTAGACTGGTGTATCGATTGATTTATTTGCCTGTGAGTTGCTTGTTTTGGTATCTTAGTTGTCTGTGAGTGGCTTGTGGTAATCTTGAGTTCGTAAGTGACATACTTGATATGATAAACGGTAACGAGTTAAACTTGATGTATTCTTCATTATTAGATTCTCTGATGATTTCTCTGAGTTAATGGCTTACTCCATTTCCAAATTTTCAAATTATTTTGTAGATTATTATTCGTCTTATAACTACTTTGATTTAGTTAACTATTGCCCCTTAGTCACTCACTGAGTACCTAGTACTCAGGCATACCATTGTTATTTTTATGGTATTTTAGGTAATGAAGAGGAGTAGGTACAGACAGATCTCATAGAGTAGGAGTACTTGCTGCTTTCCAGATTGTTTGTGAGCCCACACACTTGTTCGTGGATTTTCATTTAGTCATTTATTACTTCTGAGTAGTTTCTGGGCTACATCCCAATGAGTTAGACATTTATGCATTATCTTAGAAGATCCATAGATAGTTATCAGATTGTAGGTAGTGTGTTGAAATCTCGTGTGACTCGTTGAGGCATTTGACCACATTTTATGACTAAGTATTCGCTTAGACTTTCGATGTGTTATTTCATATGTGTGGTAATGATTTTATTTAGATATTTATGACTTGTTGAATTTAAATAATGAAAGATTATTGAATAGGAATTTCTCATTATTAATTTATATGGTGCTACCGGTGCTGTTCATAGCATCGGATGCCTGTTACATCTAGGGTCACATTTGGGGCGTGACAAGCTTGGTATCAGAGCTATAGGTTTATAAGTGTACTAGGATTGTCTGTGGAGCTGTGTCTAGTGGAGTCTTCTTTATGCAGACTGCCACTTGTATGGATGTATGACTATAAGACATTTTAGGTGTTTCTTACTCTTCTTGATTCTAGATTATGTTGTAGATCTCGAACTTCTCTTTAGGATCGTTCTGACGTGTTCGATACTCGTACCTTACGAAATTGATTTTAACCCATGCTGCAGCAGCTAACCATGTGACAATAGTTCTATTAAGCTATATCAGGCCTGTTGAATGTAAGATATTATAGTGCACCTGCAAGACTCCTGTAAAGTGTGGGATCTGACACTGATTACCATCAACAGTACTGAACTTTGATTTAGAAACAACCGAAGTGGACATTATCTTGTAGTTTGTCATCTTAGCCCTGTACACTATCTCCTCTGCATACCTACGTTGACACAAAAATATAGAGTCTGCGGATCTAGTCACTGATATCCCTAAAAAATAGCTCACTTCACCAAGTCAGTCATGGAAAATTCGATTTTAACCAATGCAATGATCTCATTTTCAACAAATCAGAGGAGGCAGTAGGCACAATGTCATCCACATATAACAATAAATAAGCGATGCTACTACCTCGATGAAAAATGAAGAGAGAATTATCACACTTTACTACATACAAACTCAATCCGCAGAATGTACTATGCAAAGCGATCATATCACGCTCTAAGAGCCTGTTTCAAACCATAAAGTGACTTACGAAGATGACATACATACTGAGGGGCTGCTGGATGGACAAAACCAGGCGGCTGGTGCATGTAAATAGTTTCTTTCGAATCCCCTGTAGAAACGCATTATTCACATCAAGTTGATGAATCAACCAATGCTTGGCCATAGTTATACTCAGGATTGTGCGAATGGTAGCCGGTTTAACAACCGGACTGAACGTCTCACCACAATCAATACACTCCTGTTGATTAGTGCCATTAGCCATAAGTCTCGCCTTATACCTCTCTAGATCACCACTGTCTTTGTATTTGTGACAAAAAAGCCATATGCAATGGATCACATTCACCCCCTCTGGTCCAAGAACCAAATCTCACGTGTGTTGTTTCGTTAACGCATTAAATTCCTCAAACAAGGCTATATTCCAATTAGGATCAAGTGTGGCTAATTTTAGGTTTTTAGGAATTGGGGATATAGTGTGGGTTGACAGGTTAAAGTGTACTTTGGGTTTGAAAATCCCGTGTTGAGTATGAGTTTCCATTTTGTGTGTGGGGATAGGTGCAGAATGGGGGCTGGTCGGGGTTAAGGACTGGCAGTGGGGTAAATCGATGGTGGAAGGGTGACCAGTGGGTGTTGGGTAAGCGAGACCGAGTGGCGATGGTCTGAGTAACTCGATGGTGGTCGGTAGGGGTCGGGTGATGTCCGGTGATCAGTGGTTCTGTGGATATGGGTTTGGGTTTCTTGGACAAGTAGGTCTTGGGCTGGGGTTACCGACGGTGGTGAGGGTGATGGGTGCAGATGTTTGTAGAGTAGTGGGATGGTGATGACGGTGTGTTATCGGTGACTGGTAGTTTCCGGGAGTAGGGTTTGACCGGAGTGACGATGCCATGGTGTGGTCGAAATGGGACGGTGGTGATGGGTGAGGGGTCGCCGTGAATGGACTGGGATCGACTTGGTTGGGTACCAATGTGTCGGACAGTGTAATGGCAGTAGATTGGTCTGTCGGAACAGTAGTTGTGACTGTTGGAACAATGGCGGTGGACGGAACCGCTGAAATAGTGGTATTGGTGGTAGACTGGCCGATAGGATATTGAGCAGAGCCAGTGGGTATAGTGGCTGCTGCCGGAGCAGTGACAGCGCGACCGAGGGCTAGGTGGAGAAATGGTGATGTGTCGGACTCGTCTAAAAATGTATAATACAAATTCTGGAATTTTTGGATATTTGCGAATGGGAAGATTCGTCAAACGTAACGTGACGTGAGACGATGATTTTGCGGGAAGACAAGTTGTAGCACATATATCCCCTATAATTGGGCGGAAAGTGAAAGAACACACAGGGGGTGGTGTGGTGTGCAAGTTTATGTGGGTCCGTGGAGGCAAGATTCAGATAGCACATGCAGTCAAAAATTTGTAAGTGCTCATAAGTTAGGATTCGACGAAATAGAATTTCGGTGGGTGTTCTATTTTGAAGAGTCTGAGTGGGCAAAATATTTAGAATATATTCGCCCATTTTCACAGCATAGACCCAAAAGGGAGGGGGAGGGAGGCTTGAAATAGGATCGTACGAACCATTTTATTGATAGTGCGAATGATTCGTTCGGCCTTTCCATTTTGGATGAGGTGTGGGGACACGAGAATCAGAAAACCATGCCATTAGTAGATCAAAAATTGTGAAACGCGAAATTATTGAACTCACGACCGTTATCACATTGAAGCGATTTTATGTCTTTTCCGAATTGTGTTTTGACATAGACACGGAATGCAAGAAACTTGGCAAATACTTCAGACTTGCATTTAAGCGAATAAACCTAGACAAAGTGACAAAAGTCATCTAAAAAGACGAGATACAATTTATGGCCAGTGAACTAGTAGTTGGAGATATCTATAAATCTGCATGAACAATGTCAAAGGGAGAATACGTAACACTTAAAAGGACTAAAATGGAAGGCGGACATGTTTGCTTAAAGGACAAGAAAGACACTGTTGGGCAAATTTCTCATTATTACAACGAATTAAATTATTGTTTCTAAGAAAACTAAAAACAAGGGCTCCTGGGTATTCAAGTCTATTGTGTCATGTTGACGGAGAGATTGTTGTTAAAGCGGTGGGAGGAGTGACATGGGTCGGTAGAGATGTGGGAGGGTTGACACTAGCAGCGGATGTGGATTGTAAAGGATAGAGATCACCCTCACTATTGCATCTCGTAAGGAGTTTTCCGGTACGCAGGTCCATTACGAAAAATCCAAACGGGTCAAAGTTAAGTGATACAAAATTATCGGTGACAAATTTTCTAACAGAGATTAGATTTTTGATAATGTTAGAAGCATATAAGACGTTATTCAGGGAGAAGTGGGGATGCGGTGGTGGGGTTAGTGTGTGGCCAAACCCTTGAATTGGAATGCGATGATCGCTTCCAACCATAATAGATTGTGGAGTATTTAAACTTCACAGTTGAGGAATATTACCAAAATTATTGGTGAGGTGAGACGTGACGCCCGTATCCATATACCACGCATTATCGGGCTGCCGAGGAGTCAATGTGACGAAAGCTGGGCCCAAATTAGATTGGGAGAGGCTTGTAGCGAACTGCTAGGCTCCAGGAAATATGGTCGGATTACTGTGGCCCATTGACTGGCCTGGGGCGGACTGGTTGGCTGTTGAATGCAAGTCTCTGAATGCTGGGCAGTGCTGTGTCGACGGTTCCATGAAAATATATATATATATTTCGGGTAAAGGACAAAACTTCTGATTGAAAAAAAATTAAAAAGTATGTGTGCTTCTGATTGTTCTCGGGGAACGGGAAAAGAGAATAAAAAAGGGACAAACTTCTGACGGGAGAAAACAAACAGCAGAAAAAGGCTTTTGCTTTGACAAGAGGGGAATTTTGTGAAGAGAAACAGAAAATAAAAAAATGTTGTTTCTAGAGCGCAGAAAAAGCAGTCTACCTATTGTTTCTCGGGCAGTGAAGGAAAACAAAGGAACAATACAAAGTTTGTATGCTTTTCTTATTTCTCGGGCAAAGAGACACAGGACACGGCAGAGAACAGAACACATAAAAGTTGATTGTTTTCTCGGAAAACAATCGCAGAAACCGGGGGGCTGCGGCGGTTGAGGAAAGAAAGTGGGTTTAGATTTTGGCTCCTGATATCAAGTAAGAATGTATTAATCTCTCCTGGGAAGTCTTTTTCATTAATACAAAATATATATAGGTGTACAATGTGGAATCCTTATACAATAGAGATCATAATTCTACCATAATTACATATCACTAAATATGATAAATATACAAGTAGATGTACACGTCAATATTGAGTACAAATTAAAGACTATGTAGCAATAATTCTTTGATGTATGTATTAATTAGAAATCACATAGATATACCTTCTATAGTGATTTAAGCACAGCTGCATTTTTTGAAACCCAATTGGACACTCTTGATCGAGAGTAGTAGTCCATCGATCCGAAGAAAGAATGAGAAATCTGGTTTTGCTGTACATTATTTCCCTAGTTAAAATGTTTTCATCCTTGAACTATTTCTTGGGGCTTTAGCTGGTTATTAAGATCATTTTATAGTTTTGTAGAGGATCCAATTTCGGTTCACTCTCAAGTAGGGGTGGATTTACTCTTGAAATTGTGGTGCACGTGAGCCTATTAAACTTGATATATTATGTACATATTTCTTATAATTGATCTTAATATAAATTGTTGGCACCTATTCTCCAAAATGGTTGACTTGTGCACTTGGTTGAAGGTTGAGTTGAGTTATTTATCTAGAGAAATCAGGATCAAATTCTCATTTAATACGTTCTTTTTTCTCGTTTCTTTAGTAGTGCAACTAGTATGCTTGAAAGCAGCTGTCTATACATAAAAAATTCGAATCTAAATTTATAGTATATTAAAAGACAGAAAACTGTAAGAGAAACATGCCTATCAGGCATCCATAAAATCTCTGTATTAGGTTCATATTTGTCTTACAGGAACCACACAAACGTGTGTTTCATCTTTTGTTTCATTTTCAAATTGTTGATAGAAAGAAGTAGTAAAGTTTAAAACTTATTGTATGACCACTACGCCAATAAATCTAACAAGGATCTCAAAAAATCAATATCTAATTTGGGGAAGAAAAACCCACAAGAGTGGCTCAGTTGGTTGAGCATGGGGCTTCCATAACGGAGGTTTCAGGTTTGAAACCCTCTGCCTACGACAACAAGGGATTCGCCTTCTAGGTCGAGCTCGTCGCATGAGGCTTTCCTAGTGCGGGTTATCTCTTCTGTGTGGTTTGCGAGCTATTGCACAGGACCGGAGTTTACACTGTGCACACCCGAATGGTAGCACAGATGATGAAGGGTATAAAAATAGCCAGATTTAGGAAATCTATTAACCCAGAAAATAGCCTAGTTGCTACTGGGGTTCGGTTAAACTCAGCAATTTTGGTTTAAGCTCTGTATTTATCTTAAACATTAATTGAATATGTATATATTACCAATTTTTGTAGCTTTGGTTTAAATTATGTATTTATCTTAAACATTAATTGAATATGTATATATTATTAATTTAGAACTCAGTAACGTAATAAAATTAGAATTTAAATCCATAAGCTTCAAAATCTCGCTCCGCATCTTATCCCACTTTGGACACAAAATTGGTGCTTAACGATGCAAAATCAGATATGTGCATCGAAAATTACTTCATAGTAAAAATATACCTTGTACTTCCGGTTGCTTTTAAGCACTTCAACCTTCTGTAAATTCGATACAAAAATTGACAATTTTCCAGAGACATTGTTCAAGAGTTTCACACTTCGACTATCAGTTATTCTCTTTTCTATCTGAACTTATCTATGTATTAAAACATACATACCTAGTTGATAGTTCAGGTAGGAAACATACACATACAGTTAAAATCAGATATTGTATTCCCATTGTTTACGTTAGTATTAAGTATTATATGCGCGTGAATTCAATATATTTTGTTACGTTTTGAGAAAAAAACAAAATCTCGCTATATTTTACAAAAACAACCGCAAATAGCGTTACTAATGAAATTTTCCCTTCATTTAAATTTATGGCACGTGAGGATTGGGCTTGGATGGATTGAGCCAGATTATTTTGACACCCCTAATTAAATTGAGTTAAATATTTAGGGCCTACCTGCCTACTGTTGAATATTTGCATCCTCAATTAACAAACTAAACAAAATATCAGGCCAAATAGGTAGAAATTCATAAAATGGGAGGACGAAACAGTAAAGCCAAGAAAAGCCTTGTACAATTACAAACGCCCAAACCCTGGGATTGTTGTTTTATTTCCTCTGCATATATCATAAAATTAGGTTCCGTGATCCGAGGATTAATTACAACTATAGTGTCCCGAACTAACCCAAATTATTTCAGGTCAAACTAAATGAATTCTCTGTATCCATTTGGACTCGTTCCACTATTTGGAGTTAAATTCGTACATAATTAGGATTTAGCATGATAATTTAATTGCGGAGTTACTAACTCTCATTGCTGTTACGCCCACACCAGATATGGACCGAAATGTAATTCATTTACATTAGTTATTCCTTGAATGTCTCTTTTGAATTATTTCCTGCCATGGACAGCCTTCTATAGCACATGGAATTCTAAAATGCATGTTCTATATCTTCTGTAAAAGAAGTCTGTGAATTACGTATCAATTTTAGAGTACTAAGGAATGTCTATGTCCTACACTTGTCCGTCTTGATGACGCATGCACTGTTATCTCCTTGTTAGAGCACAATCGAAGTTAAATTTCTCTACCTTTGTTGCTTTGTATCTTATAGAATTCCGTCCCTCCACTTGAAACAGAACATGGTATTTACATGTTGTGTTATCCCCACCCTACTTCACTGCTGAATGAGCTAGTTTGCTTTTTTGCTTTGCCTTCTACCATGGTGGTGTTTTAGAAACAAATTTAGGGAAATATAAAACCATTTACTTGGTAAGAAAAATATACTCTACTTTTATAAAATCTTTGCTGGCTGACTAAAAATGGGAGTTAGTGTGGATGGTTTTGTCACACTGTGAAGTTTGTTATTTGCATTTGCATGTAAATGTCTTCTGATCAGTATGTATGTGTCTTGGATTTTGCTTTATGGAAAAGAAAAGAGAATGCCTTGATCTCCTCGCCTCTTTTGCATTTCAGCAAATGAAAAATGAGCAAGGGTTTTAATGGTCATTATTTTTTTAATTTTCATTAAACCCAATGCACCTGATATACCCCCTTTTTATCATTTTTCCACTGATAAAAATGATATGCTTCTGGTATTGGGGAATGAGTAGTCTCTAACTGTTTCCAACTAGTCAAAGGACAAATATAAGTATACTTCTGAACCGAACTATTAACGGAAGCCATAGTCCATAAATGAAATGTTTCTCAGAGTTTGTTTCTTCTGGTAGTTGGCACTTAGATTTTGCAAAAAGGTTGACATTCTTGTTCTTTTAATAGGCTTCGAGAGTTAGGATAATGAAAACTATTTGACTAGATTTCTAACTTCTATTATAGCTGCACGTGATAATGAAAAGCTTACCAAGATAAGACAAAGAAATGCTAATAATATAGAGTAATGCATCTTTGTTCAATCAAGGAACATTTGTAATTGAAAACGAAAGAAATCTGCTCCAGTTGCAGAGTGAAAAATGATACTGGAAACAATGCCTAACGGGCTCCAAACCCTGCTAACTGCTGTTATACAGGATGAACTTATCGTAATGACTCTAAATCCACTTCATTTGTCTGCATCAGTTCCTTTAGTATCTGGTTCCCCTCCAAATGCAATGGAAGCCTGCATTTACAAGGACAAAATTGCTGCGTTACATAGCTTTCCATTTATGTATGCCGATTTTTGTGGAGAAAAAACCCTTACATTTGACTGTTTTTGGTGTCCGGAGAACATTATATTTTGATTTCTGAAAAACTAAATCTGTTATTTCTTCAATTTTTGAAAGACATTTTCAACATATTTAATCCCTATGGGCAACACATTAAAGTCCCACATCAGGTATTCAAGTCATTCCAGAAGATTATGAATTTCGATCTTGAACCATTCCACTCATTTCCTTAAATGTTAACAATTGAAAATGTTTAAAACATATTTGATAAAAGTTATGATCAAAGAAAAATTTATCCGACTCCAAATAGTAATTGTGTCACATAAAGTGAGAAGTAGTACCTCTTTATTCCAGTTGGTTTTATAGACTATCCAGAACAGGATTAATATTTGTATCATCGTTCCGCTTACCATTCCGCACCAAATACCCTGGCGTTATGGGCAAAAAATGTAGACGATTAATTAATTAAAGGAAAGTTGATCAAATGTAATCAAAATGGCATCACGTTATATATATTGTTGGAAATTAGTTTTTGGCGGGAGTTGCGACCGATCAACTTTAACGGCTTAAACACTAGTGTTACGTATGTTGGAGAATCCGCTTCTTCACACATGCATGATCTACTAAGTACGTAGGTAACCGCAGGGCCAAGAATCGTCAAATTTCATTGAGAAATGAAAGAGATATTGGTTCACGAAGTGAGGTGTTTGAAGCATGAAAAAGTGTGGTATTATGTTCAATTCTCCCTCATCGGTAGAGGAAGAAAGAATTGTTGTGTATATAAGACTCGAAATTGGTTTGGGGTTTGGGACCCCAAGGGGTATCCCATGTGTTTAAAGGAGGGAGGACCTAGATGTGCTTCGGTTCGAGGAAAGACCACACGCGCGCCGCCGCCCGTCCGGTTCCGGGTTCACGGGCTGTGGGCTGTGGGCTGTGGGCCTTCTGATATTATCTTTTTGGGCCAAAAAACTTTGCCAGAAGTACAGTTTAATCCCAGAATTCTTTCAGATGTACAGTTTGGTCCCTGAAGTTTCCAGAAAGTCAGAATTTGGACAGTCAAAGTAGAAACGCCAAGCACTCAATTCAACCATTTATTTTGGCTGAATTACTCCTCCTATAAATGGCCAATCCGTTGGTCTTTCACCATTTATGTTGGTGAATTTACTACCTCCATAATGACTATTATTTGGCTGTTATGGAGGCAGTTTTCAGTCCCTCCCTCACCTATATAAACACCCCCTTACACCATTGTTGAGGACAAACACTAAGACTCACATATACACGAAAATACAGAAGCATACACAAGCAGAAAACTCTTCTTCCTACAACTTCCAAGCATCATTTCGTTACTTAATATTCTTCACGGTAGAATTTGAGTTTCCTTTGCTCAATTGTTCCATTACTGTTTTATCTTGGGAGACAAATTGTCCAGGACGTATAAAGGATACATACGGGGCAATATTGTCTTAAGGACAGAGTGCCACACTCGACTCAGCAAAAACAGTTTTCCAGTTTTTTCTTGTTCAACAATTGTAATTTCAGATTTCTAGTTGAATTATTGAATCTTTGTTTATCCTTTCGAATACTTGTAATAGTAATATACTTCCCGTACTGCATTATAAAGTACAATAGAGTAAAAACTCCCAACAACTTAAGACAATATTGTATTGTATTACTATTAGTGTTCGAAAGATGTCGGTCAAAAGTTGTGTGACCAAATCTGGATATGGCAATGGTTTTCTGGTAGAAGAGAGTGATGATGATGAACGTGTTCATGGTGTCACCGCTACCAAGACTGGTGGGAACAAGCGCTCACGAGAGCCTGAGGATGTCAACTGGGACAAGAGGAGAAGACTGAAGATGTTATTCTATCTTGCAGCAGAAGGCCTATATCTGTCCCAGACAAAAGATCCGAATAATGGTGAGAAGGAAATGAACACTCAGTCTGATGAAGTGACTGAAGTGAGCCAGAATCCGAAATTGGGATAAGTATTTTTCTTACTTGTCAAGAATAAAGATTAAATGATAAGTATTTTTCTTACTTGTCAAGAATAAAGATTAAATGATAAGTATTTTTCTTACTTGTCAAGAATAAAGATTAAATGATGTCTGATTAAAATGGATTAAAGTAAGGAGGAATATGAAAATAATTTATATTCCTTACGCTTTAACAAATCAGAAGTTTAATCTCATCTTCTTTTCCGTTTAAAGATTGGATTTTGTAAACGACTTAAAAAAGATCCGTTCTTTTAAGTGTAATTATTAAAGTGTGTAAAGTATGTTCGCACATACGAGGGAGAAAGATCCACTGACTGTGCGAAAACTGTTACCACACTTAAGTAAGCGCCAAGAATTATCTGGGCACCAATCATAACGGAAGAAGTCTAAAAGTTAATGATGTTGAGCCTGCCATATTATTTAACAGAAGATCCTTCATAGGATGATATTGGACACTCAGTCATACAAAGCCTCCGGGCGACTGGAGTGGGCCAAAATTCCTTTGATAGGATGATATTGGACACTTAGTCATACAAAGCCTCCGGGCGACTGGAGTGGGCCAAAATTTCCTTTGATATGATGATATTGGACACTCAGTCATATAAAGCCTCCGGGTGACTGGAGTGGGGCCAGAATTCATTTCATAGGAAAAGTAATGGACACCTAGTAAGGTGGGCCAGAGTTTCCAGGTCTGAAATGATCTGAAGGCCTAAAGAAAGGCAGAAAAGAAATTGGACACTCAGTCTGCAAAGCAACTGCAGTGGGCCAGAGTATCCAGATCACATATGATCCGGTTACGCCCTAACCACGAGCAAGAGGTTGTTTATGTGAAGCAATGCCACCTCTAAAGTAGAAGGGGTTGAAGAGGTTGTCCTCAATAGGACTTCAGGGAATGGGATCACTCTAAGATGAGGTGATACATGTCCCAAACTTGGTTAAAGGGACGTTGTTGGTCAAGCTGGTTTGAGACTAGTCCAACAGGTCTGTAATAACTAAGAATGATACAGTATGTCTGTAGCCATATGAATGATATATTTGTAATCCGTGCATCTATGCCATCATGATTAAGACACGTTAAATAACAAGTCATTCAAAAGCTAACGATGTTGAGATTGTTGCCTTTTGTCAACATAAACCCTCAAAATGAATGTGAGGTTGGCGAAGAGGCAAAAACACCTTTCCAAATTCCGTCAAGGGTATGCGAAAGAAGCACCGCTCCTCTAGAACTTAGTCATACCTACTTGGGTGATTTAAAGTTCATACAAAATAGAGGGGGGAGACAAGTACTTTGTGACCTTCATTGATGATGGTACAACGTATGTAATCCTTTATTTGTTGAAAAGCAAAGATGAAGTTGTTGAAGCGGATAAGCGCTACAAAGCAGAAGTTGGAAATCAACTAAGCCTATGGATTGCGAAATTCATAGCGATAGAGGGGGAGAATGTGAAGCATCGTTCATTAAATGACTGTTCATTACTCACCTCAGTCCAACGGTGTTAGCCAAGCGCAAAGTCATACACCCAAATTATGTGGGGTGGCTTGGTAAAAGTTGGAATACTTAAACAGGTCAAGTTGTACCTAAGACTGTAGATTGCATATCCACTGGATCTGCAATTAACAGTAGTGTTGATCACCTCTTGGCGTCAAAGAATGCTGAATTCATTGAAGATAACTTTCCTTGAAATAGGAAAAAGGAGTAATTGCTCAAGGTTAACAAGAATCCGCGAGGGCTTTGGTATGCGGAACTAGGCGTTAGTATCTACAGGACTCGAAAGTTGCTGGCTATCCGGAACGTAATATTCCAGATCTGCAGAACTCGGGGATTCTAGATGTTGAACCGAGACGGAGCAAAGAATGGGACAAAGACTTGTTCCAGTCCTTCTAGCTTGTATGGTTGAGAATAAACCATGGACAATTAACAAATAATTGTCATCTTCAAAAGCGCTGCTTTGGAAAGAAGCTACAAAGAGATAAATAGTTTTCCTCATATAGAACCATACTTGCGTAATGGTTGATCTTCCTCCGCGAAAAGAACCTTTGGGTTGTGAAAAAGGATACTCAAAAGTGAGTACAAAGTAGATGGATCTACTGACGAGTTCAAAGCCTCGGCTACTTGTACATGTGCTCCTCTGGGAGTAGCTTAACATCATAGGCCATTGCAGTCTTGTGTGGCATGAATGTTGAAACAACCTTCCCAATCGGAGAGTTGGAAGAAGAGAATCAGAGTTGGTTTTCTGGACTGTTGGGCTTCTTCCTGAACTTTCATCTTGGTCCCTGAAATGTTTACATTTTGGTCCTGAAAGTTTCAAATAAAACAGAAACAATGAATCCGACCACAGAAATATTGACTCTGAAGTTAGAAAGCCAACAGTTAGAGAATCAACCGTCTGAAAGTAAAAGTCGTACTGAAACAAAGTCTCGATATGAAAGATATGGGTATCACAGATGACATCTTAGGAATTGAATTTCTAAGACATCTAACGGACTGGTCGATAGTTGACAGTCTCGTTGAAGCCACCAATGGATATGAATCATAGAACTGATTGGAATCATGGTGCACCCATAGACAAGGAGCGATATGCACAGGTCATGTGTAGTTCAATGTATTGTACACACTACAACCGACCTGGTATCGTCCTACAAACAGATCAGTTGAACTAAATTTCACTGATGATCTTAATATATGATCAATAGAAGGCGTTAAGTCGGATATGATGATCCGCTTATCTTCGGATTATAGTATTCTGGATGTCAAGCGGTTCTGGGAGAACACAGTGATGCAAACCGGACATCAGATCTGGAGAACACCAAAGCCACAAGTAAATGTGTATGGCGGGTCTTGGAACATCCTCTAAGCAAACTTGCATCGACCGATTCATGATGGTATCGGAGTTTATCGCTTTATACAAAGCATGAAAGAAGTTGAGTAACTTCACGACTCATTAGAGGACGTCCCATATTGGGAGAAACCCGTGTCTTGGCCGATTATATCTTTGTGGCTAGCCGGTCGGCTTCAGGAAGGACACGGATGACGGCGTCTGGACATATCTGTCAGGATCTGTCGGAGATATAAGACCGTATGGCAGTTGATCATCACGGATGTCACTTCCTTATTTACTAACTAAGGGACTACCCGAAGATCAAGTGTTCTGCCTGTCTAGGGGAATGGACCTAAAGCCCAAAATATACGGACCAATACAGTGGTAACCCAACCTTACTAACTGGAGATCCCAGTAATTTGGTTCAATGGGAAAACTAAGTTGTAAAGGTTCAGTTGATCGCTTCAGTGGAAGCATGAGCACTTCAGATAGTGATTTCTGAAAAAAAACACCAAATCCAAAGCCGTTCCCGCGATAGACATTAAGTGCTATCTGCAGTATGGGTAAATGTTAAGTTTTCAAAACCTGTAATGATCCTCAACAGTTGAGGTTAGGTCTTTGGGAAACTTTTAATGGTTCCTAACACTTGTGAAGTGGGGTATAACAGGATACCTTGTAGGAGACCACCTATTTAAGTGTGAGGACGGGCCGCCTCAAATGAACGCACTTAAGAATCCAAGACGTTGTCCATGGCCAAAACGGACAAAACATTACGAAGAAGAGAGTAAGGGAATTTGTTGTGTTGGTACCATTGACTTGGCTTACACTTAACACTAACGGTTCAAGACATCACGTTCACCGCGCAGTAAGTAAGTCCGATGGTACTTAACTATGGAAGGTTCAAAGCTGAAGCTACCTCTCCTTATGCAACATCGGTCCGCTGAAATATTGCTGGAAATGAAAAGACACCATGTGAGTGCGCCAAAATCTCTTTTAAGAGGGGATTGTTGGAAATTAGCCTTTGGCGGGAGTTGCGACCTACCAACTTTAACGGCTTAAACACTAGTGTTACATATGTTGGAGAATCCGATTCTTCACACATGCATGATCTACTAAGTACGTAGATAATCGTAGGGCCAAGAATCGTCAAATTTCATTGAGAAATGAAAGAGATATTGGTTCACGAAGTGAGGTGTTTGAAGCATGGAAAAGTGTGGTATTGTGTTCAATTCTCCCTCATCGGTAGAGGAAGAAAGAATTGTTGTGTATATAAGACTCGAAATTGGTTTGGGGTTTGGGACCCCAAGGGGTATCCCATGTGTTTAAAGGAGGGAGGACCTAGATGTGCTTCGGTTCGAGGAAAGACCACACCCGCGCCGCCGCCGCCCGCCCGTCCCGTCCGGTTCCGGGTCGTAGGTCGTAGGTCGTGGGTCGTGGGTCGTGGGCTGTGGGTCTTCTGATATTATCTTTTTGGGCCAGAAAACTTTGCCAGAAGTACAGTTTGATCCCAGAAGTTTCAGATGTACAGTTTGGACCAGAATTCTTTCAGATGTACAGTTTGGTCCCTGAAGTTTCAAGATGTACAGTTTGGTCCCTGAAGTTTCCAGAAAGTCAGAATTTGGACAGTCAAAGCAGAAACGCCAAGCACTCAATTCAGCCATTTATTTTGGCTGAATTACTCCTCCTATAAATGGCCAATCCGTTGGTCTTTCACCATTTATGTTGGTGACTTTACTACCTCCATAATGACCATTATTTATGCATTATGGAGGCGGTTTCGATCCCTCCTCGCCTATATAAACACCTCCTTACACCATTGTTGAGGACAAACACTAAGACTCACATATACACGAAAATACAGAAGCATACACAAGCAGAAAACTCTTCTTCCTACAACTTTCAAGCATCATTTCGTTACTCAATATTCTTCACGGTAGCATTTGAGTTTCCTTTGCTCAATTGTTCCATTGCTGTTTTATCTTGGGAGACAAGTTATCCAGGACGTATAAAGGATACATACGGGGCAATATTGTCTTAAGGACAGAGTGCCACACTCGACTCAGCAAAAATAGTTTTTCAGTTTTTTCTTGTTCAACAATTATAATTTCAGATTTCTAGTTGAATTATTGAATCTTTGTTTATCCTTTCGAATACTTGTTGAAAGAAATAATCCCCTTGATTATTTTCATTGATTGAATAGATATATATACAAGTTACAAAATAGGAGAATCCTATTCCTAATCTATTCCTAAAACCTTATTCTACCATAACTCTAACTATACAATTATGGTAGGTGTATAACTCTAATTATGGTAATCATTATACTACTATATTACATTAATATATACTTCCTAATATACACTAAACACACGAAGGAGGTGACATTACATTTGGCCGAAAGCCTCTTTGAGGTGAAGCTTCTCAGGATGCCGAAAGCCTACTGGGCTGCTTTCCTGTTTGGCCGAAAGCCTACTGGTATGCTAGCCATATATATGTGATATATACTGTTATATATTCAGTGTATATCACATGTATATGGCTCTGTTTAACACACCTTGATCATAGCGGGCGGTTTCGAATGCTAAGATCGTCCCTAAAATCTTCAAAGAGAACCATTTGGTAGACCCTTTGTAAAGATGTCTGCAATTTGATAACGAGACGGGACATGGCATACTCGAACTTGACCCTTTGCAACCTTTTCACGGACAAAATGAATGTCCATTTCGATATGCTTAGTGCGTTGGTGCTGAACTGGATTACCTGACAGGTAGATGGCACTAATGTTATCGCAATATACCAAGGTTGCCTTCTGAATGGGACAATGAAGCTCCAAAAGCAAATTACGTAGCCAACATGATTCTGAGACCACATTCGCTACCCCTCGATATTCTGCCTCAAAGACTTGGCGTGATAGAGTTGCCTGACGCTTTGCCGACCATGAGACCAAGTTGTTGCCGAGGAACATACAATAGCCGGTCGACCGTGCGGTGTCGGGACAACCACCCCAATCAAGATCGTGTAAGAGACAAGTGTGGATGTAGATGAAGGATACAAGTGCAACCCATAGTCTAGTGTCCCTGAATATACCGAATGATGCGTTTGATTGCATTCATGTGCTCAACTCTGGGATCATGCATGAATAAACACACTGCTGAACCGCATATGTAATATCCGGCCTGGTAAAGGTAAGATCTTGGAGAGCCCCTGCAAGCTGCGATAGCGGTCGGGTCCTCGTATGGTGCACCCGCTGCGCTTAGCTTTGGGTTTGCATCAATCGGGCGTGGAAGTGGACTTACAGGATGACATCCCAGCCTCTCGATGATCTCACCAGATACTGTTGAGGCAGAAACAAGCCACCTGAATGACGTTTGGCGGCAATCCCAAAAAATAACTCAACGGCCCTAAGTCCTTCATAGCAAATTCAATCGAGCATGGCCATGATAGATCGACGCAAAACATCGGAGGAGGCAGTCAAAATGATATCATCCACATATAACAGAATATAGGCCAATGACGAACCACGGCGGTAGATGAACAAAGAATTGTCTGACCTGCTGTGTGTGAACCCAATAGTTGAAACAAAATCAGCAAATCGTGTATACCAGGCACGTGGAGACTGCTTAAGCCCATATAATGACTTCTTCAACAAACAAACATGATGGGGGCGGTTGGGATCCCTGAAACCCAACGGCTGGTGCATATAGACTGTTTCCTTGAGATCCCCATGTAAAAAGGCATTCTTGACATCCAGCTGATGGATTGGCCAAGTCTTTGAAAGAGCCAAGCTAAGCACGGTCACGAATGGTAGCGGTTTGACCACCGGACTAAACGTCTCACCACAATCAATTCCAACTGCCGAGTCTTACCATCACCAACAAGTCGTGCCTTATGTCGAGCAAATGACCCATCCGAATTCTCCTTATGAGCAAAAATCCACATAGACCGATAATATTAATACCATATGGGCGGGCACCAACTCCCACGTCTTATTATCAATAAGAGCATTATATTCATCGATCATAGCAATTTTCCAATTAGGGTCATTTAATGCGGACACAGGATTGCGGGGCAAGGGGATCTAGAGACATCGAGAATGTAAATTAAAATGTCTTTTAGGTGTAAAAATACCCCGTGACTACGAGTGACCGGTCTATGACTCGAGGAAGAAGTGATGGAATTTTGGGAATTTTACGGACTCGGGACGGGTGGCGGCGGGCGGTGGGCTCTTGGCCCAAAACGATAAACGATGGACTCGGATTCGGAGCGGTTCGAGGTGGTGGCGAGCCCGATTCTTTGGAACTGCTCGGTGGGTGACAGATCTTGTGGGACCCGTGGCGATGGGCCACTGGAGGATTTTGGGCACGGGAGTTGTTTGAAAAATTCAATAATATACTGGGATATTTGGTCATCCAAAAATTATACGACTTAGGCTCGGGAGTATGACCTTTCGTAAAGGGAATTGGGTTTCATCAAAAATGACATGACGATTTATAATGATTTTCTTGGAGGATAAATCAAAACACTTATAACCAGATGATTTGACGGATAACCCAAAAATACACACGGAGTAGACCGAGCCTGAAGTTTGTTAATTGTGGTGGATGGGAATAACGGATAACATAAGCACCCAAAAATCCGAAGATGAGAATAAGATGGGTTCTTATTATATAGTATTTTTAGGGGGGAAGAATATGTCAGACCCTTAGAAGGAATTATGTTAAGAAGATATGTGGCCATTTGTAGAGCATGATGCCAAAAATATGGAGGTATGGAGGCATGTATTAGGAGAGTTCGGACAATGTTATTTATGGAACGAATTTTGCGTTCGGCTTTCCCATTTTGTGAAGATGTATGTGGACATGAAAAACGAAAATTTATCCCATGAGTAGCACAAAACTCTCGAAACTCCCTATTGTCATATTCTTTCCCATTATCACATTGAATATTTTTTATTTCTCTTTCGAATTGAGTACGAATGAACGCTCTAAATTTTATGAAGACGGAAAACACTTGTGATTTATTCGCAATCGGAAACGTCCACAAAAATCTAGAATAATCATCTAAAAAGAGAACATAATAACGATGACCCATTGAACTAAGAACAGGAGATGTCCATAAGTCGCTATGAATAATGTCAAATGGCATAGAAGTATGAGAATTGGAGTCTACAAATGGCAACTTAACAATTTTTCCTAATGAACAAGATCGACAAATTGAGTACGATTTGTACCCTTACATGAAATAAAGCTATTTTTATCTAAAGTCGATAAAATAGAAGATCCCTGATGACCTGCACGAGCATGCCACATGGAAGGAGAGATGGTCGCAAAGGCGATGGCAAGGCCGACTCGATGGATCAAAACCGGGCATGATAGGATATAGATCCCCTACTATCACACCTCATGAGATGACTCAGTCTTGAAATCCTTCACGTAAAAACCGAAAGGATCAAATTCAATGTAAATGAATTGTCATTTGTGAACTTTCGGACGGACACTAAATTTTTAATCAATTTAGGAGCATGTAAAGTATTTTTCAAGAGAAGTGGTGGATTGGGAGGAGACAACGTTCGACCATACCCTAGAATTGGAATTGAATCGCCATTACCAACAATTATTCCCGAGGGGTGCTCAAATTGTAATAAGATGAGAGAGTACCTGATTCGGAAGTCATGTGAGTAGTGGCGCCGGTGTCCATGTACCAATTTGGGTCCGGTTGTGTTAGTCCCAATGTGTGCATCGCGGCCTCGATATCGGTGTGAGTGGGGCTCTTTGCATGATGGGCTTGCGGAGGGCGGGGCCCAAGGACTCTGGCCGGCTGGGCCGAGCTGTTCATTGTGGGGGCATTCTTTGGGCCGGCTGGCGATGGGCGCCAATCTTGGGTATTGGGCTCTTTGGATCGCGACCATCGTCATTGGCAGAACCTCTTTGGAGGTGCGGGTGCCATCGCCGGCCCCTTCTTTGGGCCGCGGTGGTGGTGGCCCACTGTACCCCGAATGGGTCCCACTGCCTGTTTGTTGCTCGCCGAAACTGCCACCATAACCACCTCGTTTGCCTCCGCGGTTTTTGTTATTTTTTCGATTGTTCTTGCCGCCACCATTATTATGGTTTTGGCCCGAATTATTAACAATACCCGAAGAACTAGGAGAGGATGCCACCATGACAACTGGGCTTGCTCCAAGAGTCGCTTTTTAGCCAAACCGCTTCTTCCAACGTCGGCATGGAGCGGGCTTGATGAAAGTCGGGAAGAGGGTTGCTTTGGCGAAGGAGAGTTCCAACACCATTATAGGCCTCCAAAGCCCGGCAACCAAGCGTAAAACTAGGCGATTATTAGTCACCGGTGCTCCAACATTACGGAGTTGATCCGCCAATTCCTTTAGTTTCTTGCAATATGCGTAAACGTTGGAAATACGCCCATTCGAGCGAGAGAGAATTCTGCTTTCGAGTGTGACTATACGGGAATGTTGGTTGTCTTGGAATATGTCACGCAATCTATTCCATGCAGCCATAGCCGTGGTATCGGGCTCCATAATCGTCTGTAGAAGGTCCACTGAAATAGTGGCGTATATCCACCGAAGAACGGTAGCATCAAGTGTAATCCATACCTCAGGATCCTCCGCAGGACGGGGTCTAGCGGGAGGAATTATGTGGTGAAGAACTTGATAAGAGATAGCGTGAATTTTAAACAACTCCGCCCACGTTGCATATTGAACGTTTTCCATCTCAAGGACAATAGGGACACTGAGCTTGATATTGGAAACCGTGAGGGCAGGGTGAAAATTGTTCTTAGACATATTTGAAAGACCAAAGAAGGAGGATAAATTTAAGAGAGGTTTTTGAGAGCGGAAGACGAGATATTTGGAGAGAAAAACACCCGAGAGCCATATACATGTGATATACACTGAATATATAACAGTATATATCACATATATATGGCTAGCATACCAGTAGGCTTTCGGCCAAACAGGAAAGCAGCCCAGTAGGCTTTCGGCATCCTGAGAAGCAGCCCAGCCCAGTAGGCTTTCGGCCAAACAGAATGTCAGCCCTCCTTCGTGTGTTTAGTGTATATTAGGAAGTATATATTAATGTAATATAGTAGTATAATGATTACCATAATTAGAGTTATACACCTACCATAATTGTATAGTTAGAGTTATGGTAGAATAAGGTTTTAGGAATAGATTAGGAATAGGATTCTCCTATTTTGTAACTTGTATATATATCTATTCAATCAATGAAAATAATCAAGGGGATTATTTCTTTCATGGTATCAGAGCCTAGGTCTAAACAAAAGTTTTCTTCTCTCAAACTTTTGCCTCTTCTTCTTATTTGGCCGAAAGCCTACTGGTATGCTAGCCATATATATGTGATATATACTGTTATATATTCAGTGTATATCACATGTATATGGCTCTGTTTAACACTTGTAATAGTAATATACTTCTCGTACTGCATTATAAAGTACAACAGAGTAAAAACTCCCAACATATATATATACACACACTTACTTGGACGCCCATGTTGAGCTTGTACCCTAGTAGCAAGCCCAAGGGAATACCAAATAGATTAGTAACAAGCAACATTGATATAAGCAACCAGCGCTTGCCATCCTGCTCCAATAGCAACTCCAGATAGAGCAGGTTGAATATTGTTTACGACGATACAAAATGCTAGCAACGGTGTGAGCTCATAAACACCTTGTGATTGCTTCATCATCAGCAAATAATGAAGGATATTGCCCACGAAAGATGACAAGAATCATCGATAGGAGAAGGCCAATTAAGAAAGAAAATATTACCGCCACCACTACTGAAAATTTTGCTGTTCTTGGATGAGATGCCCCGAATTCATTTGATACACTTACACTGAAAATTTGCACATGTAAGATGAGAGAACCCCAACCCTTTGTGTTGATGATTAATTTGTATAGCGACTAACCTTATAGCTGCGTTCCATCCAATGGCTACCATTATTGCCCATCCTAGTACATTCACGCTGCAAATTCACAAGTCCTTAGACAACTGGAAAGTTAAGCGGTTATAGTATACTTTCTTGTAGAGATGTAAACAATAGGAAACTTTACATTCTTTTAGAGGTGAAAACAAGCTGACTTGCATACTGTGGCGGAACCAGCAATTCAAATAAGGGAATTCAAAACAAAAAATATTTATGCCAAAAAGATTTAATAACTTATAAAAAAAAAAATCCACCCTATTATATAGTATATATTTTTTCAAAGAAGGGGGTTCAAATTAAAGTCCCGTGCATCCTTCTGCCTCCGCCCCAGCTTGCATAATACTATAATTGTAAAGTCAATTTTTTCTTATGAATTTGCCCCTTTAACTTTTTATGATATGAAGTTGAACAATAACCCAGTATAATCCCACAAGTAATGTTTAATTTTATGATATGAAGTTCATTACTTAAAAAGGTAATTGAATTATTAAAAATATATGAACAACAACATCACTTCTTTTTGGTTACTTTTCTTTCTTTATATGGAAAATGGCCAAATATACCCTTGTATTATTGAAAAGGGGTTAAATATATCTCTCGTTATATTTTGGGTTCAAATATATTCCTGTCGTTATATTATTGGTTTAAATATACCCCTCATCCGTTAAAGTTGTCCAAGGTTTACATCCAATCTTATGTGGCACTGACATTTGATGAGGTCGATGTCACATGGTATGGCACCTCAGCACCCATAACCCATTTTACTCCTTCCCTCTATTTGTTCTTACACCACTAAAATTTCATTCCCCTCCACCACCATTACAAACATACTTTCCAAAAAACAAAGGAATGCTTTTCCAGAAGTTCAAGAATATATAGTTTTAGGAAATAAAATAGCGTAGAACATATATACTATACAATTTCCTAACAACAATATCTTTTTACACGCCTTACATGCATTGTTTCTAGAAAGCAAAACAAAACAAAAATAAATGGAAAACAGAGGAGCGCAATCCAAACACCACTAGTATTAGAAATTCTAAACAAAAACGCAAGCGATAAAGGTGGTAATGGCTGTGGAGGTGAAGGAATTTTTAGTTGCGGAAAAATCATATTAAAACGGGTTAGGGGTTTTGAGGTGGCATGCCACGCGTCATCCACCTCATCAAATGTCAGTGTCACATAAACTTAGATGTACATCTTAGACAACTTTAACGGCTAAGAGATATATTTGAACCAATAGTATAACGACAGGGATATATTTGGATCCAAAGTATAACGAGTGGTATATTTTACCCTTTTCCGATACTACAAGGGTATACTTGGCCCTTTCCGTTCTTTATATAAAAAAAAGCTAGTTAACTTTCGTTATTCACTAAAAATATCACATTTCTTTCTTTTGTATTAGAAAAATCAATTAACTTTTTTATTTCACCGAAAATTAAGGTTACTTGTGTTAAGAGTCTCACATCGGATATGGAATGGGAACATGGACTCCTTATATGGACTTGGACTACAAGCTAGCTTTTGGGATTGAGTTAGGCCCAAGATCCATTCTTTACATGGTATCAGAGCCAGACTTATTTCAATTCTTTGTTCACCGATGTTGGGCCCCCAAATTATATTATCCACGCTCCAGTTAACAAGGTCTGGGCGTATGGGGGAGTGTTAAGAGTCTCACATCGGATATGGAATGAAAACATGGACTCCTTATATGGACTTGGACAATCCTCACCCTACAAGCTAGCATTTGAGATTGAGTTAGGCCCAAGATCAATTCTTTACAACTTGAGTAAAAAGTGATATTTTTTTATTTTTTAATAGTGTGACACTTTATTTTTTGAACAAAAAATCGAGTAAATCCAATACATTTTAACCAAAATTCTCATCCGACGCAGTACCCAAACCGTAAATCTCTTTATATGCTAAATAAATGCCCAAACACTCCTTTATATGCTAAACAAATATCTTTATCTGTCCAAAAATGATAAATATTTTGAACATAAATACTTAAATAAAGAGAGTTTGGAAGTACCACATGGAATGATTTTGAAATTTTATGAAATACATTTCATAAAAATATAAATAATTAATACAATATAGTAATTAAACTGTTATAAACGCACCACATGTTGGTTTGATATTTTTTTTAGGTGTGCTTGATGTAAGTTAAGTTAAGTATGAACTAATATAACATATTCTTGTTAAGTGTGTTAAAGTTAAAAAGAACGATAAAGTCATCCAAGTTAAAAGGGGTCTCATTTAGCTTCAGTTAGTCAATTTTTCGGTAAGCAGCAAAATTCGAAAATGCACTATAGTTGTATGAGTTTAAGCGACCAAAAATCAATTACAGGTAGCGAACCTGTAAT
This sequence comes from Anisodus acutangulus, assembly GCA_029783415.1. Taxonomy (NCBI): domain Eukaryota; kingdom Viridiplantae; phylum Streptophyta; class Magnoliopsida; order Solanales; family Solanaceae; genus Anisodus; species Anisodus acutangulus. The sequence goes on along the minus strand of CM056493.1, from coordinate 12,747,986 downwards.
TTGGGATCTTTTCGGCATTTATTTAGCATATAAGGAGATTTTACGAGTTAAGTATTAGGTCAGATATATGATGTTTTTGGTTAAAATGGATTGACTTTAATAGTTCTATTTTTTATCTTAAAAAATCAGGTGACACTAAATTAAAAAGTAATCGGATATATCACTTTCCGGTTTAAGTGATCTTTGGAGTAAATAACAAAACATAAGTGAATTTTTTGATACAAAAGAAAGAAAAATGTCATTTTAAGTGAAATTACCAAAATTAAGTGACTTTTCTGATACAAAAGAAATAACAATAAATTTGTTCACCTATTTTAAATATTTCAATGACCTTTTGATGAACTCTTCCATAATCTTATTTTATGTGAACGTGTTACTATTTGAAAAGTCAAATAATTTTTTGTTTGATTATAATTTCTCAAACATTTTTTTAAAATACTTTGAATCACTAACTATGTTGACTTATAGTAATTTTCATACAGTTTTTAAATATAGAAATTTTATATTAATTGAATAAAAATTAAATTATATTCATATTCTTAATTAAGTATTTAAACCCTTATACTAGGAACTCCTTTACATAAATTGGTTCAGAAGAAATACTATTAATAATGGGTAAATTTTGTAGATGGACACGTAACTATCACTTTTATTCACAAAAATTACTTAGTATCCCTAACAAAAAGTCACTAAATTTGGGTATACTAACACAAAAGTCACACGACCTTAATATTCTAACTTTCCGATGGATAACTCTATTTTATTCTTTTTAAAAAAATTAATAAATAAAAACTCAATTAAAAAGGCCCGAACCCGACCCAACCTCTAAAACCGGTATGAAGAACTTAAACTTTTAATTACTTTTTCTCTATAATTTAGAACACATGCAATTTTAAGACCAATAACAATAATGTACAATTTGTAAATTAAGCTCTATTCTAAATTTGTGGGTAAGATGAATCTGTTGGATATGTCAAGCAATATAGGAAGTAAATAAATATTACAAGTGTTCGAAAGGATAAACAAATAGTCAATATTCAGAACTGCCGCAAGGTTGTTGAGTCTTGAATCTTGATAACCTGAAATCAAGAAACATTAAATCTGGATTGTTACAACTGTGGCTGAGTCGAGAGATGATTCTCTGTCTTTAAGACAAGATTGCCCCGTATATATGCTTTTACGTTAACGGGCAATAGTCTCACAAGATAAAACAACAACTAATCAACACTACAAAGCAAATAGGTTGATTCTGACGAAGAAAACAAACACGAAACGACTTGCTGAAGAATGGAAAAGGAAATAAGAGTTTCTGTTCTTGACACTGTTTCTGCTCACGTTTTTTGATAGAATGTGTGTTGTTTCTCTCTTCCGTTTGTCTCTGTGTTTATATGTTGTTGTCTCATTTTTTTCAGTCACACACAATTGAGCCAAAAGGCATCAATATATAGCATAAGGGGAGACTTCACAACTGCCAAGAAAATGACTGTTTATGGCCATTGAAGGAGGGAGTTAATCAGCCAAGTAATGGTTGTTTATGAAGGGAGTTAATCAGCCATTACTGCCTCCAAAAATCAACCCAAACGGTAGGCAGGTCGTTCCCAATTTCAGCTTTCCAGAAATATCAGGGACTAAACTGTAAATATTAAATAATTTGGGGGTCCAACAGAAGAAGCCCAAAGCCAATTTGGGGGTCCAAAGAAGAAGCCCAAAGCCCACGACCCGAGCCCGGACCGGACAGGCGGGAGGCGGCGGCGCGCGTGGGCTTAGCCTCGAACTCAAGCACATCTAGGTCATCCCTCCTTTAAACACATGGGTTACCCCTTGGGGTCCCAAACCCTTAACCAATTTTGAGACATATAAAGAGAACAATTCTTCTTTTTCCCACCGATGTGGTAGATTTGTCTCACACCACATTTTCATGCCTCAAACATCTTACTTCGTGGACCAATATCTCTTTCATTTCTCAACGAAATTTGACGATTCTTGGCCCTACGGTCATCTACTCACTTAGTAGATTATGCACGTGCGAAGAGACAAAGTCTCCAACATGCGGAACCCTAATGTTTAAGTCATTAAATATGGGTGGACGCACCTCCCCACCAAAGACAAATTTCCAACAAAATCACATTGGTGCAAATTCATCTCCAAATAGATTTAAAACTGACCAAAAATAACGGGGGGGGGGGGGGGATTAAAATTACCTATCATGCATTAGAATTTAAGTTTCGCTTCATTGAAAATTTATGACGTTAAAATACCTAATTGTTATCGAACAAATATGTTATGCAAAGCAAAAATATGATTCCCTTTTCATACCTATATTTTCAGGTGTTCCCCTGATCCAGCTCCAATCCCTGTGAAATATCCACAGCAAAAGATAGCTGTACGAATTTTAATTAGAAGGATGATAAAAATGAACTTTCAACGGTGGATCTTTTATGCCTTAAAATTCTCATTCTTGAATCCAACTCCAGTGATATCGTATAGATTAAGTTGGAGTACCAAAGGAATCAAAATTTTCATTTATACTTTTGTAGACATTTAACTCTTCATAATTTTTCCTCATTAAATTACATTAAATAAAAGATGTTGACACAATAACTTTTTATTTTCTCTAGCCCTTCGTTACTGATATTTTATGTCTGACTGTTCAAGTTTACTTATTTCTTAAAGAGTATACTAATGGGAAGAACTTCCGTCACAAAGTTTGACTTCGCGCAGCAAGTGGCACGGAGTGATTTCGCTCGCCCTCGCAGCATCAATCTCTGTTGATTCCGGTCCAACCTTGCCTCGGCAAATACAGCTGGTACCCTTTCTTTAGAGTCTGGTAGGTCAATGTTGTTGCCTAAATCTCTTCCTTATCTGCTGCTCTGTAGCTGCCTTCCTCGCTTCGTCTTCGAGTGAAAGAGTTGCACCAACATTATTATAATAATTATTAGGAGTATTTATTATAAGATGGTCTTAAACACATTGAGATAACTATCATACGTGGTAAATTTGAAGAGCTATGCTCACATCTGTTGACCCCAATTCAGATGGTCTCAAATCAGCAATCCACAAGTGAAGTTGTGAGGATCAGTATCTATAACAGGAAGTCAAAAACGAGCAACAACACTTTTGCTACAGCTACTACACTTACATGCTCTCCTCCTCCTTTCCTAAGGATGATAGGGCTTTGTCGGTTTAGCTTCTATTTTGTTTTGTTGTCTTTTTGGTTTTGTTTTTTAAGACTTTGGTTCATTTATCAAGTATTAATAAAATAACCCACTAAGTATACTTAGTGGTTGCAAAAAAAAAAATTTACTTTTTGGTACAAAATATATTATAAGAATAATATTAAATGAAGGATAAAAAGGTCGGTTAACTTTTTATGGGCATTGTGGTAATCTAACTTTTCACTTAGAGGCTTTTCACTTTTAATAATACTAGTTTTTCGGTTGCACGTATATGTTGAGTTATGTAATACCAAATTTTGTAAAAGTAATATCAATATTATTGAAAATAAACTTTGAAGATTTTTTTATACTTGAAAGAATAAAGTGCAATTTACTCAATGATCGATGTGGATTGTCATTTGGTGATGTGTTTATCGAGGTCAAGGTGATGGAATATTTGTCTAAAACTACGATGATGAACAATTAGTCTAATGAGATACATGTGAACACATATAATAAAGTGTAGCTCATCTAATATTTTTTTTATAGACGATTCTTTTTATGTATAATCCTTTCATTCGTTTAGGTTGTTCTATCATGACAAAGACACTTGCTATCGCCAATAATATCCTTCTTAAAAATGCGTGAGAGAATATGAGGATATTAGAAAATGAAAGTAAGTTGAGTTATTGAGACATATATAGTTGATACTTGATAGCGATTGACCCGTTCTAATTTCTGCAGTATGACATATTTGTCAAACTCTCTACAAATCATTCTTGTATCGTTGCATTTTGGGAAGTTCTATAATACTAAATCTATCATAATGATTTGTTGATATTATCTGGTAAGCCTCACTACCGGAAAGAATAAAATTGGTAATAAAATTTTAGTAATAATAAATATATTGTTGCTGTAAAGAATGAATTTTGAGCTTAACTCAACTCAAAAAATTAGTTTGTAGGGTGAGGATTGTTCAAGTTCATATAAGGAGTCTATGTTCCATTCCATTTTCGATGTGGACTCTTAACACTCCCCGCACGCCCAGACCTCGTTAACTGGAGCGTGGACAATATAATTTGGGGGCCCAACATCGGTGAAAAAAGACATGGAATGAATTTGACTCTGATACCATGTAAAGAATGGATCGTGGGCCTAACTCAACCCCAAAAGCTAGCTTGTAGAGTGAGGATTGTCCAAGTTCATATAAGGAGTTCATGTTCTCATTCCATTTCCAATGTTGGACTCTTAACAGTTGCTAAAAAACGTAATGACAACAAAAATTTAGTATATTGCTGCTAAAAACGTAAATGGCAAAAAAAAAATAACTTCTTGTTGAAAAAACTTTTTGCATCGAAGGTTATTGCAACGGCATACAATATTTTTTGTTGTTGCAAAAAATACTTTGAGAAACAACATCCAACATATGACAACTAAAATGTTGTAGACAAATGTCTTTCTTTTTTTGTAATGCATTTCTCATTTCCGATTATTTTTCACAAGGAAATTTTTTTGTTTAACACATAAAAGAGTAGATGTGATTCAAGATTATTTTTATCAAAGTCATAATTTTCTCACCCAATTTGGATGGTTGTATGATAAAATCTGCCAGCAATTAATTAGTTGGGAGTTACTCAACAAATAGAGAAAAAAACATTTTCTTCACAAGACTCACCGCCTGATTGTGCTTCATCTTCCAAGAAACTTTATTACTAATACGTTATACGTCTCTAGTCTTCTTAAGTTCATGATACAATGTTTATCGTCTTATTTCAATAATAATAAACATCATGCTTTGGCTGATGATTCATCTAACTACAAGAGCAAAGGATTCATGATGGTTACTCCACCAAAGAATAATACTGCCAATGCAGTTGCGGGTGAACATTGGAGATCGACGTTATTCTTTTCGTCTTCTTATGATATTCAACATTGTTAATTCTCTTCTCAAAGTTAACTCTACAATCACTCATATCATCAACAAAATTGGTCATACGCCAACAATCCTTAAACAAATTCTTCTCTCTCAAATGTTGGTAGGAACTATTAGTTAGAAAGTATTCTAAAGTGTAACTAATATGAAGGGTCACATTCCTTCAAATAAATTTGATTTATTTTACGCGTAACTGTCTTTTATTTTATGTTATATAAATAGGGTATTTAAATTAATAAGAATGGTATTTTAGTTATTTAACTTTTGGCTTAAGGGCTTCTCACTTTTAATATAACTAGTCTCTCTGAACGTGCGTTGCACGCTTATCTCATTACATTTGTATTGCAAAATGTTGAAATTTTATCGCATGCTTAGTTTAAGAAATTTTGGTTTGCCCAAGTTGCATAGTGGACATTTTTCATCTCAAGAGTGATGGAAACGTGTGTTTTGATGTTTGAAACGGTAAGGGCTGGATGGAAATTGTTTTTGGAGTCCGACATTGTTGATTGTAAGACACAAAATTGGACAAAAAAATATGAAGAACAATAATGGAAGAAAGAAGAACAAGAAAAACAAAATTGGCAGGGGGTGGTGGCCGATTGGAGGGAGTATTTTTAGGTTAGGATATTTTCCTAGTCACTTGATACCATGTAAAGAATAATATTTTCCTCATCTTATTCTTCCACAATAATGTGGTTAATATACAACTATACAAGATAATGATAGGGAGAAGATCATGCTTAAATACTCATCTTATTCTTCCACAATAATGTGGTTAATATACAACTATACAAGATAATGATAGGGAGAAGATCATGCTTAAATATTTCCCTAATGATAATGATAAGATTGCTAATCTTCCTAATGATAATGATAAGATAAATCTAATCTTCTTAATAAATATTTTACATTCTACCATATATGCAAGATAATATATAATTACAATGATAATAATTATTAATACTAATATTAATAACTAGTATTCTATCAATTAGTTATTAAAAAGATAGTTTGATAATTCAACTTTATAATTTTGGGCTTCCCACTTTAAAAGTAAGTCCGATTTGAAAAATAACACTACAAACTGTACAAAGACATCCCGACAGTAATTTTAGAAAGCTTAATAACAAAATTAATATCAACAAATTCAACATAGTAACATATTCAATTTAATTAGATAAAGATACACATAGTTTTAGTAAATATATTAGAACTTACAGGGTATTATAATGGAAGTTCGCCCACCAATGGATCAGAAAGGAGAGTAGTCACAGATGAAATACTACAATCAATTTACACAAGAAAAAAAGTGAGGGAAAAAGATGATTCTTTGAAGTGAACAAGTTTGTAGTACAAGGGATGGTCTTATCCGAAGGAGTGCACCCTTTCGTATGTAACTCCGAAAGGTTGCTAAGCGTAGTGTGTTATTTTCTTTCTTTTCAATATTTATAAATAGGGTTAGATTTAATTATTTTTAGACATTTATACCAGTTGGGAAATTAGTTTTAGAGAAGGGTAAAATAATAATTTAACTTTTAAGTTAGGGAGTTTATGTTTTTAATATAATATAGATATAGAAGATGTTATATATAGAGAGAGAGAAAACAAGTCTACCGTGTGGATATAACTTGTAGGCATTTGGACATGAATTTGGTGATATTTGAAAAAAATAGATATTTGAAGTTAAGTTACATAAAAATATTTGAAAATTGAAGTTGTATTTGGACATGCATTTCATTTTTTTAAAATGTTAGAAGTTTTATGAGGATTGTTTTTTACTTGGTTAGAACCAATTTTTCAAACTTAAAATTCAAGTTCAAATTAGAGTGGAAAATTGATTACTCCCTCTGTCCCAATATTTGACACTCTCTCCTTTTTTATCTGTAATTTTTTTTCATATTTAATAACAATATAATTTTAAATTTTTTATTTTATTCTTAATAAAATTATTTATAATCATAAAAAATTTATGACTTATTTCAGACTATAAATTTGAAACGTCTTTTCCATTTTCAATACGTTCAGTGAAACAATTTCATATGCGTGGGAACGAAGGGAGTACATTATATTACCAAACTGTAAAACAAAGTTGAAAAAATCAAAAAATCTATATGTCCAAACGGGCCGTTAAAAGCTTCACAATTTGATGCATTAACATATTCGGCATAGAAACAAACAATAGCTCATTTTATATAGTTAAATATTCTACTTAGGTTCAAGGCTGACCGCAAAAATAAATGGCCACTTAACAGATAAAATATGCAGGGAAATGCCAAGCATACTAGAACTTACCCTCATGTGCTTGTCTCCAATAATTGTCTCCCAACATAAAATATAAAATTGAAATAAAAAAGTTTACTAACTGAAGGAAATTAATTTCATATTTTTATTTCATATCAATAATATAATATATATATATATATATATAACTATGTAAGATCAATCTATGGCTAATATTTAGGAAGATTTATCCTAAAAATATTCTAATCATCTTACAAATCTCATTACATAATATTTAATTTGATTTAATTACATAATATTTGATATGATGGAGATAATTATGAATCATGTCCATAATTATCTTAACAGTCCACCGCAGTCTTAGCGGGAGGTTCTCGTATGCTGAGGTTGTCCTGAAATCATCAAACAGTATGAGCGGAAGACCTTTCGTGAAAATATTTGCAATCTGATAACAGGACGGACATGGAGAACTCGGACTTTTCCTCGTGCAACCTTTTCACAGACAAACAAGATATACATTTCTATGTGTTTTGTGTGTTGATGTTAGACAAGGTTTCCTGATAAGTATATCGCACTCACATTATCACAATAAACTACGATTGCTTTTTCAATCGGACAATGAAGTTCTAAAAGAAGATTACAAAGCCAACATGATTCAGATACCACATTAGTTACTCCTCGGTATTCTGCTTCAGCACTTGACCGAGATAGTGTCGGCTGCCAATTCGACGACTATGAAATGAGGTTGTCTCCTAAAAACACACAATAACCAGAGGTGGAACGCCGTGTGTCTGGGCAGCCACCCCAATCGACATCTGTATAAGATGTGAGGACAAAAATGGTGGACTTATACAGATGCAATCCAAAATCAAAAGTACCCTTAACATACCGCAAAATTCGTTTAAGAGCCCCCATATGTTCTTCATTCGGATCATGTTTATGTAAACAAACTTGTTGAACTGCATAGGAGATATCAGGTCTCGTGTAGGTAAGATACTGCAATGCCCCTGCTAAGCTGCGGTAATGTGTTGGGTCACTATATGGAGTACCTGTAGAGTTGCTCAATTTTGCCTTTGTATCAACCGGTGTATGTGACATTTTACACGAGGACATACCGGATTTGTCAATGATTTCCTCGGCATATTTCTTTTGACAGAAAAACAGACCACCTGCATATTGAGTTACAGCTATGCCCAAAAATAGTTTAATGGGCCCAAATCCTTCATAGCAAATTCCAAAAAGAGAAAGGCCATAATAGACTGGCAAAGTGATTCTAATGACGCTGTGAGAATGATGTCATCCACATATAGAAGAATATATGCCATGTCATTTTCCTCCTTGTAAATGAACAAAGACTGATCGAACTTGCTGTGTGAGAACCCTAGTATGGATAAGAACCCTGCAAACCTGTTATACCACGCCCTAGGGGCCTGTTTCAAACCATATAATGATTTTTTCAACAAGCAAACATAATCAGGATGAGTAGGATCTTGAAAAGCCAAAGGATGGTGCATGTAAACTGTATCTTGTAGGTGACCATGTAAAAAGGCATTCTTGACGTCTAGCTCATTGATAGACCATAATTTGGACAGGGCCAGACTAAGAACAGTCATGATAGTTGCTGGTTTAACTATTGGACTGAATATTTCACAGCAATCCACGCCAACCTGCTGAGACCTGCCATCACCAACAAGATGAGTTTTGTGTCTCGCAAAAGAGCCATCAGAATTCTTTTTATGACAGAAAAACCACATAGACTGTATTATGTTCACATTAAATGGACGGGGCACTAATTCTCATGTCTTATTTTTAATAAGAGCATCAATTTCGTCTAACATGACAACTTTTCAATTTGGTCTGATAGTGTCGCTTTGGGATTTTTTGGAAGTGGAGATTGTTGGACCGAAGATGTTAGGTTAAAATGACTCTTGTGCCAAAAAATCATGTGCATGGCATGGGTTTCAATGGTCCGAGGTGGGGCCAAGACAGATGGTTGGGGCAGTGGGCTTGCGGTTTGTGAGCTTGGCCGATGAAGGGTAATATTTTGGGCTAGAGAAGCTGGGCCTGTTGGCCTGGTTGGGGACGCGGATGAGGGAGCAGTGGGCTCCCTCATATGGGCCTGCCAGCCACGAAAAATGGACTGGGCTGAGGGTGAAGAGGAGGAGGCAGTGGGCTCCTCGACTCGGACTGGCCTAGTCCCATTTTGTTGTTGGGCCGCCATATTTGGTGGTGTATTTTGGGTTAGTCTAGTGGAGGAAGTATGGGTTTGGGTATTTAGATGGTGATGTAAAATTGGATGTATTCTGTCGTCCAAAGATTTGTATGAAGGTGGGGACGCCACGTGAGATTTAGCAAACGGGAATGTGGACTCATAAAAAACAACGTGATGAGAGATACTAATTTTCCCATTCGACATATCATAACACTTATATCCCCTATGATTTTGTGGGTATCCCAAAAAAACACAAGAAGTGGAACGGGCTTAAAGTTTGTTAATGGTTGTGGACGGAAATAAGGGATAACATAAATACCTAAAACCCCTCAAATGTGTATAGGAAGGAAGACGATGATACAATATTTGTGTGGGTGATATGTTTGAGAGTAGTTTGCTATGAAGAATGTTTAAAAGATATGTGTCCATCTGAAGTGCATGATGCCAAAAGGACAGTGGTGTGGACGAATTCCCAAGAAGTGTGCGAATTAGATTGTTGATTGTTAGAATTTTTCTTTCGGCTTTCCCATTTTGGGGAGAAGTATGTGGACATCAAAGACGCAAGGACATTCTATTTTGGTGACAAAAATCCTTAAATTAGGTATTTGTGCATTCCCTCCCATTGTCACATTGAAAACATTTAATGGATTTCTCAAATTGGGTTTTGATAAAAACACTAAATTATTTAAAAACGATGATGACCTGCTATTTCTGTCCTAAGGGAAATGTCCACAGAAAATTGGAAGAATAATCCAAAATAAGCATATAATATTTATGACCTGCTAAACTTAAAATTGGGGATGTCCACAAATCACAATGCATAGGATCAAATGGCTTAAGAGTATTTGAAGTAGATAATGAAAAAGGAAGTTTAACATGCTTCCCAACCATGCAAGCATGGCAAACATGAGAGTCCATACGTTTGTTACAATCAACAAATTTATTTTTTCTAAGAACATTGAACATCGGTGCTCCAGGATGTCCCAACCGGTTATGTCATAAAATAGAAGAAATAACTGCAAAAGTTGATGGATTGATGACTTCGTTGTTGGTAGTAGTGGTGATGGGATACAAGTTACATCTCATTAGTGGCATCCCCGTCTGAAAATCCTTCACAGAAAATCCAAAGGGATCAAAATTAACAGAAACATTATTGTCAATTGTAAAATGACGTACATATACCAAGTTTTGAATCCGTTTGGGTGAATGTAGGGCGTTTTTCAAATGTAAAGGTGGGTGATGGGGGGGGGGACGATTTAATTGGCCAATACCACAAATTAGAATTTCATGCACACTGCCAACAATAATATTTTTATTATTGCTCATATTAAAATAAGACGAGAGATTACCTTGATATACCGTCATGTGTGACGTTGCCCCGGTGTCCATGTAACAGGAATCATCGGGAACACTTAGATTCATGTTGTTCATGGCTTGTTCAATATTCGTGGGAGCATAACCTGCGGAAGGTGGTCCATGGGCTGCAAAAGCTTGCTGCGGATGAGAGCCGAGAACCCCAGGCTGTCTAGAGGTGGGAGGAGGTTGGGCACACTGAGCCGTAGGAATGCAGGGCAAGGTGGGGCGACCCACTATTCTTCGCCGCTAACCCCACGGTGGGTCGCCCCTCACGCCCGCCGCTGGTTGGGTTCTTTGCCGGTGGGAGTCTGTTTTGGCCTCTTGTCATGGTATTGCGGCTGCCGGTTTGTCTTATTGCCGGTGGCTTGTCCGTATGTGGCTGCCGGTGCTTTGTCATGGTATGCCATTCTGCCGGTAACTGTTTATTGCCGCTTGCCGGTGGCTTTGTCCGCCCGACCAAACCTTCTCTTTCCACCATTATGGTTGGCCGAAGAGTGGTTTTCGGGTAGGATTGGGGAGGCTGACTGGTAAGAAGAGATAGGGCAAAAAAATGAGGGGTTAATTTGTGGCTCTTGATACCATGAAGGAAATTAATTTCATATCTTTTATTTCATACCAATAATATAATATATATATATATATATATATATAATTATGTAAGATCAATCTATAACTAATATTTAGGAAGACTTATCCTAAAAATATTCTAATCATGTTACAAATTTAATTAAATAATATTTGATATGATTGAGATAATTATGTATGATGTACATAATTATCTTTAACACCAACTTATCTTTATGCCCAATATTGGGGTTCACTAAATGACAAGTTAAATTTTCAAATGAAACTAGTGATTCTTTTCTAACGACGTGTTAAAAAACTATTGCTTCTGCAGCGGCTCTGATCCCAATACTAGTTTCTTTATTACTCTATCCAAAATCAAAGCTCTATGTTAGGTGAACTCCCCCTTGTCAATATACCATTATTATATCAAAGCGAAAATGCTCCACTTGATCCTTCACAATATCCACTCACTAAACTACTGGAGTTTAACAGCTTTTTTGTGATAAAACATTCCTTAAACTAATTCATGCCACGACTCTAATTTGGATATATATATAGCGGAGCGGTTCCCTTTCTCTTGTCTCTTATTACCATTAGAAGATAATGGTATCCAACCGTAAATCAATCAATATTTAACATTCTTTAATTAAGCTTCTTTCCTTACTGCTAAGGATAATCAGGCTAGGAGTTGGGTGTTACGCCGTACATTCTAAATATTTTTATTTTATTTGAAATTTATAAAGTTGGAATTGAAGACATAGTTATGTTAGATTATATCTTTTGTAAAAAATATTTGAAATAATATTCATCCTTGAGTATAATATTTTACTATAAATTCAAAAGTAAAAATTGAGTTGTATAAACTGTTTTTCAAAATTGAAATACAATTTCAAATTGAATTTGAATTTTTCATGACTAAATATTAATTTTCAAATAAAAATTATTTTAAAAAAAAAAATAATTTTTATAGCCAAACGGGTCAATCCGACCGATTGAACCCAACTTTAAGCTGGAATTAAGTTCTCTAGCTCATAAAGAAAACATGATTTAGAGAAGAAACCATTTCGAGAATTGAACAGAAATAGATTATTGTTATTATATATATCACGTCGTACATTTAATTATGTCTGGGCCTACGCTCTATACAGTCCTGAAGCAAACTTTGTCTAAGTACGTAATTTCATAAGGTACAACTACTGAAAGAGATATAATCCTTATTGGTATAAGATCTACATATTCCCATTCTTTAACCTTTCTACTTTTTGGGTCATTTCTTGGATAAATTCTTCCAACTTTATTTGAAAATTGAATTAATCATCCATATGTTGCGTTTCCCAATTGCTCTTCAAATAAGAATTATTCTTTAATAAAGAAGTTCACCTAGGATCCTAATCCAGTGGCATGTACTCCTTGATGTATAATTTGTCTTTTGGTTCCAACTTACTATATAGTATATACCATAAAAGCATTACAGAGAAGCTTCCTCACTACCAGAAGGGTGTGGGTGGTCAGTCATTGTTGCGTGTGGGACATAAACAAAGACTAAGTTAAAAAGAAGATAATGGCAGAGTATAAATTAAAGGCTAAAGTACTGAAAGTGATACATATATGACTTGAGTCTTATGATATAATTGTCATAGTCAATCTTTTTTTATGAAAGAAAAGGAAGAAAAGTTCCAGTTTCCGGGCTTTTTTACTTCTGTTTTAACAACCTTTTGTTGCTGCCTGTACTAGTTGGCTAGATATTGACTTGCATGTGAATGTATCTCTCCTCATTTCACGTTTGACCCTCAGAGTTAAAACGTTTTACTCCATCAGGGTAATAATTTTTTAATTATTAGTCATTCTAAATAATATTTATATTTTATAAGTAACTAGATTTTTCAAAATATGATCATATCCGTAATCTTAAAAATAAGAAAGGTTACATGTCGTCACAAGTAAAGATAACGTGATAATGCATATAATTATTTACGCTCATAGAGTATATAATTGTTTTTTACACTAGATAACTAAAATAATTGTCTATAGTAATCGAGATTATTAGTACTCTTATAGGTTAAAATGCACTAGTAATTAGTTAAAAATGTAAAAAAGTTAAAACAATTGTATATATGTATGTTGAAGAATCAAAGTTAAATCATTCTACAGAACCATGAAGTCTGTATCTGCCAACATTATTCAAATGAAGCTCTTCTTCTTAACAAATAGATCGAAGACACAACTGGCTTTTCCAAAGTCCAATTCTAGAATGCGAGACCTGTTTCGGGACATAGTGCAACACTTAAGTAAACTATATATCATACAACATACCCAGTATAATTTCATAAGTGAAGTTTGGAGAGGATAGAATGTACGCAGCTTACCTCTACCTTGGAACGGTAGAGAGGTTGTTTCTAATATAAATCCTCCGCTCAAAAGAGATGTAATCGATGCAAGAAAACAGAAAAGAAAAAAGTGAGACAACAAAATAGTAATGTATAAAATACAACACCTAAGTAAACTGACATGTTTAAAAGATGCAAAAGGGGAATTTACAATCTACCATTTGTACAGAGAAGAGTTGACACAAGCTGAATATAGGTAATTAAGTTAAATTGCCATCTTACTTATACATAGAGAGCCATGTACACATAACTTATCGAATCTAGCTAGGCGCTAATGGGAATTGGCAGAGCTAAAGTAGTCTTAACATTGTTGAATTTAAGTTTTGGTGGAATCTGGTAGCAGGATATTCAGTGAAATAGTCAAAGTGCATGCATCGATTTAACTAAAAAAGAAAAATATTGTTGAAGTGAAGTTATAAAGGTAAGTTTTTCAAGTCTCAACTCGGTGTATGAAAATAGATTCCAAGTCTGGAGGATTAAAAAACTCCTTAACACCATTATTGAATTGATGACACCTTGAAGAAGGTTTTCTTTTCTTTGGAGCTGGTGGTGGACATGTGAATCTTCTTGGAATTCTTGATTCCTCTGAAGTTGGTGTTGCACTGGAGTTCTCTTCTTCTTTATCATCATCTTTCTTGTCCCTCAATGCCTTGGTTAATATGGGCTTCAATGGCCTCCTCAATGCAATAATCCATGAGTCAACTATTCCATCCATTGGTTTATTGTTAGACTTTTCTCCAATTCCCATGGATGACCTAACCAAATCTTTTGGACTAGTATAAATAAGAGATAAAAAGTTAAAAAGAAGAAGAAGAATATAAATGATTTGTGCTTGTTTTGTTTTGTTTTGTTTTGTTTTGTTATTGGAAACTAGAATATATTCTCTCTTGAAGAAAGTAACTAGTAGCTGTAAAAATCTTGAAGAGAAAGGAAGAAGAAAAGGGCCGCGTTATGTATGGAAAGGAACTTTAGGAAATTTTTTTGGCTATGGGACACTTTATTTAAGGGGGAGAAGAAACTAAAGACAGTTGGGTATTCTTGCTCTATGGTACTTTATAAAGTAGTACGGGAAGTATATTATTATTACAAGTATTTAAAAGGATAAACAAAAATTCAATAATTTAACTAGTAATCTGAAAATTACATTAGAACCATAAAACTGAAACTACAATTTTGTTGAAGACGGAAAAATGGAAACTGTTTTTGCTGAGTCGAGTGTGACACTCTGTCCTTAAGACAATATTGCCCCGTATGTATCCTTTATACGTCCTGGACAATTTGTCTCCCAAGATAAAACAGCAATGGAACACTTGAGCAAATGAAACTCAAGAGCTACCGTGAAGAATATTGAGTAACGAAATGATGCTCGGAAGTTGTAGGAAGAAAACTGTTTTGGTTGTGTAAGCTTCTGAATTTTCGTGTATATTATATGTGTATTCTTAGTGCTCAACAATGGTGTAAGGGGGTGTTTATATAGGTGATGGAGGGGCTGAAAACTGCCTCCATAATAGCCAAATAATGGCCATTATGGAGGTAGTAAAGTCACCAACATAAATGGTGAAAGACCAACGGATTTGGCCATTATATGAGGAGTAATTCAGCCAAAATAAATGGCTGAATTGAGTGCTTGACGTTTCTGCTTTGACTGTCCAAATTCTGAATATCTTGAAACTTCAGGGACCAAACTGTACATCTGAAAGAATTCTGGTCCAAACTGTACATCTGGCAAAGTTCTCTGGCCCAAAAAGATAATATCCCGTGAACCCGGAACCGGACGGGTGGCGGCGCGCGTGTGGTCTTTCCTTGAACCGAAGCACATCTAGGTCCTCCCTCCTTTAAACACATGGGGTACCCCTTGGGGTCCCAAACCCCAAACCAATTTCGAGTCTTATATACACAACAATTCTTTCTTCCTCTACCGATGAGGGAGAATTGAACACAATACCACACTTTCCATGCTTCAAACACCTTACTTCGTGGACCAATATCTCTTTCATTTCTCAATGAAATTTGACGATTCTTGGCCCTACGGTTATCTACGTACTTAGTAGATCATGCATGTGTGAAGAACCGGATTCTCCAACATACGTAACACTAGTGTTTAAGCCGTTAAAGTTGGTCGATCGCAACTCCCGCCAAAGGCTAATTTCCAACAAAGACACGATAGAATTAAAAGAACAAGTGTAAAAGGAGAGTGGAGTTGAATATTGAATATTGTTGTTTTTATGCTACCTTTATTTTTTACTACTTTCTAAAACAATAATAGGGTGGGGGGTAGAATTAGAAAGGAACCCAAGGAAACCGTGAGCCTAAGAAAAATCAGCAGAAGATTTTTAAAAAGGGTTAAATGTAAAGGGGAAAAAGGAGTGAATGTGCCCGTGAGAAATCGTGACAGCGGGCAGGCAGTGTTACAGTGGTGAAGAATAACGATTAGAAGAAAAAGATTAGTAAAGATTTGACAATCTTGGCTTTATTTAGATTCCTTGGCACCAACGAAAAAGTTTTTCTTTTACTACTATTTCTTTGTCAACCGAGTCTCCTCCTCATCTACAAAGCTATTTCTACTGTAGTGTAGAGTAATTCTTCACTTTCATTTGATGTGATACGTTTCTTTTAGTAGTACTATTTAAATAACATGATATCAAAAATTATTTAACTTCAAAATTTTTGTTTTGTCCACGGGATGATTTATAATGATACAAATATTCATAACTCATTTTAAATCACTAATTTCAAAATTTACTTTTTGTCTTTTTAAAATTTTTGTATTTGATCAAACAATATCCAACAAAATGAAAGAAAGTGTATTCATTCTTATTCTGTACAAATTTGATCTAATTATATAATTTTACAATGAGAAACGGAGAGTGCAAATTTCAATATGTCAGATTTGAACAAAGGAAAGAAGACAAAGAAAAAGTATTTGATTAAAATACAAGGTGAACATAGGAAAATTGAACCCTTAGATCATTTGTAGAGGTGCGCACTCAATATTGACAATTGCATCATAAAATTCTTTGAGTTTAGATATATGGGAGAAAATCTTCTTCTGTATTTTAAAATTCAAACTCCTTTTCCAACTATGAACATTTGACACTTCCCCCCTCCCCCTTTATCTTACACTATCTATTTTGCCTTTCCCACTTTCAACTCCCACCTCTATATACACTTTTTTTATTATATATTATTTTCTTTTACTTAGGCAGTTTACCTAGCTATAATTTAAACTTGGGATCTAAAATAATTTTGATACCCCTATACTACTACACTAACATCTTCCCTTAAGTTAAAGGGATTCGACAATATGTATATAACGAAAATTATAATTCAAATTTGTCCTATTTGCCTAGTCCTATACTCCTATTTTCCAACGAGGGAATCTAATTGAACTCCTTACCGTAGAATTGTATTAATCTCTCATTGAAGAGTCTTTCTCATTAATACAATAGATATAGTGTGTATAATGTGGAATTCTATTACAATATGGATCTTATTTCTATCATAATTATACAACACTAAAATATTACAAAATATATGAAGTATATTATCAGTAATATACGTTAATACACCCCATCAGTCGGAGCAGGAGGAGGCCATACACTAAGACTGGATCTGAAGTCGAGGAATAGTTGTCTAGGAGGACCTTTCGTGAAGATATCCGCATACTGATACGAAGAAGGCACATGCAACACCTTAACATGACCGATAACAACATTCTCACGAACAAAGTGTATATCCATGTTAGTGTGTTTGGTTCGCTGATGCTGAACCAGATTATGAGATAAATAAATGGCGGATATGTTATCACAGTAAACTAAAGACGCCTTACGCAGGGGACACTGAAGCTCCAAAAAAAGGTTTCGGAGTCAGCAGATCTCAACAGCAATATTTGCAACGCCTCTATATTCTGCTTCTGCACTCGAACGAGATAATATGGCTTGCCTCTTGGCAGACCAAGATATGAGATTATCCCCTAAGAACACACAGTAGCCGGAGGTAGAGCGTCGCGTGTCCGTACAGCCTGCCCAATCAGCATCCGTATATGATAACAACCTGATCGATACTGAGGGGGTATAGATGTAATCCATAATCAAGTGTGCCCTTAACGTACCGAATGATACGCTTAAGAGCAGTAAAATGAGGCTCCCTGGGGTATGTATAAATAAGCATACATGTTGAACATCATAAGCAATATCGGATCTGGTGAAAGTAAAATATTGTAGTGCACTTGCAAGACTTCTGTAAAGGGTAAGATCAGACAATGGATCACCATCATCAACACTAAGCTTTGATTTAGAGTTAACCGGAGTGGACATTATCTTGCAGTTCGCCATTTTAGCCATGTATACTATCTCCTCTGCATACTTGCGTTGACATAAAAATATAGTATCTGCAGACCTAGTCACTGATATCCCCCAAAAGTAACTCAACTTCCCCAAGTTGATCATAGCAAATTTGGTTTTTAGCAATACAATGATCTCATTTTTCAACAAATCAGAGGAGGCAGTAAGTACAATACCAGCCACATATAACAACAAATAAACAATGCTACTACTTCTATGAAAAATAAATAGAGAATTATCACACTTGCTGCATATAAATCCAATCCGCATAATGTACTGTGCAAAGAGATTATATCACGCTCTCGGGGCCTGTTTCAAACCATAAAGTGACTTACGGAGACGACATACATACTGAGGGGTTGCTGGATGGACAAAGCCAGGCGGCTGGTGCATGTAAACAGTTTCTTTCAAAACCCTATATAGAAACACATTTTTCCATATAAACAGGGTGGGGGTTTTGTTGTGAAGAGTACTGGTGGGTAAAATATTAAGGATGTATTCTACCATTTTGATTGCATACACCCCAAAAGATGGGGGGAGAGAGGCATGGAAAAGAAAGGTACGAACCATGTTATTGATAGTACGGATGATTCATTTGGCTTTTCCGTTTTGTGGTGAGGTGTGGGGACAGGAGAAACGGAAGACCATGCCATTATTGGTGCAAAAATTATGAAAGGGAGAATTATTAAACTCACGACCATTATCACATTGGAATGATTTGATGGATTTTTCAAATTATGTTTTGATAAAGTTACAAAACTCAATAAACTTGGTAAAAACTTCAGACTTGAATTTTAGAGGGTAAATCCAGATAAAGTGAAAAAAGTCATCTAATAACACGAGATCGAATTTATGACCCAGCGAACTAATAACATGAGATGTTCATAAATCTGCATAAACAATATCAAATGGAGAAAACGTAACACTTAAGGAAAACTAAAAAGGGAGGCGAACGTGTTTTCCTAAAGGGCAAGAAAACACGGTTGGGCAGATTTTCCACTAGGACAATGAATTAAATTATCGTTCAGATGTCCAAATCTATTGTGCCAGGTAGACGGAGATATTGTTGGTAAAGCGGTGGGAGGAGGGACTTGGGAATTTAGAGATATGGGAGGGGTGACATTGACAACGGACGTGGATAGGAAATGATAGAGGTTCCCCTCACTATTGCATCGGGTAAGGAGTTTCCCGGTACGTAGGTCCGTTATAGAAAACTCAAACGGGTCAAAGTTAATTGATATGGAATTATCTGTGGCAAATTTTCTAACAGAGATTAAGTTATTGATAATGTGTGGGGCATAAAGTACATTATTTAGTAAGAAGATGGGATGTGGTGTGGGGTTAGAGTGTGGCCAAAACCCTGAATTGGAATGCGATGACCTTTTTCAACCAGAATAGATTGTGGAGTATTTAAATTACGCATTTGAGAAAGATTACCAAAATTATTGGTGAGGTGAGACATGGTGCCCGTATCTATATACCACGCATTATCGGGCTTCTGAGGAGTCAATGTGCCGAAACCCTGTCCTAAACTGGATTGGGGAAGGCCCAGAGTAGAGAAATGGGCCCTAGGAAATTGGGCCTGACTTCTGTGGGCCGTCGAACATGATCCCAGACTACTGGGCCATTGCCGGACTGAAGGATGGTGGGCCGAATGGCCGTGGCCCAACAACTGGTCTGGGGCGAGCTGCACTGTTGCTGGAACTTGGGCCGCATATTTTGGGTTGTGTCTGGTGGCCATAGCTGCTGGGCTCTTTCTGGGGGCTGCTGGGCCCAGTTCCCAGCTCGACCCCTATGGCCACCACTGCGCCTTTGTCCAAAACCATATCCGTGGTGGTTTCCGACCATGGTGGCTGCCGGAGATCGGATAAGATAGAAAAAATAGTAGGGGAGGTTTGGGACGTATACGAAGCATATATGAGGCAGAAACATCCGTATACGAGGTGTATAATGGCTTAAGGAGGTTGTATACGTGTAGTATGTAGTGGCAGAGATGGTATATCAGCAGTATACAGAGTGTATATCGGCGTGTATAGGTTGTATACAAAGGGTATACGAGCTGTTAGAGAGATAGGGAGGGAGGGTTGTATATCAGCAGTATACCAGGGGTATACAGGTTTGTTAGCAGAATTAGGGGTCTGGGCAGCTGTATATCAGCGTATATCGAAGGTATACCGGCAGTAGACGGTCGGTTCGACGCCGGAAAAGGAGGGGAATGGCCGACTAAAATTAGGTTTTGGGTTGGGAAGGATTATTGGTTTCTGATACCATGTAAAAAATGGATCTTGGGCCTAACTCAACCCAAAAGGCTAGCTTATAGGGTGAGAATTGTCCAAGTCGATGTTCCCATTCCATATCTGATGTGAGACTCTTAACACTTCCCTGCACGCCCAGACCTTGTTAACTGGAGTGTGGATAATATATTTTGGGGGCCCAACATCGGTGAACAAAGAATTGGAATGAGCCTGACTCTGATACCATGTAGAATTGTATTAATCTCCTATTGAAGAGTCTTTTTCATTAATACAATATATATTGTGTGTATAATGTGGAATCCTAGTACAATGTGGATCCTATTTCTACCCTAATTATACAACACTAAGTATTACAAAATATATGAAGTATATTATTAGTAATATACGTTAATACTTACCTCCCTTTAGCTTTACCCTTTCAATTTCTATCTTATTTTTTGTTATTTATATGAATTTTTTATTTTTGATTTTCATATCAATGAATTTTCTTAATTATAATTCAAATTCGTTGAAAGTTAAATAGATAATCTCTTAGAAATTTGTTGTAAAATCTACCTCCATTTTTAAATAATTATATTCTTGAATTATCTGCATTGATATATGCTTATAAAGTTTTCACCCTATTGCTATTAATATTTTACTGATAGGAGCAAGTTATTTTGTTCTATTTATTTTATTCAGCTCATTGTTTTCATTATTCAATGTCATTAACTTATAAACATGATTACTTATTATTATAAAAATAAAATTTATTTATTATATAGGTAAGTCCATTACATAGATTTTAAAAAAGGTGCAAAGTATAAATATAGATACGGAGTAGTTATTTTGTTTTTTGTTGGGAGTTAAAAAACGTTATTAAACCAATTGGAAATATGTATAACCAACAAGTAGTTCATTTGGACTCTTGAACTAGTATCTCTACACTCTATTACCTATCTAATTAGCATATAGAAAGAAATTCAGTCTATACAATCTAAGACAAGATAAGTATTTAAACTTATCTAATAAGTATCTTTCTCCATTTGCCAAGATGTTGTTCTCTAATATGCAGTTGGAGTACAATCTCCTTGACCAAGTGGCTACACCTCTTGCTTTTTAAAAAAAAAAAAAAAAACTTTCGCAGCCTATACATGTTAGGCTACACCTCTTGCTTATGATTTTGATTGCGTTTATTTCCCTCCAAATATGGTAAGCTGAAGCTGCAAATAACCATCCAAGTATTTGTGCTTGAGGCTTGCTTTTGTATACTTTTTCTGAAATCCATTTGATCACCTTATCCCAAATTTCTACTTATCTAGTTTCACCCATCCTAGTAATAATGAACCATCCAAGAATCATGTTTTTGCATCAATTTTTTCTAAGAAACCAATATGCTTGTATATGATTATGTATATTCTCTAGATTCCTCCCTTTGATATAAAAATTATGGATTCATTGAATCCATTAAGTATCTTCTTGAGAGCAATTGTGCAAAACACTGTACTAATAGCAGCTCGATTTCAAATTTGAAGATCTATAAAGTTTATCCACCTATTGATTTTGGCTTGCAAAGATTGTCCGAAAATTACTATACTTTCCTTGAGACTTCATGACCTCCTATTCAGAGAAGTGTTCTGCATATGCTTTGGATTGATTGAATAGCTTTCTTTGACAGTAAAAGAATCTCAGCTCAATATATTTACATCCCAAACAAGACATTCTTGATGAGTTGAACTCTACCATTGTATGAGAGGAACTTCGTGGACCAACACTGTGTAATGGCTATTATTCTTCCAACTATAGGCGTACACTGCTGGACAGTGATCTTCTCTAAACGTTAATGGTACTCCAAGGTACTTGAATAACAACTTACCTTGTATGAACTACATCTATGATAAGATTTGATTCTTCAGATCCTGAATAATATTAGTAATATACAGGGAGTTTTTATTCAGGTTAGCTTTAGACCAAATGAATCAGACAAGTGAGAAAACACTTTTAGAGTTAACTAGACGGAAACTCGGTCAGCCCTGGAACACATCAGTAAATCCAGCAAAATATGTATGAACTATCTTTATTTTGCCACATCCATGATGGTACTTAAAATTAGGGATATATGTCAGCTGCTTCAATGATCTATTGCATTGCTAGTAAAAAGAGATATGAATTCGAAGACCTTGGATCTCCCTGTATGAGCCTTTTTTCGCCTGGAACTTAAGAGTGGGTCACCCATTAATTAATAACTTGTAATTATCACACACTCTATGATCAAGCTAACAAATTTTATAGGCAATTCGAATTCCACTAGCACCATTCTTACGCACTCTCATTTTATAAAATCATATGCTTTTTTTTATTATAGAAATGTGAGGTAAGACTGCGTACAATAGACCCTTGTGGTCTGGCCCTTCCACGGACCCCACGCATAGCGGGAGTTTAGTGCACCGGACTACCTTTTTTATATCCTTTTTTTTGTCCACTTTCACTAGGTATCTGGTGATATCCTTTTTTGTGTGTATCTTTAACAAGTTCATAGTCAACTATTACATTGCTTAGGATTTCTCTTCCCGTAATAAATGTTGATTGGGAAGGTCCTACTAGAGAATCCACAACAAATTTGAGTCTAGTAGTAATTACCTAATCTATCAACTTATATAAAGTTGTGCAAGAAATTATAGGTTTATATTCTCTTACAAAAGTAGGATTTGGAATTTTTGAAATCAAAGTAATTGTCGCACAGTTACCTTTCTTCGGGAGCTTCCCATTATCAAAAAACTGCAAAAGGGATTGTATGACCTCCCCAAATAACTCCCAAGAATTTTTTAAAAACTCAGCAGTAAGTACTATCCACTCCAAGATCCATGCCATTAGGAATATTCTGATGAATTTTCTCCCTAGTTATAGGTTGAATAAGTTCTTGTTGTTGTTCTCTATTGAGGCAAGGACTATCTTTTGCCATGGTAATGCTTATAAAGGCAGTTTAGAAGTACCAATTCCCAACAGGAGATGAAAGAACTTGATGTACTTGTATAGGATCAGTGAGCTTTACTCCGTGTTCGTTGCATATGGAAGAGATTATATTTCTAGCTTGTCTAACCTTATATAAGCATAGAAAAGTTTAGTGTTTGCGTCCTCGTAGGATATCCAAGTAGCACTAAATTCTTGTCTGATAATATTTTCATGAACTTTGGACCATAATTTTAAACTCAACAGTCTTTCTCCTCGTGAAAAAACCAAGTATTGAACATATCAGCTTGCAGTCCTTCCTATGCATATTTCATCATTAATAGAATGGTGATGAAGTCTCCTAACACAATCCAAGACTCATTCGTAGTAATAAGTACCTGCCTCATTTATTCTCCCACTTCCTTCCCTTCTAAAATAGTATTCAGACCATATATAAAAGTCATCATGCTAGTAAACTGTGAGCCCTTGTCTACTACATGACAGTGCACTAGTTGAGCTACTGAGTGAAGTATAGTAACTTCCGCCTATGCTGGCTTCCAGCACACTAGTATTCTTCTTGTCACGCCCCAAACATTAGCCTGGGGCGGACCGACACTCGTTGCTTTAATTTGTCCAAGTGAACCAGATCTACATGACATGAGACTTAAAGCACACATATAAAGTAGAATGAAAACAATATTCATGTCAAAAAACCTTTCAAATATTCCATTCGTAAATAAGTACTTTAAGTATAAAACAATGGAACACATGTCCAAAACATAAGACGATGCTAAATGTAATGCATAACTAATAACTAGTTTATGAAGCCTCTAACATAATCCATGAATCAAAACGTTTATCCGAACAAGGCTCTGACATACCCAAGATAGATAAAATGCTAAAATAAAGATAGTGCCCGAAGATCAAATGGGGATCACCAATAGCTGAGAGTGCAGAAACCTAGCGTGGAACAGTATCGCCCTGAATATCTATACCTGCATCGTGAAATGCAGCGCTCCCATTAAAAGGGACATATGTATTTATGGAATAACACTCGTATGTAAAACCAATTGAATGAAATAAAAGTTACGTGAAGGGAAGGGCAACCCAACAACAATACCATAAGGTAGGAATAGATAAGAACTCTAACATCGGAATAATCTCAACATTTATATAATAAAACATAAGGTAAATCTTTTATTGGGAGTTTAATTAATAACCGACCTATTAAACATTTTCAATCTCGGTCCGATCGGCTAAGCCATCTCATTACCTTGTCGGGGTGATGAGGCATGCATAATCATGATTGCTAGAATTGGACACATAAATAAACCCTCGATGGAGTGATATGAAGAAATCTCCTAAACCAAGGGTACGACCCATATATATCCTACGTGGCATGCCTATTTTCGGTCTCTTGCACGCCTTCTCGGTTAACAAGTCATACTCTCAAAATATTTGACGTTAAATGAGTGGCTCGATGGCCCATAACATGTTCATAATTCATCATCGAAAGTTTCACAACGTAGTTTCATAAAATATAGTTCATATTTCATGATCATGAGGTTCATGACATTATTTTCATAAAATATTGTTCATCATATTTATATCCTTTCGAAAACGATATCATAATTTGAGTAAAAATCACATAATTGAGTGAAATCTTTGGGTTCAAACTTCAAAGGATACATGTGTAACATCCCGTACTTTCGGGCGATAGGTTGAGCATCTAGACGTACGCAAATAAAGAAGCTTAGTATATAAAAAGATGCGATCCAGAAATAATTTAGAACTTAATAAGTATGACGATGAGAATTAATAATAATAATGTATATCCCTAAAGAGGTTATGGACTAGTGCTATATCACACGATTATGACATTGAGTATATGAAGGTTTTATAAGTCATTAAGATTTAAGTGAGTTGAGATCAAGAAATTAATTAAGATTATTGAATAAATATTATGTGGACATGATCCATGTGTCCATTAATAGGTGGAAGCCTATTAAGTAATATGCATGCACATTACAGGTGGTGTAATGTGTTGGTGATTAGTAGATAAGAGACTTTGTACTAGAGCTTACTGTGTAAAGGCAAAAGTTTCCTTTTAAAGTATTAGTTAACTATTAAGAATTCTGGAGAGAAATCCTAACACTAACCGCCATTGGGGACTCTATTTAAAAAGCTACGTGAAACACATACCAACTTAGCAAGAGGAAAATTTGTTTTAGATATAATTCATATGTACAAAGCAATTCTGTAGATAAAATTCATATAGACAACAATCTCACTCTTTAGATTTAAGTGCTATAATTCATACACACACGTATAAGCAGAAATACCTTTAACCTTGGAATTCATATGTTCACTTTGGAATTCTTGTGAAGATCAAGAAAACGCTCCAGCAACATTTGGTTCACTTCGAGGATAATTTTCTCTTCGATTGTACTTCTAGTTCAAGAACTTAATCGAGGTATGTTAAGGCAAATTATCTCTTTCTTTTGGCATGTTCCATGTAACGAAACGTAACCGTAATATTATTCCATAAATTATTCTACTCTTAGTAGTTAAAAATGTGCATGTTATTGATTCCTATGTTGAAAGCTTGTCTAAATATGGTTCTAAATCCTTATTGAGGTATCTGGGAAATATGTTAATATTTTTCAATGTTAAACGAAGGTATAAGGTTATTATGTCATCCTATAAGTTCAGAATATTTCATTATCATTCATGCATTTTCATTTGCATTATATTCATGTATTATCTTGGACCCACATGTGTTATATACACTACTATATGGTATCAATATATATATGTAGGGGATGGGGTAAAGGGAATGGCGTTATATACGCGTCACCACCTGCAGCTGGTACATATATCACGAAAATGAAGATGCCCAATGAGGCCAATATGATAATGATTATACCCATAGAGGCCGATATGATATGATGCCCACAGAGGCTATTATGGGAAGGAATATTCCCTTGTGTGGCCAATATATATGTATACCGCATTTACATTATTCATAACATTTAGGCATATTAGGGCCCTCAGAGGCAATTTACTACTGGTCGGTTGTTTCTGTCAGTTGTTATTGTCGGTTGTTACTGTCTCAGTTTATTCTTGTATTTCTATTATGATATTCTTCATGCCTAACATACTGAGTACATCAGTCGTACTGACGTCCCTTTTATCGGGGGACGGTGCGTTTCATGCCCGCATGCTCAGGTAGGCAATGGACGGCTCGCGCTAGTAGGTTGCTGGTTCAACTAATATTGGAGCACTCTACATGATTCAGAGTTGCAGTCTAATCGTGGTATGGTATTTTGCATATACATATGGGTATAGCGGGGCCCTGTCCCAACCTTGTGATGTCATATATTCTTTAGAGGTTTGTAGACAGTTGTCCTGTTATAGTTGTCGTGTATGACCCTGTCGGCCGTGATGTGTGTGTCAGCAGGATATTTGATAATGGTTCTTGTGGCCATGATTGTTTACGGTTAGCTGGTAAATAAGTGAAGAGTGGTGCTCGACTGGTAGGGCTAGGTGCCCGTCATGGCCCTCCGATTTGGGTCATGACAAACTTGGTATCATAGCAGATCTGTCCTAGGGAGTCTGCAAGCCGTATCTAGTAGAGTCTTGTTTATGGGTGTGTTGCGCACCACACTTATAAACAGGAGGCCGCAAGGTATTTAGGGATGGTTTCTATCCTTTCATATCATAGATCGTGCAGTAGAGCTGAGACTTAAGAATTTGAGTTTAAGTTGTGCCTGATACTGTTTCAGTAATGATGGTTACCAAAAAGAGTTCGGTTAGTTCATAGTCGTAGCCAGTAAATGAGTAACTTCTACCAGACGATTGATACGCCAGAAGGACAATATTATGTTCAAAACTTGAGATTGTGAGGAATTGACTCACTCATATACGAAAGAGATAATGCAAGTCTGGAAAGCAAAATGCTTATTACCGGAATGCAGAAGATTGTAAGGATTCTCTATGTAGACCTTATCGTATTTATGATCACAACAATGCCTTCCTCTAGTAGGGGTCTGATTACCAGTGAGATTGAAGTTGGATTGAGTGTAAATATGAGTAGTATGCTCTCTATTGAGACAGATCTGTCAGATGATATAAGTAAGGAGAAGATGAGTATGCATTGTATAGATGAAAAACATAAGACATCGTTGGAAGGTTTACAGTGACCCATGATGATTAGAATGAGAGAATATGTTATGTATATGCGACCTAAATTGTAAGGTCTTACCTAGAATAGATTGGGAATTGTCCCAGGATATCATTAACGAGAATGGATTGCCATAATCAAATCGTGTGAGGAGTGACCATCAGTAAATTTAAGAAGATCACATAAAGTGACGTATCCAGGATAGTGAGCCCAAGTTATATATAAGGATCGAGTTATCCCCGGTAATGAATAGGGACATAAACCTCTCATCCGTACATAAAGGAACAGACCGCGTATTATTGAGAATTATGTGTATTAATGTTAGTAAGCTAAGGTATGCTGTAGATATTGGACGGGTAAGGTCTTCGACTCAATTGTGCAGCATGTTACAATTCTAAATAACCTCTGAATAACAATAGCTTGTTAGGGGAAATTGAGGATGAGAACTATGGAACAATCGAAGAATGGTTGTAAGGAATATGAAAACAGTTAACAAGTATGAATGAAATGGTATGATCAAGTAGCAAGACATGAGGGTTTTTCGTTTAATGACGAGTAGAAGGGAGTATTACAACAAGAAGGATAAAAGTGAGTAAGATTATAGTTATGCAGGTTTCACAAAGGTATGATTACTCCAGAACATCATAAGGATCAATGGTAGATGAAGGACAATAAGAACTCTTCGGCCAAAGGTGACGAACCTCTGATGTTCAGGAGATAGTATGAGAAATACTTTGAGATAAGAGACCCCCAAGGCAACTTGAAATGGAAATATAAGGGTAAGACGAATGAGCACTCGGTCGATGAGAGATCTAATAATGACGAGACAAGAAAGCTTAATAAGTCATGAGATCATGTAACACTGTAAATTGGATCTAAACATACGAAGCATCGGTTGCACAACATATGTTGTCATACATCTCAGAAAGTATGTAAATGGAAGTAACAGTGTGTAAAGCTCGAGATTAGCATCTAAACAGGTGAAAAGGAGCCAATGATGCCTATGGATATAACGTAGACATTAAAGATATATGTCAAAGAGATAACGACATTATAATGAAGATAAAATATCAGACAAATACATATGTCTATGAGTATTTATAAACTGACCAAAGGCTCTACGAGATAGATAAAGTAATGGGTGTACAACTTAACAAGATCAAGGAAAGCTCTTCCCAAATTGCTATTGACGGAAAGTCTTAGCCATGAGGAAAGTGAGGGAATTTAAATCTAAGTATAATGGCCAGGTTTGGATATAGTAGGCCAACGTCAGGTAATGTAAATTCTTGAGAATCTTCCATGTACTGAATGAGGGAATAAGTTAACAGTTCATCCTTTTAACGGGGTAGTAACGCCAAGGATTGGAATCAGGGACAATGTTTGAGATTACATACATATATCAGAATATTCCAGAGTTAAGAAGGGTACGACAAGTAAGA
Source organism: Anisodus acutangulus (assembly GCA_029783415.1). NCBI lineage: Eukaryota > Viridiplantae > Streptophyta > Magnoliopsida > Solanales > Solanaceae > Anisodus > Anisodus acutangulus. The sequence continues at coordinate 12,718,987 of CM056493.1, read as the reverse complement.
AAATGAGTGAACAAGTGCCAAAAAAAAGTAAAAAAGGAAGTTGTTTATAATTATGAGTAGTGAGAAAGTAAAAGGAGAGATTCCTTTCAGACCATGAATGAGAGTTAACTGCGATGATACGCACATTTCAGATTCGATAACATTGTGTATACGATTGAGATACTACGAATATAAGAGTTTTCAGCACACCAGTTAGTAAACAAAGCTAAGTTGACAATAGAAACATTCACCCACAAGCAGCTTGACTAATGGGGAGGACGAAGAAGAGAAATTGACCTAAGTGAACGCATTAGTTAGTTAAATGAGAGTCTGATTGGAGGATTCAGATAGTGATAGCCCTGTGACTTAGAATACAACAGGGTCATCCCTCATACTGGAAAGAAATTAACGTCATATTTTTAGGGAATATTGGGAAGGATATTTAACCAAAAGAGAATCGCAACCTTCGAGCATAATAGGAGAAAGTCCCCAGGTGGAAGGTCCATTTTTGTATTCCCAGTGTAGCAGAATTACGAGATAAAATTTTGACGGAAGTTCATTGTTCACAATATTTCATTCACCCTGGATCTACTAAGATGTATCATGATCTCAAAGGTATGGATTGGTGGGATGACATGAAGAAGAACATTGCGGAGTTGGTAGTTCAACGTCTTAATTGTCAGCAAGTAAAAGTAAAGAACCAAAGGCCCGACGATTTGACTCAGGACATTGAAACACCGATGTGGAAAAAGGGAAATAATTGATACAGATTTCATTATGGGTTTACCTCACTCTTATCATAAGGTTGATTCTATTTGGGTGATTGTTGATAGACTGACCAAATCAGCTCATTTCCTAGCGGTCAAAACTACCTACACCGCCGAGGACTACGTAAATTTTACGTTAAGGAGATTGTTCGCCTTCTTGGTATGCCTATTTCTACTATATTTTACTGAGGTGCGCATGTCACAGTTAATTTAGGAGATCATCTAAAAAAAGGGTTTGGGCACTCAAGTTAATCTTAACACAACTTTCCACCCTCAAACAGACAAGTAGGCAGAGCATACGATTCAAACGCCCGAGGACATGCTATGAGCTAATGTATTGGAATTTAAGGGAAGTTGGGATGATCATTTACCTCTTATTGAATTTGCGTACAACAACAATTAGCATGCTAGTATCGAAATGGCTCCATATAAAGCTTTGTATGGACAAAATGTAAATCTCCTATTGGATGGTTCGAAGTAGGCGAATCAAAATTATTTTAGGCCGGATCTAGTGCACCAGGACATAGAGAATATGAAGTTTATACAAGAACGACTGTTAATCGCTCAGAGTAGTCAGATGTCGTATTCAGATGTGTGACGGAGGGACTTAGAGTTTCAAGTGGATGATTGAGACTTCTTAAAGATTTCTCCTATGAAGGGTGTAATGAGATTTGGGAAAAAGGGAAAGCTCAGCCCAAGGTATATTGGGTCATATCGCATAATTCGATGAATTGGTCAAGTAGCTTACGAATTGTACTTGCCTTTGGAGTTAGAGTTTTTCCATCCAGTTTCCATGTTTTTATGTTAAGAGTGTGTGTTGGGGATCCTTCCCGAATTGTACCAATTGACGATGTGAAGATTACAGAGGACCTATCATATGAAGAGGTTCCTATTGCTATCTTAGATCGACAAGTCCGCAAGTTGAAAACTAAATAAGTAGCCCACATAAAAGTTTTATGGCGGAATGAGAATGTAGAAGAAATGACATGGGAGGCGGAGGAGGAGATGAAGAACAAATATCCTAACCTATTTTAGACCAACGCCGAGGTTTCGATAGAAGCATAAGGTGAGTTATATTTCAGACTATTATCGTTAATGCTTGATGACCATGTGAGGTATGACATAAGGATAAATGTTATGTTATATGGCCCATGAAGCGGTGGATGTGTTTTCTAGTTATGTGACGGGGATGGGATATGTCACCCCAACATTCGAGGACGAATGTTTCTAAGGGGGAAAGGATGTAACACCCCGTACTTTTGGGCGATAGGTTGAGCATCTAGACCTACGCAAATAAAGAAGCTTGGTATATAAAAGGATGCGATCCAGAAATAATTTAGAACTTAATAAGTATGACGCTGAGAATTAATAATAATAATGTATGTCCCTAAAGAGGTTATGGACTAGTGCTATATCGCATGATTATGACATTGAGTATATGAAGGTTTTATAAGTCATTAAAATTTAAGTGAATTAAGATCAAGGAATTAATTAAGATTATTGGATAAATATTATGTGGACATGATCCATGTGTCCATTAATAGGTGGAAGCCTATTAAGTAATATGCATGCACATTACAGGTGGTGTAATGTGTGATTAGTAGATAAGAGACTTTGTACTAGAGCTTACTGTGTAAAGGCAAAAGTTTCCTTTTAAAGAATTAGTTAACTATTAAGAATTCTGGAGAGAAATCCTAACACTAACCGCCATTGGGGACTCTATTTAAAAAGCTACGTGAAACACATACCAACTTAGCAAGAGGAAAATTTGTTTTAGATATAATTCATATGTACAAAGCAATTCTGTAGATAAAATTCATATAGACAACAATCTCACTCTTTAGATTTAAGTGCTATAATTCATACACACACGTATAAGCAGAAATACCTTTAACCTTGGAATTCATATGTTCACTTTGGAATTCTTGTGAAGATCAAGAAAACGCTCCAGCAACATTTGGTTCACTTCGAGGATAATTTTCTCTTCGATTGTACTTCTAGTTCAAGAACTTAACCGAGGTATGTTAAGGTAAATTATCTCTTTCTTTTGGCATGTTCCATGTAACGAAACGTAACCGTAATATTATTCCATAAATTATTCTACTCTTAGTAGTTAAGAATGTGCATGTTATTGATTCCTATGTTGAAAGCTTGTCTAATTATGGTTCTAAATCCTTATTGAGGTATCTGGGAAATATGTTAATATTTTCCAATGTTAGCCGAAGGTACAAGGTTATTATGTCATCCTATAAGTTCAGAATATTTCATTATCATTCATGCATTTTCATTTGCATTATATTCATGTATTATCTTGGACCCACATGTGTTATATACACTACTATATGGTATCAATATATATATGTAGGGGATGGGGTAAAGGGAATGGCGTTATATACGCGTCACCACCTGCAGCTGGTACATATATCACGAAAATGAAGATGCCCAATGAGGCCAATATGATAATGATTATGCCCATAGAGGCCGATATGATATGATGCCCACAGAGGCTATTATGGGAAGGAATATGCCCTTGTGTGGCCAATATATATGTATACCGCATTTACATTATTCATAACATTTAGGCATATTAGGGCCCTCAGAGGCAATTTACTACTGGTCGGCTATTTCTGTCAGTTGTTATTGTCGGTTGTTATTGTCCCAGTTTATTCTTGTATTTCTGTTATGATATTCTTCATGCCTAACATACTCAGTACATCAGTCGTACTGACGTCCCTTTTGTCAAGGGACGGTGCGTTTCATGCCCGCAGGCTCAGGTAGGCAATGGATGGTTCGCGCTAGTAGATTGCTGGTTCAGCTGATATTGGAGCACTCTACTTGATCCAGAGTTGCAGTTTGGGATGGCAACGGATCGGATCTGGATCGGATCCTACTAGATCCAGATCCAGATCCAGATCTATTTTTCATACCTGAATCCAGATCCATCGGGTCCATAAAAATCATATCCAAATCAGGATCCATCGGATCTACCGGGTCCACGGATCGGAACTGGATCCACATGTAAAAAAATTTGCCTTGCTAAGAATTTTTTTTTGAACTGACAAACGATTTTTACTTAGCTAACAGTTTACTGTGTTTCAATTTTGAAATTTCATATGAGATATTTTGTTTGTTGTCTCGTTTTGATTGTGAGCTATTAATTAAAAATGTTGGATAATGACAATAGTTGTGAAAAATGTTGACTAGTATTTCCACAATGCAGAACTTGCATGTGCTTGGAATCTTAAAAAATGAAGTGAATATAATTTTAACTACTTGTTTATGGAGATGTTAGAACATTGATTTTATTATCGAACTTACCTCTTTATTTTTTTGTTTTGAGTTAACACGGGGATAAATTAAATTTGTTTTGAGAATTAAACTTGTAAGGATGTGCTTAGCAATTTTAAGAAAATACTTATAAAATTACATTCTAGGTTATGAATATATTTAATAAAAAATGGATCCACGAGTCGGATCTGGACCGGATATGGATCTCAAATACAAGATCCAGATCCAGATCCAATCCATCAGAAACGGATCCGGATCCGTCGGGTCCAAATTTTGAAGATCCATATCCTATAAAATGGATCTGGATCCACCGGGTCCAGGATCCTATGCCATCTCTAGTTGCAGTCTAGTCGTGGTATGGTATTTTGCATATGCATATGGGTATGGCGTGTCCCTTTCCCGACCTTGTGATGTCATGTACTCTTTAAAGACTTGTAGACAGTTGTCCTGTGTATAGTTGTCATGTATGGCCCTGTCAAGCCGTGATGTGTGTGTCAGCAGGATATTTGATAACGGTCCTCGTGGTCATGATTGTTTACGATTAGCTAGTAAATAAGCGAAGAGTGGTGCTCGGCTGGTAGGGCCGGGTGGACGTCATGGCCCTCCGGTTTGGGTCGTGACAACATGATAAGTAAAACCCAAGAAATTCATTATATTCAAAGTGAACACATGAACGACATTTTATGTTTCATATTTGAAGGCATAACTTGCATATTGAAAAAAATATATAGAATTCATAGAACGAGTGGGGAAGAACAACTAAATGTTCCCTTACATGGAGAGTTAGCCTTACATACCTTATTATCTTCAAAACCCAAAGCAAAATCTAAACTTTTGATGAAGAACTCTAGTTTTTTCACTTGAGCCCTTGAGAAGGGTTTTATTGAAAATCCAAGATTTATAGTGTAGATTTTTGTTTAGAATACATGTATAATCATTAGAATTACTTAGAAATACTAAGGGGGGGGGGGGATCTTACCTTGATGTAGGAGGATGAGAGCAAGAGATAATGGTCATTCTAGGGCTTAAGGAGGTGAAGAATGAAGTGAAAAGACTAAAAAAATAAAGTCTTAAAATTGTTGTCGGGGCTTATTGATGCCAACTTATGGGACATGTACAGCCCGTACATGGATTTTATGGCCTATGTGTGCCACTGTAGATGAAATAGTCTTTTAGGTAGTGAGCTACATTTTTGGGGCTCCCATTACGGGCAAAGTACTGCCCCGTGCATGAGAACTACGGTCCATACATTCTACCGTAAGTCAATGAAAACATTAATTGTTTAGTAAAATGTACATAACTTTTCACATAGAGCTCTAATTGACCTGATTTGTATATGATTGAAAAGTATTTCAAAGGGATACAACGTCAATGCTTTAGATTTTCCCAGATTCACAACCAATAAGGGGATTATACACACTTGAAGTGAGACCTTGTGAAAACTCACTCGGGAACTTGGTCTATAGCGTGACTTCCAACTTTACCTTGTCCTAAAACTCTCCTTATACCTTGATTAGGTTTCAAAATACTTCCTACAATTCTCATCTTGGTTTCAATATATCTCCATCTTACGGGTCAAACCTTATCCCGAATGTACGAGGTGTTATATTATCTTTCCCTTGAAATAATTCGTCCTCGAATGATAGTCATGGCTACAAATATGAATAACTCTGGAATTTTATAAAAATTTAAGCTGAGTTTCCTTTGTAAATAGGACTATCCCAACATTTCTCAACTACCTTCCATCTAATTAGAGCGTAAACACATGCCTCACAAGGCATCATAATATGCATATATCACAAGATGATCAATACGCATAGACATGACTCCTCTTGGCCTTAGAAAATATAAAGGTATATAACTTACCTTTTTTTTCATTCATCAACATCATCGTCATGAGAGGATGATAAGGATTGAGAGAAAAGGAATCATAAGCATGAATCATATGAAACATTAATATTTGAACATAGACATGACATGAGTACGTTAAATATGAATGATATAACATTGGACATGAGTACATAGCATTGGAAATGAGTATAAGGAATATGAATCTCATAACATTTGGACATGATTACATGGAGCATTTAGTAAGAATAAGGTATTTACCTTAGGCATTCGTATCTTGTTCATGGAATAGATGCAGGTATCTTAATTTCATATCTTTTTCGACTTCTCATGTAGCTTCTTCCACATTTTGATTTCTCCACAACATTTTCATGGATGCTACTTCCTTTGTCCTCAATTTGAAAACTAGGTGATCAAGGATAGTCACATGAAATTCTTCATAAGTCAAGCTCTCTTTAATACCTATGTTCTCCGTAGGGAAAATAAGGGATGGATCTCCCACACACTTCCTCAACATGGACACATGAAATACTAGATGCACTTATGTCAACTCTAGTGATAACTCCACCTCATAGGCAACTTGCCTAATTCTCCGCAAGATCTTGTATGGACCAATATATCTAGGACTAAACTTTTCCTTCTATCCAAAACTCATAATGCCTTTCAAAGGAAAGACCTTCAAGAATAGCTAAAATGGTTGTCTTAGCGTGACAATCCAAATTCGCATGATACGCAGATAACCAATCCATCCTAAATATAGCATCAAAATCTACCATATCTAGGACCTTCAAATCCGCTTGAGTATCATATTCAATCAAAGTGACTACGAATAACCTATATACCTGATCTACCACTATGGAATCTCCAACAGGAGTAGAAACATGTACACGTAAAGCAAGCGACTCACATAGCATATTCAGTCTCGAATCAAAGTATATATACAGATAAGATTATGTAGATACAAGGTCAAATAACACCGTAGAAGACCTATGACAAACCAGAATAATACCTATGATGACAACATCTGAAGCCTCTGCCTCTGTCCTTCCTAGAAAAGCATAAAAATATGCATGATCACCCTCAGATTGAGTACCCACATGACCACTACCTCGTCTAGTCTGGGAACCACCCCTACAAGAAAATGACCACATCTACCACTCTGAGCGTCTCCTTTGACAGGCGGCTGTACTGATCTAGGTGTAGAACCCTGGAATGAACCACCGCACCTAAGTCTAGGAAATTTCCTCTGAAAATGCCTTAAGTCTCCACACTCAAAGAATCATCTACTGACCACGAGAAGAACTCGAATAGCTAGACTGCTTTCTATAGCCTGAAGTCCTAGAACATGGACCTTGTAAACTCTGTCTCATACTGGTCGTGCCATGCTCATGAACTTATATAGCTGCATATATGGGCTTACTGGACTGGGGACGATGATAGTCTCTCCCCATATAACCTCAGCTCATAGGCGGAGCACCACTATAACATCCAACATATCGGGTCCTCTTGCCCTCTCGTTGCTCAAAATCCTGTTGCTGAATCATCTCTATATCCTTAGTGGTATCTACCACATCCTAAAACAAAGCTCTTAAAGTGGAATTCTGAGAAACACCCAAACGAATCATAATAGGCAATCTCTCGACAAACCTCCTCACTCTCTTTGTCTCGATAGGAAATATCATCATAGCATATCAAGCCAAGGCATGAAACCTTGTCTCGTACTCCGTGACAGATATGTCATCCTACCACAAGCTCTTAAACCGATATCTCTTGAGCTCTATGATATTGTAGGGGACATACTTGTCCAGAAACCTCTAAGAAAACTGGCCCAAGTGAGTAGAGGTGACCCAGTTGGCCTACTGCTGATAAAATCCCTCCACCGCTACTTCCTATCATCAACCATCTGAAATATTATGTAATCGACTCCATGTGACTCAAACAACCCTGAATTATACAACCTCTCATGGAAAATGATCAGAAACTCGTAGGCATTCTTACTCGGCTTCCTAGAGAATCTGGGAGGATCTAGTCTTTAAATCTATCAAACATTTTTTGCTCTTCAACGGTCATCACTGGACTGCTGGCTGGATGTGAAGCAATACCAGGCAAAACCACATCATCGAAATGATGAGCCACAATGACAGCTTTCTAGGCTGGTTGAGCTGGCCAAACTGGCTGGACCCCCAGAGCGAACATCTGATCTGGAGTCTGACCCTCAGCTCTAGTCTGATAACTATTTGAAGTACCCGGTAGCATGCCCGCCTGAATCATACCCTTAAGGGTCATTTGGTATGAAGACAAAATTATTCCAGGATTATAATCACATAATTATAATACTTGGACTAATTTTTCCCATCTAGGAGATAGGATAAAATAATCCCAAGGTAAATGGGATAAGGTGGGATATCTCATTTTTAAGTTTAGATTTTATTTTATACTTTGTTTGGTACAAGGTATAAATTTATCCCTGGATAAATTTATAATTTCTACCAAACATGGTACAAAATTAATCCCAAAGTTAGTGCAGGGATATCCCAGCTTATATCGTGTACCAAATGATCCTTTAAAGTAATCCAAGATATGCACGAAAGTGTCTTCAAGGACTGGAGTAGCAATGAATCCTGGTGGTGCTTACGCAGGTCCACCCTCATCAACCAGAACCTACTCCCCCGGAACCTCCTCATCTGGGTCCGGAGACACATCCCTATCATGGTCATAAACAACAGTTGGCGCTCGTCCCCTGACTGGTGCAGTAGCACAGCCTCGGCTCCTACCTCAGCCCCTTCCTCGACCCCTACCTCCTCCTCGTGCAACAACCTTAGAAGCATGAGCGGGTAAGGGTTCTCGTGGATTCCCGGAGGAAGGTGGTAGGCACCTCAGAAGGAATAAGCTCAATGCAATTTACCTACGGATTAAAATATTGTGGTTAAAAGTAGATATTTGCTTTGAAAACTATGTTTAAAGGGATAAATGGAAAGTTAGTTAATTCTTTTCCTTATTTATTCGTGGCATGTTTTAGAAAAGAGTTGGTGAAAAGTTGTTGAGTTTTTATAAAATGGATTGAACCTCTTTCTTAAAAAGATCCTAAGTCATTTATCACTTTCTAGATCAAAACAGACCCAAGATTATCTCTCGGGTAGAGTTCCACTTAAGTTTGATCCAAAATAATAAGATTTACCTATTCTCTTAAGCTAGTTCAGGGGAAAACAATTGAGTATATTTTGTTTGTTTATTCAAATCAGGTCTTTTAAAAGCTTAGGCAAGACTTATACTTAGTCTCTCACATTTCTTCAAATTCGTGAAATTATAATACAAAGACCTTTGCTTTGAAAAACTAATTTATCTACTTTTGAAAGTTAAATTTTTCAACGAGCTTAGGCCCTAAAAATTGTCTTTGGGACTCAACGGAGTTTGTACCCAAAACTATTTTTGGCATTGGCCATTTCATATAGATTATACTAAACCGTTTTTGACACCTCAAAACCAACTTGTACTTCATAATTTAAAAATGTGTTCGCGTCTTTGAAAGTATCTTTCTTAAACTTTAAACCATTTGAGAAAGGAAGATATTATGAGAGGGAAACCATTTTTATTTTGAAAAAGTTGGATTTAGGTCTCATTTGAAAGAGGTCTTTCTACCATTTTTAACGATAGTAGTGTCTCTTGCCTATACGAGATTTCAACCAAGTCCTAAAGGGTTTCAATAGATCACATGTTCTTTACAAATTCATGTACATACATATATAAAAAGAACGGAAGCGCAAGTCATTGATTGGTGGGTGTACTAAGCCCACCAACGTAAATGGACAATTTTTACCCATTGTTAGGCCTTCAATCATATGTCCAGACTCACATCCTCTCTCTGTTCGTCTGTACGAGACGTGGACCCATTTAGCAGGATGACTCGATGTGAAATATGTGTTGGGCCTCATGCCCTAAGAGAAGATGCTTGATCAGCCATGAGCGGGTTGTCGTGTTGAGTCCCAACATGGCAAGGATTTCTTAGTGGGTAAGTTTTAGTGGTTTAACAAAGCGTTTCAAGCAATAGATCAAGACAATATCACAATTGTGTATCCCCGCAGACGGTGCCAAACTGTTTACCGCTAAAAAGATTTTAGGATACAATTTTTTTTAAAGGGGTTAAAGACACATGAATCATATTCAATTGAAATCCTTTTCTTTTAGTTAAACAGAAAGGTGTATGTAAATGACATAAAATAAACGGAAAATGGCCAAAAATGCTTTGGACTATCTCAAAATGTCTAACTACATCATTCATCCACCTATTTTGCTTAAATTTACCCCTCCGCTCACCTTTTTCGCTCATTTTTTGTCCTTAAAACTAACAAACCTCTATTTTAATTATTGTTTTAATTTGTTTTTGCTTTCTTTGTTTTTTTTCTCTTTTTCTTTTTAAAGCTGACAATTGAGGCTCACATCTATCTTGTGCTTAGGTGTAAATTTCTGTTTAACATATTCCTGTTGAACGAAAGCAAAACCCACCATAACCAACTTGCTATAAAACATACAAATTATTTTATTTGTTCATAACATAAAGACATATAGCCTCAGTTGTCAGTTTACAAAGAAAAATCGAAAAAAACACAAAAAAAAAATTAAAAGTATTATTAAAAAATATTAAATAATAAATAAAAAAGAGTTATGTTGGTTTTTAAAGGCTAAAATGAACCAAAAAGGTGAGTGAAGGGATATTTTTAGCAAACAAATGGATGAAGGGCATATTTAATGATAGAATATATGCAAATATATTCTTTTGATATAATTACTGATTTTGTATATCTGTAGTTATTGTAGCAATATGTTATATTAGTTAGGTGAATATTTAATTTCCGTAATTAGCCTAGAATTATGATTGTATATCATGTATATAAACCATTTACATAAATGATATGTGTTGTGGGGGTCTCAACTTATGTCCATTTAGTTCAAGAGTACTTCATTTTTTGGATATTAGTTGTTGCCTCATTTCCTACGTGTTAATTCAAATCGAAAGATATTTACAGTTAAGTACATGTTCCTTCTCTTTGTCCATAAATTGTTTTTATTTATCTTTGCATTAGTGGGGGATTGTTGAAAATTATAATGCAAAGAATGAAGAAAACCAGTGTCATGTCCAAATACATCCCCTGAGATAACGGACAACCAAGTACATCCTCTTGAAAGAATGGACAACAAAGTGCATCCCCTTGAAATAATGGTTATCCAAATACATCTTCTTGAAATAATGAACAATCAAGGTTCATTATTCAGATTCAATGGTCCAACACATCAAATATATCTGGTTTTGACCTCTAGTTGTCATCTACCTATATAAAGGGGTTTAGGGGTCTCTTGTCAACATACCGAAAAATCATCTCTTCTTCTTCAAAGTTCTTTTTCTCCTTTTGTTATTCTGGGCAAACAAGTTTGTGCAAACTCCAAACTTACAACCACTAGTGACGGTGTTTGAGAGTGATGTGGAACCTTGGAGAGCGACTGGGCTAAACGATTTGCACCACGTCGGTCCAAAATCGCTTTCAAGACATTGGCTTGCCACGACGCATCGTTGATTCGATAAGTTATTTTCTTATTTTACTTGTTCTTGATCAATATTGTTCTAATTTGTTTATATAATTTGAAAGCGATTTCTATACAATATTGATCATTAGATTTAAACAAAACTCTTCTATTTCGAGGTAAGAAAAAAATAGTGCGTTAGGAAAACAGATATTTTGGAAGAGAAATTTTCTAGATTTCTATACAAATTAATTTAGTGGATCAATCACTCCGTTCTTGCGGATAAAAGGTAGAGGCAAGTTTCTTTCTTCATTTCTTTGTTTTAATTTCTAAACATCAAAGTTAATGTATAAATTTAGATCTTCCACTTTAAAGCAAGAGAAGAGAATAGTTGAAAATATGGTGTAAAGAAAATTTGTGATTGATGATGCAGATACATACATTAGGCTTCTCAAGCACTGGTCATTTATGATGTTTTGGACTGCTAATCCATTGATGCTCACATAAATAAATTGTCTTCGTCAAATAACTGTAATTTTGGAACATGTTAATTATAATAAAAAACAGAGACGATGGAAAGCGAGGCTAGCTATGAAAATCAATACAACAATACTCTTCTTTGGGAATGAAATTGTCATATTTCATGGGAAGACAAAGATAATTCCAAAGTGCAAGAAAAGAGAGTGACGAAAATCGGGTTCTATTTTCTTACAACTCCACTCTTGTTTATTTATGAATCTACCCTTGTGTTTTTCTTGAAATGCTAGTGATATAAGTGTTAGGGCAGATGATTAATTTTTATGATAATATTAAAATATCTAAAGTGTTGGACTAACATATATGATATGCTTGTGAATTTGTTATCTCATATATATATTTTAACGTAAATTTATTGAGGATAAGATCATGTGGAGTTTTACGTCAACTTGTGAAATGATATGAATTATTTAATTGGGAGGATCATATCTACACTTGAAGCTGATATAGATTTTTTGACTGTGTGAATGAATGATATTTAAATTTAAATATTATCTTAAGGTCGGTGAATCTTTATGATAATTTTAATGTCTCTTGTGAAGTATGTTTAATAATTGAAAATATGAATTTCTCTAGACTTTACGAGATCATCAATAACGAAAAGTACTCTCAATCTTTCTTATATTGTTGAGTCTACTGATTTGTAGCATGGTAGGCTATGTCATGTTAAAATTTCTTCTACTAAAAGACTTAGAAAAATTAAATTAATCCATGTGATAAAATTTGATAAATTTTCTAAGTGTCCCGTGTGTATAGAAGCAAAGCATGCCAATAAATCATTCAAACTTGTTACTAGTAGAAAGACATAATTGTTTGAACTAGTACATTCAGATTTAGCTGATTTCAAGAACATTGTTAGCAAAGATGGAAAGAAGTATTACATTACTTTTGTTGATGACTTTTTAGATACACTAGGTATATCTTTTTAAGTCTAAAGATGAGGCAGAAAATATGTCTTTGAAATTAAAGCAGAAGTAGAAAACCAATTAGACGGGAAAATTAAGAGACTTAGATTTGATAGGGGCGGTGAATATAGTACTAATACTCTAGAGGATTTTTGTGAGAAAAATAATATTATACATGAGGTAAGTGCTCCCTATACTCCCCAACAAAATGGTGTAGCCGAATAGAAAAATTTAACCCCTAAGAAAATGATGAACTTTATGCTTTTAAGTTTGAGTTTGTCTGACAACATGTGGGAGGAAGCTATCCTTTAGACAAAACTTCGTATGAGTTATGGAAAGAGTTCGCCCTAACTTGAAATTTCTGAAAGTGTGGGGGGTGTTTGGCTAAGGTTGGTCTACCTGATTTCAAATGAGTGAATGTAGGTTCTAAGACTTTTGACACTGTATTTATTGGTTATGCTCAAAATAGTGTTTCTTATAGATTTATGTCTTTGAATGATTATTCTATTTGTGAATCTAAAGATGCAGAATTTTTTGAGCATGTATTTTCTTTGAAAAATGGTGTACCTAGTGATGTGCTAAATAATGCCTTTACATCTATGCTTGTTAATTTTCGTGTTGTGTCTTCTGCTAATGTTGTTAATACTGAGCATGCAATTGAATTTATAAGGAATAAAAGGCGTAAAATTGAGACTAGCTTTGGTCCTAATTTTATTACTGTCTTCTTGACTGAGAATTGTGATATTGATGTGTTAAATGATGAATTAGTGTCTATATTTTAATGGAAGAAGACCCCAAGACTTATGATGAAGCAATGAGATCAATATATGTTATATTTTGGAAAGAGACAATTAAAAGTGAATTAGACTTTATAATTTCTAATCATACTTTGGATTTGCATGATTTTCCTAAAGGTTGTAAATCCATAAGTAGCAAACGAATATTTAAGAAGAAATTGAGACCATATTGTACAATTGATAAATATAAGGCTAGACTTGTGATTAGGGGTTTTAACCAAAAGAAAGATGTTGATTACTTTAACACTTATTCTCATGTAACTAAAATAGCGACCATAAGAACTCTTGTTGCTTTAGCCGCTATTCATAGTTTAGTGGTACACCAAATGGATGTTAAAACGGCATTTCTAAATGGTGATTTAGAGGAAGAGATCTATATGAGTCAACCTAAGGATTTTGAGATCCCAGGACAGAAAGATAAAGTATGCAAATTGAGAAAGTCCTTGTATGGTCTAAAACAGGTACCTAAGTAGTGGTATAAAAAGTTTAATGGTACATTAGTGGATACTAATTTTTTTGTTAATGATTTTGATACCTGTGTTTATTCTAAAATGATAGGATCAGATTGTGTGATTATATGTTTATATACATGTTAATTTTTTACCGTAATGTGAATGTTGTTAATGAGACTAAGAAATTTCTGTCTTCTAAGCTTAAAATGAAAGACCTTGGTGAAGCAGAAGTAATTTTAGGGATTAAAATAAAAAAAACCATTAATGACTTTTTTTTGTGTCAGTCTCATTATATTGAAAAGATGTTGAAAAAGTTAATTGTTTTGATGTTGTTCCAGTGAGAATTCCTTATGATTCTAGCATACACTTGAGAAAAAATAAAAAATCTAGTGTTTCTCAAACTGAATATGCTAAAATAATTGAGTATGGAATGTTTATCATGAACTATACTCGGCCTGATATAGCTTATGCTGTTAGAAGATTGAGTAGATATACTCATAATCCCAGTAATGAATATTGAAATGCTCTTCATCGTTTGTTAAGGTATTTGAGAGGTAATGTATTTGCATTTTAATAAATTTCCTACTATTTTAGAAGGTTTTTGTGATACAAACTGGGTAACGGACAATAATGAAGTTAGCTCCACCAGTGACTATGTGTTTACTTTGAGTGCAAGTGTTATTTCATGGAAGTCTTCAAAATAGACTTGCATAGCACGTTCTACCATGGGATCTGAGTTTATTGCTCTTGAGTTAGCAGGGCAAGAAGCTAAGTGGTTGAGAAACCTTTTGACAGATGTGTCGTTGTGGGAAAGACGAGCTTCATCAGTCTCTTTACATTGTGACTCACAGGCGGCAATTGAAATTGAAAAGAATAGTATATACAATGAAAAAAGACATATTCACATGAAACATTGTGCAGTTAAACAATTGCTAAAAATAGCGTTATCTCTTTGGAATACGTAAGGTCTGAAATAAATTTGGCGGATCCTTTAACCAAGGGTTTGACAAGGAAAATGATCCTTGAAACACCGAGGGGATGAGGCTAAAGCCTATGAATTGAGTTTATGGTGGATACCCGTTTGTTGGTCAAATTAAGCCATATGATTTCTCAATATACACTACAAATCCTATCCCTATGGCGTGTGGTAGTGCTTTGTAAGGTTGAGTTTTACTCTTAATCCATATCCGTTGTGGTGGTATTTTTGAGACGCACTTGATGGATTTACTTGAGTTTTACTCTTAATATTTTCATAACCCGTTGTGGTGGTGTTAGTGAGAAGCACTTAATAGATTCATCGCTTGATATGAGAGGTTGAGCTTATTCTGCTCTTAATGATTCCATAGCCTTAAGGTGGTCTATTTGAGATAGACTTGATGGAATCACCTACATGAGTGTAAATGTGTTGTCGCATTTTATGAAAGACGTAAGCCGTCTTTCTAGAGCACTCATTAGACTCAAGGTGTGTGCATGACCATAAAAGTACTTTGTTAGTATCACGGAGTTTGTGTAAATTAAGAATATTATATGTGTTGTGGGGGTCTCAACTTATGTCCATTTAGTTCAAGAGTACTTCACATTTTGGATATTAGATGTTGCCTCATTTCCTACGTGTTAATTCAAATCGAAAGATATTAACAGTTAAGTACATGCTCCTTCTCTTTTCCCATAAATTATTTTTATTTATCTTTGCATTAGTGAGGGATTGTTGAAAATTATAATGCAAAGAATGAAGAAAACTAGTGTCATGTCTAAATACATCCCTTGAGATAACGGACACTAAGTACATCCTTTTGAAATAATGGACAGTCAAGTATATTTCCTTGAAATAATGATTATCCAAATACATCTTCTTGAAATAATGAACAGTAAGGTTCATTGCTCAAATTCAATGTTCCAACACATTAAACATATTCATCCAAATATGTCTTCTTGAAATTATGAACAGTCAAGGTTCATTATTCAGATTCAACGGTCCAACACATCAAATGTATCTAGTCTTGACCTCTAGTTGTCATCTACCTATATAAAGGAGTTTAGGGGTCTCTTGTCAATAATTTTATCAAACTCGTTCTATGTACTAGTCATGTGGTTATGATGACCGAATCCACTGTTCATCCTCTTGGTTCCAACAACTCAGGCCAAAACTACAACAACGGTGGCGGCAAAAAGGGAGGAAATAAGAAAAATAATGGCAAGAATTGCGGCGGCAACAATGGCGACAGCCGGAACAGTGGTGGTGGCAGTGGTGCACCTCGGGGCAGTCAGCAACAGTAGTTTTGGGCCCCGCAGTATGCCCCTATGCAATGGCAGTGGGCCCCACAGTTTGGGCCAAACAGTGGCAACCCAGCGATGCAGCCTCACTAGCAGTGGGCCGACCAGCAGCAGCAGAGGCCCAATATGCAGTGGCCTAGTTTCGGTACTCTCTCTGGGCCGAGGCAGCAAACAGGGGTACTTGGGCCTCGGCCCCCGCATGCCCATCACGCAATAGCCCCCACTTCTACCGATATCGAAGCCGCAATGCACACGCTTGGATTGAATCCTCCAGACCTAAATTGGTATATGGACACCGGTGCCACTACCTAAATGACATCCGATTCAGGTACACTCTCGTCTTATTCCAATTTGAGCAACCCTCGTGGCATAATTGTTGGTAATGGTAATTCTATTCCAATTCGTCGTTATGGTCATAAAACTTTGTCTCCCCCTCATCCACCCCTTATCTTGAAAAATACCCTACATGCCCCCAAATTGATTAAAAACTTAGTGTCTGTCCGTAAATTCACCACTGACAAATCCATTTCTATTGAATTTGATCCATTTGATTTCTCTGTGAAGGATTTCAAGACGAGAAGTCCTCTCATGAGGTGTGATAGTAGGGGGGATCTTTATCCTATCATGCCAAGTTCCGGTCTATCAAGTCAAGCCTTGCCGTCAGCATTTGCAGCCCTTGCTCCTTCCTTGTGGCATGCTCGTCTTGGTCATCCGGGATCATCTATTTTGTCTTCCTTAGTTAAAAATAATTTTATTTCATGTAAGGGTACGCGTAGTACTCCGAATTGTCATTCTTGTTCTTTAGAAAAAATTGTTAGGTTGCCGTTTGTAGACTCTACTTCTCATACTTTAAAGTCATTTGATATTATTCATAGCGACTTATGGACATCTCTTGTTTTTAGTTCTGTGGGTCATCGATATTATGTTCTCTTTTTGGATGATTATTATAAATTTTTATGGATTTTTCCGATAACGAAAAAATCTCAAGTTTTTTCCATCTTCTTAAAATTTAGAGCTTTCATTCGAACCCAATTCGAACGAGAAATAAAAAATATTCAATGTGATAATGGCAGAGAATATGGCAACGGGGTATTTTGGGAATTTTGTACAACTAATGGGATCAATTTTCATTTTTCTTGCCCTCATACGTCTTCACAAAATGAGAAAGCTGAACGCAAAATTCGTACTATTAATAACATTATCCACACTTTATTGATTCATGTTTCCGTACCCCGTTTTTTGGCATCATGCTCTACAAATGGCTACATATCTCCTAAACGCTCGTCCTTCCAAAGGTTTGACATATTCCTCCCCCCTCCATATTTTATATAGTAAGATTTCTTCGTATTCACATCTTAGAGTCTTTGGGTGCTTATGTTATCCGTTATTTCCGTCAGCCACAATTAACAAACTTCAGGCCCAGTCTACTCCGTGTGTATTTTTGGGGTTTCCGTCTAATCATCGTGATTATAAATATTTTGATTTATCCTCTAATAAAATCATCATTAATCGCCATGTCATTTTTTATGAATCCCAATTTCCGTTTTCTAAGGTTAGTAATCCCGTGCCCAGGTCGTATAATTTTTTGGAGGATGATATATCCCCATATATGATTCACCATTTTTCGGACATCTCCCGCACCCTAAATACTCCAGCGGGCCCACTACCCGTTGGTCCCATCGTCCGCCACCGCCTCTCTGCGCTTTTGTCATTGGGCGGTTTAAAGAATTGGGCGGTCTAGCCCAACATCGAACTGGTCCAGTCCCGCATCCGCCATCAAGCTTCGCTCGCTTAGGAATTGGGCAGGCCCATCGCCATCTTGGTCCATCCTTACCGAGTCTATAAAATTCCCAAATTTCGCCCAATTCTTCCTTGAGTCATAGACCAGTCACTCGTAGTCAATGGGGTATTTTTAAACCTAAAAGGCATTTTAATTTACATTCTAATGCTCTTAAATCACCCTTACCCCGTAATCATGTGTCTGCATTAAATGACCCGAATTGGAAAAATTGTTATGACCGATGAATATAATGCTCTTATTGATAATAAGACGTGGGAATTGGTACCCCATCCATATGGTATTAATATTATTAGGTCTATGTGGATTTTTGCTCATAAGTAAAATTCAGACGGTTCATTTGCACGGCATAAGGCTCGGCTTGTGGGTGATGCTAAGACTCAGCAGGTTGGTGTGGATTGTGGGGAGACGTTTAGTCCAGTGGTAAAACCAGCTACCATTCGCACTGTACTCAGCTTGGCTCTTTCGAACGCATGGCCCATCCATCAGTTAGATCTGAAGAATGCTTTCTTACATGGTGATCTCAAGGAAACAGTGTATATGCATCAGCCTTTGGGGTTTAGGGACCCCAAGTATCCTCATCATGTATGTTTATTGAAGAAGTCCTTATATGGGCTTAAGCAGTCTCCACGAGCCTGATATAAGAGGTTTGCTGACTATGTTTCGACTATTGGGTTCACTCACAGCAGGTCAGATAATTCCTTGTTCATATATCGTCGTGGTTCGTCCTTGGCTTATATATTATTATATGTGGATGATATTATCTTGACTGCCTGTTCCGATGTCTTACACCAGTCTATCATGACAATGCTCAGTTCTGAGTTTGCTATGAAAGACTTGGGGCCCTTGAGTTATTTTTTGGGGATTGTTGTCACTCGTCATACAGGTGGATTGTTCTTGTCCCAGAGGAAGTATGCAGCCGAGATCATTGAGAGGGCTGGGATGTCATCCTGTAAGTTCACTTCCATTTCGATTGATACTAAACCCAAATTGGGTGCTACGATCAGCGCACCATACGAGGACCCGACCCGCTATAGCAGTCTTGCAGGGCCCATTCAGTATCTCATATTCACGAGACCAGATATTACGTATGTCGTACAACAGGTGTGTTTGTTTATGTATTATCCCAGGGTTGAGCACATGAATGCGCTCAAATGCATTATTCGGTATATTCAGGGTACACTTGACTATGACTTGCATTTATATCCTTCCTCGACGTCCACACTTGTCTCGTATACAGATGCTGATTGGGGTGGTTGTCCAGACACCAGACGGTCTATGTCTGGCTATTGTATGTTTCTTGGAATAATTTGGTCTCATGGTCTGCGAAACGTCAGTCCACTTTGTCCCGATCCAGTGCCGAGGCCGAGTATAGAGATGTAGCTAATGTGGTTTTGGAATCATGTTGGTTACGTAATTTGTTGTGCTTCATTGTCATATTCAGAAGGCGACCTTAATTTATTGTGATAATATTAGTGTCATCTACCTTTCTGGTAATCCGGTTAAGCACCAGCGCACTAAACATATCGAGATGGACATTCATTTTGTTCGCGAAAGGGTTGCTCGTGGTCAAGTGTGTGTCTGCCATGTCCCGTCCAGGTATCAAATTGTCGACATCTTTACAAAAGGTCTTCCCTCGGTCCTTTTTGAAGATTTTAGGGACAGTCTCAGTGTTCGAAGACCGCCCGCTATGACTGCGGGTGTGTGTTAAATATACATAGGATATACACGTGTATATCTTATGTATATTGGCTCTCGGGTTTGGCTACTTTGACCGTGTATATGGTCTATAGTGTAGGTAATATTTTAGTCTCCTAGTTTAGGTAATGTGGTAGTGTAATTAGTATTGTACACTTACCATAATTGTATTACCATAATTGTATAGTTAGTATCCAAGTAGAATAAGGTTTTAGGAGTAAAATAAGAATATGATTCTCCTATTATGAAAATGTGTAAATTGTATATATAATTTTTCAAGTAATGAAAATAATGAAGAGATTATTTCTTTCACTTTTCAACCAATTTTAACAACAATAAGAAACACTTTTCAACCTGTCCATACAAATTTATTGCTGGTTTAGAAAAAATTCAACTCTGTAGCTACTTATTGTTTGCTTTGGAGATGATGATTAACAATGACGGAGAAGAGGGATCCAAAAGGCAATGGTTTAGCACTTAGCAGTGAACCAGTATCCTCACGTCCCCAAATATTTCAGCAAAAATAAAAAGATAATAAATGAATAGTAAGATTTTTCAACAAGTAGTTTCCGTTTTGTCATTCTTTTAAAACATTAGAGTTAATCAAATAATCAATCATATAGTATATTTTATTACAAACTAAGTGGAATCCAATATATATAGGCAGGGACGGATTTAGGGGTGGGGATGGTGTTCACCCGAACACCTTTGATAAAAAATTACACTTTATATAGGATAAATTTTCAGTATTTATATATATATATATAGAGTTAAATTTTAAATAGTGAATAGTAGTAAATATGGTCAAAGTTGAGAAATTGAAGTTGTTTGTAAATCATACTCGGTACTTCCTCCTTCTTGTTCTTCTTATCATGTAGACCCATATTCCGTTGTTTTATCTCCTGTATATAAACCTATTATATTGTTCATCTCTTCCTTTTAACTTTGTTCTTAAAAACAGTCTTCTTTAGCCTCACCCTAGTAGTAGCCGGTATCGTCCTTTTATCATTTGGACATTAAAAACGGCCTTCTCACAACTTAGGAATTTACAGGCTAATCCATCGAGGTTTTAAAGAAGTTAACAAGATAACCATATACTAAGGATAATAAGTTCATGATAGAAATACTAGAGATAACAAAAATTAACATAATATTTCATGCAAACATAATATACATTTCATACAATAATTTACATAATAAGGAGATTAGTAACGGAAATACAGACTTACATAATTTGAAGATAGAGGGATATTTCCCTTTCGGGGAACCCCGAGGGTTATTTCACACTAAAATAAAACTGAAAACTGGAAATCAATACTACTATAGTTTATATTATACAAGAGGGTGATTTGGTGGAAAATAGTTGGAGCATGTTGAGAGTTGTTGGGTTGTTGTTGTTTTTTGCTTGCTCCTTCTTTCTGCATTACCCTGTTAATTTATAGTGTCTGACGGATGTCAAATCCGGACTTCAAAACGTTTTATGGACTTCAACTGCGGCTTTCAAAAAAAATTTAGAATCTTTTGAGTTTCAGCCGGGTACTCATTGGGCCCCATCGTCACGTGAAACTTTTCAAAAGAAGCTTTATTATTTTGTCCTCTTATCTGAGTTGTCCCTTTATTGTGGCTTTTGCTGCTTTTCTTTATGTCACTATCTTCTAGCGTCTTCTTCTTCTTTATGTCACTATCTTCTAGCGTCTTCTTCTTCAATCTTACGTGTCTAAATTATGTAGTGCAATAGAATCAAAACTCATTCCTGAATCATAATCATCTGGGTCTTGTGAGTCTTGGAATGCACTATTTTGGACATATTCCATATTATCTTCGCTTGAACTTTGACTATGAACTGATGATACATTTGGTGGCTCTTGGCTAAGATTTATATGTTTGTCCTGTTCAGTCATCGTCTGATTTTCTTGTTTAGTTTGAAAGAATTTTTCTAGTGTGTCTCGGACCATTGTTTCTATATCGTTCTTTTTCTTTTTTATAGATGCACTTTTTTTAGAGGTGGATCCTTGAGTTAGTGTCTTTGGTAGTTTTCGTCTAGTCTGTGGAAATGGAGTTTCCTCCTCTTCACTTTTTGGCAAAGTGACAGCCATCAACGGATTTGATAAGTCTTTACCGGCTACCGTTTGAACCGGACTAGCTGCATCTTTATCCGATGTAGTGGATCTATTTGCATTCAGAGGGGAATGCACACCCTTCTCATCCATTTTTAGCAGAGATGGAGAACTCTGAGTTTCTTGTAGCTTATGTTCTAGAGTCTTTATTTTTTCTGCGAACTTGATTCTTTCTTGAATAAGTGTCTCCTTTTGTTGGTTAAGTCGTCTGACTGTTTCTGTCATGGTAGTACAATGATCACAGAAAATTATCTTATCTGTCTTTTTGTATGTTTTATGAGGGAATTTTTCGTGATTTTGTCTGAGGGCTGGAGAAATATAATAGTTTGGTCATAATACTCCTCTGGCATAGTCTAGTGCTTCAGTAAAAACATTAAAACCTTTAAAAAGAGGTTTTGTTGTATCTTTAATAGAGTCTACAACTTCTATCCAAGTTTGGAAAATACTGTTAACTTTACCATGGACAACAACATAGAATTTAAAACGTCTATCTTGATTTTTGTCTGTAAAATACTGGCAAAGAGAGTTTGTGGTGGCTACTAAGTGACTCGTGTCTTTTTTATTATGTGATATCCATAGATTATCTACTAAACACTTTTGTTGTTTGTCTATTACAAATTCTGGTAACACTTTAAAAGTTAAATTAGAGGGCGGAAAAAAGACTAAATTATTTTTTTCAAAATATATTCTTTCGAAAGTATTTTTGTCTATCTCTGCTGTAGGTCTGAAATGAAGATTTCCCAATACCTTTTGTCTGTAAGTGTCTTGGGTTTCGGCTTTGCCTTTCCCTTTGTCTGGTATCTGGGAACCCGATGGTCTCATGCTATTCAAGTAAACACTTAGTTAGAAGTGATTTTTAATCTGCTTAATTGATCTGCTAAACTTTTGTCCTTTCCTTTAATATGTTCAAATACTAAATTATAAATTGAAATTGTATCTATAAATTTTAGCCATCTTCTCCTACTACTGTTTTTATCGTTTATTTTTTTTATGGAATTTAACTATAGCTTCACAGTCTGTTCTTACTAGTATTTCTGATTTATTAGGTATATATAATCTAAACACGTTTAGGCCATAGATCACTGCTAAAATTTCGGCATCTATACTACTCATATTTTCTTTTTCTTTATACTTACCACTTTGATAAGCACATATTTTTTCTTCACCTTTACTGCTGTATTTATTTGGTTTTGCCTTTAATACTGCTCCACATCCTTCAAAACTTCCATCTGTTTCGATAATTAAATAATCTGTTTCTAAAGGCATATTTAAGTCTGGAATATTTTTTATTTTTTCTTTTATTTTTTGTACTAGCTTGATATCTTCAGTGTTAAAATGTTTTTGACCGGTTGATCCCGTCTTTGAGTATAATGGTCCTGCTATTTTTCCTAAGTCTTTTATAAAATTTCTAGCATAATTTACTATTCCTAGAAATTTCTGTAATTCCTTAACATTAACTAGTTTATCTGGCATATCTAGAACTTTTTTTAGCTATGTGGGGTTGTAATTTTATTTTCCCATCCCCTAATATTACACCTAGAAAGTTTATATGAGTCTTACATAATTCCATTTTTTTCTTACTAATTATAATTCCATTATCTACAAATAGCCGGAACACTGTTTGTAAGTGTCCTAAATGTTCGTTCATATTTTGGCTAAATATTAATATGTCATCTACATATACTAGGATAAATCTTTTATAGTCTCCAAAAATACTGTCCATTTTTCATTGAAAAATTGGTGGAGCTGTCTTTAGTCCAAATGGCATTACTAACCATTCAAAATGTCCTTCAGGACAAGTAAAAGCAGTCCAATCTATGCTATCTTCATGCATCTTTACCTGCCAATATCCTGATTTACAGTCGAATTTACTGAATATTTGCTTTCCTTGTATTCTATTTATTAGTTCTGTTTTATCTGGTAACTTATATCCATCGTTTCTGGTGTTATCGTTAAGTCTTTTATAATTTATGAGCATTCTAGCTTTGCCTCTTATTATTTCGCTATGGTTTCTTACTATAAACGCTGCAGATCTATGTTTAGAAATAGATCTTCTTATTATCCCTAAATCAAGTAGTTCTTTTATTTGTATCCTAAAATCTTCTAGATCTTGGTTATTTGCTTCTATAGAGGCTGTTTTAATAATATATTTTGGATTTATTATATCTAACTTACAAACTATTTTGTTATTTTTCCAATGTTTTGGAGGTTTTTCTCCTATGATTTCTATTTCATCTAGTATTTTTATTATATTATCTAGATCCTTTTGGTTTTTTATCACCCCTATTCTTTCTATTCCTGTCTTGAAGTTATATAATTCTGCTGCTATATCTATTACAGTATAATCTTTATTTAAAATACTGTCTTCCTCTATAATTTCTTCTAATATTAGATTTTTGTCATCTTCCTTCTTGTTGCAGTTTTTATCACCATTTTTACAACCTTGACAACAATCTTCTTCTTTCTTTTGCAGGTCGAAGGGAGAGATTTGTGTAATTCGTGTTACAACTTTTTGAGTTTGTATCGGGGTATAGGTGCTATTTTTTAGGAAAATTACCCCATCTCTTGTAATCGTGCAACTTCCATTATTATTTAATATGAAGTCTAATCCTAGGATAAAATCCGCATTTATGTTTAAGTCTCTTACCCATATTTTATCCATTGTATAACTTGGGTTATAAAATTTTGAACAAGTATTAATAAAACTTATGGATGTTTTCTAAATGTAATGGCGGTATATATTATGAGTTCCATCCATTTGCATGGCTGCAACTGGCTTATCTAATTCTTTAGTTAACCTTTCTGGAACTATCTTTTTATTCATTATGCTTTTCGTACATCCTGAATCAAGTATGGCTAAGGTCTTGATTTCGTAATCTTCTATTCTAATTTTCATTAGTAATTTCAATGTTCCTAACTTTATATCTTCATTACATACTAGGGTTCCATAGTGTTCTGTGTTCATTAATTCTGTTGTTGACCCTTGTTGTTCTGTCTGAAGAGGTTGTGTATTAGGTACTTCTTCTACTTCTTTTTGTTTTTCTTTTTCTAGCTTAGATAATCTAGTTTCTAGTTCATTTATTCTTGTTTCTAGGGTTATTATCCTTATACTTGTTATAGGGTCCTCTATTTTTTTGTTCTTTTCCATTTGAGTTGTATTTATCTTGAATTCCTTTTGTATACATTCTATACATCCTTCTATAAAACAGTTTTTGCATTTTGCTCTTCTTCCTTTACTAGGGAACCATTTACAAGAGAAAAATGCCTTACTGTCTAACCCTTTATTTCTTTTAAAATTATGATCATAATTTTCTGATATATTTACTAAATTATTCATGTATATTGATTCTAAGTCTAATTGTTCTAATCCTATTTCATTAATAAATTCCTCCGCTTCTGAATCTGATGAGTCTACCTTGCTTTTGTCTTCAGCTTCTATACTTACTATAGAGTATATGCTTTCTGTATCCGACATATATTCATCTACATTTATTAAGGTTTCCTGAAAGTCTTCAATTAGCTGGGAATTTCTAGTTTTATTATTTATTCTTTTTGGGCAAGTATTTGCTAGATGTTCTATACTTCCGCAAGTGAAACATTCTAATTTATTTTTGTAATTTCTATCGGCTCTGTATTTTCTTAAGTGTCTATTTTTATCTAAATAAGGTTTTCTAGCTGAGGATTTTCTAAGGTAGTACTTTCTTTTGCCGTACTGTGGGTAGTTTTTCTTGTAACTTGTTTTATAATTTCGATAATTTTTCTTTTTATGATTGTCTTTATCATAACTCTTAGTGGTATATACTCTACTTTTGCAAAAATTCATTTCATTTTGTTTTAATTGTTTTTGTATTTGCAAATGAGTACATTTTTCTTGTAGTATATCCATTACATGTTGTATTCTATGTCCAATAGACCATTTAAACGTAGGGTTTTGTATTACTCCGTCTCTTTTACCCCATCTTTCTTCTATTTCTCGTCCTAAAGCTCCGGATAATTTATTAAATAGCTTTTTTCCTAGTTCCTGGTCGAACGAGTTGCCACTTATTGTGCAATAGTAAAAATAGTCATTTAAAAAATTCTTAATATGAAACCAGCTACTTACACTTAACTGTTCTAATTTTATTAAAGCATTTTTTTATAGTATTATTAAACCACTATTCGGGTCTTCTCCTGTTATTAAAGTATGTATTTTATTAGTAAAATTATATGGGTTTGCTCCCATTGATACTAAGTATTGAAATTCTACTGGAAGTCTGCTTTATACGCTTCCCAAAGGACTTTGGTTGATTCTCCTAAGAATGTCTCTAAGTATTTATACATAGTTTCAGCGTCAGTTTCAACATAATTCTGTATATAGTCTGCTACTACTATTCCTTTCCAAAGGTCTATTACCGAATTCCATCTTTGTGGATCATGGGCTGCGATATTTAGTATTTTTCCTCTATTGCCTCCTTCTTGGAGAATAATTGGTGCTTCTATAGGCATTCTTTTTCCAGATGGTTTTACATTATCTATGGGTTCTCCTGTAGTCCTGAAAACTCTTCGTCTAGGTATATTTCCTGTACTTGTATCTATTGTATAGTTTTCTCCTGTGGTCCTTTGGAATGGACTAGAGCTTGAGGCACTAGTTTCCATTAGTTCTATTTGACTTATTATTGAGTCTAAATCTATTTCGTCATCACTAAAGTTTATATCTTCCCATAATGCGTCGAAGTTATCTGATTTTTTTATATAAGTTTGTTCTACTCTATATCCCCAATTATCAATTCTTGATTCGCATAATTTAAAATGGCTTATGGCGTCTTCTAATTTTAATTCTCCTAACTTACATCCTTTACACCTAAAAAGTATATGTATATTTTGGTCGTGAAGTCTCTTTGCTTCTTCTATTGCTGTGTCTATGGAAAATTCTTCTTCCATTAGTTGGATATTCATTAAAGTTGTTTCGATGATTTCCTCATCGTCTATCGTACTTTCTTCTTCAATATCTTTTTGTGGTGCATAATTATAGTTTGTGAATCTTATAGAAACTTCTCCTTAGGATTAGTGTACATTAAGTGTGATTCTGGTTTTAAAAACTTTTTCTTATTAAAGTTTTCTAATTTCCATTTCAAACCCGCGTATTCTTCGGGGTCTATTTTTATAGGCTTGATTAAATATTCCTTTATTACCCATTAATTCGATCATGTCTTCTATTTTAATCTTGAATTTAGTATTACTATTATCTGTCATTTTTCCTAAAAACCCAATACATATTATCAAGTTATTCCCTTTGCTCATTTCTTCATATCCTTTAGTTTGTACTCCTATCTTTATATGTTTTCCAAATTCCGCTAAATTCATTATAAAGTCTGGACTAATATAGAAGATTCCTCCATTATTGGTCATGTCTACTTCTGTCATTCCTATTATTGATTTTTTTCATGTCTGACCATCTATCATCGTAAATTACTATTAAAACCTTGCTTCCTAAATTTTTTCTAGTTAAGCCCTTCAGTCCTATTATAATCAATCCCATATGCATAAGAGTCTTTCGTGTGTCTTTTATCTGTTTTAAAGATTCTTGATTTATTAAGTTTATAGTATTAACTTTAGCTCCTATGATTGATAACTGTTCTTCTCTATAATGTCTATACAGTTGTGCTGTTTTTGAAAATTGTCCTACATTATACAAAGTTTTTGGGTTTAAAAGTTTTAATTGATTTTGTTGGAAGATTTGTATGTCTCGTTCTACATTTATTACTTCACTTAATTGTTGGTTATTTTGTTCTGGTGTCCTTCTATTTAAAATTCTTGATAGAAAATTATTACCTATTTTATTGTCTGTAAAACTTACACTTGATCCTTCTCCTTCATTTCTTGATCTGGAAAAAGGTCCATTTTTGTGCTTTCTAGTTATCTTAATTCTTTCGTGTTGAGGTGTTATTTTTACCTTTTTTAATTGATCTATTAATTCTTCTACTTGTTTGTCTTTTGGGACTTCTTTATTTTTTTCTCTATGTTGTTCGGCTAACAGACGAACATGTTCACTTATTACTTCTAGTCTTGATACTATAATTTTTATCTTTCTAGTAATGTCTAAGATTAGAGAAATTGCAGTAATATTTTGTTGTAATAGTATTTGATCTGATTTTGCGCCAGGTATATATTCTTTATAGTCTGCCGGTAGAGGTATAGATTTTTCAATTAATCTTAAGGCTTCTTCTTGAATCAAGGTTAGTCTACTCATGAAAGAGTGATTTCCTTCAATTCTTGAATCATCTTATTTAAATTATCAATATTACTAGTCAGAAATCCTAAGACTTGCTTTATTTTATAAATTTCTTGAGTTTTTTTTTTAATTCTATACCTATTAAGTTTTCTGTTGTATTTTTAAATAGATTTTCTAATTCGCTTTTTGTAGGTAATTTTTTTAAATTGCAGGTGTTAACGAGTGTTTTTATGTAATCTAAATTTTGTTCTGATTTTTCAAAAAAATTCTTTTGTTTAGTCTGAGATATCTCTATTAGTTCTAAAATTTTAATAGCGTGTTTATTATTTTCTTCTATATTTTCACTTAAATTTATAATCAGGTCTACTACTGTATTTAATTGCTTGCCTTCACTATGCAATATATGTTCTCCAGTACAGAAATTACACTTTATAACACTATGATCTTTTAAGGCTCTATACTTCTTTTCTGGGTATATTCGTAAGTCTAAATATTCTAGATGCTTTAATGTATCTATTTTCTTATCCTAAGGGTATTGTTATTTTGTAAATTCTTTGTAGATATTCTATAGTTGCTGTAATTCTTTCTATATCGCTTTGTATACCCTGTAATTCCCACTTTACCGCAGAAATTAATTCTTCGTTAATCTGACTTTGTAGCAGTTGGCTTTGTACTAGTTGTGATAAAGTTTTGGATTCTATTAATTCTAAATAAGAACTTAAGGCCTTTTCTGCTTTCCTATATTCTTTCCTTCACTCTATGTCTCTGTTTATATTCCACTGATTATAGCGTATTCTTTTTACAAAAGGTAGTGTTCTCATATATTTTAATATGGTTTAAAGCGCTTCTGCTTGTGATCTTGTACTATTTGTCGTGATTTTATATGTCCAATCAGTTTGTATTCTAATCCTGATATTATATCTATTAACTCGTATAGTCTTAAAGGATTTTCTTTAGTACTGTTTAACCTGATGTAATCTGGATATAGGTTACTTAATTCCTTTTTAACCTTATCGTAATCGTCTTTCATTTATTGTGAGTCTGTTGATCCTAAGATCTTTAAGCTCTGATACCAATAATATGGGGGTAGTTAAATTTTAAATAGTGAATAGTAGTAAATAGGGTCAAAGTTGAGAAATTGAAATTGTTTGTAAATCCTACTCGGTACTTCCTCCTTCTTGATCCGGACTTCAAAACGTTTTACGGACTTCAATTGCGGATTTCAATTTTTTTTTAGAATCTTTTGAGTTTCAGCCGGGTACTCATTGGGCCCATCGTCACGTGAAACTTTTCAAAAGAAGCTTTATTATTTTGTCCTCTTATCTGAGCTGTCCCTTTATTGTGGCTTTTGCTGCTTTTCTTTATGTCACTATCTTCTAGCGTCTTCTTCTTCTTTATGTCACTATCTTCTAGCGTCTTCTTCTTCAATCTTACGTGTCTAAATTATGTAGTGCAATAGAATCAAAACTCATTCCTGAATCATAATCATCTGGGTCTTGTGAGTCTTGGAATGCACTATTTTGGACATATTCCATATTATCTTCGCTTGAATATATATATATATATATATATATATATATATATATATATATATATATATATAAACTTTTGAATATCCTGAGCAAAGACAAAATATTAGTTTAAGTGGTCCAATGTGTTCAAAATTATCTTGAACGGTTCAATTGTATTTAAGATTTGACTTATACTCATTGACAGTCCAATGAATTTTATTTTATCGGTGCATTTTAACCTGTATAGCATAATAAATGCTCTACTTCTAAGGTCAATAATCTAACTTATTATTAATTGTTCCTATAGTAATTTTTAAGTAATTCAATAATATAAAGAAATTGTACTATCAGTTTAGGAAGAAACAAATTAAGGAAGATGGAGATTTAACAGAATAGGGATAAATATAGTTTTTTAAGTACAGAGATAAATATAACTCTAAAGTTGGATGACAAGGATAAATATATTGAAAAAGTATAACTAAAAAAAAATATAACTTATTTGTGAGAGTACAAGATAAATATGACCATTTACCGTATTATCTAAATGCTTTTAAAGACCATACAATCAATTATACCAAAGAGAGAAAAAGTCCCATGTGGTTTAATTTAAGAGTAAGTTATATATTATAACCGCAAGAAATTCTTACACTATGAGATCATCTTTTATTATTGCAAAAAATTTCAAGTGGACATGAATCTCCCGAGGAAAAAAGAAGTCCCACATGGTTTAACCTACTAGTTTATTGCAGAATTCTACATATGAATCCACCAAGGACAGAAATAAGACCCACTTGGTTTAACTTACTACAATAGTTATTGCAGAAATTAGGGATGAACGTATATCGATTAGGTTCCATTTTGTATTCAAAAAATATGAACCGAATAAAAAATATTTTTTTAAAAAAAAATGAATACAACTTTTTTTAAAAAAAAAATCGATATGTTCGGTTTATATGCCGAACATATCGGATTATAAGGGTTTTTTCTAGTGGGCCGGGTCAGGTCGGAGAATTTTTTATTTTATTTTTTAAAATTGAATTTCCAAAACTGAAATTGAAATTCACACCTACACTATCATGAAATTTCGACGTTGAAATCTATTGTGTATCGTGAGATGTTTACTAAAGAAAAAGGAAAATTATAAATCGATTTGGGGAAAAACACAAATTGATTAGGGAAAACGGAAGTTTTTCTAAAAATTGGCTGCGCCATTTGACCGGCCCCGTCTCAAAAAAATACACAAAATAAAATAAAAATCGGATAAAACGGACATCCGAGCGCAGTGTTATGACCATTTAAAGTTTTATCAATTTACAACTATTTTTTCTCCCTACATTTTATGTCAATGCTTCCGTGATATGTTAATCAAGTTCATGTCGCATGCGACTTACATAAAAGCTTCATAGATTAGCTTCAATGACTATGATTCAAGAGATAGTAGTAGCCTAAAATAAAAAAATATATATATTTAATTCAGTTTTTCTGTTCGGTTCGTATCCAAAATTAAAAAATCGAACCGAATCACTAAATACTGATTTGATTCGGTTTTTCACCGAGAAAAAACCGAATTCAGTTTTTTAGGTTCCGGATTTTTTGCCCACTCGTAGCAGAAATGTACTAGCTAAAGAAAAAGAACTTGAAGATAGAATATATTTAAGTTGATTAATTTTGACTAATAAGTAGCCTCCCTACTCATATACTCCATTGCTTTTCTTCACTTTCATTTCTTTGATC
This sequence comes from Anisodus acutangulus, assembly GCA_029783415.1. Lineage (NCBI taxonomy): Eukaryota > Viridiplantae > Streptophyta > Magnoliopsida > Solanales > Solanaceae > Anisodus > Anisodus acutangulus. Next base: position 12,687,554 of record CM056493.1, on the reverse strand, counting down.
AATCAGAGTTGATGAAAGAAGAAGATGTCTCAATTTGTTAATCATGCATTTTTAAGTTTTAGAAGCAAGGAAATAAGCAAGACCTTTGGTGATCATCTTTATACAGCTTTGATAAATGCTGGTATCCCTTCATTCAGGCCTGATGAAGAAGAGAAAAAGTTACTGAAAGAAATTCAAGAATCCAGAATTCTTATAGTTGTCATTTCAAAAGACTATGCTTCTTCCCAGAGATGCCTTGATGAACTCATCCTTATGGTTGAAAGCAAGAGAGCTTTTGGGAATTTTCTTCTGCCTGTGTTTTATGATGTGGATCCATCAGATGTGAGGAAGCAGAAAGGGAGCTTTGAAGAAGCTTTCTTTAGGTTTGAAGAGACATATAAAACAGACAAGGTGGAGCAATGGAGGGCTGCTTTAAGAGAAGTTGCTGATTTAGGAGGAATGGTCTTACAGAATCAAGCTGATGGGTAATCTTTTCACAAATTTTCTCAAGAAAAATATTTTATTTATGAACTGAAACTCTATAATGTACTGATCTACTAGATCAGTTGGTTGGCTACTTCAAATTCCACGTTTTAATTCCTTACCCATTTTGCCTTCTTCTATCCCTGTATAATAATAATAATAAGAAAATCTCTACAATTTTCACAATCTCTGTTGTTATAAAAATAGCTAAGCACCCTATTTATAATATATGAAATTTACTTTAAACCTATTTCAATATAACTTTGAATATAAAACATGAATTAAAATGTCAAATATTAACCAATATGGTTTTCTACAACTTTGAATTATTATTCATACAATTCTTGTCACTAAATTGTAACCCAGCAACATTTCAGGTATGAGTCAAGGTTTATACAACAAATTGTCAAGGTGGTTGCAGGAAAATTGAGACGCACTATTTTAAGTGTTGCTCCCCACCAAATTGGAATAGATTGTCGAGTCAAAGACATTAATTTGTGGTTACAAGAGGGATCAACTAGTGTAGATATTCTGGCAATACATGGTATGGGAGGGATTGGCAAGACTACAATAGCCAAAACAGCTTATAACCTGAATTTTGATAGATTTGAAGGCAGCAGCTTCCTTGCAGATGTGAGAAAAGTTTTAGAAAAGTACGATGGTTTAGCTCGTCTACAAAGAAATCTTCTATCAAATATTCTTGGGAAGAATGTTGAAAAGATGTACAATGTGAATGAAGGGGCCATCAAGATTCAAGAAGCCATCAGCTGCAAAAGAGTTCTTCTTGTTCTTGACGACATAGACAACACAGATCAGCTAAATGATGTACTTGGTATGAGGCAATGGTTTTATCCAGGTAGCAAAATTATCATAACAACAAGAAATGGCCACTTATTAAGTTCTACTGAAGCATGTAGATGTAGGATGTATAAGCTAAAGACTTTGGATGCCAAAGAATCACTTGAACTGTTCAGTTGGCATGCATTTGGGGAAGAAAGCCCCCCTTTAGAATATATGGCTCTTACAATAGATGTTGTACATCATTGTAAAGGAGTTCCATTAGCTCTTAAAGTTTTGGGTTCCTCTCTTGGTGACACAAGTATAGAGGTTTGGGGAAGTGCATTAAGGAAATTGAAAGCTATTCCAGACAGTAAAATCCTTGAAAAACTAAGGATAAGTTATGAATGTCTACCAGATGATAATGTTCAGAACCTATTCCTTGATATTGTTTGTTTCTTTGCTGGTAAGGACAAAGATTATGCAGTAACAATACTTGATAGATGTGGCTTCTTTTCAGTAGTTGGCATTCAGATTCTTGTTGACAGATGTCTATTAGCAATTGACCATAACAAACTGATGGTGCATCATCTACTTCAAGACATGGGAAGAGAAATTATTCGGGAAGAATCCCCTTGGGAGCCTAGGAAACGAAGCAGAATTTGGAAACACAAAGATGCCTTTAACATATTGCAGCTGAAAACAGTAAGAAATCTGACTCTTTGATTTTGAACACACAATTATCTATATCTATGTGCCTCAATGTATGAATTGTCGTTTTCCTGCAGGGTACTGAAAGAATCCAAGGTCTAGTTCTTGACGTCCGGATGCTGAAGGAAGTGAAATATGTCAGACAAAATTTCAACGGAAATGATGTTGGGCACCGCCAATCTAAATATCCTGCAGGTGAGTGTTCACTGAGAATGACTGATTCAAACTCACAAGGGCGACAGAGTTTAGCTGTTCTCGAACTGTTCAGAAATGTCTTTTCAGAAACTTCAAATGGTGTGCAGTTTGAAATTGATGCATTTTCAAGAATGCAGAAACTGAGAATTCTACAGCTTACAGAAGCAAAGTTCACTGGTAGCTACAAATGGTTTCCTAAGAGTTTACAATTACTCCATTGGCGTGGATCTTTTTTGAAGTCCATTCCAAAGGATTTTCCTTTGGAGAGCCTGGTTGCTCTTGATATGAGGAGGAGCAGATTGCAACTAGCCTGGGAGGGAACTAGGGTAAATATTTTATCTTCAGTTTTAGCATTGACAGTAGGAAAGTTGATAATATGTTTAATAGACCTGATGTAGTACTTGTTATTGGATATTGCAGATGCTCAAGTTATTAAAAATTTTAAATCTCAGCCATTCCCATTTCCTAAGAAGAACTCCTGATTTTTCTGGGGTTCCTAATCTGGAAAAACTCATTTTGAAGGATTGTGTAAGATTGTTCCATATTCATGAATCGATTGGAGATCTAGAGGCACTTGTTCTCTTGAACCTGAGAGACTGCAAGAATTTGACGAATCTTCCAAGAAGCTTTTGTAAGCTCAAGTCCTTGGAAACACTCATCATTTCTGGCTGTTCTGGACTTGCTCTATCAACAATTGATCTAGGAAAGCTGGAATCATTGAAAACCCTCCATGCAGATGAAATTAATTACGATCACGAGAAATCATGGGTTGCACTCTGGCAATCTTGGTCATCAAAATTAAGAAAATCCCCAGATTATGACAACTTTTCGTTATATTCTTTATCGAGTTCCCTGGTTAGCTTAAGTCTGGCAAAATGCAAGCTAACAGATGATGCTCTATCACTTGGTGTTAACAACCTCTTCTCATTACAGCACTTGAATCTAAGTGGAAACCTGATTTCTAATCTGCCAGAGAGTATCACAACTCTAAGCATGCTTCAGGACCTTTGGCTAGACGCATGCCCAAGCCTCCAATCGCTCCCCAATCTTCCTTCAAGGCTCATCAAGCTGAAGGCTACAGAATGCACATCACTAGAAAGAGTTACAAATCTGCCAAGCCTATTCTTGGATGTTAGAGGCAGTGAGAAACTAACTGAGATTCCTGGACTGTTCAAGCTGGAGCCAATAAATAATTTTAAAGAGGAAATGGTGAACACACTGAGCCATCTCAACCTTGATGATATACAAAATGCAGACGTGGAACTATTTAACAGGCTTACTAACACAAAAAGGAAATATTTAGTGCAGGTAAGCCTTGTCTGTCAAGTGATTTTTGTCTGTCTTGTAAGCTTTCTTTCCTAATAAAACAACCCCTACAATTAACAAAAACTGTTTTTTTTCTTAAAAAAAAAGGCTCGAGATAACTCCTATGGCAATTTTTTCATGCTAGATATTTCTTTTTCCCTTAGGGTCTCTATGAGTTTGGCATCTTCAGCACCTACTTTCCTGGAAGTGAGATCCCAAGTTGGTTCAACAGGAAGGGTGAACAAAGCATATTGAGTCTGAAAGTGGATTCTCATACTAATACAAACATAATAGGACTTAATATCTGCATTGTATATTCACGTTCCAATCATCAGAAATCTCAATGCTGGGTTGACAACCTACTTGGGAACTGGTATTCCTTCTTCGTCAAAATAAACAATGTGTCCAAGGGTGTCAAATGGATTTATGCCCCAACATTCATAGGCATTCCAGGACTAAATGAAAACTTGACATTTTTATGCCACTGGAAATTGGGGAAGTATCTAGAAGCTGGTGATGAGATAAATGTCTCGATAATAGGTTGGAGTTATACTTTTCAGATGAAACATTTTGGAGTTAACCTTGAGTGTGACACACTAGAAACAGATCCGTCAAGTGGTGAATCAAACGAGCTAGCAATTAAAAGTAGTGATCCTAGTGCTTATCTATCCGGAGACTGTGTCATGGAAAGTTATATGCCTGTGTATCAGCTAGCATGGAACCATTACTGCTTTTCTCACCCAGACTACTTTTTGTTTAATGGCCACCAACGGAAACAAGCAGCAATGAGGTTGATTTTGTACCAAAAATTATTCGAAGATTTTGTGCAGAGTACTACAGGTTTAAGGTTTAATTATAAGTTTTCTGTTTACCATAATCCTACTTATATTTCTTGTTACTGACCAGTAACATGTTTTCATGAAGGTTCCATAGGAAGAGAAGATGATAGTGACATTGATATCTACCATGAGAAATATGCTGAGGAGGCTTCCTTGGCAGAACTAGAAGACGACTTGGAATGGCCTTGGTAAAGGGTGAGGCAATCTTGAATATTGTTTCAGTTGGCTATTGCATGATTGATAAACTGGAGTAGCTGATAAAGCTTCTTATGCCTATTTTATTAGGTACACAACATATATCTTCTTGCTAGCAATTATGGGTGAAAGACCCAATCCAAGCAACAACTTTTCTCAAATATGTGATCATGCAAGAGAAATTTTTAATTGTCTTGAAATATGTTTCTCGCTGTGTAATTATTTCTTCTACTTTATCTTTTGACTTTTCTCCGGAACATTTATCTTTCATTTATTGTTATTTTATTTGAACACTCCATAGATTTTCAGAGGATTTTCTGTTTATTTTATTTTTGTTGTTAATACACAAAGGAAAAAAGCATTGTTCAAGCTATAAGCTTCATAACTCCTTCCTGAAGAACAAGAGGAAGAAGCTTTAAAAATAGAAAAATAAGGTAAAATATTAATTTCTCAACGTTCAATTTAGAACCAAAGTCAGGTGGATCATGGATGGGAGATAATTTTATCCAATTAAAGCTTTACAATTTAGAACTGCGGTTTTGATTAACCGTCTATTCTATTGTAACTAGAGATCAGGAAAAAGAGGTTGTGTCAAAAAGTATTGTGGGGGAGAGTGGACATATAGAATTTGCATGAAAGAAAATATTTACTGTTTAAGTGATTAGTCAATAGGTAGTGACACAGGGATGGGTTTTACATTACATCATCTGCATTCCATTAGTTATGGCTATCTGAACTTGTAAGGAAAAGTAGGCATGCTAACTGATTATTTATGAATTTGAATCTAAAGATAACCTATCTAAGAGAAGATGAAATAGCAACTACTAGTACATGGTGAACAACCAAATCCAATTAAAACTAGATCTTCATGATAAATCGATGCAATTTAGGAGGAATCAATAAAAGCACATCAATTTTCAAATCCTATGTTTTCGAATAATGTTGTCAAACACTAATGACATAAAGCATTATCACAACCTATATAATCCCTCGTTTTGAGTATTTGTGCCCTAATGTATGTGTTGAGACTTTGTACACGTTGGTTTTACCATTTGGGACTTGTTGGGGTGGTTTGAGTTGAGATCCGAGGGCTCGGATGAGCTTCGGACCACTTCGACTCAAAATGACATTGCAGATTTTTGCTGTCAGATGGTGTATCGCGATGGCTGTCACCAACGCACTATCGCAGAGGAGGGTGTCTCACAGTGTTGCACGATCGCGTAGCCATATACTGCAGTGCCATCGCGTCCCAGCTACCGCGATCATGAAGGCCAAGTAACCCAGCCATAGTTTTTCAGCACGATCGCGCAGGGCATACCGCGATTTCGGTAAAGGCTAGTATTTAAGGCACCAGATTTTTTTAAAAAATCAGTTTTCTTTTTCATGTTTTGGGAGTTCTAAGCTACGGGATTTCATCCTTATGTGCAACTAGAGTGTACACTAACAGAACAGTACTTCAATATGAGAAATTTTAATTATTTATTTTTGTTCGATGTCCAGTGATTTAATTCAACATCATATGGAGAAAACAATGAAATTATGAAACCTATGAAGATCTTGATTTTCAAGAAAATCTGCATTAACTTATTTTGACCATATCAGAGGCAATGAATTCTGATGCTTTATTATACCTAGCTCAAATCAGGATGATAGCAACGACCAGCTTTTGTCATCTTTCCATATCGACAGGGGAATCTTGTGATCCTTCAAGGCAGTAAACGGTGCATTGGGAGGAGGAGAAAATTCCACTGTGAAATCCTCAGAGTTGTTGTTGGATATTGTAAAGCAGTACGGAAAGTAAATAAATATTACAAGTGTTCGAAAGGATAAACAAATAGGCCAATGTTCAAAACTGCCGCAAGCTTGTTGAGTCTTGAATATTGATAACCTGAAATCAAGAAACACTAAATCTGGATGGTTACAACTGTGTGCTGAGTCGAGTGATGACACTCTGTCCTTAAGACAAGATTGCCCCGTATATATGTTTTTACGTTAACGGGCAATAGTCTTCCAAGATAAAACAACACTTTAATCTCAACACTACAAAGCAAATAGGTTTAGTCTGACGAAGAAAACAAACACGAAACGCCTTGCTGAAGAAATGGAAAGGAAGGAAGAGTATCTGTTTTATTTTTGGACCGACTTTCTCTTCTGTTTTGTCTCTGTGTATATAAATGTTGTCTCGTTTTCTATATTCTGTTTGTGTGTTTTTCGTCACTGTTTTTGTCCATATGTTGTCCACACAATTCAGCCCAAAAGGCTCCAATATATAGCATAAGGGGGACTTCTCAACTGCCAAGAAAATGGTTGTTTAAGGCCATTGAAGAAGGGAGTAAACTGCCAAGTAATGGATGTTTATGGCCATTGAAGGAGGGTTGTTAATGACAGGTTTATGGCCAATAAAGGAGGGCTGTTTATGGAGGAGTTAACAGCCAAGTAATGGCTGGTTAATGCTCTAAAAATCAGTCCAAACGGTAGGCATAAACTTTCTGCATTCCGTTGTTGCCAAATTCACCTTTTCAGAAACTCCAAGGACCAAACTGTAAATATTAAGCAATTTGGGGGTCCAAATAGATAATATCAGAAAGTCCCACGACCCAAGCCCGGACCTGATGGGCGGGCGGCGGCGGCGCACGTGTGGGCTTAGCCTTGAACCCAAGCACATCTAGGTCCTCCCTCCTTTAAACACATGGGATACCCCTTGGGGTCCTAAACCCTTAGCCAATTTAGAGACTTATAAAGAGAGCAATTCTTCCTTTCCCACCGATGTGGTAGATTTGTCCCACACCATATTTTCATGCCTCAAACACCTTACTTCGTGGACCAATATCTCTTTTATTTCTCAACGAAATTTGACAATTCTTGGCCCTACGGTCATCTACTCACTTAGTAAATTATGCACGTGTGAAGAGACAAAGCCTCCAACATGCGAAACACTAGTGTTTAATTCATTAAATATGGGTGGACGCACCTCCCCGTCAAAGGCAAATTTCCAACAATCCCCCCTTGAAAGAGATTTTGGCGCACACACAAGGTGCCTACTTTCAGCAATCTTTCAGCGAAAAGATATTGCTTCAGAAGAGGTAGTTTCTGCTTTGAACCTTCCCTAGTTGAATACCACCGGACTTACTTACTGCGCGGTGAACGTGATGTCTTGAACCGTTAGTGTTTAGTATAGGCGAATCTTTCAATACGCATAATTTGATCCATCTAATATAGGAAGCCTGCCAATAATTGGATTTGCCGGATCCATAGCTTATGACAACATGATCAAGCACTTATTGTGTTAAGTGTCGGCTTTGATACCACTTAAGGGTGTCAAATGCTATGGAAACTAAAAACAAAAGATGAAATAAATAAGATGCCAATTCTGTTTTCGAATGTAGGCAATTATGTCGTCCGACTCAAGTAACAATACTTAGTAAAACAGAAACTTCAAAGTGTAAATGTCGTGATCCATACAATCAGCTTCACTAACAGAAATAGAACCACTAAATCAATTAACATCAGAATAGTTAAAGAATTCATACCTTTCGGGTGTCGCTGAGGATGTTGATGTCGTTGCTGATGTTGGAGAAAATGTGGTGACATCTGAGACAACATTGTATACGAAATCTTCATTATCCGATAGAAACTATTCGAAAACAGTAGCCAACATTGCTTGTGTTTCAATTTCACGATCTCATTCCTCTTCTCTTTCATCATCACTAAGAGAAACTCATAGGTTCTTACCAAATTTTCTAAGAATGTTTGCACATTCGTTAGCATAGTGACCCCAATCCAAGCATGTATGACACTGCATGGACTCAAGTTGGTTGGGATCAAATTTGGTATGATCTGAGTTGATTTCCTTTTTGTACATTTGGAAAGAATCTATTGGGCTTTTGATTGAAGATTTAGTTTTGGTGCTCTTTAGATTTAGATTGATTTCTCTCATTGTTGAACTTTCTCACCATCGAATTGTATTTTCGAGTGAGTAAGGCAACATTTGCACCATCACTAATTTCTTCAAGATTCTCATCATCTTCTTCAATTTGACTCTCCGAGGATTGAACTTGAAGTGCCACATTCTTGCTTTTATACAATTCCTTTTGATTCTCAATGTTCATCAAGGTATGGAGGTCCATTGTGGTAAGATTGTGAGCTTCTTCAATAGCACAAATCTTTAAATTGAACTTTTCAGGAAGAGAACAGAGAGCTTTTTCAACAAGTTGAGTGTTGGTTAATGGTTCACCAAACACTTGATATTCATTTGAGATGTCAATAAATTTTCAAAATAAGATTTAATATCATCTGCTTCTTTCATCCTTAAACGTTCATATTTACTCATGAGCATGCGTAGCTTTGTTCGACGAACACTTGAGCTACCTTCACAATGAATTCGCAAAGTATCTCATGCATCATTAGCCGTGGGGTAGTTTTGAATGAGTTTGAACATATACATATCAACCCATCCAAAAATTGCATTTAAGACTTTTTCGTTAAAGCTAAGCATTATTGGTTTCTTCTGTAGTCCATTCAAAATTCAGGTTTAATAAGAATGTCACATTCCTCATCCGGTGGCAACATTGGAACAACATACCCATTGATTATAGATATTCATGCCCTAATATCAATTGATTTGATATCAAATGTCAATTTTGTTTCCGAATGTCGACAATTATGTCGTCTGACACCAGTAACAACACTTAGCAAAACAGAAACTTTAAAGGGTAAATGCAGCGAAAATTTAAAGAACACAAAGGTTTAAATTTTCATAAGTTATATATATTATATAACTTATGATGGTCAATGACCAAATGTATTGTAAATATATTATATACAACAGTACAAATTCCTTTCTTTATAGATTTACAAGATAAAACGGAAAGGAATTAAAAGTTGAAGTCGCAGATGACTTCTGCCTGAAAAATCTAACTAAGTAGATATAGACAACCTCTCATTACAATCGCTCCATACAAAACTAATATAGAATCTAAATAACAATTATAATGTTGGACATAATGTTGTCAACACACTCAGGCAACACTTGTGATCCAGATTTCTGAGATGAAATTCCGAGAGCTATCTTGGTATTTTTACATTCTGATTCTGGATATCGATTTACTGCAGTAGCCTCTCTATTTATAGTAGAGTCTTCCTTGAAAAGTTCATCGGTCGGTTGTGGAGGTTGAAGGAAAGGTGGGCAGCTGATAGGATTTGTTGGAGACGATCAAGGAGCAATAAATTCTAATAACTTTGACTTGTTCCTCAGAAAAATAGCAGTCTTGACTCATTCTTCACACGTGTTTACCAACTTCTTCTTACCTTGCCAAGTCATATTTACCACATAGTAATCATTACGAGACAAAATCAATTCTGAAAATGTTGGTCCGAATGGTGTGCAACATTTGTCCTAACATTCTTATACATTCAAATAAATAATTCAAGAGATATATTGAGTCAAATGTCACAACATCAAATCCAACATTAACAGTATTTTTTCGAGATATGAATTAAAATACTATACATAGTAAGATGTGGAGTCTGATCCACTCTATTGTTGCAAGAGATGCTTCCATTTTTCTTCCCTTTTTACTCATTATTCTACTATATATATACTAGTTATGGAAGGCATGTGCTAAGCCTGGGCCCAAACTCAGAAAAAAAAATATTAAATAAGTAAAACGTATCACATTTTTCTACATAATCAATTTAATGTATTTGCAGTTAATGATATCTTATTATAGGTTTTATAATAATTAAAGTTTTTTCATCACACAATTAAATGATTTTTAACGAAAAATTATTTATGAAGAAGAAAGTTAAATAGGAAAATTATCAAATCTCAAAGAGACACAAGTGATTCAATATCATGTACTAACATAATAAAATATGATAATTACAACTTGCGAAGATCACAAATTGAAAAATATTTTCATATTTTTGTGAATGTGTGATTTTTATTAATTATAAAAATAGATTTATTTTGATATTTACTAAATTTTCACTCATCATTTTGTGTCAAGGGTTTATGCCAATTAACTATAATTTTAACCTTAATTTTAGACAAAAATCAATAAATAACCTATATTTATTAAAATGAACCGAAAGAATCAATAAAATTTAACTTTTCATATATACTTTACACTTAAAAGATTAATTTTAGTTAACAAAATAAGAGATTTAAAGATAACTCTATCTTGACTGATAACACTATCTTAAATTTCAACATTATATGACATTATTTCATAAAATTTACTTACTTTATTTATAACAAATCATAGATATTTCAAAGGCGGCGTATAAAATTGTTCATAATATTTTTTATTCAATGAAAATTACATTCTTGAAATTTTAACTAAAAGGATAATTTAACTAAACTTCCTCATATATTTTTTAATCTCAATTAATATTTATATTTCTTTCATCACATTAATCTCTCTCCATATAAAGATGAGAAAACTCAATAAATTCTATTTTGATTTTATAAAATAACAAATATTTTAGATAAAATAGACCAGAAAAACTAAATAATTAGGAAATAGAGGTGATTAAAGCTACAATAAGCAAGATTTTTTAGCGAAGAAATGACTGTTTTTAGATTAATAGATATGATCAATAGAAGAAAGTAACATCGGAAATAAGGTAGGAGGTTGACGGCTTTTGAAAAGTAGACCATTAAAACAAAAGGTAAATTTGACTTTAAAAAATAAAATTAGGACCTAGAAGTAATTACTTGAAAAGTTTTGACATTAATTTGAAAACTTTTGTGAGGAGGAGGGAGGAAAAGGACGAAAAGAAATAGTCGAAGTAATTGTAAGACTGGGGGAGAAAAAGGAAAGAAGAGAAAAATTGAATTTAAGTAAATGATATTTTTTGTTGAGTAGGAGATTAGTTATTGGATTTAATTGAGAGACTTCAAGGAATGAAACAATGGAAAAAAATTGATAAAAGAAAGACCGTAGGATTAGAGTGGATAGTATAATTTTCTTTTAATTTCAGATTTTTTTACTTTTATTTAAATAGGAGAAAAATACAGAAAATATGTTTTGTTCTATAAATAAAAAACAATTGAATACCCCTATTTATAATTTATGTTAGGATAAGAAAAAATGAGTTATAAGTGTGGGCACACATACGTACACCCATATATTTACTAGATGTTGTAGCCGTGCTTCGAGCGTCCCAATGTTATTATTTGTCCTTGTTATGTTTGTTCTTAGTTTTTTACTTCTTCCTTCTTTTTTTTTCAATTTTTCCTGAATTTTTATCACTCATATTATTACTAATAAAGTACTCGTACGTTTTAGTTTTACCGGTCTCTATTAACATGTGAAAATTAGAGACTTCCTAATATAAAAACCTATAAAAATTATCAACAAAAAATTGAACTCCAATTTCAGTCGCAAACAATACATATTACATAAAAGTTAGTATAAAAAATAAACCAGTTCTTCTTTCCAAAGGTAAAGGAAATTCTTGTTGGATAATGTAAAGCAGTACATGAAATAAATAAATATTACAAGTGTTCGAAAGGATAAATAAATAGCCAATATTCAGAACTGCTGCAAGGTTGTTGGATCTTGGGACGAAAACAGAAAATTCTTCCTTCCTTTTCTATTCTTCCGAATGGGGTGAATGTATTAGAATAGCCAAACTCTTCCGGATGGGGTGAATGTGATCCGATGCATGTGGCTATTTCATCACAAATTCAGAAACATCGTGACTTAGAGCTATATAAGACGAGACTTGTGGCTAATGGTACTAATCCGCATGAGGGTATTGATTGTGGTGAAACATTTAGTCCAGTTGTTAAATCGACTACCATTCGCACAGTTTTGAGGATTGCTATAGGTAAGCATTGGCTGATTCATCAGCTTGATGTGAATAATGTATTTTTACATGGGGACTTGAAGGAAACTATTTACATGAATCAGCCGTCAGGCTCTGTCCACCTGGAGGCCTCTCATTATATATGCCGCCTTCGTAAGTCACTTTATGGTTCGAAACAGGCCCTCATAGCGTGGTATGAACGTTTTGTTAATTACATTATGCATATAAGGTTTGTATGCAGCAGGTATGATAATTATCTTTTTATTTTTCATCGAGGTGGTAACATTGCTTATTTGTTGTTATATGTGGATGATATTGTTCTTACTGCCTCATCTGATGTGTTGAAAAATGAGATCATTGTACTGCTTAAAATCGAATTTGCTATGACTGACTTGGGAAAGTTGAGTTACTTCTTGGGGATATCAGTCACTAGATCTGCAGATACTATGTTTCTGTGTCAGTGTAAGTATGCAGAAGAGATTGTGTACAGGGCTAAAATGACGAACTGCAAGATCATGCCCACTCCGGTTGAATCTAAATCAAAGCTCAGTGATGTTGATGGTGATCCCGTATCCAATCCCACTCTTTATAGGAGTCTTACAGATGCACTTCAGTATCTTACTTTCACCAGACCTGATATTGCTTATGATGTTCAGCAGGTGTGTTTGTTTATGCATGCCCTAGGGAGTCTCATTTTACTGCTCTTAAGCGTATCATTTCGATACGTTAAGGACACATTTGATTATGGATTGCATCTATGCCCATCTGCACCGACCAGGTTGTTATCATATACGAATGCAGATTGGGCAGGTTGTCCGGACACGCGACGCTCCACCTTCGGCTACTGTGTGTTCTTAGGCGATAATCTCATTTCATGGTCTGCCAAGAGGTAAGCCACCTTATATCATTCGAGTGCAGAAGTAGAGTATGGAGGTGTTGCAAATGTTGTTGCTGAGATCTGCTGGCTCTGAAACCTTCTTTTAGAGCTCTAGTGTCCCTTGCGTAAGGTGTCTATGGTGTACTGTGATAACATATCCGCGATATATTTATCTCATAATCCGGTTCAGCATCAGCGAACCAAGCACATTGAGATGAATATACATTTTGTTCGCGAGAAGGTTGTTATCGGTCATGTTAAGGTGTTACATGTGCCTTCTTTGTATCAGTATGCGGATATATTCACCAAAGGACTTCCTAGACAGCTATTCCTCGACTTCAGATCCAGTCTCAGCGTCCGGCCTCCTCCTGCTCCGACCGTATTAGTGAATATTAGAAAATATTTTCCATATATTTTGTAATTATTAGTGTTGTATAATTATGATAGATATATGATCCATATTGTATTAAGATTCCACATTGTACACACTATATATATTTGTATTAATGAGAAACTCCCAAGGAAGATTAATACAATTTTACCGTTAGGACATGGTTAAAGAGTGGAATAGAAATAATAAATCATACATGCTCCACATAAAAGCCCTTTCATCTGGACATTGCAAGCAATCTCCTCGTGTTTTTTTATATGAGTTTCATCATCCTAAGACTTAACGTCCAAAAGAACGGATGTCTTTTCACCTAAAAAGTAAGACCATAACAGAATGAAGCATATTAATGATTTACTTGGGCAAATAAATATATTTCCAACATTCAAGTTCTGAGATGCTTTGCATTTTCTTTCCACGGTAATTGTAAATTGGATACGAAAGCAATTGAGAAAGAAATGTAAAAGCTCTCGTGTAGATGTCTTAGCAGCCTCCATTTCTTCTGTTGCCTTCTTTTCTCCTATCTCCCTTCCAAGGAGATCGATATCATCGTCATCAGCATTATCGGCAAGCTGCACTACATCCAATGTATTAAACTATATTTGCTCATTGAGAAAATAAACATTAATTAGAGAAAATCTATCTTCCTATTCTGAAAAATAAGTTGACCGAGTATTATATATTAAATATTGCACCCAGTATCAAAATGTTAATAAACGAATTTATTTTAAGAATATAAAATTCTATTAAATTAAAATTTTACTGGCTCAATTGTTTAATTTAATAGAATTTAATCAGTCTGCAACTGCCTCCAAAAATGTTATATTAGCTGACACTTGATTTTTACCTCTTATGCATGAAACTGATTAATGTTTAATAAGAAATTCTTTAGTGATGTTAGATCTTGTATGGTTGGACTTTCAAATTTCTAGACCATGATAGAGACGATGACAATTGGCTCAGTTGTTAATTTACTAGAATTTAATATTCTTAGAATAGTTTTTGTATAATAATTTATTTCTTACCATATTACTTGAGACGTTTCGTATAAGTATATATTTATGTGTTTATTATTTTTATGTATTAACGATGAATAATATTCTAAAAATTTAGTAATATATGCACTAATTACTTTGTTTACTTAACTAGTATAGTTCTTTAATATTGTGTTTAAGTTGCTTTTTCAATTTAAATTTTCACATATTTATATGTTCATTATTTTTATGTATTAATGATGAATAATATTCAAAAAAATTAGTATTATATACACTAGTTTTGATGAATTAGATCCTAAATAAATTTAAATATTCTTTTTAATTTTTTAGATTTTTTTCTAAAAATTTATAGCTGTCACATCATTAAATAGGTATCAGAATATTTTTCGGCTAAAATGACCATAAAAACTAACTAGACAAAATTGAGTAACTTTTAAAAGATAAAATAAAGTTGAATGAACTATATTATCTAAAATTGAGTGACAATCCAAACTTCTAACTTAAAATGGGTAATTTTTAAAAGAAAAAATAAAGTTATTACTAGGAACTTTATAGAATTGGGCTTTGTATCTCCATATACTCGGGCAAAAAATTGCACGGTTTTACTTCAAACCAGTTGGTCTTTAATTTCTGTCCTTCAAATGGGTTGGTCTTTACTTTTTGGTCCTTCTTTGCATTTAATCAATATTTTAGGACTAAAATACCCTCCAACCTAGAAACATAACTCCATTTTTTTAATTCTCACCTGGGTTATGTTGGTTTAGAATTCAGAAAGATATATGAAATTAGAAATTGTGGATTGTCATTGTTTACTAAGACACTTAATTAGCAACTAATTGGACTACAAGCTTTACAAAATCAGCAATGAGAAAGTAAACAAACTCAATATGGTAACTGCCAGGCGGAACAGACTGATTTAAGACCCCCTTCTATAATGTCACTTGCAAGTTGCAACAAGTGAAAGAGGCAAAAGTCCTATAATAACCAAACAATTAGCTGCTCTAATTTGAATTTAGAATTTACCATATAAATTTAGAGTTTTCAGCTATATAAATTTAGAATTTTGGAAGATATATAAAATTAGAATTGAGGAACAATTTGTATTGATAGAATTTGCATGCCTTAAGATAGAGTTTGGATTCACAAGGTAGAATTTACCTGCAAATTCTATCTTATAAGGCAGAGTTTACCTTATGCCGCAAACTTTGTCTTAAGGTAGAGTTTACATGCCTTAAGGTAGAGTTTGGATTCGCAAGATAGAATTTGTCAGCAAACTCTACCTTATAAGGCAGAGTTTGCCTTATGCCTGAATGACAAACTTTACCTATGCCTTAAGGCAGAGTTTACATACCTTAAGGTAGGATTTGCATGCCTTAATGTAGAATTTGCATGTTTTAAGGTAGAGTTTGCTACCTTAAGATAGAAAGAGTTTGCTACCTTAAGATAGAGTTTGTATGCTTTAAGGTAAAGTTTGAATTCACAAGGTAGGATTTTCCTGCAAACTCTACCTTATAAGGTAGAATTTGCATTATGCCTTGAAGGAAAATTTTGTCTTAAGTTAGAATTTGCATACCTTAGTAGAATTTACCTGCAAACTTTACTTATAAGACATAATTTGCCTTATGCTTGAAGGCAAATTTTGCCTTAAAGTAAAATTTGTATGCATTAAGGTAGAGTTTTCAAAAAAAAAAACTTTCTGTAACCAGTCAAACAAATGTCAGCTCCCAACATATAATTGGAACTCTTAAAGCCACATATCTAATCATAAGTTAACTGCCCCTCTGATTCTAGCTCAAGTACCACCATCAAATCCCGAAACAACAAATGACACACTGATTAAACATTCTGATCAATTGAATTATAACACCGTTAAGAGCTATAACGAGCTATAACGATCCGAACACCTCTTATAATTAAAAATAAAATGACCCAGATACCTGTCACATTTGAAATGCCAATAACAAGTCATTAACAATTGATCATCAACATGCCTTAAGGTAGAGTTTACCGTTAAAATTTGTTAATTTTTACAAAATTCTATCTGGGTTTTCCTTAAATCACTTCAAAAACCCAATTTTTATCTGTTTTTTTTTGACATTTCAATGAAACCCATTTCATTCTTGATGAAATTTACTCATAAAATAAATCTTAACATCTCGAGCGAGACACTTGACCATCTTTAGTATTCTTCATCTCAAGTGACATCTCTCTGATGTCATGTCTTTGAAAAATAATCAGCGAGTAGTATATACTTCAACAATTAAGACTCTTAGTAATTAGAAGTATAGAGAATTCAAAGATGTGTTTTCATAATTGGATTTGATGTTTGGAGATGTCATAATTGTTCAAATACTTTTTACCTGATTTTTGTGACTATTAATGTACTCATAATATTCAAGTAATCCAAGAACTTTTGAAATTCATCATATTAATACTTAAAACTCAAAAAGAAGAAAAAGATAAGATTGAGAAAAAAGATAAATTAAAAAAGAAACCTAGATTATGTGATATGGGAGAAGGTAGTTTTAATTTAAATATTGAAGGGATAAAATTTAAATATTGAAATGTGAGGCACAAAAATTAAAGAGCAGCCCAAAATAAGTATACTCAGACGTGGAAACGGATAGTAATAACTTGATCGTGGATATTGTCGTGCACAGCAAAGCAAACAAATGAATTCAACAATGAATCAAATGTGAACAATCCATCTTCAGATCCTGAAGTTATAGTGCCCTCAAAATCATATCAACCACTAGATCTCATCGGTGATTAGCGATCTGGTACGTACATCACATCACATCACATGGCAGGGGCGGCATCGGCGCTGTTCCTCCTTGACATCAAAGGCAGAGTACTTGTTTGGCGTGATTTCCGAGGAGATGTCTCTTCCGTCCAGGCCGAAAAATTCTTCACCAAGCTCCTTGAGAAAGAGGTTTGCTTTCTCTCCAGATTTTTATGTCGAAATGTCTGCAAATTAAATGGATTTCGACTACGATTAGAAGATAGAATGCAAGTAAAGACGGATCCATGATGTAGAAGAGTTAGTTCTGACTTCTTTAGAAGCAAATGCCACTAGTGCTCCCGTTTGCCCATAGATTTTGAAGTTGAAGCTTGAAAATTTATGTTTTTTAAGTTGTAATTTTTGAAACTTGAAGTAGTATTCGGACATGCATTTATAAAATTTGAAGTTTTGTTAGTGGAAGTGAAATTTCTCCTTTTGAAATTTGAAAATATTTTGAAGATAAATTTACAAAATCTGATCCAAAATCTATGTGCTAGCTTAATTTACACCAATTCTAATTAACTTTCACACATGTACACATATTTGTATGGAAACGTGGTGTATTCATGGAATGCAAGTGTTTTCGGAGAGTAAAATTATGCAAATTAATGCTTTTACTGGAGATGCTGCATTTTAAAGATAAATATGCATTATCCAAGTTAATACTTCTACTAGAAATGCTGCATTTCAATGCTAAATAGAGTAAAGAGGAATTAAAAAGCGTTTTATAAGCTTTAGCATGGTTACAATCTTGTAGTTTGATAAATATGTTCTTTGAAAGCTTCAAATCTGAATAATCATGCAAGCATTGGTTGTGAATGACTTTCCATTAGTTAGGATTATTTGGATCTTGTCTTCTTTAGAGATGGCTCTTTTCTAAATGATGATAAAATTGTGAAAATAGAATCAGGTTAGGAAGTGAAAAGGTTGGTTTTGGGTTTAGTCAACAATGTCATGCCAATTGGAAGAGTTGGGGTGAAAAGAAAGAAAAAGAAGAGAGGAAAAGTGGTGTGGCTGCTAGAATGTTTTCCTCCCATGAGAGGAGGTAGAAGCAAAATTGATATTTGCTTCCTTTGATGTCACCAATGACATCAAAAGGAGGTAGTTTGATGTCACCGATGACATAAAGAGGAGGTTTTACCCCTATAAATAGATGCACTCATTCTCTTGTAGAATTCATCTCAAAATCATACAATTCATTGTAGTGAGTAGAGAGTTGAGAGAGCAATTCTCTTAGGTGTAATTGAGAAATCTTCCATTCCTTTGTTAATAATGTAAAGGAACTGTTCTCTAGTGGACGTAGGATCATTTTGATCCGAACCACATTAAATTTTGTGTTCTTTCTTTTACATATCCGCTAACAATTAGTATCAGAGCGTTAAAGACTCTTTGAAGATCCAAGGAGGAAGAACAAGCAAAGATTAGTTTCATGAAATTTGATATCGGTAAATTTAGTGGGCGCAACAACTTCAATATCTGGAAGATCCAGATACGGCGTTACTGCGGAGGGAAGGTTCAATCCATGCTATTGACGGAAAGTATCTCGATAGTACATCGGCTTCCGACAAGGAGAAGATTGAAAGGGATGCATTGAGTGTAATCCAACTATCCCTTGCACCTAACGTGCTTTGTGAAGTGAGTACAAGTATCGAAGAGACGACCAAACAGTTATGGGACAAGCTACAAGGGCTTTACCAGAACCGATCGGTGACAAAAAGGATGTTGTTACAACGATCTCTTCACACATTTAAGATGGGGTCAGGTACTTCGTTACAAGATCATTTAGACGCGTTCAATAAACTTGTCATGGACTTACAGATTGCAGAAATTAAAAAGGATGAAGAGACGCTTGCATGTGCTCTGCTATTTTCATTAACTTTATGATATCATGATATCGAGAATTCAATGATGTATAGCAAGGAGCCTATCAATCTTGAGCAAGTGTGTCAGACACTTAACTCTAGTGATGTGCGGGGGCATTTTGAAGGAGTCAGAGATGATCAGGCAAGTGGGCTCTTTGTGAGAGGCCGAACTAGCCAATAGGGAAGGAGCAAATCAAAGCACATATCAAAGTCAAGTGTGAACAAAAATAATGCATATTGTTGGGGCTGCGGCAAAAAGGGGCACTTTGAACGAGATTGCCCAACGTTAAAGTTCAAGGAAAAGGCGAGTGCATCCACAGTTGAACATGTTCATGATTATGATAATGATTATGTACTTACAACATCGTGCAATAATGGAAGTTAAGAAAACAAATGGGTGTTAGACTTTGCTTGTACTTTGCATATGACGTTTCGAATAGACTGGTTTAGCAGCTATGTGAAAAGTGGAGGAACTATAGTAATGGATGATAATGCAACTTGTGCAATAGTTGGCATTGACTCAGTTTGGGTTCGCTGCCATGATGGATCCGTGAGGACTATTACACAAGTCTGTCATGTTCCTGATCTGAAGAAGAATTTGATCTTCTTGGTACTCTGGATGAACAAGGCTACAAGTACATGAGCGAAGAAGGAACTATAAAGGTGACTAAATGTTCTTTAGTCATGCTGAAAGGCAAGCTGGAGGATGTCCTTTACACATTGGCGGGAAACACCATTGTTGGCTCTGCAAATGCATCTATAGTGCAGTTATTTAATGATGACAAGACAAGATTATGACACATGAGATTGGGTAATATGAGCGCACGGGGACCGGAGATGTTGAGCAACCGTAACCTTTTGAAAGGTGAGAAATCAACACACTTGAATTTTGTGAGCACTGCGTTTTAGGGAAGTAGAAGAAGGTCAGCTTCAACACTGGCAAACACAAGACATGAGGGGTGATAGGCTACATCTATTCAGATTTATGGGTCCCTCTAAGATCGAAGGGCGGAAAGAGGTATCTTCTCACTTTTATTGATGATTTCTTACGAAAGGTTTGGTTGCGTTTTTGAAGGCAAAAAGTGATGCTTTTGAAGCATTTAAAGAGGAAGATTTTGGTTGAGAATCAAATGGAGCAAAAAATCAAATATCTTCGCACAGACAATGACTTGCAGTTTTGCAGCGAAGAGTTTAATGATTTTTGCAAGGTTCATGGAATCTCAAGACATAGGACTATCAAGCACACCCCACAACAGAATGGAGTTGCCGAGAGGATGAACAAAACTCTTCTTGAAAAGGCTCGTTGTATGCTCCTACAAGCTAATATGTCCAAAGTATTTTGGGTTGAAGCAGTTCACACTGTTGCTCATATTGTTAATCGATCTTCAGCATCGACGATTGACACTCCGAATGAGGTATGGTCAGGTGAACCCTCTAACTATTCATACTTGTGAGTATTTGTGTGTCCAACTTATTATCATATTAATGATGGAAAGCTTGAACCAAGGGCTAAGAAGGCCATATTCGTAGGGTATGTGGATGGAGTAAAAAGGTACAAATTTGGTGTGTCTTTATTCAAATTTATAGTTAGTAGAGATGTCACCTTTGATGAATCCTCTACACTTTATCCTCGTAAAGTTTCTGTGGAGTTTTCAGGAAACGAGAATGAGCAGGTGGAGCTTCCGGTGGAGCTTACCAAGGAAAAAGATCATGAGACTCAAGTTAAAGATGAGTCAAAAGATGTAGATCTTGAAGAACTTGCTGTTAATAAACCATACACAATTGCGACGGGAAGGGTGCAGAGGCAGATACGAAGACTGGAACGCCTTATAGATCAAGCAAACCTAATTGCATATGTGTTCGTAGCTGCAGAAGAAGAGATTAAGGATTTGGAGCCCTCCTCGTATGTTGAAGCAACTTCTTGCAAAGATGTTGCACAATGACAGTTAGCCATGACTAAAGAGATGAAGTCTCTTCACAAGAATCAGACATGGGTCTTAGTGAAAAGACAAAAGGGGAAAAAAACAGTTGGATGCAAATGGGTCTACAGAAAGAAAGAGGGAATTCCTGAAGTAGAAGATGCTAGATTCAAGGCGAGATTGATTGCAAAGAGTTTCAGTCAGAAGGAGGGAATTGACTACAATGAGATTTTCTCTCCGGTCGTGAAGCATAGCTCAATTCACGTGCTACTAGCATTGGTTGCACAATTTGACTTAGAGCTTCAACAACTTGATGTCAAAAATGCTTTTTTGCATGGTGATCTAGAAGAGACAATCTATATGGATCAACCTAAAGGTTTCCTAGCCGAGGGAAAAGAAGATCATGTATGCCAACTAAAGAAATCTTTGTATGGTTTGAAGCAATCTCCTTGACAGTGGTACAAAAGGTTTGATGCATTCCTGATTACACATGAATTCTCAAGGAGTGCATTTGATAGTTGTGTGTATCACAAGAAGATTGATGTCTGGTAACTCAATGATTTATTTACCGTTGTATGTTGATGATATGCTTATTGCTGCTAACAACATTATAGAGATAAAGCTTTGGAAAAAATTGTTAAGTAAGAAATTTGACATGAAGGATTTGGGAGCTGCAAAGAAAATCCTTGGTATGGAGATTTCAAGAGAAGACATTGTTGTACATCTTTCTCATGATAGGTACATTGAAATGGTTCTCGAGAGATTCAATATGCATACGTGCAAGCCTATGTTGCTCGGACTCTTCAAAAATGTCAACGGGTGCGTGTCGTGTTAGGATTTATGTCAACTTCAGTTTATCATTCGGCACGGCCTTCGTCAGCATGTCTGTTGGGTTCTGACTCCCTGGTATCTTCTCAAGCACTAATACTCCATCTTCCAAAGTGGATCTGATGAAATGGTACCGGAGTTGTATGTGCTTCGTTCGAGCATGGTAGACCTTGTTCTTTGCCAAATGAATGACACTTTGGCTATCACAGTACAACACACTCCCCTCGTGGTCATGATCCAATTCCTGCATAAAAGATTGTAGTCACATCATCTCATTCGTGGCCTCCGTCACGACAACGTACTCAGCCTCACAACTAGAGAGAGTTACTATCTTCTACAACTTTAAAATCCAGCAAATCGCAGTACCTCCGAATGTGTAAACATACCCGGATGTGCTCTTTCTACTATCAACATCACCACCATTGTCAGCATCAACATATCCCTGCAATCCTATCTCTGACTTTCGAAAACACAAAGCTGAACTCGCGTTGCCCTTCAGATATCTGAAAATCCACTTCACAGCCTCCCAGTGTTGCTTTTTCGGATTGCTCATAAACCTGCTAACAACTCCCACCGCATGTGCAATGTCTGGCCTCGTACATACATCGCATACATAAGACTGCCAATAGCAGAGACATAAAGTACCTTGTCCATATGCTTCATCTCGTCCTCGGTCACCGGTGACTGATCTTTTGACAAATGAAAGTGTCCAGCCAAGAGAGTACTGACTGGCTTGGCATCATCCATGTTGAACCTCTTGAGAACCTTCTTCACGTATTCTTCTTGTGAGAGCTTGAGGCCCTCTTTACTTCTGATGATTCTCATCCCAAGGATTTGCTTTGCGGCTCCCAGATCCTTTATTGCAAATTCTTCTGACAACTTCCTTTTCAGCCTATCAATCTCATGTAGGTCTGCTCCTACGATCAACATGTCGTCAACATAAAAAAACAGTATCATGTAGGAGTCTTCAAATCTCTTAAAGTAACATCAGTGATCTGCTTCGCATCTTACGAATTCGGCTTTCTTCATAAAGCTGTCAAACTTCTTATACCATTGTCTTGGATCCTGTTTCAGTCTGTACAAGCTCTTTTGAAGCTTGCACACCAGATTCTCTTTCCCTTTGACCTCAAATTCCTTAAGTTGTTTCATGTAGATTTCCTCATCTAAATCACCGTGAAGAAAAGCAGTTATCACGTCCATCTGTTGAAGATGCAGATCTTCCTTTGCTACCAGCCCAAGAACAGTTCTGATTGTCACCAACTTGACTATGGAAGAGAAGATCTCCGTGTAGTCAATGCCTTCTTTCTGTTGAAATCCCTTCACAACCAGCCTTGTTTTATAGCGCTTACTTCCATCGTGTTCTTCCTTTATCCGGTAGACCCATTTGTTCTGCAATGCCTTCTCCTCTGGTAACTCAGCTAACTCCCATGTATGATTTGACAACAGTGAGTCCGTCTCATCTTTCATTGCCAGCTCCCACTTGATCGATTCATCAACTTGCATTGCTTCTTCGTAACATTCCGGCTCCCCTCTGTCAGTGAGTAGAATGTAGTTGAGGGATAGAGAGAACCTGTGAACCGACTTACTGATCCTGGATGATCTGCGTAATTATGTGATCGGCGTCCGCTGATTTGTTTCAGAATCAGCATTTTCATCAACCCCGCCATCACTAGCTTGTTCCTCTGCCTTAGTAGTACCTGGCTGTAGCTCGGGTGCCGAGAAGTCTCTCAAATCAACTGTTTCCGATTCCTTGTTCTTACATTCTGAATTCTCCCGCAACTTGTCCTTGTACAACACCTGTTCATTGAAGACGACGTCCCTGCTTCGGATGATCTTCCAATTTTGGTCATCCCAGAATCGATAACCAAACTCGGTGTTACCATAGCCAATAAAATAACACTTCTTAGATTTCGGATCAAGTTTACTTCTAGCATTAGCATCAATGTGAACATATGATAAGCAACCAAACACTTTCAGAAAAGAAAGATTTCCCTTTTTTCACTCCAAGCCTCTTCTGGAATTCTGAAACCCAAAGGAACAGACGGTCCTCTGTTAATTAAAGAAGGTTGCAGTATTGATTGCATCTGCCCAGAATGTCTTGGGCAGTCCAGCGTGTATTCTTATGCTTCGTGCACGCTCCTTCAATGTTCGATTCATCCTTTTTGCTATTCCATTTTGTTAGGGAATTCCAAGAATAGTCTTCAGCATCTTGATCCTATTATCAGCACAATACCGTTTGAAGTCACCATCAATGTATTCTCCACCGTTGTCGGACCTCAGGCTCCTCAACTTGAGGTTTGTCTCATTCTCGACCATGGCTTTCCACCTTTTGAAGACAGTGAACACCTCGGATTTATTTTTCATAAAATAGACCCATAGCTTTCTGGTTGAATCATCAATGAAGGTCACGTAGTAATGTGATCCTACGAGTGAGGGGACAGTGGCAGGTCCCCAGATGTTAGTGTGCACCAATTCAAGCTTCTCGGCCTTCAATTCCTTACCTGCATTTGAAAAACTTACTTGCTTCTGTTTTCCGTGAATGTAGCTCTCACACATATGATGGTCCATTGACTTCAGCTCCGGAATCATGCCGTTAGTCACTAAAAGCTTCATCCCTTTCTCGCTCATATGCCCCAGCCTGCAGTGCCACAACTCTGTCTTCTTTGTGTTGTCAACAACAACGATTGTTTCACGACAGCTCGTCGTCATATAAAGAGTACCCGTTTTCTTACCTCGACCAACCACCATAGCGCCCTTCGTCACCTTCCAGGATCCGTTACCAAAGTTAACATTATGTCCTTCATTATCAAGCTTACTCACTGAGATCAGATTACACATCAGCTTCGGCACATGTCTGACCTTTGTGATCTTCCACACGTGTCCATTTGACATTTTCAAATTAATGTCTCCAGTACCAACAACGTCTAAAGGCTCACCATCTGCCAAATAAACTTTGCCGTGATTCCCAACAATGTAATTCGTCATTATATCACGATGTGGGGTGGTGTGGAAAGACGCTCCTGAGTCAAGCACCCAAGAGTCGATCGGGTTGTCAACATAAAACAACAGCGCATCACCAATGTCTTCAGTGGCAGCATTGATTCCACTCCCCTTGTTGTCCTCTTTCGGTGCCCTGCAATTCTTCTTGATGTGACCCGATTTCCCACAGTTCCAACACTCAAGTGTTCGCTCGGATCTGGATTGACCCATGCCATTCCTTGACTTCGACTTGCCCTTTTTTCGGTTGTAGTTTCTGTCATAGTTTTTGCCTCTGTCCTCAACATTCAAAGCAGAACTTGTCGATGCTTCACCAGAATCTATCCTACGAACCTCCTCAGCAAGGATACGATCTCTAACATCGTTGAATATCAGTTTATCACTGCCAACAGAATTACTAATCGCTGCTCTCATCGGCTCCCAGCTATTCGGTAGAGACTCTAGTAAAATTAAGGCTTACACTTCATCGTCAAACTCGATTGCAACAGATGACAATTGATAAACAATGGTGTTGAATTCATTCACGTGCATTGCAACAGGAGCACCTTCCTTCATCTTTAGATGAAAGAGTTTCTTCATGAGAAATACTTTAGTGTTTGCCGAAGATTTCTCATACATGTCAGACAGAACCTTCATCATGCCAGCGGTGGTCTTCTCCTTCGCCACGTTGTGAGCAATGTTCTTCGACATCGTCAATCGGATTACTCCCAGAACCTGTCTGTCAAGGAGATTCCAATCTGCATCATTCATCTCCTCTGGCTTCAGGCTAAGTGGTTGATGAAGCTTTCTGCTGTACAAATAGTCTTCAATCTGCATTCTCCAAAACGCATAATATGTACCATCGAATTTCCTGATGCCGTGCGCCGAACCATCTTCGCCTCCCATTGTTTTCTGAATCGCAACACAACCTGTCGCTCTGATACCAGTAGTTATGATTTACGTCACAAATCCTACCTAATCAGAAAAACAGTAAATAAGCGAAGAATAAATAACACACAGATTTATAGTGGTTCACCCTCAATACGAGAGCTACGTCCACTTTGCCGCTGCAGATTTTACTATGGAGTTTTGAGTTTACAATTCTCTCTTTCTTTTTTTTGACCACTCTGCTGAAAGAAAAATGATGCCCTAGTTTATATATAGAAAAAAACTAGGGCGAACATAATACAAGCCTAAAATTTCCAAAATACCCTCCACTAAATAACATTACATTATAAAATTTTCAGGGGACTTCGCCCCCTACTCCCCCAGGAGAGGGGTTTACCACCCTTTCCACACTCTGCATAGGGTCTTCATAGTGTCAGCGGTGAATTAGGCTCCACATCAACATGTCGGATACTCCAAAGTAGTGTATTTTTGGAGAATACGACACATGTGCGGCATCGAAAAGTGAACAGTCCGCGCAATTTAGGTGCAAGCATGTAAGTACATCGTTAGCTCCTCATTTTAAACTTTCAGAGTTACAAATGCCTCAGTCCGAGGATGAGGTGGAGCATATGTCAAAGGTTCCTTATGCCAACACAGTTGGTAGCATTATGTATGCTATGGTGTGTACACGTTCAGATATTGCTCAATCTGTAAGTGTGGTAAGAAATACATGTCCAACCCAGGAAAGAAGCACTGGGAAACTGTCAAGTGGATATTTAGATATCTTAAGGGAGCTTCTGATGTTGGTCTGACCTTTCAAAAAGGTGATGGAGGTATTTCAATTCTCGGTTATGTGGATTCTGACTATGTAGGGGGTCTTGATAGAAGGAGGTCCACAATGTTGGTAGTACCGTTAGTTGGAAATCGACTCTGCAGTCGATTGTCGCTTTGTCTACGACAGAAGCAGAATATATGGCAGCAGCGGAGGCGGTGAAAGAAGCTATTTGGTTGAAAGGTTTAGTGGCAGAATTGAGTTTGGTTCAGCAGGAATCAACTCTTAGATGTGATAGTCAGAGTGCTATTCATCTGATTAAAAATCAGAGATTTCATGAGCGCACTAAACACATTGATGTCAGATTTCATTTTATTCGAGATGTTGTTGAAGAGGGAACTATCAAGGCCATGAAGGTTATCACAGACGATAATGCTGCAGATATGTTGACCAAGATAGTCCCGCTCGCTAAGTTTGCACACTGCAAGGACTTGGCGGGAGTACGCATCAACTGATGCAACTCCGAAGAGAACAATTGTTAGGTGGAGGTGGTATGTTCAACAATGGTTTGATTCTTGTTTCTTACAACGGGGTTGCCCAGTAAGCTTAGAAGTTTTGGCCGGAGTTGTTCACACGCACGCTCGAAACGCAAACCAAGGTGGAGATTGAAAAGGTTGGTTTTGAGTTTAGTCAACAATGTCATGCCAATTGGAAGAGTTGGTGTGAAAAGAAAGAAAAAGACAAGAGGAAAAGTGGTGTGGCTGCTAGAATGTTTTCCTCCTTTGATGTCACCCATGGCATCAAGAGGAGGTAGAAGCAAAATTGATGCTTGCTTCCTTTGATGTCACCAATGGTATCAAGAGGAGGTAGTTTGATGTCACCAATGACATAAAGAGGAGGTTTTACCCCCTATAAATAGATACACTCCTCTTGTATAATTCATACCAAAATCATACAATTCATTGTAGTGAGTAGAGAGTTGAGAGAGCAATTCTCTTAGGTGTAATTAGGAAATCTCCCCTTCCTTTGTTAATTGTTAATAATATAAAGGTAATAATATAAAGGTAACTGTTCTTTGGTGGACGTAGGATCATTTTGATCCGAGCCACGTTAATTCTTGTGTTCTTTCTTTTACGTTTCCTCTAACAGGAAGTTATAGCTGAATTGGAACAAACTTCAATATGCATTCTACAGATTTTTATTTATCTTCGTTTTGTTTCTTTTATGGACAGCTGATTCTGAAGTATTAGTTGGAGAAGATGAATCGTTTACTTTTTCTGACTAATTTAAGTGCTGGAATTTGATCATTTGCAGGGTGACCCTCAAGATCCTGTTGCATATGATAATGGCGTGACATATATGTTTATACAGCACAATAATGTGTACCTCATGACCGCATCAAGGCAGAATTGTAATGCTGCTAGTGTTCTTCTGTTTCTACACCGTGTTGTTGATGTAAGTGACATTGGCATTAGTTAACTTCACCTGATTTTGCTCAATTTATATGGCATGCAAGTAAATTCAATCACCAGATCTAAACTTCTAGTACATGAAGCTTTACTGAGAAGAAATTTTAATTATATGAGCCAAAATGAATTACCTCGCACTAGTACATTTACAGAGCCTATTACGTGTTCTAACCACCTCCCTGACCAATACACGTGCCAGTCACATGGCCCTTTTAACTAGCTCTAACAAACTAACTGTCGTTACACAGAAAATATCTCCTAATTCAATAGAATTTATAAAAAATGTGTTCTTGGTATGTTGGTTTGAGATGAATTTCTTTGTTGAGTAGTTGGGGAGAATTATTCATTTCTTTTTATTTGGTTTGTTGGCAGGTCTTTAAGCATTACTTTGAAGAGCTGGAAGAAGAATCCCTACGAGATAATTTTGTTGTAGTGGTATACGGAACATTTTCTGGAAAAAAAAAAGCATGTGACCGGAAAATAATCATAAAGTATTAGTTGTGACTAGAATTATGTTGTCTTTTGCAGTATGAGTTACTTGACGAAATGATGGACTTTGGTTATCCTCAATATACTGAAGCAAAAATTCTCAGTGAGTTTATAAAAACTGATGCATATAGGATGGAGGTTACACAAAGGCCTCCAATGGCAGTTACAAATGCTGTGTCCTGGCGCAGTGAAGGGATCCAATATAAGAAGAATGAAGTAAGTTTTACATGTTTTATTCAATAGTAGTCTGCATACATACACTCTACCCTCTCCAGACCCCACTTGTGGGATTTCACTGGGTATGTTGTTGTTGTATTCAATAGCAGTCAGCTTCTTTTAGTGGCCTATATGGAATTTTGTATTTCTTTCAGGTTTTTTTGGATGTTGTGGAGAGCGTTAATATACTTGTTAATAGTAATGGGCAAATAGTGAGGTCAGATGTTGTTGGTGCACTGAAGATGAGGACATACTTGAGGTTTGCACTTTTCCTAGATGTAACTGTATTTATGTATGTACTAATTTTTGCGCAGCGCGTGTATCTCATGTCAATGAGTATAAAATTATAAAAAAAATACTCCCCCTGTCCCTATTTATGTGGCATCGTTTGACTTGGCAAAAAGTTTAAAAAAGATAGGAAGACTTAAAATTTGTGGTCTAAAATAAACCTTAGACATTTGTGTGGCTATAAATCATTTCATTAAGGGTGAAAGGAGAATTTTAAAGTTAAGTTATTTCTAATTATAGAAAGGTGACGTTCCTAGAAAGGAAAGTGTGCCACATAAATTGGACAGAGGGAATACATAAATATTACTAGTGAAAAAATTAAAGGAAAAAGTTCCTAAAAATGATGAGTGTAGATCCTATTTAGCTATCTCAATAAAGAAAGAAATGCTAATATTCTCGCCCACACAGAAAAGTGAACCATAAAAGAATATGTCCAAAGTGCTCGAATTTGTAGAAATATTTGGTGAGATATGACATACAACATCACTGATATCCAATTAATGACAATATTGCTTATAGCTATGCCCAAAGGAATTGCCGTATCACAATGAGTAAAACTAAAAATGAATAAAAATACCCTTGTTGCCAAAACTGAAGACAAGTACACTTGTGGGAGCGCTTGAGACACGTATTTGTTAGTAGATATGATGTTAGCATAGTTGTATTCCACATCGATGTTACTAAATGCTTTACCTGCAACGGCTTGTAAGTGACCTAGTAGTATAATTTTTTTTCAATCTGAAAGTCTGCTCTAAACTAAACTTAATTATCTTCAATTGGTATGCTTTGTCAAGTTTTCTATAATCAATGGATGCACACACAGAAAATTTTATGAGATAAGATAGGTATATAAAGGCTGAATCTCCTTTACTTGGGGGATACAATGAAGGCTATTTCCATCCCCTCAAAAAATGAAAGGTATTGCATGAAATGTCGGCAGAAATAATCATGCATGAAAGTAGATTATGGTAACGAAGATGGAAGGAAGAAAGTACCCTTGTCATTAATAGTACGTTGAACGTAGATGAAGCGGAAATATTCCCATCAATAGCCCAATGACGATTATTATTCCAAAATCGAAAACACTATTATAGTAATTATTATACCCATCACAATATTCCTTTGAAAACTCAAGATCACCCCAAATTGGCTTAAATCTTCCGTGCGATTCAAGTTTCAAGAATAAAAAAGAATCAAATAGAAGAACCAGAAGAAGACATAATTAATTACTCCCTCTGTTTCAATTTGGTTGTCTAGTTTTGACTTGGAACGAAGTTTAAGAAAGTAAAGAAGACTTTTGAATCTTGTGGTCTTAACTTAAAGATACGTAGAATGTATTAAAATGCCCTTTAATCTTGTGGTCTTAAACATGCCTCGTGGAAAGTTGGTATTAAAGAGTTGCCAAAAAAGGAAAGAGGCATTCTTTTTGAAACGGACTAAAAAGGTAAGTAGAACAAACAAATTAAAACAGAGGGAGTAAGAACTAAAATTGGAGAAGAAATCATTTTTAGATTTACACTCTTACTGAGAATGAAAGAAAAATCTTAGAAGTTGCCATAAGGGGAACTTTTTATCAAAGATGAGCAAATTGAGGTAGGTACAGTTAATTACATGAGGTGCAGAGCAACAGTATCCTGTGTCGCTGACATATATGGCTTTGCCAACAGACTTTTGGTCATTAATGTGTTTGATGGAATGACTTTTATAACACAAAGGGCTTGACCCTGTTGTGTATTAGATTGATGATTGTAAGAACTCTGTCGACTATGGGGACATCTGTTGGTAGCGGTTCTCGTTTATGAAATTATACTTCAGAAGTGTTCTTAAAATCTTTTTGGCACTTCAGTGAAAGTTGAGACTAGTGCCCCTTTTCTAAAAAAAAAAACCAAGATAAAGCCTAAAACGTCTGGGATGTTATCTAGTGTCCTATCTGATCTTAAATATTGTTTTTATATGTTTGCTATCTCTAGCTCTTTGAAGATGTTATATACTGATTATGATTCTGTCATCATTAAGGTCATATTTACATGTAACCTTGTTCTCTGAGCCTTTCACTTTAGATTTAAACGGTTGAGTTGATGGTGTTCTTTCTTCTTGCCTGCCTTTCCTTCCCATTTTTCTAATGAGCTGCCTCTATAGTAGCATCACTAGTGCCTGTCTACCTAAAATGTCTAGGATTTAATTGTTGACACAAGGACTGCATACCTTTTGATCGCTCATAAGGTTTTCACTAGTTTAAATGCAATTCAATACCTTCTATATGTAAACCAGACGCAAAATCCCACCACGTCACTTTTCTTTAGTCTCTCAAATTTGAGATCTTGTCCTTTACCCAGCCGTTTGATTGATGAGGGTTACTGGTCTAAAGCCATAATGTTTTTTCTCTTGCAGTGGTATGCCGGAGTGTAAGCTTGGTCTTAATGATAGAGTATTGCTGGAAGCACAAGGACGTGATGCTAAGGGGAAAGCTATTGATTTAGATGATATCAAGTTTCATCAGTATGTGATTCAACTACTTCTTTTGTTGTGCAGTATAACATCTTTTTGTGTATATGCTTTACCCAAGAATTTGCCCGAGTGGGTGTAGTCGTAGGGGACAAATTACGTTCTTCTGGGAAATGTATACTGCATAAACTGTTAAAACTTCCGATAGAGTAAGCAAATGGGGGACTGGGTGGTCCTCAGTTTTTAATCAGAAAATTCTTGCTGCCCTTTCTAAAATTGAAAAATCTGAAGGCTTTTCTATAATATAGTTTGACCACATTCAATACAACCCGTTTCTCTCTCCCACTCTTCCTCCCCCCCCCCCCTCCCTCCCGTCTCTCATTCTATAACTTTTACTTCAACTTAGGTGTGTGCGTTTGGCCCGATTTGAGAATGATCGTACTATATCATTCATACCTCCTGATGGGGCTTTTGAAGTTATGACCTACAGACTCAGTACACAGGTACAATAATGTTTCGATGCTCTCTATCCGACTGAAATTTTAGTGTCTTCACTGATCCAATAGGTTAAAAGCGTTAGTACTACTCATTCTCAGGTAAAGCCTCTTGTGTGGGTAGAAGCCCAAGTGGAAAGACATTCTAAGAGCCGTGTGGAAATTCTGGTTAAAGCACGAAGCCAGTTCAAGGAGAGAAGGTATGTCCATTTGTATCATGCTACACACCTAATTGGAGCTGCATCATTTAGTCTTCTGGAGTTTGGATGACATGCATTATGATATAACAATGTGTTGCTGGTTCAGTTTTGAGTTCATTTGATAATTTCAGCACTGCAACTAATGTTGAAATTGAGTTGCCCGTTCCAACTGATGCAACTAATCCAGATGTTCGTACATCAATGGGATCATCTACTTATGCACCTGAAAAGGATGCATTGATTTGGAAGATAAAATCTTTTCCAGGTGGTAAGGTAAGCATGCGCTTAGTCATAGCTGAAGATTAAACTCATAATTACTTTTTCTGTTTGTTGTCTCACTGAGATTTCTTTTATGCTAATTCTCATTTCATTTTCAGGAATATATGTTGAGAGCAGAGTTTAGACTTCCCAGCATTACAGCAGAAGAAGCAGTTCCTGAAAGAAAAGCTCCTATACGTGTGACATTTGAGATACCATATTTTACTGTTTCGGGTATACAGGTGAGCCCTAAATAGCTGTAATTGTAGTTGAGTTGGATTATTCAGTATTTCCCTTTTCCCAAATTCCTAAAATACTCTAGATGCCCATCTCCATATTTAGTCCATCATATTAGGAAACCATTATGAGTCGGAGTATTCACTGGGTGTTAAGGGTTTTTAGTGTAGATCATAAAAGATGTATGCTATTTGCTGATAATATTGTGCTAATTGACAAATCCAGCGAGAGTGTCAACTAAAGCTTGAACTATGAAAAACCACTTTAGAGTAAGGTAGGATAAAAAGAGGAAAGACCGAGTACATGTACTACAAGTTTAGTGAGCATGAGAAGACCGAGTTAAGGCGAGACAATGCGGTGCCAAAATGCAAACAATTTAGATATCTAGACTCGTTTCAAGAGAATAGAATGATAGATGTAGATGTTACTCATAGAATTAAAATCAGATGGTTGAAATAGAGAAGTGCTACCGAGGTGTTATGTGATAGAACGATGCCTACCAAAGTGAAAGGTAAGTTCTACGGGACAACTATAAGATCGACAATGTTATATGTAGTGCATGTTGGGCTGCTAAAGTCCAACATATCCACAAGATAGAGTATTGTAGAGATGCAGATGCTAAGATGGATGTGCCGTCATATAAGATTAGATAAGATTAATAGTGGCCACCTTTGCGAGAAGGTGCTTGTAGCACGCGTTTAGGATAAAATGAGAGAATGTCTCATGAAATAGTTTGATCATGTCTTGTGTTGACCTACAAATGCACTGCTCCTTAGGTAAGGAAACTATGGTGAGAGAAGGTGTTAAAAGGGGACAGGTTAGACCTAAAATCACATGGAAGGAAGGAAGGAAGGAAGTCTCGAAAGACCTACAAGTTCTTGGAATCAATGCAGACTTGGCTAAAAATAAGGTACAATGGAAGAAAAAGATTCATATAGGTGATATCTACTAGTTGGCAATAGGTTTTAGTCTTGGTAGAGAACTTCTAATATTATTATTGTTAGTATTGATATATATCTACCTTATTTTTCACTTTTATTTTTATTTGGTGTGACGACGACACGAGTTGAGCTTAAATGGGGAAGTGAGGATTCATCTAGCCGATCCATACCTGTTTGGGACTAAGGTGTAGTTGTTGTTGTAGATCATAAAAGATGTCACGAGCACATCATATTTATCCTTTTATCATGATTTAAAAATGAAGTCTTATCTATTACTCCCTCTGTTGTTATTTGTCTTACTTTTCTTTTGTCTCTTTAAAAAAGAATGTCACTTTTTAATATTTAGTAACTCTTTTATTCTAACATCTCACATGACATGTTTAAAACCACAAGATTCAAATGACATTTTGGTACATTACACATCTTTTATTTAAGACCACAAGATTTAAAAGTCTCCATTACTTTCTTAAACTCCATGCCCAGTCAAATTAAAACACATAAAATGCGGAGGGAGTAGTTACATATCTATTTATCTTTTAGTTAAAACTAAAGTTTTATCTGTTAGTTAAAGCTTATTGTTTAGGTTGAGATAGAAGTCTAGTTGTTTAAAGAGTTTTGACTTCTTGTGTTCTCTATCCTATAAATAGGGACCTTATATATTTTGTTGAACAAATAAGATTTGATGAATTGATTTGGTATTATAACCCATCTCTCTTTATCACATCTTCATCCTACCTTTCCTCTTCCTCTCCTCTCGCTCTTTCTGTCTCTCTCTTCTCCTTCTCTCCTTTCTCAGTTCTTCCCTTTGCAATACTCCCATATCCTTTTCTGGTGCTATATCAACTTTACTTACAAGTGTGTTTGTAAATAAGGATCAAGACTCTTGGAAGGTAAGAAGAGAGCTGAACGTGCTTGCACTGAGCTCATATATTTGCTCAGTGGACAATTATGAATGACGCATCCATCTCTTATTGGAAATTCAAATATCATTGCTCATGACTTGCGATTAATCCTAAGACCAAAATTTTCTGACTTATCTGTCTCTCCCAGGAGAAACATGTATCTCTCCACCTTGAAACTTCATCAACCCCATTTGCTGACCTCGCATCCACGTAGTGTATCTCACAAATGAAACAGGGACCATGAACAAGAAGCCAGTGATTTAGCCACCTTGCTAAGAACATGCAAGCTTGTAAAGAAGTTACAGAGATCCAAAATATGGGGATTGGGGTTCACAACCATCCTTCACTTGAGATTGTTTATGGTGGATCTGGTAATATTAGTGGAGCCAGTGAGCTCTGGATGGCATGAGAAATAATTCATTGATCAGAACTGCCATTTAATGTTCAGGTTGATAGTTTAATGGTGTTGAGGAAAGTGGTTATTACTGGAATTGATGAGTTCATATGGGATACTGAGAGTGATTTGGGTGGATCAGTTATGGTGTAGAGGTGATAGAACTTGTTAAAGGAAGCTGGAAAATAAGAAACCAAAAAGAGATGGATTCTTCTTGTGAGAATATTTTTGTGTTTCCTGGTTTCTCCTTTTAACAATTCTCATTGCTAGTGAGTGGCCATTGCTTGACATTTCAAAATAAGGAGAAAAGTGGTATGGAACGAGGGGTGGCGGGGGAACCTCCAAGACTGGTTCCACGGCAAAGGTAGTAGAACAGGGGATTTGTGGTAGGTGCACGTTACAAGTTCAAATCATGGCTGGTGAGTCGAGTCTAATTTTCAAGTGAAAGAATGGTACAGGGCCCCCATTATCTACCAAGCTTCGGAGTTCGAAACAATGGATTTCTTGGTTATTAAAAAATAAAAGGTAAAAGAAAAAGAGAGGGGTGGGGTGGGGTGGGGGGGATGTGCATAGCTGCTTGTCATATGGCCACATACAATATAACATACATATTTATTATGGATAATACATATTTTTATCTGGGACTTGTCCTGTTTATCACCTCAGTGTACTTGTTCAAAATGAAATTATTACCACCTAGAGAGACAAACAACCAGATTTAAACCTAGAAGTGTACTACACGCATGCCAGCTCAGCTTTCCATGTCATATTTTCCCTTTTAGGTCATTTTTCTTCTCTTTTTTAGCCATTTCCGATCGCCTGTCAAGCCCACACCCCCACTCTCTTTCCCCCACGTTCTTCATGTTCTGATAAGGAAGAAAATGGTGGCAGTGTCAGATCTCCCTATCCGTCGTTCTCCTCTCTGTTCCCACATTCCCCGATCTCAAAAGTGCTAACAATCTTACCAGAAAATGGAAAAGGAAAACAATAAAAAAAAGAAAAGGTAAAAGCAATTTAGTTTCTGATGTTTACTAACGTTGTATGTTTCGTTAAAGAAGGTAACATAAATAAACTGAGAAACAACTGATTTGGGATTTAAATTTACAGAAATGAGAAATGTGATAGAAGATGAAAATGCGTATTGGGATTTTTCAAAGATAAGTTGGGAATTTCTTTTTGTAGGAACATGGGATGAAGGATGGGTTATAACACGGAGGATTTTGAGGTTAGATTTGAGGGCTTGAAACTTGGTCGGAAATGATGTTTTCCAGTCAAGTACTGGCCGGTCAAGAGTGGAAAGGTCCAGAGAAAAAAACTTT
Source organism: Anisodus acutangulus (assembly GCA_029783415.1). Classification (NCBI taxonomy): domain Eukaryota; kingdom Viridiplantae; phylum Streptophyta; class Magnoliopsida; order Solanales; family Solanaceae; genus Anisodus; species Anisodus acutangulus. The sequence continues at coordinate 12,651,316 of CM056493.1, read as the reverse complement.
GAAAAATTAGTTGTATTAAAATTTTAAATTATCTTTTTGGTGCTTCCCACGCTCTTCGAGAGGGTGATTACACTTTCTGTGCCAACTCAGCAGAAAAGGGCTAAATAATTCCACTTTGACGTAGTTTAAGGGGGTCATAGATTGGCTTCAAAGTTTGAAAAATCTGGATAAGTCCAGGGGAAAAATATGCATTATCCCTATTTATTATCCTTGAGAGGGCATGGCTTGGAGGCGGGCAGTAGTACCATTGATAAGCCGACTCTAAAATGAGTTTAGATAAAGTGACATATAAGATGATGGAGCCAATAGAACCAACTTAAATGTGAGGTCCTGACTGTCCTCGTGTCTTAAAGAAGAGGACCTAACAAGTGTTTGTGAGTCTTAAACTTAATCTTGATCATTTCTGTCTAATCTTGTTCTCCTGGTTGGTGATGGAATGATAAATATCTTGCTTTTTATGACATTTTTGTCGGCTTAGTTAGGCGAACCTTCTGCATCGACAGCCTAAATGGAAATTTATTTTCCTTTTAGCTGTAACAGCTTATTTTTGAAATCTGTGACCAATGTGGATTCTTTATTGCATGCTAGGTTCGCTACTTGAAGATAATCGAGAAAAGTGGTTATCAGGCTCTTCCTTGGGTGAGATATATTACTATGGCTGGTGAATATGAGTTGAGACTTGCATAAAACCACACCAAGATGATAATCCAATCCAATTAAGTTTGCTCGAGGCTCAGATAACTCACGAGTTCCAATGATTTGAGCTGCTATTGCAGGAGATAAACTACTTTAGTTCATAGGCTTGAAGCAAAATGTTTTGTTTTGCCAATTTTTGTTATTGTATTTGACCGTATTGCTTGTATGTTACACATTTTCTTGTATAAAGATGTCTGCTGATCAATTTCATGTTGCACTAACTGATAAACAAAATTCAATGTTGCATATTTGCTTAAAACTGAGTTTAATTCACAACTCCTGGTACAGGCTGGCCGTTTATATTATTAATTCTGTTTTAACCTTGTTTAAAGTAGCTTGATGTTTATAGCAAGAATTTCGAATTGGTGGTTCTTTTTGTTATTTTATACTAGGCGTCAAAAGTATTATTGTGATAGTAAGATGAAGCTAAGATTTTATTTCGGGTGTGTTTATAGCAAAAAATCGGAATTGGTACTTCTTTTTGTTATTTGGTGTTGTCGTGGATTATGAAGTACTGCTGGATATGTTGGACGAGAATAGAAGGAAAGATTGTTTTCACGAGACCTGACCTATCCTATGCCGTGCAACAAATCTGCCTACATATGAACAATCCAACGGAAGTACATATGCATGCCCTCAAACATATTTTACGCTACGTTCAAGGTACACTTCACTTTGGATTACATCTATACATGTCATCGCTCACTAGTCTCACTACTTATTCTGATGCTGACTGGGGTGGATGTCTTGACACCCGACGCTCTACGACTGGTTATTGGATTTTCCTCAGAGATAACCTATTGTCTTGGTCTTCCAAAAGGCAACCTACACTATCCCGATCCAGTGCCTAAGTAGAGTACATAGGTGTCACCAACGTCGTCTCTGAGTCTTGTTGGATCCGTAACCTTCTACTTGAGCTTCATTGCCCGATTCAAAAGGCAACACTGGTTTATTGCGATAATATTAGTGCGATATATCTTTCCGGCAATCCCGTCCAACATCAGCGCACTAAACGCATTGAGATGGACATTCATTTCGTTCGCGAAAAAAGTGGCTCGTGGTCAAGTTCGTGTCCTTCATGTTCCTTCCAGATATCAAATTGCCGACATCTTCACCAAAGGACTTTCGCACATACTATTTGATGATTTTCGAGCCAGTCTTAGTGTTCGTGAACCTCCCGCTTCGATTGCGGGGTGTAGTAGAATATTTCCTTAATATTCTTTCATTAATTGTATATCTCTTATTTTAGGTAGAATTGTATTCCTATTGTAATTAGGTCTCCTATTTTAGGTATAATTATATTTTCTATTGTAATTATGTTGATTAGTTACCTAGTTTAAATATTCTTGTACTACTATATATATATTATACATTATTGATGAATACAATCAAGGAACATATTCCTTTATCTACATCTTGGATCTACCTTTATAGTTCAGGTCATTTTTCTATTCTTTATCCATCTTGTAGAATTGTATTAATCTCTTTTGAGGAGACTTTCTCATTAAAACAAATATATATATAGTGTATAATGTAGAACTCTAATACAATAAGAATCCTATAGTTACCATAATTATACTTCACCAAATATTTACCTAATATATATGATATATTGTAATTATGGTGTAGAATTATACACGTTAATATATCTCTTAGAGGTGATTGATTTGACGGCATATGCTACTATAAAGATAATGTCTTAAGACTGTTGTGACATCCCAAATGCCTCGTATTTCTCCTTCAAAGTTTGTTAGAAAGATAAATATTTCCACAACTAAAACAATATGGTTTCACCTCTATTAAAACACCTGGTTTTAGTTTCTAGAACTTTTCAGACCCAAGCACCACTCTTCATTATATATTTACTATTGTCTTTTTATCATGAAGACTGAAAGTTCACTTCAGCCAAGAAAATATTGAAAAAGATAATAAACACAGAAAAGCAAAACCATTTTCACTATTTCTTTTTTCTATTTTCACAACTCTTTAATTATAAAAATGTGGTATAACTAATTAATGGATCACATTTTAGACCCAAAAATACAATAGAAAGAATAACCCAAGCTAGCAAGCTCAAGAACAAATCACCCCAAAACTGTAAAAGAAAAAAAGGAAAAAAAGACGATATACCTTTTAGTTTTAACTAAGAACAATTTTGGTTTTTACCAGGACCTCCATAGTAAAAATAATGACCCCAAACAGAATTAATCCCTCCTTGAATATCATAGCAATTTGGATGATCAGCCACAACTTTGAGATTTGATAAAGGTACTAAGCTATTATCCGAATCAACTACTTGTAAATTTCGAAAATAAGAAGCTTTTCCAAACCCTTCTCCAGAAAAATGACCACTTCCCATTTGTGTTGATGTGTGAAATCCAGAAGGATTACTGTTCACTATTTCACCACCAAATTGTATCATACTTGCTGAATTCCTAAGATGTGAAAATAAAAATGATGGCCAATACCCTACAAGAACTCCTGATCCAAACTCTAGCCACCAGTTCCCATGTTTCGGATCCTGCATGCATGAATTATTATTATTATTAGTATGACATAATTATGTATCTCTTTTTGGTTGCTTGTATATTTGTTAATTAAATGAAAGAAGCAAAATAGATAGTTAGTCACGTACGTAGTCCATTTTATTATTTAAAATAAAGAAATGCATATTCAAAATGAGGAAAGAATACAAAAGCATATACTCCTCCATTTCAATTTGCATGCTACTATATCCTTATTAGTACGGTAGAAAAGAATTTCATATTTCTTTATTTGAAAATAATTTAATTTTAGATTTTTTATTTTATTTTTAATCAAAGACTTTCATATCAATATAAATGTTATGGCACATATTTAAAATAATAAATTTCAAAAATCTTCATTTCTTTTGTAACGAGTCCAACTATGTTAGATATATTGAAACAGGGGGAATATATAGCTTAGAAATTAATTCAAATTTTGAAGTCAATAAATGCGAGGAAAGAATTAAGTTCTTTTAGAAAAGTATGGTAACATAGTTGATTGAGAACTTCCAGTTCCTAATTCCCCGTTTCTTCCTCTCCCCCGACATTAATTATAGCTATCCTTGGATTGAATGAATTATCTGAAGAGGATTGTTTACTCGTAGCAAGAGCGCGAAAAGTTGAGTGTTTCTTACATGCATGACCGTCTCAACAAGATTGAGGGCCTAAAGCCAAACTTTAGAGAGAGGCTCTAAGTGAGAATATCAACAATGACAAATTTTTACCAAAACATATAAAATAAAGTTAGAATAATAAAACCGGCTCAAGAGATAAGTTGATATATGATATCAAAATAGTGTTGGTTTGTTTCAATATAATGATTGCTTGTTGTAATGCTTGAAATTTTGAAGAAGACTCCAAAAGCAATTTTTGATCTTTTGTAACTTGTAAGCTATAATAAGTTGTTTGAAAGACTTTTCAATATTCAAAATAAGAATGGTAAAAGAGAGAATGAAAAAGGTAAATATAGAAATAATAATGTGGGCCCATATTAGCTATTAGGATATAAATGATGATTAAATAGGTACCCAATTACTCATGTAAGGAAATAATTCCCTAAAAGTTATTTCATTCTTCAATTATTTCAACGTTCCCACATTAAGAAGTAAAAAGTTATTATATTTTTTGTCCAAAAATTCTTTTCAAATATAAGAGCACATAATTTTTTAATAATACATATACAACATATCTTTAAGGAAAAAAATGAGGCTCCCAAAAAGTTGGAGCTCCAGGCCGTTGCTTTATTGGCCTTATGGTCGAGCCGCCCCTGGTTTCTTATCACAACCTTTTATGGTAGCAGAAGTATTTACTGGTTCTCCATAAAAATATGTTGGTCTAGCCCTACATATAAATTTAGAAGTTTTTCTACTACGTACATATACATAGTTTGAAACCAAGGTGATGCAAGGTTCTTTCTTTCCCTTTTGTTTTTGGGTGAAAAGTGAAATTACCTTCCAAATCAATATGCTGATATCATATTGGCCTCCATTATAAGAGGATGTTGGAGAGATTGCTGCCCCAATAGCTATTTTATTATTGGTCTGGACAAATCCTGAACAAAGCAAATTGTAACATCCAGTGGTTTGATACGCATCACTCTGTATAGTTAAATTATAAATTAATCCATCATTAAATAGTTGGCATCTATTTTTCTAGCTACTTATATCATAAAGACAAAAAGAAAAATGCACTATGTAAGAACTTACAGTCCAGTAGGTAAAGAACCTAGGAAAATAGTCTCCATATATCTCTGGGCTAACCTGTTGACATTTTAATGATAATCAAACTTTAGCTCTCTTATAACACTCCCATTTATTATGACTAGAAAAAGAAAAAATCGATCACTTTAATTCTGTTCAATCAAACTACATCACATGAATTTAAAAGGATGGAGTAATTTATTTGGGACGTAAAGCAAAAAATAAGCTAAATAAATTGACATATTGTGAAAGGGTTAATTAGGGAATTGGACTCATGGGGGAGGTAGAGATACCTAGTTTGACCGAATCGAGTAACTTTGATCCAAATTTTATATCTATCCTAAGAAATTTATACTTAATATGTACAAATTATTAATTTAAAACTCATCTAAAAGGGTTAGAATTCTGAATGCATAAACTTTAAATACTAGCTCCATGTCTAAATTAGTGGGTTAGTAAAAAGTGAAATGGAGGAAGAAATATGGACATGCCTGCCAACCAGCTTCAATGGTGTTGAGATCATCACCAAAAGAACCAGAAATAACCCACATTTGTGATAAACTGAATTCATATTGGTTGGATATTTGAGGTGCCCACACATTTATACTTGCTTTTGCTCCATAGTATTGATCTCCAGTTACATACCCAACTGCATGCTGGTTCCCACAATGGAAAAGAAAAAACACACATTACTACACATATTCTTTTGCATAAATTATCCCCAAAAAAATATCATTACTCCCTCTGTCCCAATTTATATGATATATTTTTCTTTTTAGGGTGTTTAAAAAAGAATGATATATTTTTATATTTAGAAATAATTTAACTTAAAATTTTCTATTTTATCCTTAATAAAATGATTTACGGCCCCATAAATATTTATAACTTGTTTTAGACCATAAATTTTAAAAGTCTTCATTTCTTTCTTAAAATTCAGTGTCTAGACAAACTATATCATATAAATTAGGACGAAAAAAGTATATAATAAACATAATTAACTTTAATACATTGATGGCATAAAATAATGTTTATAATATAAGGTGACATGAAAGATAACAACATGAATCGTCTGAAATAATTAACTTGGAAATAAGGCATATGTTGCCTGGAGCTGACCTAGCTCGAAGAAAGGGGGTTGAATTGAATTTCCGTCATTTGGAATAATAAATTGTTCAAATGGCACAAAAACTAATGTTTTGATTATATACTACTATAAGTTATTGAATTTTCTTAACATAAAGAAATATTTTAGTAAAATTGAAAAGCGGCCAGGTTCAATAGTTGTTTCAGTTAATAGGATCAAATCCTAAGTGTGACATTTTAGAATTCCCTTGTAATATAAATTTTTACTCCGTTAAAAAGTTAATGTACGAAGAATTTCATCTCCCTTCTAAAAAAGGCAAATCTTGATTTTGATGACTAAAGTTTCACATACTACTTTCCGAATAGAGATATGCATGATTGAAGATGAGAAGGGAATTCATCTATGCATGAAATTGAAACTAGATTACTTTAAAAGTGATTGAAACTAATAGAATTTGTAGACACCTAAACCAGAAATCTAACAAATTGACAGTTGATGACAAAACTACAAGAACAGCCAAATGTAAAACAGTAAAAGTTCTTGAAATTTATCCTCAAAATTGAATTATCTAAGTTGGCTGAGTTAAAATTATGTGTGGCAAAATTAGCTCATCAAAACATGATTTGTCCAACATGTTCAAGTTTGAGCGGGTTATTGAACCTCTTTTTTTTTTTTTATTATTATTGGAATAGTCCATTTGACCCGTCCAATTCAACTCATCTAAAAATTTGGTTGATATGCACCCCAAATTGACTTTTGAGAATTTTGTCAAAATATTTTTAAAAAGATATTTTCTTATTTGATATGCTATATATAATCATAGTAAAGAGAAACAAAGTTTTACGAAATAAATATAAAATTATAAAAAGAACACAAGAAATTAAAACTTAGTAAGAAGTGGGTTGGTAAGATTTTGACATGAAATTTAGCCCAATTTATTTAAACCCAAGCAATTTTGGACGGATCATTAACTCCGGCCATTTTGATCCACATAAATTCAGTCAAACCCGTTCATTCACACCCAACATGGATTTTCTTGAATATGAGAAACGAGAGCACAAACCTCATGGCCGTTACTTGTAGTTATGGTGTCTCTTCGAATTGGTCTTTGGATTTTTCTGCCAAATGTTTGAAGAGAATTGGCTCTTAGAATGTCTTGTTCTCTTGTTCTTCTAATTGGAATTGTTCCTTCTGGACATGTTTCACCAGACAACCTCCACAACTGAAAGTTTTCCAATTCCATCAAGTTTGACTTGTGTCCATTTGGCCTCTCAGGAGGATCCTGCAAGCCCAATAAAATAATGCTAATTGAAACTCCTAAATGTATCACTTTTAGTCCATAATATTGTGTATCTGTTTCTTGCCCAACATTTTGAAAGACAATTAATAGTATTAGTCATAAGAATATTTGCTTAAGCTATTCTTTATCTCTTTCTTAAATGCGAATCTTAATTAATGAAGTACTACATTTACTGGAGCATGCAATAAGGGTGAACTTGAAAAGTAAAAGTAATATATTCTTTTTGTGAACGTCAAATATTTTGGAATAAATTTAGTTTTCTAAAACGACTTGAAGCTAGTTGGAACGAGGCACTACTAAAAAACACAAGAATTTAGTGCCAGAAAATTTTTGTAGGTAAACAACAAAATTTATCGCTAATCCTATTTAACGATACATTAGGAACAGATTTTTTACAAAATTCTATGAGCACGAAATTCGTAGTTTATTGCATCTTTTTTTGTAGTGAGGAATTTCAAGTAATTTACCAAAGGCTTCTTGCCCCTTAGCTCAGGGTGATCAAAAGCTGGTTGTTGATGAGATAATACACAATCTATAACATCTCCATCAGTACTCTGCATCAATATTTAGAAAAAGAAAAAACACTTTTATTAGAGGAAAATGGGAGAACAAAGATATCAAGAAATTAAATTAAATAAAAGATGGGAATGCCTGAATTGTCTTGAGAGAAGGTTTATTGATTTTCATGAGATGAGCTCTAATCATCTTTATCTTCTGAAACTCATAATTCCATGGTTTAAAAGTTTGATTCAAAATTTGATTTTCCAGTGACCAAACATGACAAACAGAGAACATAAACCAAACAAAAGTGGAAATCTTGAAACAGCTACAACCCATAATTCTTGAACAATTTGGAAGTCTTGTTTCTTCTAAATCTGTTTGTATGTACATTGGTGTTGTTGTCTTCTTAACACCAATTATTTTCTTCATCACTTGCCAATAGAAGCACATTTCCCAGCAAATCCATCAATACAATTCTTGAAAAACCAAGAAGAGTACTTGTAATTTACTCTCTCACCAATTTCAAGAATCCAAATAATTGAAATTCCCCTTCTATTCCCTGACCTTCTGATTCTATGTTTTTTTATATTCTCTGACTAACAGCAATTCTTATGCATGAGGTAGGACTAGAAAATACACACAAATGAGTTGTGTGTGCTTATTTAGAGTTATAAACACCATGTGGTGTGGGGTATGGCCAATTAAATGTTAGTATTACATAGGTAGTAATCAAGACATGTAGTAATTTCTTAAAATTTTCAAAGAATTAAGGAACATTTGAGTGGAGAGAGAAAATAAGTCCTTTTTCTTTTTCTGGTCTACATTCTACAATACAAAGAGTGAAACTTTAGCTTTTGTGTCAAATTTCACAGGGTATAAAGTTCTGTGGTTGGTGGGGTTACGTTAAACATGAGGGTGAGAGGGGAGTGATATTTTTTTCCCGATTTAATCATTAGATATCTGAATTTTCAATCACTTAATTAATTTGAATTTGTATGGGTTGGATTCATTAAAGAAGATAAAATATTTTTTTTGATGTCATAGGATGTTTGAACGTAACTAATAAAATTACTGTCATGTGATTAATAGGTCACGAGTTTGAGCTGTGAAAATAATATTTTGCAAAAATGCAGGGTAAGGTCGAGTACACTAGACTCTTGTGGTCCAGCCCTTCCAACCGCACATAACGGAAACTTAATGCACCGAATTGTCTTTTTTTAATAAAAAAATGTTATTTCCCGAATGCGAGAGTACTGATTTAGGACGAATGAATCTTAACCATTCCTAAATAAAGTGTTCTGATGTCAATTATTCTTTACTTTGAATTTAAAGACAGATAGGAATTACACTTGATTCTGTGCTTTCCTATAATTCTTTGCTTTAGGTGTTTCTCTTTCTCACTTCCCTAAATGTTCTTTGTGTCAGCTAGCTTCCCTCGGTCTCTATTAATTTACTCACAAGATTGAAAAGCATCTCCATCTTAAGTTTTTTTTTATTATTTTGAAAATTTAGGTAGAAATGGATAAATTTTATGTGTATAAATGATGTTTTTGTTTCTTTACATATTCCAACGGAAATAGTAAATAACTATTACAGTGATCGAAATGATAAACAACAAAGAGGACAACAACAAGTTGTCAATATCTTGATCTTTAATTGAAACTTCAAATATGGAACTTGTCTTCGGAAATACAAGAACATGAATTGCTACAATTGTGGCTTGTAGATCCGCTGAGAATACGAACGGTTAGAGTCCTTCGTCTGTTAAGTTAACACCTGAAACACTTAGCAACCAATTAGATAAACACAACACCACCGGCTGAGTCGAGAGATGATTCTCTGTCTTTAAGACAAGATTGCCCCCGTATATAGGCTTTACGGAAGTGTGGACAATAGTCTCCCAAGATGAAAAAACAAACTATTAAGTATGCAAAGCCTACACAAATGATCTTAGCGAAGAACACGAATAATAAAGATTGCTAAGAGAAGGATTGATATCAGGAAAATCTGATCTCTTTGTGGTGGTGTGAACTTGTTTTTCTGTTCATATATGTTCTCTATGTTCATCTATAGAATTGAGCCAAGGCCTCAATTTATATGTGTGCAAGATGGCCTTTCAAAAGCCCCATAATGACAATCAATTGTCATGTAATGGATGACATTTAACCCCCAAGTAATGCAGCAACATAATGGTCCAAGTAATGGCCATTATTGAGTGGATTCAATGCCATTGAAACCCCCTCAACAGCCAAACCTTTGGAATTCCGTTCAGCAAACACTGCCTGGGAAGTGCCGCGACACTGCAGCATTTAGCGCCGCGGCTTCAGAAGCCAAACAGCCAATTAGCGCCGCAACTCTAATTAGCCAGAAGGCCCACTGTCGACCAGGCATCGCGGCCCTGCTTGGGGGGTGCCGCGACGCTCTGCCACCGTGGCCCAGTCCGGGAGGCGCCGCGGCCCTTTCCAACCCGTTCCATCTTACACCTCGCACAATCCTTCATTTGTTTACCAACGTGGAACACTTGTTATTCATCCAATAACCATCCATCATTCTATGTCTCAAACATTTCACTTACGTACCAATATCTCTTTCATTAACGAAATTTACGATACTTGGCACTAAGATTGCACGTGTGTGGAAACGATATTTTCGACGTGCGGGCCCTAATTATTCGAGTCATAAATAATGGGATAAACTTAGTTCCACATTAGTAAATTTCCAACAATCCCCTCTTGAAAGAGATCTTGGCGCACACACAAGGTGCAAAGTTTCAACAATCTTTCATAAAAAAAATATTGCATCAGGAGAGGTAGTTTCCGTTTTAAACCTTCCCTAGTTGAATACCATCGGACTTACTTACTGCGCGGTGAACGTGATATCTTGAACCGTCAGTGTTTAATGTAAGCCAAGACAACGGTACCAACACAATGCCTCATCTTTAAACGTTTCTTCTTTTGTTCTGTCCGTTGTGGTCGTGGACACACTTGGATTCTTAAGTGCGTTCATTTGAGGCTTCCTTCCTCGCACTTAAATAGGTGATCTCCTACAAGGTATCCTGCTATACCTCACTTCACAAGTGTTAGGAATCATTAAAAGTTTCCCCAACCTTAACCTCAACCGTTTGAGGATCGTTTAAAGGTTTGGAAGCTTAACCTTTACCCACCATGCAAGTAGCACTTTAATGTCTATCGCGGGAACAACTTTGGATTCATGTTTCCGTACATAAATCATCATCTGAAGTGCTTCTTTCTTCCACCGAAGCGCTCAACTGAACCTTTTGCCACTTAGTTTTCATATTGAACCAAATTCTTGGGATCTCCAATCAGTATGGTTGGGTTACCACCGCAAAGGTTCGTATTGTTTGGGTTTTAATTCCATTCCCTTAGACATGCAAAACACTTGATCTTCGGGTAGTCCCTTAGTTAAGGGTCCGCTATATCCTTTGATTCGTAATCAAGGAAGTGACACCCATGATGATCAACTGCCATATGGTCTTATGTCTCCGACAGATCCGACAGATATGTCCAAACGCCATCATCCGTGCCCTTCCTGAAGCCAACCGGCTAGCCACAGTGTATAACTGTTGAAGGCACAAGTTTCTCCCAATAAGGGACGTCCTCTAAGGAGTCGTGAAGTTACTCAACTTCTTTCATGCTTTGTTTAAAGCGATAAACTCCGATTTTATCATGAATCGGTTGATGCAAGTTTGCTTAGAGGATTTTCCAAGACCCACCATACACATTTACTTGTGGCTTTGGTGTTCTTCATATCTGATGTCCAGTTTCCATCACTGTATTCTCCCAGAACCGCTGGACATCCAGAATACCATAATCCATAGATAAACGAATATTTCAGATATCGTCATATCCGACTTAACGCCTTCTATCGATCATTTCCAAAATCACGAGTGAACCTTAGTTCAACTGATTTGCTTTGTAACTCGATACCAGGTCGGTTGTAGTGTGTATAATACATTGAACTACATGTGACCTGCACATATCGCTCCTTGTATATGGGTGCACCATGATTCCAATCAATTCTATGATTTATATCCATTGGTGGCTTCAACGAGACTTTCAACTATCTCACAACTGAGTTTGGAGTTAGACCAGACTGTTAGATGTCTTAGAAATCCCAATTCCTAAGATGTCATAATGATACCCATATCTTTTATATCAAAACTTTTGTTTCAATATGACTTCCACTTTCAGACTGTTGGTTTTCCCAACAGTGGCTTTCTAACTTCAGAGTCAATGTTTCTGTTGTTAGATTTATTGTTTCTGTTTTATCTAAAACTTACAGGACCAAAATATAAATATTTCAGGGACTAAAATGAAAATACAGGAAGAAGCCCAACAGTCCAACAAACCAAGTCTGATCATCCCCTTCCAACTCTACGGTTAAAAAGGCGGCATCAACATCCATGTCACGCAAGACTGCAATGGCCCTGGATGTTAAGCTATTCACAAGGGAGCACATGTACAAGTAGTCGAGGCCTTATACTCGTCAGTATATACATCTACTTTGTACTCACTTTTGAGTATCCACTTTTACAACCAACGATTATTTTTCCGGAAGAAGATCAACCATTACACAAGTATGGTTCTATATGATGGATTCTATTTCTCTCTTTGTAGCTTCTTTCCAAATCAGCGTTTCTGGAGATGACAATTATTTGTTAATTGTCCATGGTTCATTCTCAACCATACAAGCTAGAAGGCATGGAACAAGTCTTTGTCCCCTCTTTGCTCCGTCTCGGTTCAACATCTAGAATCCCTAAGTTCTGTAGATTTGGAATATTAAGTTTCGAATAATCAGTAACTTCCGAGTCTTGTAGCTCTGGAACGTCTGATTCCGGATAGTCAGGCACTCGTGGGTTCTTGTTAACCTCGAGCAATTACTTCTTTTTCCTTCTCAAGGAAAGTTATCCTCAAAGAAATCAACATTCTTTTACACCAAGAGGCGATAAGCACTACTGTTATTTGTAGATCCAGTGGATGTGCAATTTACAGTCTTAGGTCAAACTTGACATGTTTAGGTATTCCAACTTTTACCAAGCCACCCCACATCACAACATTTATATGTGAGGTCATTTCCATGTTTCACACGGAAGGTTATCATTATCCTTATGCGTATTTTTGTTGAGAATCGCATTAGCGATAAGGATCGCATTGCCCCACATAATTTGGGTGTACGACTTTATGCTTGGCTAACATCGTTAGACTGAGGTGAGTAATAAGCAATCGTTTGATGAACGTTGTTTCACATTCTCCCCCTCTATCACTACGAATTCCTCAATACGTAGGCTTAGTTGATCTTCAACTTCTGCGTTGTAGTGCTTATCCGCTTCAATAGCTTCATCTTTGCTTTTCAACAAACGAATGATACAATTCGTTGAACCATCATCAATGAAGGTCACAAAGTACTTGTCTCCCCCCTCTATTTTGTACAAACTTCAAATCACCCATGCAGGTGTGACTAAGTTCTAGAGGAGCGGTGTTTCTTTCGCTATTCCTTTGACGGAATGGAAAGGTGATTTTGCCTCTTCACCTACCCCACATTCATTTTGAGGGTTTATGTCGATAGAAGGCAGTCATCTCAACTTCGTTAGCTTTTGAATGATTTTCTATTTGACGTGTCTTAATCTATGATGACATAGATGCACGGATTACAAATATATCATTCATCTAGCTACAGACATTCTGTACCATTCTTAGTTATTACAGACTTATTGGACTAGTCTCAGACCATCTTGACCAATAACGTCCCTTAAACCAAGTTCGGGACATGTATTGCCTCCTTTTAGAGTGATCTCATTCCCTGAAGTCATATTGAGAACAACCTCTCCAACCCCTTCTACGTTAGAGGTGGCGTTGCTTCACATAAACAACCTTTTGCCCTTGGTTAGGGCGTAACTGGATCATATGTGATCTGGATACTCTGGGCCACTCCAGTTGCTTTGGCAGACTTAGTGTCCAATTTCTTTTCTGCCTTTCTTTTGGCCTTCAGATCATTTAAGACCTGGAAACTCTGGCCCACCTCACTAGGTGACCATTACTTTTCTGTCAAATGAATATTGGCCCTACTCCAGTCGCACGTAGGCTTTGTACGACTGAGTGTCCAATATCATCCTATCAAATGAATTTTGGCCCACTCCAGTTGCCCGTAGGCTTTGTATGACTGAGTGCCCAATATCCTCCAATGAAGGATCTTCTGTCAAATAATGTGACAGGTTCAACGTCTTAAGATAAGCCATTATCTTTTAGTCTTCTTCTCTTGTGATTGGTGCCTAGGGAAATCCCTGGCGCTTACTTAAGAGTGGTAACAGTTTTCGCACAGTTAGTGGATCTATTTCCTTCGTATGTGCGAACATACTTTACACACTTTTAATAATTACACCCAAAAGAACGGATCTTTTAAGTTTGTTTACAATAGTCTAATCTTTAACCGGGAAGGAATGAGATTCAATATCTGATTTTAGAGTGTAGGGAATATAAGTTTTTAATGAAAACACTTTCATATTTCCAGCCTTACTTTACACATTTTTATTCAGATATTAACTAAACTTATTATTGATAAGGAAGGATTAACTTAGACCTTTTGGATTCTGGCCCACTTCAGTTAGACTGAGTGTCCATATCCTCCTTACCATAATTTGGATCCTTTGTCTAGGACAGATATAGGCCTTTTGCTACATGATAGAACATCATCTTCAGCCTTCTCATCTTGTCCAGTTTACATCATCAGCCTCTCGTGGGCGCTTGTTTCCACCACCCTCGGGAGCGGTGACACCAACTCATCCTTGATCTTTAGCCGTACTAGCATGACTATCAGCAGTATCTTGAAGCTCATCATCAGATCCAAAGATCCCACCTTTGACGGAAACAGACTTGTAACTGTCGTAAAAGAGAGAACCATAACTAGGACCAATCTTGAAAGCACGGTTGTCAAGAAGAAAACCACATCCATATTTGGTCACACACTTGTCGTCCAACATCTTTCGAATCACTAATACAAATCTTATCTTAAAATTGTTGGAATATGTAAAGCAACAACATGAATAATAAATAACTATTACAGTGATCGAAAGGATAAACAACAAAGAGGACAACAATAAGTTGTCAATATCTTGATCTTTAATTGAAACTTCAAATATGGAACTTGTATTCGGAAATACAAGAACATGAACTACTACACTTGTGGCTTGTAGATCCGCTGAGAATACGAACGGTTAGAGTCATTCGTATGTTAAGTTAACACCTGAAACACTTAGCAACCAATTAGATAAACACAACACCACCGGCTGAGTCGAGAGATGGCTCTCTGTCTTTAAGACAAGATTTCCCCCGTATATAGGCTTTACGGAAGTGTGGACAATAGTCTCCCAAGATGAAACAACAAACTATCAAGTGTGCAAAGCCTACACAAATGATCTCAGTGAAGAACACGAATAATGAAGATTACTAAGAGAATGATTGATATCAGGAAAATATGATATCTTTGTGGTGTTGTGAACTTGTTTTTCTGTTCATATGTTCATATATGTTCTCTATGTTCATCTAAAGAATTGAGCCAAGGCCTCAATTTATAGGTGTGCAAGATGGCCTTTCAAAAGCCACATAATGGCAATCAATTGTCATGTAATGGATGACATTTAACCCCCAAGCAATGCAGCAACATAATGGTCCAAATAATGACCATTATTGGGTGGATTCAATGTCATTGGAACCCCCTCAACAACTAACCATTTGGGATTCCGTCGAGCAAACACTGCATGGGAAACGCCGCGGCTCCAGAAGCCAAACAACCAATTAGCGTCGCGGCTATAATTAGCCAGAAGGCCCACTATCGACCAGGCGCCGCGGCGCTCCTCCGTCGCGGCCCAGTCCGGGAGACGCCGCGGCCCTTCTCAGCTCCGCGGCCCTTTCCGACCCGTTCCATCTTACACCTTGCACAATCCTTCCTTCGTTTACCAACGTGGAACACTTGTTATTCATCCAATAACCATCCATCATTCTATGTCTCAAACATTTCACTTACGTACCAATATCTCTTTCATTAACGAAATTTACGATACTTGGCACTAAGATTGCACGTGTGTGGAAATGATATTTCCGATGTGCGGGACCCAATTATTCGAGTCATAAATAATGGGATAAACCTAATTTCACATTAGTAAATTTTCAACAGTTTTATTGCATAAGCCAACTTTGGCGTAATACATCAGCTTCTTTAAACTTGTAGTAAATTTTATTTAGATATTCATATTATGAGATATTTCAATTGAGTACTTAAACACATGATAAAATGTTCTATTAGATATTTTCCACTTAAATTCTAGAAAAACTTGCGTGTGCTCTCAAACATTGTTATATAGATTAGTTAGCCACTTTAAAAATGTCACCTCCTTTGATATATTTTGCAATTCACAAATTTATATATTTGTGGGTAATGACTACTAAAACGGGAAGGCATGCGCACCTGGTTTTGTGCACTGTATGCGCATGCTAGCATCCATGCATGCAGGGCCGGCTACATGGGGAAGCCATTAAAGCAATTGCTTTAGCCCCCCACCCAACCCCAACCCCAAACCCCAAACCCCAAATTGAAGTCCCCCAAAAAATTATTTTATATATATTAATATATTATAAAAATATGAGTAAAAAGATTAGATTTTATATATTTTTTGAAATGTAACAGAGGGTATTGAAATAATAATTCTATGTTTATACTCTTTCTGTCAATATTTATATGACATTATTTTCTTTTAAATTAATTTTAAAAAGAAGAATATTTTTTCATATTTAATAAAATCTGCTGTTAAGCTTCTCATTTTACCTTTAATGAGATGATTTATATTCACAAAAGTTTTTATGGCTTGTTTTAAATGACAATTTTAAAAGTCTTTCTTTTTGTTTTAAACTCCTTGTCCAGTCAAATATCTTCACATTAATAAGAGAGTAATAAATATTATCCAATATATATATAAATGAACAAATTGACTACTTTGATAATTTAAAAAAAAATGAAGTCTCTTGTGGAGTTGAATATTTCTTATAAATAATGTATTAAATCATTTTTTTAAACCAAAATAGACTTGAATTATTTTAAATTTAAGAAATTATTTTGACATCTATTTAGTGGTACAAAATGAAAATTATTAGATTATGAGAATTTATAAAAATATTATCTTAACCGTCAATATGTGTTTCTTATATAATATTTACATAAATTTTAATGAATAGATTTATTAAATATCTCCAATGGTGGAAGCTAGCATGTGATTGAGTAAATAATTAAGATACATATATAACGTGGTCCGTATACCATCTATACAAAAGAAGAAGAAATAATTTGAATTAAAGTATATAAAATTTTATTAGAAAAATTTAAGATCTATTATAAAAATTTAGCTTTAGGCCCCCGATTTTATTAAGCCGTCCTGCATGCATGTTCTTGCGTCCTTGATTGCTTATGATTCATGGGGCCAAATCTTCCTTTTCATACTTTCTCTATTTCAATTTATGTGGCTTATTTACCTAAACTTGACAGCTCTTACCCCCTTAATTAGTCACCGCAGATGGTGAAAATCAGCTTTAATTTCTCATGTCCGTTTTAATATGATTTCTTACTTGTTTTCTAATGGACTAGATAAAATTTTCTTTTACATATAGTTTGAACGATATGAAAGTAACAAAAGTAGTCTCAAACGGCCCTCTGAAAGTTGATGGAGAGGCTGCTAAAGTCAAAAGTGCTTTCTGATAGAAGACAACATTATTGAGAGGCATTATATAATTATAACATCATGTGTGATTTATTAACAACATATGACTATACCATGCTTGAAAAAAATTAAACTATTACACATTGTAATCTGACTTGAGCCACGCGGGAGTATAAATATATTATGAAGAGTTGACGAGAAATACACCAAGGAGGTCAATAATTAAGAAATAGAGCAAATAGATTATTTGTGCACTCCTTCCTTCTATTTCATATGTAACTATTTCTTTATTAGTCCGTTAAAAAATGGATACATATGTTAATTTGAAACAACCTAACTTAAACTTCTCATTTTATCTTGTACGATAAGTTGACAATTTTTCATAACCACACAAATGTTATGACTTTTTAAAACCATAAGTTTAAATAAAAAAGAGAATTAATAAATTTTCCCATAAATAATGATTTTATTGCTTCACTTTCCCTTGAACTCTGTAATCTTTGGTAGAATACATTGCTTACTAAGTTAAAGTAAGCAACAATTGCATTAATGGTCGAGGTGTTAAGAGGACAAGGGTTTGGATTTTACATAGTTGTCTGATACAAAAAATTAGAGTATGTATGTGTTTAAATTGTACTATTTAAAAAAAAAAACAAATACTAAAAATGTTGATACAAGAAAAGCCAAACTACTGTAGAAAAGCAAAAAAAGGAAACCACATAACCAGCAAAGAGATAAAAACACAATTGTGTCTGTTGACACACTCTCATGGTCCCCCAGACCAAAAATGAGTTCAATGAAACCTTTTGTTGGTTTTGTTTCTACTACTGTCCAACTAAATACTTTTCACATATTTCAAAGGCTTGAATTCTCCTTTTTCATTACAATTTTAATAACTGCATTTTAATCTCAAACTAGTTCGATGAAATAAATAAGATTTTAATCACTGCCCATTTCATTTTTATTTCAATATTCTATAATTTCAGGACAAATTAAGTACGAGTTCTCTAAAAACTAGCATTTTTTTTAAAAAAAATCACACTTTTCCTACACTGACAAATAATAATGTGTAACCAAACAAATTAAATTGTTTTATATTAAACACCAAAACTAATATAAGTATACTAACAATGACTAGTTAGTATTGCTAAATCAAAACTGGCTGAACCTGTCTATATAGAGACTTTATTTAATTATACTATGTTTTGTTCTTCTTCAAATTCCCAAGATTTCAAGAGGTTGTGAAATGAGTGACTTTTCTTACATTATTACCGATTTCATATAACTGAATTGATCTCTTTCTCTATTATGGACATACTCCCTCCATCACATTTTATGTGAAGACGTGACTATTGGGGACTCAAACAGTTTTTTTAACTATGATTTTTCAAATTCTTTAAATATTGTAAATTATTAACTATGTTGATTTATAGTAAGTATTACTTTTTATTTAAATATGCAAATTTTCACTATAAAAAAACGGGATTTTCAAATATGTCAACAATTTTGTAGTTGTTGCTTTAAAGTTGTTGCCAATTCTATGTTTTCTTGTAGTGTTTATTTTAAAAAGAAGAAGAATTTATGCAAGAATAAGCACAAAAAATTCAGATGATTTGATTTTCGTATTCCAAACTAAGGCTGGCCAGTGGGACGGGAGGGGGGAATTAGGGTGACGGAAAGTGGTCCCGTCCCACATCCCTCTACTAGAGGGGATGGGATTTGGAGGGACGGGACGGGAGGGGAATTTGGGGGACTTTTAAATTATTTTAATATATATATATATATATATATATATATATTTAAACACTTAAATAATTGAACAAGATAATGAAAAAATATCCCAAGGCTAATTGTCTCTTATATTATTTAATAGAAATATGATTTTTTTTGTAATACAATTTCAAAATTGCAACTTTGTTTCGTAGTTCAAAAGTTGCAAATCACATAGTCAAATTGACATTAAAAAAATTACATATGCAACCATATTTTTTCTAATTTTCTGACAATCTCTTGAGGATCTTCTGTTGGAATTGAAATTTGTTGGTCAAATTGTTCAACGTCGCTTCCAGCTCCCTCGAATAAGATTTCGTTGTAATTGTAGTCGTCTTCTTCATTGATCTCTTATTGACCGCACCTTCTACGCTCCAATCTAATTCAATCTCTAAATAAAATTATAATCTCCAAACTGTCTCCCCCCCCCCCCAATGAGTGTCTGGGCTATCCTATTTGAAACCTTCCAGCAGAAAACGCGCTTTCAGAAGTTGTAGATGACGCTTGAATATTCAACACATCTCGGGCCATCTTTGATAGAGTCGGAAATGTCTTTTCATTCTCCCTCCAGTATTTCAGCAGTCTTCACGTCTATTTTCATTAGCAATTGATTCAAAAAGTACAACACCCTGCAAAACATAAACATCAAACTCGTTAATTTGTGAAGCACTTGAACCACTATACATTCTATTTCGAAGGCCTTGAATACTTAAAGCAAAAACCACATGTTTTTTATAAGGTTGAAGTGAAGTAGAAGAAGATTGTATAGAAGCCGGTTGATTATTTGCACTTTGCTCTTGATAATACATGTACATAGTTTTGCATTGTGTTTGTAATGCTAGAGATAACATCTTCTTTAGTTGGTTATTCAGTTGGAAGTATTTTTAGGCATTCATAAATCGTTTCAATAAGGGCATTACAACCATCTACTTTAATAGTAGGATTTAATACATCACCAATAAAATAAATAGTGGAAATAGGAATTTTTTTTAATTTTACAAACATTTTTGTAATAGCTGGAGCATAAGTTGGTTTTTTCATGTATCCATTAAATAATAAAAATATTAGAGCTATATAAAATAACATAGATGAAATAGTATGATAATAAACACTAGAAAATTCCTTAGTAGCTGGAAAAAATTTATATAAGAATACAATAAATTCCAAAATTGTATCCCAATCATCATCTACAAGCATATCCGAAGGATTTTGATTATGAGCGCTAAATAATAAAGTTATAGGTCTTCTATACTCGTGAGCAACAACTAATTGTTCATACAAAGAATTTCACATAGTTGCAACTTCTTCTGAAATTTTCCTATAAGGTAATCCACAATCATGCCATATTTTTTTAAACCCTTTGCGTCTTTGTTTTTTATTAACTTTAAAAATAAAGTTGATAGCAAATTGTACTTTATCAAGGATGTTTTTAAAAAATTTTAGGTCATCATTTACAACTAAGTTATAAATATGACATGCACATATAACATGAAAAATATCGGGAAAAGATGGAGTACATCGAGTTTTTAAAATGTTTACAACATAATCATTAGAAGAAGCATTATCTAATGTAATAATTATAATTTTATCAGTAATTTCATAATATTCACTAATTTCATGAATATTTCTTGAAATAAAAATTCTAGTGTACCTTTCATCAATATATCTATATGCTAATATACGTTTTTGCATAGACCAATTGTGATCTATCCAATGACATATACCAGTTAAATAATCATTACCATTAGTACTACGGCCTATGTCAGAAGTGATAGCCACTTTGCCATTAAAATGATACAATGCATAACGTAAGTATTGTTGATATTCATGTGCAAATTTAAAAACATCTCTTCTAATAGTTGATCTATGAAAACCCTTAAAAACAGGATTATATGTTTCTCGAATGTAATAAATAAAATCAGGAGATGAAGGAAATGAAAAAGGCAAACCCTCCACAACAACTAAGTTTGCTAAATTTTTCCGATCTTTGCGTTTTTCATATTTCAGACCTATTCCCCCCGTCATCGAGTTAATTCGACCCTATACTTGGTCGGAGACACTATGTGAACCTTGTCCAGACTCAGAAGACATTTGCACACCCGCTTTTTCAGCCAAGTATTGGTTATACCTTGCTTTGTGATCCTTTTCCACATGTGTTATTAAACCTCTTGTTCCACCTTGACATTTTTCAGTTTTAAATTTATAAACTTCGCGACAAATTTTACAAATAGCTAGTTGATTAGGAATGTCCCTTTCAAAAAAATTTCACGCAGGTGATTTTAATTTTCGTTGTTTTTTGCCTCTTCTCATACTAGGGGGAATATGAGAGATACCAGTTTCAGTTTCAGCATGAGACTCAGTCTGATCCTGAGGTGGAGTTGCACTAGTGGGTGTGTTATCTAAATTATCTTCTAAATCATAGTCTGGTTCAGATGCAGAATATACCTCATGATCTAATGGTATATTAATATTAACATTTAAAAGTTCAGTTTCATCTACATGAGTGAAATTATCATAATTAGGATTACTTGAAGATGCACCCTTACCCATGTTACCCCTACTACCTCTACCAGAAAAATGTCCACCTCGTTCAATTATAATTGTGCGCGCCCGTTTTTCGACCCGGCTCGGGTCGTAGCGGAGCGCGGACGATATTCGGGGTGATTCCTGGGTAAAATGATTGAGGAGTCACCACCTAATTATCTTTTACGGTGAATTAGGACACCTACATATTAAACTAAGTGCTGCAATGTAAACTCCAATTTTAAGGTCTGCGAAACTAGCGAGATTCTAGGTAAGGGTTCTTTATTATCCTAAAGGGAAGGGGTTAGGCATCCTTTAAGATCCGCTAACTTGCGGTTATCCGGTCAAACTCAGGTTAATTATTACTAGAAAAAATGCATGTTTGAAGCATGAAGTTAAAAGATGTTTGCAAATAATAAAAAAAGGGATGCATTTTAAAAGATAGATAAATGTAGAGATTTTTCAAAATATGCATTTATATGATATCTAAAGAGAAATACATGTAGAGTTGGAAAAATATGTTTTTGACAATTGATAGTAAAACAATTTATTTATAATGCCAAAGAAGTAAAATTTTGGGAATCAATGAATTGTAAATTGGCAAAAGATAAACTTATTCGGTATGATTAATAAAGCAAATAAAAGATGACAAAAGTTGTTTTGAAAATCTTGAATACGCGTGACGAGCCTAAAATAAATAAACTAGCGAAGGATTTCTAAGTTTGAATTCAACCGAGCCTACAAATAAATAAGCTAGCGACGGGTTTCAAATCTTAAACTAACCTATGAATTAATCCTAAGTTTGCCTATTCTAAGCATTTCAATAATTACATAAGTGCGATAAATAATATTACAATACAAAGCGGGATAAAAGCTGAATTAAAGAAAGAAATAGAATAAATAAACTCCGAGGAATAATTCGCCGTTATTTATTTTAATCCCTGCAAGCTGTCAAGAACAAACGGTTAGAAACAGTTAAATACAAATAACTTCATATCCGTATTCAAAACAGTGAATGTTTTGATCGCGGAGGGCTCAGACTTAAATTTTGAAAAGAACATTCCAATCACGTCGTGGCTGCAAACATATGACTAATGTAGTTTATTTTGATTGCCTCGCCTACTAAACGTGTCGGTCTCTCGGGTGAAATAGAAAAGATCACTATAATCACGTCGTGGCTGCGAATATATAACTTGTTGGTTATTTTAGTCACCTCGCCTACTAAACATGTTGATCTTGGATAAAAAGGTTTAAGTCTTCATCATTGCCCAGAAGTTATATTTCCGTCTTTGCGACTGTGGAGGCCTCAAAATCGACGGATATTTTTCATCGGCCAGTGTAGTATCGTGTTCAAATCAGTAAAATTTTAAATCGAATGTAAACAAAGATAGCGAGTGATAGCGAGCAAAAACAGAGGCAGAGGAAAACAGTTTCCGAAAATGACGCTGTCTAGTTTAAAACAAGAAACAAAGAGAACGGTAATTTGAATCTTTGAAACAAATTGGACTGAACAGAAAGCAATGTTTGAAAGGTGCGGTGTTGATTTAAAGCAGTAAAAATGATAAAAACGATAAAGCGATGAATCCCGAAGCGGGAGCAAACAGAAAAAAAACAAACGCCCGAACAGACGCGGTATTTATTCAAAACAAGAAACAATGATATCCGTCGCGAGAAATCTAAAACAAGAAACTTAATAAAACAATAATATATCCGTTGCACGGATATCTAAAACGATTAAACTAAAAAAATAGAGAAGCGAAAGCGAAAGAAAAGCGCGGCCTCAATTCAATTTCGCTTACTTTAATGCGATATTAATAAAACAAGAAAAAAGGCCAAAAGAAACGAGCGGTGAGCGGTTTAAAATATCCGACCCGAGTTCAAATTCGAAATATTCAAATCGGTCGCCCGACCGGTCGATGATCTGACCGGATCGATGATCCAAACTCGAATCGATTTCAAAGACCAAATTCGGATAAACAATAACAAGAATATGGAATGCAAGAATTCGAAATATCCAATCGGTCGACCGACCGGATCGATGATCTGACCGGATCTTGTTTCAACCCGGATCGATTTCAACACCCAATTGGATAACCAATAACAAGAATATGAAATGCAAGAATTAAAAATGTTACCTAACCTGTCGATCTGACCGTCGTTGATCTACCGGATCACCGATCCAAACTCGAATCGATTTCAACACCAAATTCGGATAATCAATAACAAGAATATGAAATGCAAGAATTCGAAATGTTACTAATCGGTCGACCCGACCGGATCGATGACCCGACCGATCAGTGTTTCAACCCTAATCAAATAAATTCATCAATTTCAGATAACCAATAATAATAATAAAGAACAATGCAAGAAATTTGGAAATTCAAATTGAGGCGACCTGACCGGTCAAGGTTGATCTGACGGTCAATGACCGACCAATTGGAGTTTCAACCCTAATCAAATAATTTCATCAATTTCAGATAACCAATGATAACAACAAAGAATAATGCAAGAAATTTGGAAATTCAAATCGGGTAGACCTGACCGGTCGATAAGAATCTGAAATCGATGATCCAAATCAAATTTTAACACCAAATTCAGATAACCAACATACATAAATATGAAATGCAAGAATTCTGAAAATGTTACGAACCGGTCGACCTGTCGGTCGAATTCGACCAAATCGATGAAGAAAATCAGAGAATCAAAATGGGAGAACAAACCTTTTCGGACTTGATTCTTGAAACAACAAAGAAGCCAAATGCTTTAAACTCAAGAACACAACAAAATATTTATGTATATATGAAATAATCTTCCGAAAATCCTTCCAAAAATCTATTTTTCTCCCCCGAAAATCTCCTCTTCAAATGAAGAACAATCATGGGGTATTTATAGGTGGATTCCCCCCCCAAGAATCGAGTTTGAAATTTGAATTAAAGGCAAAAAAAATTCTGAATTTTGGAAGCGGATTTTAGGGGTATGGGTATGGTGAAGTGATGGGAGGGGTGTGGTGGTGTCAGGGAGTTGGTGGTGGCAGGGGCGAGGTGACCGGCGACGTGGGGTCGCCGGTATGGGGGTGTGGGATCGGCGGCTTTGAGTGAAGGAGAGTAGGTTTTTTTGATTTTTTGGTTTAAGGGTTTTGGGTTTTGGGGGAATTAAAGGGATGGGGTTATGGGTCGGGTAGGGGTGTTAGGTCGGGGTTTCGGTTGGGCCGACGAGTGGGGTTTGAAAAATGGGGGATGGCCGATTGGGCCTGGGTAAAGGGGTTTTGGGTTTTAATTGTTTTGGGTTTTGGGTTAAGGGGATTAAAGGGACGGGTCGCGGGCTTGAGTTTTGGGTCGGTTTGGGCTGGTCCGATTGGGCTTGGGAATTGGGGGATTTAATTGGGGAGTTTGGGCTTGTGGGAATTTAATTTGGGGATTGGGCTTGGACGAAAAAATGGGTTTTAGTTTAGGTTGGGTAGAAATTGTATTGGGTTGAAAAAAAAAATGAAAAATGGGGAGTTGGTTAAAATAAAAAGGAGTTTAACATTAAAATATATTTTTTGTAAAAGATGTGAATTATTTAAAATAACATACCGATGTGATAATAATAAAAATATAATATTTGCGAAATGTTTAATGCTTAATAAAGGGGAAATGCGGTGCAATTTTGCGAGAATAAAATAATATAGAATTTTCGGATAACTTATGATTATTATAAAATGCAAATGATATAAAATATGCGAATAATAATAATAATACGAAGATACACACATATATGCCTATATTAAAAAATTATTTTAAAAGTGTCAAAATATTAAAAATTACGAATAAAATCATAAAAGATGGGACAAAATTGGGTGTCAACAGATGCCCCTCTTTGGACGGAGACGATGAAAGAGTTTTTGGCCAAAGAAAGTTGACTGAGTAGCCAATTTTGTCCTGATCAACGGGACTTGAAGGTAAGAAATAGAATTCCGGGGGGGGGGGGAAGTGAAGTTGCAAAAAGATGGTGCACATTCAAGCAACAATGCCCCAGTGTCGACTTAGGATGACACTGGTCGCAGATGCGAGAAACTATTGGAAAAGAGCGGATCGACGTACGAAGTAGGTCGCTGACCAATTTGCCTCGGTTCGCCGTAAGAGATAGTCCCACGCTGTGATGAAGTTCCTGCGAATTAAAAAACTCCTGCAAACTAAAGCTCAAGATAAAATTAGTGTATAACTGCTGAGGAAAATTGTAGAGAAAATAACTTGGAAATACCCGCATTAGGAGGTGGGCGCCTGACTGAAATTAAAATACCCTCGTTATAAGGTGGGCGCCTGACTGAAATTAAAATACCCTCGTTATAAGGTGGGCGCCTGACTGAAATTAAAATACCCTCATTATAAGGTGGGCGCCTGAAATGACGTCGTTGGATCGACGTGTTGTGTTGAAGACGTCGTTGTAATGTTGTTGACGTCGCTGTTGTATAAACTTTGCTGATGTCGTCGTTGTATAGACGTTGATGATGTCGTCGTTGCATAGACTTTGCTGATGTTGTTGTTGTTGTAAAGAATAGTTGTCGTGCTGCCGTAACGTCGTGGACGTTGTTGTAATGCTGTTGAAGATAGTTGATGTCTTTGCGAAGAACGCCAATGACGTTGTTGTAATCTTTGTAAAGATAGTTGCCGCGTTGAAGACATCATTGTAATCTTTGTTGACGTCGTTGTAATCTTTGTAAAAGATATTTGTTGTCTTTCGCGATGAACGTCGTGGGCGTTGTTGTAATCTTTGTTGAAGATAGTTGATGGGCTGCGATGCGTCAATAGCGTTGTTGTAATCTTTGTAAAGATAGTCGCTGCGTTGAAGACGTCATTGTAATGCCGTTGACGTCGTTGTAATCTTTGTAAAGATATTTGTTGTTTTGCGAAGAACTTGTCGTGGGCGTTGTTGTAATCTTTGTTGAAGATAGTTGATGGGTCGCAGTGAACGCCAATGACGCGTTGTTGTAATCTTGTAAAAGATAGTTCTGCGTTGAAGACGTCATTGTAATCTTTGTTGGCGTCGTTGTAATGTGTAAAAGATATTTATTGTCTTTGCGAACGTCGATGACGTTGTTGTAATGATGTTCTTTATTGCGGGCATTTGTTATCTTTGAAGGCGTCGTTGTAATGCTGTTGAAGATAGTTGATGTGCTGCAGTAACGTCATTGTAATGCTGTTGACGTCGTTGAGATGAGGTAAAAGATAGTTGCTGTGTTGCCGTCAAAGATAGTTGCTGCGTTTGAAGACGTCATTGTAGTGTTGTTGACGTCGTTGAGATGCTGTAAAAGA
Organism: Anisodus acutangulus; assembly: GCA_029783415.1. NCBI lineage: Eukaryota > Viridiplantae > Streptophyta > Magnoliopsida > Solanales > Solanaceae > Anisodus > Anisodus acutangulus. Next base: position 12,624,199 of record CM056493.1, on the reverse strand, counting down.
TAGTTGTTGTGTTGTTGTAAAAGATAGTTGCTGCGCTGAAGACGTCATTGTAATGTTGTTGACGTCGTTGAGATGAGGTAAAAGATAGTTGCTGCGTTGTCTTAAAAGATAGTTGCTGCGTTTGAAGACGTCATTGTAGTGTTGTTGACGTCGTTGAGATGCTGTAAAAGATAGTTGCTGCGTTGAAGACGTCATTGTAATGTTGTTGACGTCGTTGTAAAGCTGTAAAAAATGATTGTCGTGCTGCCATAACGTCGATGACGTTTTTGAAATGTTGTCTTGTTGTAAGAGATGTAAGTGGCGTCCTGCCGTCGGTTCTTTGTAATAGGGTTCCACGTTGTCTTGAATCTTACGCCGATCCAAACTTATGTGAATTGAAATGTCGTCTGGCACGAGGCGAAAATGTGATGCGACGTCTTTGCCGTCGGGTTTGCCTTGTTGTCGTTCTTTGTGATTGAAATAACATCTTTGTGCAGACATAATACTCGGGACCCTGTAGGTCAAGATGATGTCTTCATATAAATGCAGAACAAGAACGTAATCCTTGTAGGGAGTTGGAGTGCCGAAAGTCTTTGGGGGAATTGATCATAAGCGATGTGGCTTCCTACTTTTTCAACCTCAAGAACACGTACTCAAAGAAAATTTGTGAGTTTGGGGAGGGCGGTTGATTCGCGTTGACTTGATAGCTTTGGCTCTTGATAACTGCATGTCCTGCTGATTCGGACCTGTAGCCCTGTCTGGTTCCCAGTCTTGGCTAACCGTTAATTAAAACATTTGTTGAAAATAATTTGTTTATAAGAAAGTATGCTTATCATTAAAAAGTTCTTGTCGAACTGCTAATGAAAATATTTGTTGAAAATGATTTGCTTATAAGAAAGTATGCATATTAGTAAAAATCTTGTCAAACTCTAATGAAAGTATTTGTTGAAAATAAATTGTGTATAAGAAAGTATGCATATTAGTAATAAAAATCTTGTCAAACTTTAATGAAAATATTTGGTGAAAATAAATTGCTTATAAGAAAGTATGCATATATGTAAATGTCTGTCGAGCAGCGACATGCGGTGAAACAAAGCAAACGTGTTATCCAAAATCCTCTTAGGCTGAAGACTTAGTTTGCCGATGCTTTTCCTAGTTTTCGGCGTCATCCGGCAGTGATCCCTTAAAAATGCCCCAGTTTCCGATATGTGAGAATGACGATCTTTTGAACGGACAAACGAGTCTTGTGTAGATTGCTTGCCTGTCCTATCAGGGTGATCAGATGGGTGCATTTTGTCATATGTGATATAAAGGAGAAAATATTTCCTAATGGTGGGACCGAAGCCGATTTAGGCCGCCTACGTATCCCCATGAGGGAATCAGGTCATGACGTAGTTCATTACAAGCGAAAGGGGATTGTAAGGATTTTCTAAAATGGGACCGAAGCCGATGTGGCCGCCTACGTATCCCGCCGAGGGAATCAGGTCATAACGTAGTTCATGTAAGCAAAGGAGATTTGTAAGGATTTTTCTAAAGATGGGACCGAAGCCGATGTGGCCGCCTACGTATCCCGCCGAGGAAATCAGGTCATAACGTAGTTCAGGTCTCCATGAAAAAAATCCTAAATGTAGTATCTTTTCACCGCATCTGCGTTGATAGCTTTTGGCCAAACTTCGTCGTCCATTTCAGCTAGGATTAGTGTCCTTCCAACAAGATTTGGTGAACTGTAAGGCCCTTGCCAATTCAAACTTTTCTTTGGCTTCATCCTGGTGTAGGGATATGCGTTTTGACACCAATTGCCCCGGTTAAAAATCTTTGGCCATTCTATTCCGATAAGGTTGCCCCGGACAACTGCGTCCATCTGCTTTTCATCAATCAGTCTCTTAGTAAATGATTCTGTATCCAATTGGCTGCGAAAGAAAATAGCATTGCCCAGTAGAAGTCCTGATCGTAGTGTGGTAGCCCAAGAGTACAAATGGCAAACGTCCGTGCCAATGCTTGTAACTATCAACCATCTTGACGTTTCATCCAAATCTGGCTTTGACTTATTCCAAAAATGCCTCAATTCTTCCGCTTGTGAGTCTTCCTTATATTCTTCGAAGCCTTGCTTGTTTGGGACCTTGTTTGCTTGTTTCATTATATGTCACATATTGCCGACAAATTAGTTTGCATGATGAAAAAAAAAGAGAATTATTGAACAAAACATATTTTATAGTAGCAAAAGCAATGCAGATTTGTCATTTTAAGCTTTCAAAAGGTAGAGGCAAAACACATTAAATGCATATATGTGATCCAGGCCTCAATCTGAATCGCATTGTTTCATTAAATATTAATGCAGTTAACTAGTTTCTGGGAGAAACAAGGCCAGGGCACATGTCCAATTTTTCCAAAACATCTCCTTGCTCTGCATCCCAAATGGTTGAGCTTCTAGCGTAATCACCGAGAATCATATTGCATTTTGCTTCTTCTTCATCAATGAAAAATCCTTTGAATCCCTTCACGAGGTCGGCTGCATTTTCCTCTTTTGATTCTGAGTGGCGATGCTTTGACGAATGAGTGACTCGGAGGCGGAACAAGTTTTGGTAAAGAAGTATCTCCCTTCCTTCGAGATTGGTTGATAAGACTTTTCCAAGAAAAGGTGATGCCATGATCCGCGGCTTTGGAAGAAGTGCTTCTACTCCAAACGGTGCCCTCACTTGGATTGTAATTATAGGGGTGATAAAGGCCGATGATTCAACCTTTTCCTCTCTACGGGTGGCACAATGGTTCCTTCCAAGTTGTGTTCTTCATCAACAGTAATCATGTTCACATTGGTATTGTCTGATCGGCAAAGGGTTATCATTTACATTAGAGGAAGGTCCTTTCAGTTGGATAACTCCTTCTTTGATCAATGCCTCGATTTTGTCTCCGAGGGCATAACAATTTCGATGTCGTGCCCAAGAATTCCCGAGTGGTACGCACAATGCTTAGTCTCATCGTGCCATTTTGGAACAGGATTGGGGACATTTCTGGGATGGGTCGGAGTATTCTCGCGGTTTTCAGATCTTTCATATAATTGGGCTCGAGGTTCGGCTAAAGGTGTATAGGTTTTGGTGGCTTTCTTTCGTATTTTGAGCGGGGTCTGCAGGTGCATTTGGTGTATGGACTTGTGGATGAGGCAAGTATGCGGCTGATATTGTGGGGATTCGGATAGACAGCGCCGAGGCAAAGCTATATATTGGATGGGTATGGTAGGCAGGGTAGGGACCAGGTGGGTATTGATAGTAAAGTGAGGGCTTTGGGTGTATGGGTAATAATAGGAAGGATGAGGACTTTGGTTGTTTTGATTGTAGTAGGGAGGCTGGGGTGATGGCATTTGGTAGGTTGACATTTGATTTGGCCTATGTTTACAACTGTCACCACAGAGGACACTCCATCTCTCTTCCTCTTTCTGCTCCCTCAAATGAGTCCGACCGATTGTCTCACTTGTTGCTTGCAATGCTACAAAGTTTGTAATTCTTCATCTTCGATTCCCTCTTCTATGAAATCTCCCATCCTTATAACCCAGAGAAACTTCGCCCTATGACGCTTATCATTCTCTCATAGTATGTTGCATCTTTCAAAGATTGTACAAAGAGAGTGTTCATCTCACTTTCTTCTATCGGGGTTGAACTTTGGCTTCGCCCTCCACTTCATGGCGTATTCTCTGAAGGTCTCTGTGGGCTTCTTTTCCAACTTCATCAGATAAAATCTGTCCAAGACTGTGTCAGTGTTGAATTTAAATCTGTCCACGAAATCTTGTGCCATCGTGCCCCAATTACGCCATTTTGCGGGTTTTGGCTCGTGTACCAGTCGAGTGCTTCTCCTGTTAAACTCCTTACGAACAATTTTATTATGATGGCCTGGTCTTTACCTACCCCAATCAGTTTGTCACAGTATGATCTTAATTCTTAAATGAGCGTGAGGATTTCCTTTCCCATCAAACAAACCAAATTTTGGCACCTTATATCCTACAGGCAATTCAATGTCGGGATGCATACACAGATCTTCGTACTCAAGTCCTTCATGTCCCTTGCTGGTTTGGATATTCTTGAATGCCTCTTTTAGGTCAGAATCTCTCTCGCCACACTTTCATCGGTTCTGATCCTCACCCGCCTGTCCATTTCTTCACACTGGCCAATTTCCTGAAGAGCCATGTTTGGTGTTGCGGTAGTAAAAGGTTGGGCTTCCATTACATATATTGGCGGCACATACTGCTTGCTGTGATCAGCGATGTGTGCCATCAATATGTGTTGGTCTGCTGGGTGATTTTGCGTGGAAGGGGTGTTTTGGATGAGTGTGGTAATTTGGGTATGTGGAGTTGTGAATGAGGCCGGATCATTTTGTAGCGGGCTTTGTTGTGGACTTGCTTGCGGGTTAGTGTGTTGTGGATTGGTTTTGCATAGTGGCGAATTATCGGGGAGGTTTTGGGGAAATGGCGGTTCAGGAGATAAGAAAATTTGTGGTGCAGTTGCATTCGTCCCTTGTTCAGGGAGTGGGGTATTGGCGCTAATGGACAGGTTGGTGAGATTTTGGAGCCGCTCTATCTCAGTCTGCATGGCTGCCATCTGTTGTATGCTTGATTAGGCGATGTATTTTTCTTGGACGGTAGTATCTCTATTTTCTGAAGCCTCTGGTTCATCTCTGGAAAGAGTGATAAGTTCCAGGCCAGTCTGTTCGGATGCATCTGAATCAGTCATTTGGCTGAAGGATTGTGCCTTTGACCTCGTGAAGTAGGGATGATCCGCCAGTTTTAGTCAACGCAAATCAACCTTTGGGAAAATAATCTAGACAAAATAAACCTTCTAAAAAAAATTGAAGAAAATCAAGTTAGTATAAGGCGAGTAATTATTGCTTTAGATAATATGCACATAGTGGAAAACAGTAGAAAATAACAAACTGATTGTAAGACAATTAAATGCGCATCCTGATATGCATGGGGCCTCCCTTATGCCGGAGGTGGGCCTAAACGCCAGATATGCGGGATTACGACAGATTTGATCCAAGCTGCTAAACTGCAATGCTTTGTCGGAAATGAGACAAAATGAATGTACATTTTCCAATTTCAGCATGTCATGATTAGTCTTGAATTAGTCTATCCTTATCACGCTACACATAATATGATGATTGGTCGTTGGGTTGTGAGACCCGTAGACATCTTTGGCGGATTTCTTAATTGTGGAGTCGATACCGAGGATCGACCCACCTAAGGTGTATGCATGCATGACTTAAAATAAAGGGTGGTATAGCTCTATCTTAAATTTTCTAAGATTTGGCTGACTAGACACAAGGTTCCCGAGCGGACTACTCGAGTGAGAAGGCTACGCGGCCACCGGATGGTCCGGTCACTCCGCGCATACGCCAACTCTCCTAAAATTTGGTAGATTTGAAAGAAATTTGCGGGTGCGCAAAACACACCTCGCGTGTAGTGTGTGATAGTGTCAATTTTCCAGAGTGGAAGAAATATGAGCGAAATGCCAATTTAAGATAAGCAAAAAATATGGAAATTAAAGCAGCTATGCATGCAAAAATTTTACAAAGGAAACAAATCAAAGCATTTCATCAAACAAAGAGTGAAAGTAAAGCACAATTATAATTAACCTGAATTTCGCTATGGTTAAGAACCTGAAAATTCCCCAGTGGAGTCGCCATGCTGTGCGCGCCCGTTTTTCGACCCGGCTCGGGTCGTAGCGGAGCGCGGACGATATTCGGGGTGATTCCTGGGTAAAATGATTGAGGAGTCGCCACCTAATTATCTTTTACGGTGAATTAGGACACCTACATATTAAACTAAGTGCTGCAATGTAAACTCCAATTTTAAGGTCTGCGAAACTAGCGAGATTCTAGGTAAGGGTTCTTTATTATCCTAAAGGGAAGGGGTTAGGCATCCTTTAAGATCCGCTAACTTGCGGTTATCCGGTCAAACTCAGGTTAATTATTACTAGAAAAAATGCATGTTTGAAGCATGAAGTTAAAAGATGTTTGCAAATAATAAAAAAAGGGATGCATTTTAAAAGATAGATAAATGTAGAGATTTTTTAAAATATGCATTTATATGATATCTAAAGAGAAATACATGTAGAGTTGGAAAAATATGTTTTTGACAATTGATAGTAAAACAATTTATTTATAATGCCAAAGAAGTAAAATTTTGGGAATCAATGAATTGTAAATTGGCAAAAGATAAACTTATTCGGTATGATTAATAAAGCAAATAAAAGATGACAAAAGTTGTTTTGAAAATCTTGAATACGCGTGACGAGCCTAAAATAAATAAACTAGCGAATGATTTCTAAGTTTGAATTCAACCGAGCCTACAAATAAATAAGCTAGCGACGGGTTTCAAATCTTAAACTAACCTATGAATTAATCCTAAGTTTGTCTATTCTAAGCATTTCAATAATTACATAAGTGCGATAAATAATATTACAATACAAAGCGGGATAAAAGCTGAATTAAAGAAAGAAATAGAATAAATAAACTCCGAGGAATAATTCGCCGTTATTTATTTTAATCCCTGCAAGCTGTCAAGAACAAACGGTTAGAAACAGTTAAATACAAATAACTTCATATCCGTATTCAAAACAGTGAATGTTTTGATCGCGGAGGGCTCAGACTTAAATTTTGAAAAGAACATTCCAATCACGTCGTGGCTGCAAACATATGACTAATGTAGTTTATTTTGATTGCCTCGCCTACTAAACGTGTCGGTCTCTCGGGTGAAATAGAAAAGATCACTATAATCACGTCGTGGCTGCGAATATATAACTTGTTGGTTATTTTAGTCACCTCGCCTACTAAACATGTTGATCTTGGATAAAAAGGTTTAAGTCTTCATCATTGCCCAGAAGTTATATTTCCGTCTTTGCGACTGTGGAGGCCTCAAAATCGACGGATATTTTTCATCGGCCAGTGTAGTATCGTGTTCAAATCAGTAAAATTTTAAATCGGAACAGAAACAAAGAAGCAGAGAGTGGCAGTAGCAAAAAGCGAGGCAGAGGAAAAACAGCTCGAAAATGACGCGGTGTCTAGTTTAAAACAAGAAACAAGAAACAAAGAGAACGGTAATTTGAATGTCAAATGGACTGAACAGAAAGCAATGTTTGAAAGGTGCGGTGTTCGATTTAAAACAGTATAAATGATAAAAACAAGAAAGCGATGAATCAAAGCGGGAGCAAACAGAAAAACAAACGCCCAACAGACGCGGTATTTATTCAAAACAAGAAACAATGATATCCGTCGCGAGAAATCTAAAACAAGAAACTTAATAAAACAATAATATATCCGTTGCACGGATATCTAAAATGATTAAACTAAAAAAACAGAGAAGCTTAAACGAAGAAAAGCGCGGCCTCGAATTCAATTTCGTCGGCCTTAATGCGATATTAATAAAACAAGAAAGCGATTGCCAAAAGAAACGAGCAAGGAGCGGTTTAAAATATCCGACCCGAAGTTAAATTCGAAATATTCAAATCGGTCGCCCGACCAGTCGATCTGACCCGGATCGTTGATCCAAACTCGAATCGATTTGACCAAATTCGGATAAACAATAACAAGAATATGGAATGCAAGAATTGCGAAATATCCAAATCGGTCGACCGACCGGATCAATGACCGACCGGATCAGTGTTTCAACCCGGATCAGATTTCAACACCCAATTCAGATAACCAATAACAAGAATATGAAATGCAAGAATTCTGAAAAAGTTACCCAACCGGTCGACCTGACCGGTCGATGATCTGACCGGATCAGCGATCCAAACTCGAATCAGATTTCAACACCAAATTCAGATAATCAATAACAAGAATATGAAATGCAAGAATTCTGGAAATGTTACCCGAACCGGGTCGACCCGACCCGGATCAGTGTTTCAATCCGGAATCAAATAAATTCATCAATTTCAGATAACCAATAATAATAACAGCAACAATGCAAGAAATTTGGAAATTCAAATTGAGGCGACCCGACCCGGGTCAGTGACCCGACCCGAATTGGAGTTTCAACCCGGAATCAAATAATTTTATCAATTTCAGATAACCAATGATAACAACAGCAACAATGCAAGAAATTTGGAAATTCAAATCGGTCGATCTGACCGGTCAAGAATCCGACCGAAATCAGTGATCCAAATCAAATTTTAACACCAAATTCAGATAACCAACATACATAAATATGAAATGCAAGAATTCTGAAAATGTTACCCGAACCGGGTCGACCCGAAATCAGTGAAGAAAATCAGAGAATCAAAATGGGAGAACAAACCTTTTCGGACTTGATTCTTGAAACAACAAAGAAGCCAAATGCTTTAAACTCAAGAACACAACAAAATATTTATGTATATATGGAATAATCTTCCGAAAATCCTTCCAAAAATCTATTTTTTCTCCCCCGAAAATCTCCTCTTCAAATGAAGAACAATCATGGGGTATTTACAGGTGGATTCCCCCCCAAGAATCGAGTTTGAAATTTGAATTAAAGGTAAAAAAAATTCTGAATTTTGGAAGCGGATTTTAGGGGTATGGGTATGGTGAAGTGATGGGAGGGGTGTGGTGGTGTCAGGGAGTTGGTGGTGGCAGGGGCGAGGTGACCGACGACGTGGGGTCGCCGGTATGGGGGTGTGGGGTCGGCGGCTTTGAGTAAAGGAGAGTAGGGTTTTTTGATTTTTTGGTTTAAGGGTTTTTGGGTTTTGGGGGAATTAAAAGGGATGGGGTTAGGGGTCGGGTAGGGGTGTTGGGCCGGTCGGGGTTTCGGTTGGGCCGACGAGTGGGGTTTGAAAAATGGGGGATGGCCGATTGGGGCTGGGTAAAGGGGTTTTGGGTTTTAATTATTTTGGGTTTTGGGTTAAGGGGATTAAAGGGACAGGTCGCGGGCTTGAGTTTTGGGTCGGTTTGGGCTGGTCCGATTGGGCTTGGGAATTGGGGGATTTAATTGGGGAGTTTGGGCTTGTGGGAATTTAATTTGGGGATTGGGCTTGGACGAAAAAATGGGTTTTAGTTTAGGTTGGGTAGAAATTGTATTGGGTTGGAAAAAAAATGAAAAATGGGGAGTTGGTTAAAATAAAAAGGAGTTTAACATTAAAATATATTTTTTGTAAAAGATGTGAATTATTTAAAATAACATACCGATGTGATAATAATAAAAATATAATATTTGCGAAATGTTTAATGCTTAATAAAGGGGAAATGCGGTGCAATTTTGCGAGAATAAAATAATATAGAATTTTTGGATAACTTATGATTATTATAAAATGCAAATGATATAAAATATGCGAATAATAATAATAATACGAAGATACACACATATATGCCTATATTAAAAATTTATTTTAAAAGTGTCAAAATATTAAAAATTACGAATAAAATCATAAAAGATGGGACAAAATTGGGTGTCAACAATAATTATGCAAATAAATAATTAAAATTAAGAAAATTAAGTACTATAATTAAAATTAAGTAATAATAATTTAAATAAAAGAAGGAACGAGTGTACCAAACGCTGACATAATGTCGACGTGTAATCGAGGTTGAAAATTGAAACTTTGCTCGATGATCCTCAAGCTAGTTGCCAACTTCACTCCCAATTTTTGAACTTTGATAGAAATTACCAAATATAATATTTAGTGTGCAATTTAGACTTATAGAGAGAGAGATGGTAGGAAGATTTGTGAGAAAAATGAAGAGGAAAATGATATATTTATAGTTGAAAAATAGAGTTAATGTGTAAATATACTAACTTAGAGGTTAAAAATAAATATTAAGAGGGTACGAAGGGTTTATGGATGGTGGGGGACAAAATGGCCGTTTCTATCTTCAATCTTCAAGTAGTATGTTAGCAAAACCCATATATATATGGAAGAGAATTAAAATATTAACATATTAAATTTTGAAAAATTACACTGCACATAGGCCCTAGTTAAAGAATGAGAATTTTGGGTTAAATTAAGAAGGGGCCCATGGACCTGTAATGCATAGGCTTAGTTTGACCATAATTCTTTGACCGTAACATTCATAATCACCTTTCCACCACAACTAAAAGTACAATTTTGGGTCTCATACACTTTTCCCACCTTGAGAATGATGATCACAAAAGAGTTGTCTCAAAGAATTCTAAAATACTTTTAATCCTTAATCATGCCATTAAAGAATAAAAATAATAATCAAAGGGACATAAATATATAAGAGAAAAGAACAAGAGAATTTAAAAGATCATTGAACGTCTTTAGTCTTTACTACTGTAGTTCTTTTTTTTTCTTTTGTAGTACAAAATTAATTAATACTATCCTTAATGATTAGGTTGCATTTTCTTGACTTAAATGTAAGCAGACTAGGGGTGAGCGGGTCCGAGTATCCTAACTTTTTGAACTACCCGGACCCTATCCAGTAAAAAATCGGTTCCTAAATTTACTATCCGGAACCTACCCGTAACAATCATTACCCGGAACCTCCGGGTAGGTTCCCTGGTACCTTGTAGAGTGCTTCCTAAGTTGTAGTTGTATTAGGCTTTATCAGAATACCTAATTGAATTTGTTGTATTAGGCCCAAATTCAGTAGGGCAAACTATCGAACATATGTTGGCACTGGAGTGTAGTGTGTGTGTGACCTAACCAGTGTTTCACCCTCTCAAATTACATTGAAATGATCGTGCAGGTAGCAACTTGAATATGAAAAGTTAAACCACAATCGCAGGGGTTAGGGAAGTTGACAAACACTTCCCATTCGCAGGTAGTAATCGAGTCGCAGGTAGCAACAACTCGATTAATGGCAAATACTTTCAATTCGCAGAGGTTAGGGAAGTTGGGAAAATAGTACCTGCCGTGGTGTGTGTCGATAGAGGAGCGATTGAATTTGCTGCTTTGATTGGAGAGGAAGAGAGTGCAGAGTGGAAGATAAATGTGAAAATGAAGAGGGCAAGAGACTGCGAGTGGAATTAAAAAAGTAAAAATATTTAATATTTCATAAGTTCCGGGTATCGATTTCGGGTCCGGGTATCCTGTCTCTATTTTTCGGAACCGGAACCGACATTGATCGGTTCCTAATTTTACTACCCGGAACCTATCTGTTATTATAATATATCTACTCGGAATCTACCCGTTAGTGTCGGTTCTGGTCGGGTATCTGAGTACCCTGTACCCGTGGTCACCCCTAAAGCATACACAAATGTGAAGATACTTTTTACGTGCAGGTCCTCCTCACATTAGTTTAACGCCGAAAAAGAGAAGAATGTATAAACAACTCAAGGCACATTATAAAAGTTGGAAAGAAGAGATCGATTGTAATTAGAAATTCTTTTTTTAAGCTACAAATAACTCGTCATAGTAAATTTAGTATAGTAATATGAAAGATATAGAACAATAAGCTGTTATAGTCGATTAAGTTAAATTTATGATGTAAAAGAGAGATAAATCAGAAAGCGGAATGAAAAAAGAAAGACTAGCCTAGAGATCAAAGATATCTGCAAAGTGCATGATTCGATCTAACTATGAGAATAACTTTAAACCACCAAATTAAAAGCTCTGGAATATTCGATTAATAAACCATATATACATGAAATAAGTGAACACAATGATAATGAAGTAAGGTGAGGTGATTGTTTAACACTATACAAGATAGGGTTGACAGACATAAGGAATTAATACGATTGAACTCTAGGTCACACAGTAATAAATGCATAGTTTAGGGTGCTAGTTCCAATCTTCTTCATTAGTTTATCATAATTAAATAGAAAAAGTGGTGTGACAATGAAACTAAAGGTATATCAGACCTCCTAAGATTGTTACGCCATGATTATGTCCCAGAGGCAAGTTCAGCTTTCTAGGCTAAATCAAATAACATTAGGCAATTAGATATATAAAAGGATTTAGATTATGGGTGTGTTCGGTACGGAGGAGAATATTTTCCGAAGAGTGTTTTATAGTTTTTTCATGTTCAGTTGGTCAAAATTTTAAAAAAATATTTTTTCTAGGAAATTAAAATAAGTTTCTTAAAAATGACTTACCTAATGAAAAGTAGTGAAAATAAATTACACAAGTGATATTTCACTTTGATTGTGTCCTTCCCACTCTCAACACACATCTTCACCCACCATCGTAGCCTCCATCCCCACCACTCCACACTCCTATGACCCACCCCATAGTATTTATTTAGATTATAAATAAATGGTTTTAGAATAAATTTTTTTTTACTTACGTAACAAATACAAGCAAATATATGCATAACCGTGCATAAAATTGAATTTTTCATTATCATAGTAGTTTAATTTCCTAAGGGTGGCATACTGACATATCATCTTTATTTACGGGTTATCAATCCATATTTTTTGTTAAATATAAGCTAACTGCAATAAGATTTTAAGTGAAATGATAGCAAAAAAGTCTCTGTAAGAAAAGGGTAAGGCAAAAGTTGGACAAAAAGAATTGAAAGAATGTGATCACAGTAGTTTAATTTACCAAGGGTGGCATACAGCTCCTTGTATCATCATGAGATTAGACATTATGATGCCTCTCATGCCATTAACACCTTTCTCTTTACTATTGCTTGCTTCCATGACAACACATCATTATGAAACTTCTTTAGGGTCAAAGTGTTCCGCATGTTTGAGGCTTTGTCTCTTCTAACATGCATAATCTACTAAGTGAGTAGATGACCGTAGGGCTAAGAATCGTCAAATTTCGTTGAGAAATGAAAGAGATATTGGTCCACTAAGTAAGGTGTTTGAGGCAAGGAAATATGGTGTGGGACAAATCTACCACATCTGTGGGAAAATGAAGAATTGCTCTCTTTATAAGTCTCTAAAGTGGTAAAGGTTTGGGACCCCAAGGGGTATCCCATGTGTTTAAAGGAGGGAGGACCTAGATGTGCTTGGGTTCAAGGCTAAGCCCACACGCGTGCCGTCCGGTCCGATCACGGGTCACGGGCTGTGGGCTGTGGGGACTTTCTGATATTATCTTTTTGGACCCAACCTATTGGCTTTGTAGTATTAAGATTAAAGTGTTGTTTTATCTTGGGATACTATTGCCTACTAACGTAAAAGCATATATACGGGGCAATCTTGTCTTAAGGACAAAGTGCAATCACTCGACTCAACACACAACGTTGTAACCATCCAGATTTAGTTGTTTCTTGATTTCAGGTTATCAAGATTCAAGACACAACAAGCTTGCTGCAGTTTTTGAAGATTGACTATTTATTTATCCTTTCGAACACTTGTAATAGTTATTTACTTTCCGTACTGCTTTATAAAGTACAACAATAGAGTATCAACAATTTAAGACAAGATTGTATTGTATTAGTGTTCGAAAGATGTCGGTCAAAAGTTGTGTGACCAAATCTGGATATGGCTGTGGTTTTCTGGTAGAAAGTGATGATGATGTTGTTGAAGGTCAACGCGTTTGTCGTGTTACCGCTCCTAAGAGTGGTGGGAACAAGCGCTCACGAGAGGCTGAGGATGTCAACTGGGACAAGAGGAGGAGGCTGAAGATGTGGTTCTATCTTGCAGCAGAAGGCCTATATCTGTCCCAGACAAAGGATCCGAATAATGGTAAGGAGGAAATGGACACTCAGTCCGATGAAGTGACTGAAGTGGGCCAGAATCCGAAATTGGGATAAATAGGTTTTCTTACTTGTCAAGAATAAAGATTAAATGATGTCTGATTAAAAATGGCTTAAAGTAAGGAGGAATATGAAAATATTTTCACGAAATAATTTATATTCCTTACACTTTAAAATCAGAAGTTTAATCTCTTTTTCCTTCCCGTTTAAAGATTGGATTTTGTAAACGACTTAAAAAGATCTGTTCTTTTAAGTGTAATTATTAAAAGTGTGTAAAGTATGTTCGCACATACGAGGGAGAAAGATCCACTGACTGTGCGAAAACTGTTACCACTCTTAAGTAAGCGCCAACAATTGTCTGGGCACCAATCATAACGGAAGAAGACTAAAAGCTAAAGACATTGAGCCTGTCACACTATTTGGCAGAAGATCCTTCATAGGATGGTATTGAACACTCAGTCATACAAAGCCTCCGGGCGACTGGAGTGGGCCAAAATTTCTTTGATATGATGATATTGGACACTCAGTCATACAAAGCCTACGGGCGACTGGAGTGGGGCCAAAATTCATTTCATAGGAAAAGTAATGGACACCTAGTAAGGTAGGCCAGAGTTTCCAAGTCTTAAATGATCTGAAGGCATAAAGAAAGGCAGAAAATAAATTGGACACTCAGTCTGCCAAAGCAACTGGAGTGGACCAGAGTATCCAGATCACATATGATCCGATTACGCCCTAACCACGAGCAAGATGTTGTTCATGTGAAGCAACGCCACCTCTAAAGTAGAAGGGGTTGGAGAGCTTGTCCTCAATAGGACTTCAGGGAATGGGATCACTCTAAAATGAGGTGATACATGTCCCAAACTTGGTTCAACGGACGCTGTTGGTCAAGATGGCTTGAGACTAGTCCAGCAGCTCTATAATAACTAAGAATGGTACAGTATGTATGTAGCTAAATAAATGATATATTTGTAATCCGTGCATCTATGCCATCATAGATTAAGACACGTTAAATAGAAAGTCATTCAAAAGCTAGCGAAGTTGAGATTGTTGCCTTCTTTTGACATAAACCCTCAAAATGAATGTGAGGTAGGCGAAGAGGCAAAATCACCTTTCCAAATTCTGTCAAAGGAATAGCGAAAGAAACATCGCTCCTCTAGAACTTAATCACACCTACTTGGGTGATTTAAGGTTTATACAAAATAGAGGGGGGAGACAAGTACTTTGTGACCATCATTGATGATGGTACAACGTATGGAATCCTTTGTTTGTTGAAAAGCAAAGATGAAGTTGTTGAAGCGGATAAGCGCTACAAAGCAGAAGTTGAAAATCAACTAAGCCTACGGATTGAGGAATTCGTAGTGATAGAGGGGGAGAATGTGAAGCATCGTTCATTAAACGACTGTTCATTACTCACCTCAGTCCAACGGTGTTAGCCAAACGCAAATCCGTACGCCCAAATTATGTGGGGCAAGGCGATCCTTACCGCTAATGCGATTCTCAACAGAAATACACATAAGGATAAGGATAACTCTCCGTGTGAAACATGGAAATGATCTCACATACAAAATGTTGTGATATGGGGTGCTTGGTAAAAGTTGGAATACCGAAACAGGTCAAGTTGTACCTAAGACTGTAGATTGCATATCCATTGGATTTGCAAATAACAGTAGTGCTTATCGCCTCTTGGTGTCAAATAATGTTGAATTCTTTGAAGATAACTTTCCTTGAAAAGGAAAAAGAAGTAATTGCTCAAGGTTAACAAGAACCCGTGAGGGCCTGACTGTCCGGAACTAGACGTTCCGTATCTACAGAACTCGAAAGTTGCTGGCTATCCGGAACTTAATATTCCAGATCTGCAGAACCCGAGGATTCTAGATGTTGAACCGAGACAGAGCAAAGAAGGGGACAAAGACTTGTTCCAGTCCTTCTAGCTTGTATGGTTGAGAATGAACCATGGACAATTAACAAATAATTGTCATCTCCAAAAGCGCTGCTTTGGAAAGAAGATACAAAGAGAGAAATAGATTCCATCATATAGAACCGTAGTTGCGTAATGGTTGATCTTCCTCCGGAAAAAGAACCTTTGGGTTGTGAAAATGGATACTCAATTGTGAGTACAAAGTAGATGGATCTAGTGTTGACTATAAGGCCTCGGCTACTTGTACATGTGCTCCCCTGTGAGTAGTTTAACATCCTGGGCCATTGCAGTCTTGCGTGGAATGTATGTTTAAACAACCTTCCCAACCGGAGAGTTGGAAGAAGAGGATCAGAGTTGGTTTGCTGGACTGTTGGGCTTCTTCCTGAACTTTCATTTTGGTCCCTGAAATATTTACATTTTGGTCCTGAAAGTTTTAGATAAAACAGAAATAATGAATCTGACCACAGAAATATTGACTCTGAAGTTAGAAAGCCAACAGTTGGAAAACCAACAGTCTGAGAGTGAAAATTATATTGAAACAAAAGATATAGGTATCACAGATGACATCTTAGGAATTGGATTTCTAAGACATCTAACGGACTGGTCTAACTCCAAACTCAATTGTGAGATAGTTGACAGTTTCGTTGAAGCCACCAATGGATATGAATCATAGAACTGATTGGAATCATGGTGCACCCATAGACAAGGAGCGATATGCACAGGTCACGTGTAGTTCAATGTATTATACACACTACAACCGACCTGGTATCGGCCTACAAACAGATCGGTTGAACTAAGGTTCACTGATGATTTTAATACATGATCAATAGAAGGCGTTAAGTCGGATAAGACGATATCTGAATTATTCGCTTATCTACGAATTATGGTATTCTGGATGTCCAGCGGTTCTGGGAGAACAAAGTGATGCAAACTGGACATCAGATATGAAGAACACCAAAGCCACAAGTAAATGTGTATGGTGAGTCCTGGAAAATCCTCTAAACAAACTTGCATCGATCGATTTATGATGAGATCGGAGTTTATTGCTTTATACAAAGCATGAAAGAAGTTGAGTAACTTCATGACTCCTTAGAGGACGTCCCTTATTGGGAGAAGCCCGTGCCTTCAACAGTTATACACTGTGGCTAGCCGGTCGGCTTCAGGAAGGACACGGATGACGGTGTCTGGACATATCTGTCAGGATCTGTCGGAGATATAAGGTCGTATGACAGTTGATCATCACGGGTGTCACTTCCTTACTAACTAAGGGATTACCCGGAGATCAAGTGTTCTGCCTGTCTAGGGGAATGGGCTTAAAACCCAAACAATACGAACCTTTGCGGTGGTAACCCAACCATACTGATTGGAGATCCCAAGAATTTGGTTCAATGGGAAAACTAAGTGGCAAAAGGTTCAGTTGAGCGCTTCGGTGGAAGCAAGAAGCACTTCGGATGATGATTTATGTACGGAAACATGAATCCAAAGTTGTTCCCGTGATAGACATTAAAGTGCTACTTGCATGGTGGGTAAAGGTTAAGCTTCCAAACCTTTAAACGATCCTCAAACGGTTGAGGTTAAGGTTGGGGAAACTTTTAATGATTCCTAACACTTGTGAAGTGAGGTATAGCAGGATACCTTGTAGGAGATCACCTATTTAAGTGCGAGGAAGGAAGCCTCAAATGAACGCACTTAAGAATCCAAGTGTGTCCACGGCCACAACGGACAAAAATGTAAGAATGAAAACGAATAAAGAGAGTTATTGTGTTGGTATCATTGTCTTGGCTTACACTAAACACTGACGGTTCAAGACATCACGTTCACCGCGCAGTAAGTAAGTCCGATGGTATTCAATTAGGGAAGGTTCAAAGCGGAAGCTACCTCTCCTGATGTAATATCTTTTCGCTGAAAGATTGTTGAAAGTAGGCACCTTGAACACTAGTGTTCCGCATGTTGGAGGCTTTGTCTCTTCTCACATGCATAATCTACTAAGTGAGTAGATGACCGTAGGGCCAAGAATCGTCAAATTTCGTTGAAAAATGAAAGAGATATTGGACCACTAAGTAAGGTGTTTGAGGCATGGAAATATGGTGTGGGACAAATCTACCACATCGGTGGGAAAAGAAAGAATTGCTCTCTTTATAAGTCTCTAAAGTGGTAAAGGGTTTGGGACCCCAAGGGGTATCCCATGTGTTTAAAGAAGGGAGGACCTAGATGTGCTTGGGTTCAAGGCTAAGCCCACACGCGCGCCGCCGCTGCCCACCCGTCCGGTCCGGTCTCAGTCTCGGTCTCGGTCTCGGGTCGTGGGCTGTGGGCTGTGGGGACTTTTTGATATTATCTTTTTGGACCCCAAATTGCTTAATATTTACAGTTTGGTCCCTAGAGTTTCTGAAAAGTTGATTTTGGGAATGACGGTAGGCAGAATGTTTCTGCCTACCGTTTGAACTATTTTTTGGAGCATTAACCAGCCATTACTTGGCTGTTAACTACTCCATAAACAACCCTCCTTCAATGACCATAATCAGCCCTCCTTCAAGGCCATGAACAACCACACTAATGGTATTAAATCTGCCATTAACAGTCCTCTCTAATGACCATTAACATTCATATTTTGGGCAGTTGAACAGCCTTCCTCCATGCTTATATATTGATTCCTCTTTTGGCTCAATAACGTGACTAAAAGTTAGCACAAATCAGTGAGCAAAACAGTGACGAAAAACACTGCCAAACAGTGAGGAAAGAAGCACATGTACACAAGATATACACAACAGAGACACTATATACACAGAGACAAAACAGAAGAGAAAACAGAAACTCTTCCTTCCTTTTCCATTTCTTCAGCAAGTCGATTCATATTTGTTTTCTTCGTCAGACTCAACCTATTGGCTTTGTAGTGTTGAGATTAAAGTGTTGTTTTATCTTGGGAGACTATTGCCCGCTAACGTAAAAGCATATATACTGGGCAATCTTATCTTAAAGACATAGTGCAATCACTCGACTAACCATCCAGATTTAGTTGTTTCTTGATTTCAGGTTATCAAGATTCAAGACACAACAAGCTTGTGGCAGTTTTTGAAGATTGACCATTTATTTATCCTTTCGAACAATTGTAATAATTATTTACTTTCCGTACTGCTTTATAAAGTACAACAATAAAGTACTAACAATTAGTAATGCACATGCACTAATTTGATAAGAAAACACCAATATAAATTAAAGAAAATCATCTCAATTTAGGTACTTTACTTTGATGAAGAAAATAAAGGAGATTCAGTATTCATTTCTCTATGCCATGTAATATGTATGTAGTGCGCTAGTAGTGAATTAATTTGAAGTGGATCGGAGAAATTATTTCACGTGTCTCCATCTCTCTCTTCTCTCTCTATCTCAAGTGTTCTTAGCTCATTTTTTGAATTTTTGTATCTATTTTTTTCGCTTTTTGGATTATTTAGGTATATATTTTACATTTGTTGTACTTGTACATTATGTGGGTTACAACAATTGTAGAAAATGAGAAGTAAGTAAATATTATAAATTGCTAGAAAGGATAAACTAAAGATTACAACAAACTGGAATCAAGAACGTTACAAACTCCTTGTGATATGCTGAGTCGAGTGATGACACTCTGTCTTTAAGACAAGATTGACCCGTATATATCCTTTTACGTTGTCGGACAATAGTCTCTCAAGATACAACAACAACTTAACAAATGAGCAAAGGAAACTCAAGTGTTACTCTTGAAGAACATTGAATATAGTAAACTTGCTAGAGAGGAAGAAAAAGATTTCAGAAAATTCTCTAAGTGTTGAACAATTGAGCCAAAGGTCTCAATTTATAGTGTAATGAGATGACCCCTCAACTACCCAACTAATAGCCTTCAATAGCCATATAATGACACTTATTGATGGGTTACATTCAGCCAAATAATGGCTGAATTCATGTGCCAAATAATGGAGATTCAATGCTCCAAAACCAACCCAAAAGTCAGAACTATCCATCTTTCTGTCGCAGCATTCTGCCTCCGAAGCGCTGCGTCTCTGCGAATTAGCGTTGCGGCGTCTCAGTTCCAGTGGCTGAACTCCCAATTAGAGTCGCGGCGCTCCGACGCCTTGGCTCCGACGAGGCTGCGTCGCGGCCCTTCACGGCTCCGCGGCAATTTCTGACTCATTTCATCTTACACTTTGAACACTTCTTCCCTCATTTACCAACGTGGAATACTTATCATTTGGCCAATAACCGTCTATCATTCTATGTCTCAAACGTATTACGTACGTACCAATATCTCTTTCACTAATGAAATTTGCGATACGTGGCACTATATGTGCACGTGTGTGGAAACGACGTTTTCGACGTGCGGGTCCCTAATTGTTCGAGTCATAAATAATGGGATAAACTTAATTCCACATTAGTAAATTTCCAACAATCCCCTCTTGAAAGAGATTTTGGCGCACTCACATGGTGCCTTTTCCAACAATCTTTCAGCGGACCGATGTTGCATCAGGAGAGGTAGCTTCAGCTTTGAACCTTCCAGAGTTGAATACCATCGGACTTACTTACTGCGCGGTGAATGTGATGTCTTGAACCGTCAGTGTTTAGTGTAAGCCAAGTCAACGGTACCAACAAAACAACTTCCCTTACTCTGTTCTTCGTAATGTTTTGTCCGTTGTGATCGTGGACACTTCTTGGATTCTTAAGTGCGTTCATTTGAGGCGGCTAAATAGGTATTCTCCTACAAGGTATCCTGCTATACCCCATTTTACAAGTGTTAGGACCATCCAGAGTTGAATACCATCGGACTTACTTACTGCGCGGTGAATGTGATGTCTTGAACCGTCAGTGTTTAGTGTAAGCCAAGTCAACGGTACCAACAAAATAACTTCCCTTACTCTGTTCTTCGTAATATTTTGTCCGTTGTGATCGTGGACACTTCTTGGATTCTTAAGTGCGTTCATTTGAGGCGGCTAAATAGGTAGTCTCCTACAAGGTATCCTGCTATACCCCACTTTACAAGTGTTAGAAGCCATTAAAAGTTTCCCTAAACATAACCTAAACCGTTGAGGATCATTAAAGGTTTTGGAAACTTAAAAACTTAACCTTTACCTTCACTGTAGATAGCACTTAACGTCTATCGCGGGAATGGCTTTGGGTTTATGTTCCTTACAAGGATCATAACCCGAAGTGCTCTTGCTTCCACCAAAGCGCTCAACTGAACCTTTACAACTTAGTTTTCCCATTGAACATAATTCTTGGGATCTCCAATCAGTAAGGTTGGGTTACCACCGTATTGGTCTTTATAGCTTGGGTTTTAAGCTCATTCCCCTAGACAGACAGAACATCTGATCTTTGGGTAAGCCCTTTGTCAGTGGGTCTGCTATGTTATCCTTTGATTTTATGTAATCAATGGATATTATACCCGTGGTGATCAGTTGTCTAACAGTCTTATGTCTCCGTCGAATATGATGAGACTTGTTGTTGTACATAGAATTTCGTGCCTTTCTAAAGCCGATTGACTGTCGCAGTGGATCATTACAGAAGGTACGGGTTTGTCCCAATAAGGGACATCCTCTAAGAAGTCGTGAAGTCACTCAACTTCTTCTCCTGCTTTGTCTAAAGCGATAAAACTCTGATTCCATCATGGATAGGGCGATGCAAGTTTGCTTAGAGGATTTTCAAGATACAGCCCCACCACCAATTGTAAATATATACCCACTGGTAGACTTGGTGTTCTCTATATCAAATATCCAGTTTGCATCAGTGTACCCCTCTAGTACAGTTGTATATCTCAAATAGTGCAACCCGTAAGTTATCGTGTATTTTAGGTATCGTAGTACCCTATTCAACACCTTCCAATGATCATTACTCGGATTACAAATAAACCTAGCCAACTTGTTGACTGCATAAGCAATATCAGGTCGGGTGCAGTTTGTTATGTACATCAAACTTCCAATCACTTGTGCATATTGCTCCAGGCATATGGGTGCTCCACAATTTTTATGAAGCTTTTGATTTCTATCTAGTGGTGACTTCATAGGCGAACTGTCAAACATCTCAATCTTTCTCAACACATCATCGATGTAGCGAGACTGAGATAAGACCAGACCGTCAGATGTCTTAGAGATTTTTATCCCTAATATGACATCTGTGGTACTCATATCCTTCATGTCGAAGCATTATTTCAACATGTTCTTAGTCTCTATGATCAATCTAGGACTGCTCATTGTGATCAACATGTCATCTACATACATGCATATCATGACGAACGAGTCAGAGTTATCTTTCGTATAGACACATTTGTCACACTCATTAATGGAGAAACCCTTTGATAGTAGAGTACTATCAAATTTTTCGTGCCATTGCTTCGGGGCCTGTTTAAGCCAGTACAGAGATTTGACAAGTCGATAAATTTTCTTCTCTTGCCCTGGAACCACATACCTCTCGGGTTGTTCCATATAAATTTCCTCTTCCAAATCACCATTTAGGAAGGCTGTCTTGACATCTATTTGATGTATCTCAAGGTCACGCAACGCTGCAATCGCAATGAATACTCGTATGGACGTCATCCTAGACATCGGGGAGTACGTGTCAAAATAGTCAAGGTCTTCCTTCTGCCGATAGCCCTTGACTACCAACCTGGCCTTGTACTTATCTATAGACCCATCTGCTTTATACTTCCATTTGAGTATCCATTTACACCCCAACGGTTTATTTTCTGGAGAAAGATCAACCAACTCCCAAGTATGGTTATGCATGATGAAGTCTATTTCACTCTCAATAGCTTCTTTCCAGAGCGGTGCCTCTGGAGTTGACAATGCTTCAGCAGTTGTCCTTGGTTCGTCATCAACCATATAAGCTACAAAGTCAGGACCGAAGGATTTATTCTTTCTGGCCCTTTTACTTCGCCTCGGTTCCATCTCTGGAGTCTCCAAGTTCTAGGAATTTGGAACACTAGATTCCGAATATTTAGCCAATTTGAAGTCCACTAGATCTGAACCATCTAGATTCGAGCAGTCAACGACTCCTGTTTCCTGAGAGCTTTGTTCATAACTTCGTTTGCGAGAGGTTATGTCTTTTTCCTTTCTCGGAAAAATATCCTCAAAGAATTGAGCATTCCTTGATTCCATGATTGTACCCCTGTGGATATCTGGAATATCTGACTTATGCACTAAGAAGCGACAAGCACTACTGTTACTTGCATATCCGATGAAAATGCAATCTACAGTCTTAGGCTCAATCTTGACCTGCTTTGGCTGGGCACTTCGACCTTTGTCAAACAACCCCACACCTTTAAATATTTATAAGTGAGTTTCTTTCCTTTCCATGATTCATATGGAGTTTTGTCCTTACCCTTATATGGGACTCTATTAAGAATCTTATTAGAGGTAAGAACGGCTTCTCCCCACATATTTTGGGGATGTTCGGAATTGATGAGCAAGACATTCATCATTTCCTTCAATGTGCGGTTCTTGCGTTCAACAACACCGTTCGACTGAGGTGAGTATGGAGATGTCGTTTGATGAACAATGTCCGATTCGACACAATATTCCTCAAATACCGCTATGTATTCTCTCTCTATATGGCTACGAATGGATTTAATCTGCATGCTTAGTTGGTTTTCAACTTCTGCTCTGTAACGTCGGAACGTTTCAAAGGCTTCATCTTTACTTTTCAACAAGTAAAGGTAACAATACCTTGTGCTATCATCAATGAATGTCACAAAATACTTGTTCCCCCTAGTTTATGTACACTTCAAATCACATATATCTGTGTGAATAAGTTCTAGAGGAGCGGTATTTCTTTCGACGGATCGAAAAGGAATCTTTGTGAGTTTTGCCTCTAAGCACACCTCACACTTATGTTGAGGGTTTACGTCGATAGATGACAATAACTCCAACTTCACCAACCTTTGGATGGAATTGTAGTTAACATGTCCTAATCTATGATGCCATAAATTAGAAGACTCAAGCAAGTAAGAAGAAGCTTCAATTTTATTGCTTGGACGTATTACAGACACGGCGTTAACTTTGAAGAAGCCTTCATAGACGAAGCCTCTTCCCACAAAAGTTCCATTCTTGGTGATTACAAATTTATTGGACTCAAATACTAGCCTAAAACCAGCATTAACCAATAAATGACCTGAAATAAAATTCCTCATAATCTCAGGAACATGCATCACCTCCTTCAGAGTGAGCTCCTTTCCAGAAGTCATCTTCAGGACTACATTTCCTACCCCCAGCACGTCAGAGGAAACGTTGTTACCCATGAACAACTTCTTGTCTGTAACTAGTGTATATGTAGAGAAGACATCTCTATTGGAACAGATGTGTCTGGTAGCACCCGTGTCCATCCACCATTGTATGAGATTCTCAATAAGATTTGCTTCAAGCACCACCGCCGAGAACTCATCAATCATGTTGTCAAGAAGCCTGCCTTTGACGACGTTAGCATGTGTCTTACCTTTGGCCTTCTCTTGTTGCTCAGTCTTGAGCTTGTGGCAATCCTTGATCATGTGACCAGGTTTCCCACAGTGGTGACGGTTCCCCTTCAACTTCTCCGCCGCCTAGGTCTTGCTGTCTTTTTAGAACTTGCGCTTCTTGCTCGGGTTCCCTTTGGCCTCAGCCAGATTTGCCTTTGCCTCATCGAGTTGTTTTCCTCTAGCCAAGTCCTTCTTATTATCTTCCTGACTCTAGAGTTTGATAATAAGTTCCTCAAAGGTCATTTCCTTTGTCTTGAGTTTTACGTAACTCATATACTCATTCCACGAGGGAGGTAACTTCTCAATTAGTGACGCAATCCAAAACTGCTCATTTGGTTTCATACCTTCCAAATCCAGGTGATGTAGAATCATTTGGAATTCCTGGACTTGGGACATCACAGTTTTGCTATCCACCATTTGAAATTTCAGGAATTTAACGATGAATTTCTTCGTATTAGCATCTTGTGCGTTGTACTTCTTCTGCAGTTTTTTCCATAACTCTTTGGCGGTGCCTACGGTGCAATACACCGTGTAGAGTGGGTCTGACAGACAGTTCAAAATATAGTTCTTACATATGAAGTCACTATGACTTCATGCATCAAGAACCATTTTCATGTCATTAATAACATGGATACCTTGGCCCCTTCAGTCGTTTCAATAGGCTGAGGGTCCACTTCATCTCCAGTTTGTGGAGGATCTTTTGTTAGGAACCGAGCCAATCCCATAACAGTCAGATAAAACAACATCTTCTGCTGCCATCTCTTAAAGTTGGAGCCCATGAACTTTTCTAGGCGTTCGTGGTGGAATCCATAGAGTGGAGGAACTGTAACGTTCCCTTGAGCAGTAGTGAAAGCATTAGGTGTGCCTTGAGCAGCAGTGGGGAATGCAGAGGGGTTGCCTGGAGTAGCAGCACCAGTATCAGAAGCGAGTTGTTCTCTTTCAGTCATCTTTCTAAGCACTTACAACAATCTTATCTTAAAATTGTGGGTTACAACAATTGCAGGAAATAGGAAGTATGTAAATAGTACAAATTGCTAGAAAGGATAAACTAAAGATTACAACAAACTGGAATCAAGAACGTTACAAACTCCTTGTGATTTGCTGAGTCGAGTGATGACACTCTGTCTTTAAGACAAGATTACCCCGTATATATCCTTTTATGTTATCGGGCAATAGCCTCCCAAGATACAACAACAACTTAACAAATGAGCAAAGAAAACTCAAGTGTTACTCTTGAAGAACTTTGAATATAGTAAACTTGCTAGAGAGGAAGAAGAAGATTTCAGAAAATTCTCTAAGTGTTGAACAATTGAGTCAAATGCCTCAATTTATAGTGTAATGAGATTACCCTCATCAGCTAGCCAACTAATGGCCTTCAATAGCCATGTAATGACACTTATTGAGGGGTTACATTCAACCAAATAATGGCTGAATTCATGTGCCAAATAATGGAAATTCAATGCTCCAAAACCAGCCCAAAAGTCAGAACTATCCATTTTCCCGTCACAGCATTCTGCCTCCGAAGCGCCACAGCTCTGCGAATTAGCGTTGCGGCGTCTCGGCTCCAGTGGTTGAAGTCCCAATTAAGCCGGCTTGCTGGCAGGAAGCGTCCGCGGCGCTCCGGCGTACCGGCTCCGACGGCGTGTGTCGCTGACCGCTTCAGCGACTCGCGATGATTTCCGACTCGTTTCATCTTACACTTCTTCCCTCGTTTACCAACGTGGAATATTTGTCATTTGACCAATAACCGTCCATCATTGTATGTCTCAAACATATTATTTACCTACCAATATCTATTTCACTAATGAAATTTGCGATACTTGACACTACATGTGCACGTGTGTGAAAACGACGTTTCGGATGTGCGAGACCTCAATTGTTCGAGTCATAAATAATTGGATAAACTTAATTTCACATTAGTAAATTTCCAACACATTATTTGTATAATTTTCTGCATTTATTTTATTGTTTTTCTAGAGTAAACTACGGCTTTATCTTTTTGTCAAAATTTTATATGGTTAGTTCATGTTTTTGATTGTATACGTTAGTTTTGTATTTCAAATTATGTTTTTATGTAGTTTGATGTATTTTTGGCCGTGAGACGCCTTATACTTTCTTCGAAGAACAAGGATTCCCATTCTTCTCTTATTAATATTAATAATCAATCTGAGTTACTTGATTCCTCGGCTTCGGCTGATGTGTCGTCGGAGAATCTAGTCAATACGGTGGATCAATTTATTGTTTGATTACTATGCGTTATGGAAAGAACAAATTTTGGAGGCTTGAATTTGGGTTGTTTTCTTGTCGTCAATACGTATAGGACATGATTTTGGGGCTGAGTTTTCGTATTTAATTTCTCTGTTGATGAAAGATTGGATGGGAATTAAATTGATAAATGAAGTCCCAACTAATTTAGAAAACGATCTTAGTTTTCTGCAAGCTAAACGGGGTGAGATTACTTTGCGCCTGTCAAGTGTTTGGCAATATTCTTCAATGAATAATGTAATTCATCAAGTGCTTGGATGCAAATGTGGGGTTCTTGAGAGTTCTAGTATATTGAAATTTTGCTGGTATTAAACCCATTCCTCTATTTACCAATTATGTGTTTCATGACCTTCATGATATTTTTGAATCTATGTTTGCTGAATTTGCAGATTAAGTGTTCTTTCATCGTTGCTTAAACAACTTTTTTGCGCAGGAGATGACATAACACGTTTTTGAGTTCTTGAACAAATATTAAGGATATTTCACCATGATATGAATAAGCTGAAAGTAATTTTTAGATGTTTCTAACTAAACTAAGATAAAATATAAGCTACTAAGACGATTAGGCGGTGACCAGAGGTAATTTGTTTGTGAAGATTGATAATTCTATGTTGTACTAGAACATTGATTCTTGACATGATATAATTTCTCATCTCTCGAACATTGAGCAAGTATATTTATGATTTTCTTGCTCTCTGGCTTTTCAAATTCTTGCTAGACTGAAGAAAATGGGTCTGTGAGCTCATGAGTGGATTGATGAATTTCTTTTTTATAAGTTTAGAATGATTGATATTTTGTTCAAGGAGTAGTTGGTTTGATTGGTGAATGTATTTAACTGAACCTATATCACTATTCCATAATGGGGAGAGTCAAATTGTTTTCTAGCTTAAGAATGCATGTGGGACAAGTCTTAGTTCTAGCTTAGAGATTATCAAATTTGTTGTCACAAATACTGGAGTATTTGCAGCGATTTTCTTTTGCTGCAGCAGAACTCAGAGAACTTTCATAGACCATCTATGAACGGGGAAGAGGAGTCTTTGCTTTACATAATTGCAAATAGCAAAGATCCTCCTCTTACCACTTCCCTCGATCACCTGTTGGAGAATATGCTGGAAGCAATTATCTGGCTAAGTTATGAAATTGTCTTTTCGGCGTCTTCTTTGACATATTTGTATACTTGACATTGTGTCTCATGTCTCCTATCACTTTTATAATTGTTAAATCTTTCAAAAAATGAGATTTAGCATTTGTCCTACAGTCTATCCAGTGCAAGTAGTAAAACATATCTCAACGTTATAGGTTAGGCTAAAACTTGCATTGAGCCAATCTTAATAGTGTTAACAGTTCGAACAACTCTAATATGGTGGTGAATTTTAGTAAATTAAAACAGGGAGCTAACTTGTACAATCACTTTTATAATTGTTAATATCTTCCCCAAGGTGGAGACTGGCTTGGTTTTCAAATTTGTTGCTCTCGTTATGCTAACCATACGAATTTAACCAAAGAAATTCTACAACCATGTATGTTTAAAGGCATTCATTTGTTGTTAAAGTTTTCTGCTCCGTTCTACTCTCTTTCTGATTCAATTTTACCACAGGACTGGGTGCTATTGCATTATTTGTAGCCTCGACCTCTTTCTTGATCTCAAACAAAAATTTATCACATATTTTGCCAACGAGTTGTTAAGTTGTCATTTTATTTTAATTTTGTGCTTCCTGAGAAGGAAAAAGGGATGATGGCTGAAAGGATTTTGAGTGAAAAGCCAACGGAAGAGTGCAAGAACCTGACAAAAATAAGCTGGTTTTCTTTGAAGGTTGCTCTTACAATTTCGATCTGGAGGGCCTTAATTGAAGTGCTCAACGACAGCTACTACTGGTGTATGGTTATTACTCAATGCTCTTGCATGGTAATGGTAAGGCATCATATGCTCTCATCGTCATTTTCTGTCATTGAATGACTAATAGTAAATATTAGCGAATATTCTCCGAATATTCTCTGTATATTTTGTAATTATGATAGATGTATATTTAAGATAACTTAGGATTCTAATTGTATTAGGAATCAACCTTTGTAAGGTAAGTTATGATTCGTACCATATTAGGAATCAACCTTTGTACAACTATATATATTGCGAATAATGAAAGGAATCCCCAAGGAAAATTATTCCATCTATCATGGTATCAAGAGCCTAAAACCTAAATTCCTTCTCTTCCTCATTCTCGGCCGAAATTAGCATTTTTTTTTTCTGATTTCACAGAAAAAAAAAATTATGCTTTCCTCCCTTTCTCGACCAAACCAGAAAATTCCCTTCCCTCGGCAGGCGGCAACCATGTCTTCCCCCACAAATTTCGGTTCATCCACTGGCACACTTGACAACCCCTCTCAACGTTCAGTATCTTCTTTTCATCCGGCATTCGCCGTTAACAACATCAAGAATTTTATCCCTATAATTCTTGACCAAGAAGACTGTCAATATTCCATGTGGATGGAACTATTCTACATTCATGCATGTGCATACAACGTGCTCGATCATATTGACGAATCTGTTCCTCGTCCCATCGATGTTACAGACTCAATCTGGAGTCGTCTTGACGCCGTCGTCTTGACGCCATCGTCAAACAATGGATCTACGGCACCATCTCCAAAGACCTGTTGTGCACTATCATGAAAATAGGTGCTACGGCATGTGAACTTTGGGTCCGGCTAGAAGAAATCTTTCAGGACAATAAAAATACTCAGGCCGTATATTTGGAAGAGCAATTCAATAATACCCGCCTCGAGAATTTTAACAACATGTCCGAATATTGTAAGCAACTGAAACTCATAACCGATCAACTATCCAACGTCGGGACTTCTGTTTCAGAAACCAAGATGGTGCTTCAACTTGTTGCGGGTTTACCAAAAGGTGAATATGACACACTCGCAACAATTATTCAACAAGCCGACCCTCTCCCAAGTTTCAACAAGGCACGTTCACAACTATTGTTGGAAGAAACTAGACGTTCTAAACAAGAGGAACATAATCAAAAGGCGTTAGCCGTTGACGGGATGACAACACCTGCGGCCAGCAGCAACTAGCCATCACAAAGATGTCCAAAGAAGCAGAAGCACCACCTGGTTGCACCACCACTACCAAGAAGAAGAAGATCAAAGAAGAAGAAGAAGAAGAATAACAATCGCAAAGAAGAAGAAGAATCGCAAAGAAGAAAGAATAATCCGCAAAGAATCGCAACAACAACAATAAGAAATTTCAGCCGTCCCTCGATCGATTTGGGCCAGGCCTACACCACCGTGAACCTCCAACAGCCTGACGACAATTGGTACATGGACACCGGAGCCACATCTCACATCACCCGGTCGTCAGGTAGCCTATCTCAACTACATCGGTTAAAGTGTCCTCAATTTATTATCATCGACAATGGTCATCACATTCCAATTGAAGGTTACGGTAACACACACACCAAACATACACACCCGCCTTTCTCCCTAAACCACGTCCTATACACACCTAACATCATTAAAAACTTAATCTCTATTAGAAAATTCACTAGCAATAATTCTGTGTCTGTCGAATTTGACCCTTTTGGTTTTTCTGTGAAAGAACTCAATACGGGGAAAATTCTTACACGCCACAATAGTGTGGGAGACCTCTACCCATTCACTCAATCTTCCGCTGTCA
Organism: Anisodus acutangulus; assembly: GCA_029783415.1. Lineage (NCBI taxonomy): Eukaryota > Viridiplantae > Streptophyta > Magnoliopsida > Solanales > Solanaceae > Anisodus > Anisodus acutangulus. The sequence goes on along the minus strand of CM056493.1, from coordinate 12,594,322 downwards.
GACCGCAAGCACCTCTATCCCTTGCGGCAATCTCTCCCTCCACTTGGCACAACAGACTCGGACACCCCGGAGACCCAGTTTTTACTTTTCTTAGGACTTCTAAGCGTATTCAATGTAATAATGGAAAAATTGCCCAACACTGTTTTTCTTGTCCACTAGGCAAACATACTCGTCTTCCATTTATGTCATCAAACAGTGTTACTTTTTCTCCCTTTGATATTGTTCATGCTGATTTGTGGACATCTCCGATTGTTAGCTCTTTGGGTCATAAATTCTATCAAGTATTCTTGGATGATTTTTCACATTTTGTCTGGATTTACCCACTGAAATTCAAATCTGAAGTTTTTACAAAATTCCTCGAGTTTCACAAATTCATTAAAACACAATTTGAAAAATCTATCAAATCATTCCAATGTGATAATGGACGTGAATTTAATAACTCGATATTTCACAATTTCTGTTCTAAACAAGGCGTGATTTTCTATTTTTCTTGTCCATATACTTCTTCCCAAAACGGAAAGGCTGAAAGAATTATACGTACCATCAATAACATGGTTCGCACACTTCTGTTTCATGCCTGCCTACCACCGCATTTTTGGGTCTATGCTGTCAAAATGGTAGAATCCCTTCTTAATATTTTACCAACTAGCACACTCCAAAACAAGACCCCTACCGAAATCTTATACCGTAGGCTACCATCATATGATCACCTACGTATTTTTGGATGCTTATGCTACCCCAACATGGCCTCCACTGCACCTCACAAACTTGCACCTCGCACTCTGCCATGTGCCTTCCTTGGTCTATCTCCTAATCATCGGGGCTACTTGTGCTATGACATATCTACTTGCAAAATCATTGTCTCCCGTCACGTCACCTTTGATGAGACAACCTTTCTTTTTTCAAATCTCCGAAAATTTCAGACCACCGATTACATCTTTCTCGATGAACCAAGTCTGTCCCCGATCATCCAAAATCTATACCAACAAAGACCCACTGTTCCGGGGCCTCGCCATCGTCCGACACCACCCCAATGACTCCTCGCTCACCCCTACCCCAGTCGAGTCACGAAACCACCCGGTGAATCACGCCCACCAGTCCGTAACGATGGACCAACAACCTCCCAGCCCCGACCTACCGCCACTGCCGTCTCATCGTATGGAGACTCGTGCACAACACGGGATCTTCAAACCCAAGGTTCACTTCAATCTCTCCACACAAACCTTATCACCCATTCTAAAAAAATCCAAAACTAGCAAAACTGGACCCAAATTGGAATGCGGCCATGTGCGAGAAATTTAACGCTTTAACCAAGCAGAACACTTGGGATTTGGTACCTAGACCCGAAGGTGTGAATGTTATCCGGTGTATGTGGCTATTTCGGCACAAGTTCAGAGACAGTGGTGACTTAGAGAGGTATAAGGCAAGACTAGTCGCCAATGGCACTAATCAGCAGGAAGGTATTGATTGTGGTGAGACATTCAGTTCGGTTGTTAAACCGGCCACTATTCGGACTGTTCTCAGTATTGCTATGTGCATGCATTGGCCGATTCATCAGCTTGATGTCAAGAATGCATTCCTTCATGGGGATTTGAAAGAGACTGTGTGCATGCATCAGCCTCCTGGCTTTGTTCATCCTGTGACTCACTTGATTTGTGTGTCGTCTCAGAAAGTCATTGTATGGATTGAAACAGGCACCCCGCGCTTGGTATGATCGTTTTGCCAGGTATCTTTTGCAGATTGGTTTTGTATGTAGCAGGTGTGATAACTCTCTCTTCACTTTTCACCGAGGTAGCAGCACTGCATATTTGCTATTATATGTCGATGACATTGTTCTTACTGCCTCGTCTGACGGTTTGAAGAATGAAATCATTGCTCTACTCAAAACTGAATTTGATATGATTGACTTGGGCAAGCTAAGTTATTTTTGGGTATATCGGTAACCAGATCTGCAGCCACTATGTTCTTATGTCAGCGTAAGTATGCAGAAGAGATAGTGTACAGGGCCAAGATGACAAATTGTAAAATTATGCCAACTCCGGTGGACTCCAAATCCAAGCTTAGTGCCAATGACGGTGCGCCAGTTTCTGATCCCACTCTATATCGGAGTCTAGCAGGTGCTCTTCAGTATCTTACATTCACTAGGCCTGATATTACATATGCCGTTCAGCAGGTGTGTCTGTTCATGCACGACCCCCGATAGTCCTATTTTTCCGCCCTCAAACGTATTATCAGATACGTTAAGGGCACACTAGACTTTGGATTACACTTATACCCCTCTGCCCCAACCAAGTTACTTGCCTACACGGATGCAGATTGGGCAGGATGCCCAGACATACGTCGCTCCACCTCAGGGTACTGTGTATTTCTTGGGGATAATCTTATCTCATGGTCCGCCAAGAGGCAGGTCACACTATCCCGTTCGAGTGCTGAAGCAGAATATCGCGGTGTTGCTAATGTAGTTGATGAGATCTGTTGGCTCCGAAATCTTCTTTTAGAGCTCCAGTGTCCACTCCGCAAGGCGTCTATAGTCTATTGTGACAACATATCTGCTATCTATATGTCTCATAATCCGGTCCAACATCAGCGGACTAAGCATATTGAGATGAATATCCACTTTGTGCGAGAGAAGGTTGCCCGTGGCCAGGTCAAAATTTTACACGTGCCTTCCTCTTATCAGTATGCAGACATCTTCACAAAGGGACTACCGCGACAGCTCTTCACCGACTTCCGATCCAGCCTTAGCGTTCGGCCTCCTCCCGCTCCGTCTGAGGGGGAGTATTAGCGAATATTCTCCGAATATTCTCTGTATATTTTGTAATTATGATAGATGTATATTTAAGGTAACTTAGGATTCTAATTGTATTAGGAATCAACCTTTGTAAGGTAAGTTAGGATTCGTACCATATTAGGAATCAACCTTTGTAAGGTAAGTTAGGATTCGTACCATATTAGGAATCAACCTTTGTACAGCTATATATATTGTGAATAATGAAAGGAATCCCAAGGAAAATTATTCCATCTATCAGTAAACTCCTAACATAATACAAACTGCACTCAGGTAACGTCCTAAAAGTTAAACTTGTAACATAATACAAATTGGACTCAAGTAACGTCGTAAAGTTATTAAATGAATGTAAACAATACTGGTGTGAAAAGGTGCAGCGTTCTTTCTTGTAGGTAATCGTGCACATAGAAAAATAAATCGTACTCATAATATGATCTTGCTAGGTCTATTATATGAGTACAAACAACTCTTTTTTTATTTTGTATCTATTATTTCTGTAGCAACAATTTTTTTGAAAAGTAACATTTCTTATATACAGACCCAGAACCTATCTTTATACGCATTTCTAACAATAAAAAGATATCAGAAGTAGGAGAAGTATTGGCTTCTGATTCTGTAGTTGAACTATAAAAAAATTAAGAAAATAATAGGAACTCTTCATGGATTAACACAGATGGAGGTTTCTAATGAAGTGGTATTGGAAGGTATACTGTGGTTAAATTTATACATCATTAGAAAATGATAATACAAAAAAAAAAAAAAAAATAGAACACAACTTGCGAAATAGTTAATACACAACTTATGCCTATACCTTAATTTCTACATAACTATACCGAATAAGGCATAGGTTCTATGTAACTTTATCCGAGTAGACGTAATTTCTATAAAACCTTGCCCTGCGAAATAATTACTACACAACTTATGCTTGTTAACTTAAATTCTACAGAACTATGTCGGACAAGGCATATGTTCTATGTAACTTTACACGAATAGAAATAGTTTCTATGGAACTTTGCCTTGCGAAATACTTACTACACAACTTATGCATGTTAACTTAATTTTTAAAGAATTATGCCAGACAAGGCATAATTTCTATGTAACTTTGTCCGAATATGCATAGTTTCTATGAAACTTTGCCTTGCGAAATAGTTACTAGACAACTTATGTTTGTTAACTCAATTTCTATAGAACTATGCCTGACAAGGCATATGTTCTATGTAACTTTGCCCGAATAGGCATAGTTTCTATGAAACCTTACCTTGCGAAATAGTTACTACATAACTTATGTATGTTAACTTAACTTCTACAGAATTATACCGGACAAGGCACATGTTCTATGTAACTTTGTCCGAACGGACATAGTTTTTATGAAACATTGTCTTGCGAAATAGTTACTACACAACTTATGCCGGACAAGGCATATATTCTATGTAACTTTACCCAAATAGGCAGTTTCTATGAAACTTTACCTTGCGAAATAATTACTAGACAACTTATGTTTGTTAACTTAATGTCTAAAGAACTCTGCCGAACAAGACATATGTTCTATGTAACTTTGTCCGAGTAGGCATAGTTTCTGTGAAACCTTGCCTTGCGAAATAGTTACTACACAACTTATATCTGTTAACTTAACTTCTACAGAACTATGCCGGACAAGACGCAAGTTCTATGTAACTTTATCCGAAATAGACATAGATTTTATGAAACTCTGCCTTGCAAAATAGTTACTACACAACTTATGCTTGTTAACTTAATTTCTACAGAACTATGCCGGACAAGGCATATGTTCTATGTAACTTTGCCTGAATAGTCATAGTTTCTATGAAACCGTGTCTTGCAAAATAGTTACTGGACAACTTATACTTGTTAAGTTAATTTCTAAAGAACTATGCCGAACAAGACATATGTTCTATGTAACTTTGCCCAATAGGCATAGTCTCTATGAAACCTTGTCTTGCCTAAATCAACAACATGAAGTATGTCCCGGAACGCAAAACTTCCATTTACCTGCAGTTATCCCTACGGCTAGGAAAAATGTAAACATCTTTGACAGCGGAATTACCAGATTTAACACTAAGTACTCATCAATACCGACCTCAAAACTGATTTATGTCAGTGTTAAATTAATTCTCCAACCTGCAAACAACTTTGGTAGGTAATTACCTTTGCATTCGAGATCTGATGCTTGCCTTGCAACATCAATACCGATGATAGCCAATTCATCCCCAGAATAATATTGAAATCAACCATGTCTAAGATGACCAAATCTACCCAAGTATCATAACCCATAAAAGTAACCAAACAATGCTGATAGACTCGATCTACAACCACAAAATCACCAACTAGTGTAGACACACGAATAAGGACATCAAGCAATTATACCACATATTCATATCAGCAGAAAAGTAGACACACATATGAGAATGTAGACCCCAGATCAAATAACAACGTAGCAGACCGATGACAGACTAAGATGATACATGTGATAACCGTGTCAGGTGCCTCAGCCTCTAGCCTACCAGGGAGTGCATATCAATGAGTGTGTCCTACATCGAACTGAGTACCCTAATGTCCACCTCGGCCCAAATGAGCTCTATATCTCCATGTCTGAGATCCACCATGACTAGTTTGATGGCCATCACGGCTTGATTGAGATCCTCCTCGGCTAACCTGACCACCACCCCTAGATGGTTGTGCTGGGGTCCTGAGTGCATGAGATATACTCGATACAAGTCTGAGACACTCTATCTTGAAATACCCAATCTCACCATAATTGTAACACGTCCTAGCCGCTGAGGACTACTGAATAGATATAGAAGAACTCGAACCACCACAATCAGAATACAAAGACTAAGAACCCCTACTATAACTGTTCTGCCCCACAGAGACACAATCTATAATTTGAAGGGAGGCCTAAACTGGTCGACTAGGCTGCGATTGTTGATATCTATCATGCTGGTCATAACCACGGGAAGTATACCCACGGAACTGTCCAAATCGCCTAGCCCTCTTGTCGGGCTCATGTCTAGGCAACTTGCCCCTCACAAACTACACCATCCTCACATGATTTGCCACTGTCTTAAAAGAAGCCCAAAGGCCACTAACTGCAATGTGGCCAACTGAAAATACTCAAACCTCTCACAAAATATCTGACTCTCTCCACCTCTATAGGTAGCAACAATGTTGCATAGCGTGATAAGGCATGAAACGAGTCTCACACTGTGCAATTGTCGAACCCCTCTGCTCAATCTTCTAGCCTCGTCCACTGGGTGATCCTCCATTTCACTTTCACGGAAGCTATCTCTTTGGACCTCAACCTTCAAACATGCTTGTCTAGAATAGCTACAGGCCCCTCCACATAAGCTAGATTTTGATCAAGCACATTGAATCTCATGAGAACCATCATAAACATACTTCTTCAACATCGACACATGAAATCCAGAGTGCACACCGGACAACCCATGAGGTAAAGCCAACTCGTAGGCTACCTCACCAACTCTGTCCACAATCTCAAAAGGACCAATAAAGCTCAGACTAAGGTTTCCCTTCTTTCCAAATATCATCACACCCTTTATGGGTGAAACCTTTATCAAAACCCGCTCTCCAACCATAAACTCCATAGGACGAACCCTCTGATCTGCATAACTCTTCTGTCTGCTCTGGGATGTAAGAAGCCGATCTTGGATCAACTTAACCTTATCCAACGAATCCCTCAAAATATGAGTGCCCCAAGGTCGAACCACAAAATCATCAAACCACCCGACTAGAGAATGACACCTCCTACCGTACAAGGACTTAAATGGTGCCATCTCAATACTCAAATAGTATTTTTTGTTGTACGCAAACTTTTCCAAGGGTAGAAAATTGTCCCAATGACCTCCAAAGTTAGTTACACATGCTCGCAACATGCCCCCAAGGACCTGAATAGTCCGCTCACACTGACCATCGCTCTGAGGGTGAAAGTCTGTACTAAGCTCCATTCTGGTACCCAACTCCTTCTACATAGACCACCAAAAGTGATAAGTAAATTATGTACCCCATTCAGAAATGATAGCAATGGAAACCCCGTGCAATCAGACTATCTCTCGAATGTAGATCATGGCCTACTTCTCTGAAATGAAATGAGCAAATTTGGTCAACCTATCCACAATGACATATATAACATCGAATTTGCCCAAGGTATGGGGCAATCCCACAACGAAGTTCATGGTAATCCGCTCCTACTTCTACTCGGGAATGGGCATCCTCTGAAACATACCACCAAGCCTCTAGTGCTCATAATTCACTTGCTTGCAATTCAAGAATCGAGACACAAACTCCATTATGTCCCTCTTCATCATGCACCACCAATAATGTTGTTTCAGGTCACGGTACATCTTCATAGCCCTTGGGTGAATGGAATACCTCGATATATGGGCCTCCTCCATGATCAATCTAGTCAAGTCACCCACCCTAGGAAGACAAACTTGACCCTCGATCCTCAAAACACCATCACTATCAATAACAGCCTCGCTTGCCTCCCTCTGCAACACCTTGTCACAGATCTTGCACAACGTAACATCTTCGAACTGTTGGGATCTAATCTGCTCCAACAAAGAAGATCATGCCTTCACACAGGTTAACACTCTACTAGACTCCAAAATGTAAAGCCTAACAAACCGATTTGCCAAAGACTGGACGTTCATATCCATAGGACGCTCTCTCACATGCAATATAGCCAAATTATCCATGATCACCATCTTGCGACTCAAGTCACCTACTACCACATTTGCTTTGTTGGGATGATACAAGATAGTCATGTCATAATATTTCAGAAGCTCCAACAACCTACGTTGTCTCAAATTAAGATCTTTCTGATTGAACAAGTACTGAAGACTATGATGGTCGGTGTAGACCTCACAATGCACCCCATAGAGATAATTTCTCTAAATTTTCAAGGAAAATATAATCGCTGCCAACTCTAAGTCATGGGTGCAATAATTCTTTTCATGAACCTTCAATTGCCTCGAGCCATAGGCTATCACTTCCCATTTCTACATCAACGCATACCTAATACCCACTCTAGAAGCATCACAATACACGGTAAAGCTCTCTCCCTCAACTGGCAAGGTCAAAATAGGAGCGGTAGTCAATAAGGGCTTGAGCTTTTGAAAGGTTGCATCACAATCCTCAGACCACTGAAATGCAACTTCCTTCTGAGTCAACCTAGTCAATAGAGCTGCATTGGATGAAAATCCCTCCACGAATCGCCGATAATACCGTGCGAGGCCAACAAAACTTTGAACCTCAATAACCAAAGGAGGCCGAATCCAATCCCGAACCGCCTTAATCTTCTTGGTATCTACCATAATACCATCATTGGTCACAACATGACCCAAGAAGGCTACTGAGGTCAACAAAACTCTTGCACTCAGTTATAGTTTTCGGTCTTATGCTTCATTCACATTGTTGTACTTATTTGCAGTTTAAACCTTATAATTTTCAACACTGGCCATTGGTGGACTCATGAGAAAATCTCTAGAGGGTTAGTGCTATATTTAATTTTTCCCACAAGTTTATGCTGCATGATTTGTAGTACTGTTATTGTTTGTTTACAAAATTTGGATCTTGCTTGCTTGTCAGCATTGATTGAAATTTGTTTTGTGCTCTTGGCGGTTTAACAGGGTAGATTACTACCAGGAAGGTAATCATGTGCATCGACGACACAAGGTTTTACAGGCATATAAGAGGGCACTTTCTACATGGGCAAGGTGAGTGGATAAGAACATTGATGGAAGCAGAACTCAAGTTATTTTTAGAGGATATTCAGCAACACATTTCAGGTATAGTTCCTTCTTCTCTGTTCATTTCATTTTAACCACAATATGGGGGAACACGTTTTTTTCCTAATACAAACACATAAGTTGAAAGAGATTTTAAATAATAAATAGCGGTTTTGCTGGGAATCAACAATTTGGAATATGTCAAACAATGAGTAGGATACCAGGGGATGTCAAATTATTGTACAATACAAATAGGAAAAATCTAGTAATGAGCGACAGTTGAACAACCATGATGATGACTACGTGCTAAAAGTGCAGAGAATTGGAATAAAAGATGTAGAAGTTTTCTTTAACTGTCTAGCTGCTCCGCGTGCTGGAAAAATAATATTCTGTTCCTTGGAGAGGGATGGTGGGTTTGGGAGATGGTTGAGAACACTCTAGTCTTCTAGCAGCTGTATTTTTTTTTTGGGTTTGCTTCATGCTACATCAGTGCTCCCATGATTGTTGCTCCAACTTTTCCAGAAATCTTAGTGTTCAAAGTGTTTGTAACTACTAACTTTCAGCGGTAACACTTGGTGTGAAGTAATGATTGGAATATTTGTAAACCAGCACTATTTGTGCCTCATCTTATAGAATATTTTCAGCTCGTACCAAGGTACGTCAGTTATTTCAAACTTAATCGTCTCTAAAGTTATTAGTACTATCCCGTACTGTTGTTTCATATCAAACTTGCTTGTTGTATGTAAGTTATATCATCTGCTTATGTTTCATGCTAGAAATTCAATTCGGAGATTTTTCGGCTTATATTCCTACTAATGCAATTTCCATAATTGAAGCCTCTATCTTGAAGGGCTACGGGACTTTATCTCTTTGAAGAAGGACGAATTGTTCTTTATATACTCAACACTTGACTAATATGCTATGATTTGTCCACAAATAAAATCATATTCTCTCGCCATGTCACATTCGAGGAGAACATTTTTTCATTTGCAAACGTCCAAAAATTTCAAGTCATTGACTACGACTTCCTTGACGATTCAGACACTTCCCCTCTCATTAAAAATGTAACACACGGAGCTAGTAGTTCGGCTAAATGCCCACTGCCCCTGCCAGCTTTCCCGTCGACCACCACACTGCCCCCGTCGACCACCCCCCTGCCCACTGCCCCCGTCACTAACTCACTGCCCCACAGCCCACTGAACCCGTCGACTACCCCCTACCCCCATCACTGCCCCACTTCCCTGACACTGCCCCACTGCTTCCACAGCCCACTGTACCCGGTCCCTATTCCTACACAGCATGAAAATCCATGCTCACCACGGAATTTTTAAACCGAAAATCCACTTTAACCTATTCACTCAAACTATCTCACATCTACCTAAAAATCCAAAATTAGCCAAGCTTGACCCAAATTTGAATGAGGCCACACGTGAGAAATTTGATGCGCTCACTACACAACACACTTGAGATCTTGTCCCGAAATCAGAGGGGGTCAATATGGTTCGTTGTATGTGGCTATATCGCCACAAATTCAGAGATAATGGTGAGCTTGAACGCCATAAGGCTAGACTTGTGGCAAATGGCACGGGGCAACAAGAGGGAATTGATTGTGGTGAGACCTTCAGTCCAGTGGTTAAACCTGCCACCATTGGTACTGTTTTGAGCACTTCTATGGGGAAGAACTGGCCGATTCATCAACTTGATGTGAAAAATGCGTTCTTACATGGGGATTTGAAAGAAATCTCCTATATGCATCAACCACCTGGCTTTGTGCATCCCTCGGCTCCTCAGTATGTCTACTGTCTTCGAAAGTCACTTTATGGCTTGAAACAAGCCCCCGGGCTTGGTATGAGCAATTTGTCACCTACATCATGCAGATCAGATTTGTGTGCAGCAAAAGTTATAATTCACTTTTTATTTTTCATCGAGGTAATGACATTGCATACCTTTTGCTCAATGTGGATGACATTGTCCTGACTGCCTCCTCTAATGTGCTAAAAACGAGATCATTAGCTTGCTCAAATTCGAATTTGTCATGACAGACTTGGGTAAGTTGAGTTATTTCTTGGAGATTTCGGTGACCAGATCCGAGAATGCAAATGTTCCTGTGTCAACATAAGTATGCCGAAGAGATTGTTTACATGACTAAAATGGCAAACTGCAAGATCATGCCTACTCCAGTCAACTCGAAGTCGAAGCTCAGTGCCAATGATGAGGATCCAGTGCTTGATCCTTCTCTTTATAGGAGTCTCGCTGGTGCACTTCAGTATCTTACCTTTACTATGACTGATATTGCCTATTTTGTTCCACATGTGTGCTTGTTCATACATGCTCCTAGGAGCCTCACTTTACTGCTCTTAAATGTATCATTCGGTACGTTAAGGGTACTCTTAACTATGGATTACATCTTTATCCATCTGCACCAGCCATGTTGATATCATATACAGACGCCGATTGGGGCGGCTGTCCCGACACACGTCAATCTACTTCCAGCTATTGTGTATTTTTGAATGATAACCTCATTTCGTGGTCTGCAAAACGACAAGCCACACTTTTCCGTTCGAGTACAGAAGCAGAATATAGAGGCGTTGCGAACGTTTTTGCGCAAACTTGTTGTCTTAGAAATCTCTTCTAGAGCTTCATTGTCCCTTACATAAGGCATCTATTGTCTACTGTGATAACGTGTCTGCTGTCTACATGTCTCATAACCCGGTTCAACATTAGCGAACCAAACATATTGAGATGGATATTCATTTTGTTCGTGAGAAAGTTGTCATGAGTCAATTTCGGGTGTTACATGTTCCTTCTTCCTATCAGTACGCAGATATATTTACTAAGGGACTTCCTCAGCAGTTGTTCCTTGACTTTAGATCCAGTCCAAGCGTCCAGCCTCCTTCCACTCCGACTGAATGGGTGTGATAGAGAATACGTTTATATTCTGTAATTATTATTTTAGTGTAATTATGTAAAGTAGATATTCTCATACAATTATAATTATAATTATAATTTTAAATACCTATATATATTGCATTAATGAGAAGACTCCAAATAATGAGAATTACACAATTCTACATTCTAAACAGAAATAACTTACTTGAACCTGGTACCTGCACCAAATTCTGCTAATTAACATAAAAGTACATGAATTAATTAACTCTAGTAAAGTGAAAAACTTCATGCAACAAAAACTTGTTAATTGGTATACAATTGTTGCTTTGGTGCATACGGCCAAATATTTTTCTTTTTAAACAGGTTGGTCGGTTTCAGAATTCCTTTCCTGGTTTTATAATTAAGAAGCTACCTAGCAGTTCTAGTCACAATATCCAAATCACCTTACATGCAGACAACTCTATCATGATTCATTGACCATGACAATATAATCTTTATAGAATTCTAACTTATCTTATTGTGAAATAAAGAGTATAAAAATCCGCCAAATGATGCTAAAGGACACATGAAATGTTCATTTCCAAAAACACCCCTTTAATCGAGTTGTAATTACATATGCTTACCCTGTTAAAATGGCTTAGAAGCAAAATGACTAATGAATAGCATATATATACCACTGTACATGAGGATGGCTAGACTTATGCCTCCATCCTCTGGAAATTTCAACATCTTTAAGCTATAAAAAATACCTAATGGGATCTTTAGTTACACAATGAAATGACACATTTTCTCAATATTGAGGAACAGAAGAACTATGAACTCAGCTGTTTGATTAAAAGAACCGAATTATACATGACCTTTGTGTTCTTTTTACAGATTAATACATGCATTCAACAGCTATCAACGACCACGTATTCCTCATTTTCACCTTCAGGAACTCAAGGAAGCCAAGGATAGAACGTGTAAGGAGAAGAACGATAACCAGATGTCATCTAGGTCCTGAAAGCTCCATTGCTTCAACTACTAGTGATGATTCTTCTATATAATCAGAATATCTCGTTGGTGTATTTGCAGAAGTTCTGTACCTTGGAGTCTCAACTTTTTGTTGTGAAGCCTCCCATTTTTCAGCTAATCCATCTCCCTCCAACATCCTTAATACTTCAGACATCTTTGGGCGATAAGTTGGATTGAATTGGGTACAGAGAAGGGCAACTTGAACCATCTCTTCAAGTTCAATCCGGTCAAAGTTGTTCCTTAAATCTTTGTCCACCACAAGGTTCAGCTTTTTCTCTAGATGAAGCTTCTTTACCTGCATTACATCAGCCGTAAATTTAACGAAGGAATCCAATAACAGCATGCTTAGCAATGCACTAGCAATATTCAATGCTCAAACCAGTAAACAAAACTAAAATGATAGCCGATATTATAGTAGCGGCTAAATTTCACAAATGGTCACACTAAACTCTCTTTTTTCACCAAAATCACGTAACTTTGTTTTTGTAACACAAATCACAAAACTCTCACCAATATAACAGAAAAGACACAAAGGTTGAAAATATAACCTTTTGATCATATTTTTTAGCTGGTTTAAATTTCCACATCACCACATCCAATATTTTAACCTATATTTTATTCCAACGAAGACCTGACCCTACAAAACCCAGAATCCATCGCCACATCAGTTATGTGACTTGGGTGAAAAAAAGAGATGGTTTAGTGACCATTTATGAAATTTACCCTTTACAAAATCTACTCTTAAAAAAACTTTTTATGGCATTCTGCTACTCATTGTCATTTCACAATTCACACTATGTTTTGGCACATATAAAACAGAGATGGGGAACGCACCCAATCAAGCATAACACCTTTCTGGTTGGCTCCTCGTCCAAAGTCCACAGCCTTCTGACCTGTAATTAGCTCAAGAAGCAAGATTCCAAACCCAAACACATCAGTCTTCTCAGACGATTGACCGGTTGACAAATACTCTGGAGCAATGTGACCAACAGTGCCCCTGACAGCAGTCGTTACATGAGAATCCCGGTGATCCAAGAGCTTCGCCAACCCAAAATCTCCAACAACTGCTTCAAATTCCTCATCCAACAGAATGTTGGCTGCTTTGACATCACGATGTATAATTTTGGGGTCACACTGCTCATGCAAATAGACTAGCCCTCTTGCTGTACCTAATGCTATTCCTTTCCGCCTTGACCAGTCCAAAACTGGCCTGCCATGGATGTGATCTGCAAATTTTGGAACCACAAAACACATGGTTAATATAAGGCAATGTTCACTGTCCTTTTTTCAAAATGATGCAAAGTTCACCTAGAAAGCTTATAAAAAGCAGTTGTAGCTCTGTGAAAAAGAAAAATGGACACAGCTTGGAATTTAAGAACAAATAGATAAAGAAAAAAAAAAGAAACTACATCACTGTGGTGACTGATAATGGCTTACCATATACTTGAAGAAGAAGAAGAAAAAGAAGAAATATGATAAGGAACAGCAAATAGGATGGGTTCACTGATAGTATGGGTCAAACATTAAAAGCTTGTACTAAAAAATAAAGGATTGTATCACATGGCACTTCTACAGTTAAGGCAGTGATAATTGTAGCAGCCATTTATCATAAAAACATTTGTAGAAAGTGTATTTAATGAAGCTTCTCCTCTCAATCTCCAAAACAAGTGGCAGAAAAGTTTCCATATATATAATGTACCATGTTTGGACCGTACATCAACCTACCAATAAACTATGGAAAACCAATGTAATCATGACATTGCAAAATATACCGTACTTTACATGGAGAAAAAAGTGGATCGGCAAACATCATGATGAAAGCAGAAATTGAATGTGTCAAGAAATGTTGTGAGATGAGGGGTTGAAATATCAGCTAAAGCTGATTTGACCTTATACATTTGTCAAGTCCCACATTGGTTGAGAGAATGGGTTGTGGTCTCTTTATATGGTCTTGAGCAATCCTCCCTTCATGAGTAACCTTTTGGGGCTGATTAGACCCGAGATCCATTTCTTCACAAGATTCGTACTTGTAAGATACTCTATCCGTCCCAATTTATGTGTTATAGTTTGACTAGGCACGACATTTAAGAAAGAAAGGAAGACTTTTGAAACTTGTGGTCCAAAACAAGCCATAGATATTTGTGTGGTTATAAATCATTTCGGTAAGGGTAAAAGGGTAAGTTTTTAAGTTAAATTATTTCTAATTATAGAAATGTATCCTCCTTTTTGGGACAGACTAAAAAGGAAAGTATATCACATAAATTAGGACAGAGGAAGTAATATTTTATTCTGTTAAGCCTCACTTTCTGCAATAGCAAATTGTGCAGCTTTAAGAAAGTATTTTCTACTTAACTTCCAGAAATCACACAGAATGAATCAGAGAGGTGTTACCAAGCACCTAAAAATGCAAAAGAATGGTAACCACAATGAAACTAGTTAACAAACACCTTCCCATGAAGGTCACAAAACATAAATGTTGGAGTAATGATCTGAAGCTAGTAGGCAAAGCAATTATTCACTAACAATACATGCAGGCCAAGAGGCTGACCTTTTAATCGTGCAGCTACACTTCCATTTGACATATAGGGGTAAACAAGAAGCCTTTCACTTTCAGTTGAACAAAAACCCCAAAGACGGAGAAGATTTCGATGGACAGCCAGACTAATCAACTCGACTTCAGTCTGAAATTGGATTTCACCGCCAACAGCATTGTAGTCTTTCAATCTTTTGACAGCTACAACAGTTCCATTATTTAAGTGGCCCTTGTACACAACTCCAAATCCTCCGCTCCCCAAAATATTTTTTGAGTTGAAATGATCAGTTGCAGTCCGCAGTTCCTTAAAGGCATACCTTTTCAAGTGACCCAAGCATACCTCTGGATCATATTGCTCTGCAGTTGAGAAATCATTGCTCAGATACAGCTATAGAGAAAAGCTGGACAGGGGTGAAAAATATTAATGCCCAAGATGTTGATTATAGCATTTTATTTATCCTACCTTCTTCAGAAATTTTTAGTTCTACCTTCACAAGAAAATGCAAGTGCAGCCATTTATATATTAGCAAAGCTTTCCATGTCAACAGCTCTTTCATCGTGTACCAGGCCAAAGATGTACTAGTACCAAACTTATGGACTATAATGTGCCCATAGAAACTAGTAAGGGGAGAAATCTTATATAACGTTGGCAATCAGCATATAAATGAGAAACAATAGTCACAATCTTTTGGTCTTAATAGGTAGCAACTGATAAAGATAAGGACTGTCCTAAGTCCCAATTTGAAGAAACATTGACTATTAGTTTTACAATCAAATGTCAATATAGACATTCTCCATGTCAGATTAACGGAAATATGTATATTAAGAAACTAAGATAACCAATTAAACCACAAGCCACCAAACTCTGAAATGCCCCTGCTTGAAAAATTAATCAAATGATGAAAAACCAACGGAGCTTAATACATCCGAGAAGATATGTACATAACCAAATCAATAAGAAATAGACAAACAAGAAAGAAAAGAACTTGAATTTATCTTATATGGATAAAAAGCAAAAGAAAATCAGCTAACCATTGACATCAAAGAAAATCTGCTGATTATGCAGGTAGCGCCACCAAAGAACCAGTGCTATAACTATTATAACCAAGAAAGCAGCACCAAAACTTGCTCCAATAGCAACAGCCACATGATGGCTTCTACTTCCTTCTCTTTGATCTATGAAATTGAAGAAAAAGCAACACAATTTCATCTATAGTTTTCCACTTTTAAATGAAAGGAACGGGAGGTGAATGGAAGTGATGTTATACAGACCTCCTAAACTATCTGGCGGGAAGGACAGTGGTTCTGGATAGACTGCTGAACAATTGTTCCCAGAATTTTGGCCACAAATCAAAGGATTTCCAACAACTCTGAAAATCATAATGAGAAACTCCAATTCAATACAGTAAGGTTTAGTAATCTATCAAACATCTCCCTATAAAAGATATCAAAAATAAAAAATAAATACTTTCCAAGTAGCAATTAACCCAGAAGCACTATAATAACTTCTTGATTATTGTTAATGAAAAGTAAAAAGAGGCATGAACAAGTCAAATGCAATATTATTGAAAATTACTAACGATAGTAAAGGTGACTCACTTGAAAGCTCTTGCAGATATTTTGGGCAATGGACCACTAAGATTATTAAAAGAAACATCCCTACAAGCAAGATCAGCTAAATGAACAAATGTACGAGGAAGAAACAGAACATTAGAGTAATTTAGGGTCTTTCAAGGATATACATAACAAATTTCGAAGCAAGATGGCTTACACAAGAGCAAGGCCTCCAATGTTAGAAAGAGATTGAGGAATGGATCCTGTGAGGCTATTGTTGTTTAATCGTCTGTCTTGTTCAACAGTGAAGATACACAATAAGATTCAAGTTTAGTTTGATAAGAATGTCTGGAAACAGTGAATATAAAGAAAAATTTCCTGAACTCACAAATAATTCAAATTCTTCAGGTCTCCGAAAGAAGCAGGTATTTCGCCATCAAATTTGTTGTTGGAGAGATCAAGTGTCTGAAGCTTTTCTAAATTCCCAACCACATCAGGAATAGGTCCATAAATAGCATTGTTTTGCAGCAATCTACACAAATAGGGCAATCCAATATGAATAAGAAAGCAGCTTCACATTAGGTAATTCTTATGCACGAAAAAAGAACATGATATGGGAATTAGATTTAGCTTATAAAATAATTGAAGGAAGCACTACGGGTGTGTTTGGTATGGAGGAAAACATTTTTCAATTTTCCAATTTTCCAATTTTCCCATGTTTGGTTGGTCAAAATGTTTTGAAAAACCTATTCTCAAGTTATTTAAAAATGAGAAAAATGACTTCCCAAATGGAAGTACGAAAAACAAGTTCCATAACTGACATTCCAAGTTTATTGTTTCCTTCCCATCCACTCAACACCCTCTAACCCCCACCCCTTGACCATCCCACCCCCGCCACCATCGAACGCCCACTCCATCCCACCCCCATAGAGTTTTGTTGGATTACATATAAATGCTCTTGGGATAATACTTTTTTGCGTACTTACCAAATACTAGAAAATAAGAAAATCACTTTGTTTTCCAAAACAACATTATCTGGGAAAACCCTTTTCTTCATACCAAACACACCCTAAGAGAAGCATATAATAAAGAACTTACACAGATTGCAATTTAGTGAGGTTGCCAATTCCAGGTGATAAGGTGCCAGATAAACTTTGACTAGTTAGTCCACTGATGAAGGAAAAAAGATTAGTCCTGATGAGTATCTAGAGTTAAAACTCTGCTAAATTACTCAAACTCTCAACTACTTACAGAGCAGAAACATAGCCATCAGAGGAACAGGTAACCATTCTCCAACTGCAAGGGTCTACAGAAGTCACGTCCCAATTCTCCAGAACATTGTAAGGATCATGTAAAGCCTTCTTAATTTCCGTCAAAGCAACAACTGCATATAATTATATGGAAAAAAAAGAACAGTCACTCACAGTTTTCCCACTGTTTTCCCTGTTTAGTTTGTCATAAAAATTGGTGGTCTTTTTCCTCTTAGCCTTTGTTTGGCAAGCGCCTGTTAGTTTTCGATGAGATCCTTAATAGTATCCTAGAAAATTCTTGATTTATTCGAGAAAAAAAATCTAAAATAAATAAAATCAGATAAGTTTTACCCTTTGAAACCTCGATTCAAAATTTGAAATTCTTGTATAGTCATGAGTGTTGGAACTTGTATGGAATTAAGAAGAAATAAAGTGATCAACGGACAGAAAATTCGAATCAAAGGTTGCAACTTTTCAGAACAATTACAACCTTTGGTATGAATGGTTGTAATTGTTCATATGCTACTCTATATAAAGAAGGTTGATCACTTGGTTGAAGAGAGACCCAACAAGACAGAAAAAACTACAATCAATCAGTTTTTCACAATTAATGATTTAAGATTGTGGCTTCTACTTCTTCTTCTTAAAAACAAGTTTCTGAAGAACACATATAGTAAATTCGCCAGAAGTGAAGTTCTTGTGCTAGAACTCTCACTTAGATAGTTATATCCTCTAGACAGACGTCCGTAAAACTACAGCACAAGTGGGGGCGAATTTTTGTCTTAGGACACTACATCAAGCAGGCCTCTATCGACACCAAGTTAGTATGTGTTTTCAATTTGCTGAATTCATTGTTGTTGATTTCAAGTTATCTTGAGTTATTATTATATTGTTGTGCTTATTTCATTGATGATACTAGATTGACACTAACAATGAGAAATCCGGCTTAACTTATTTCCTTATTTTGTGACGCTTTCCTTCCCAGTAAAAGACCTTATTAGGCTTCTCTTGTGTATATGAAAAAATTTGGTTAATGACAAACTCTTAATAGAAAATAATTTATTTTAAAGAGAAAGAGCTACATTGCTTGGTGACAAACTAGGATACGCAGTACAAAAATGGATGATCTTCTCTTTCTTTTTTTTTTAGAATTTGCATGTGGATAATATAATAGTTTGCAATTTATACTGGCTTTAAAAGCATATGAAGAGGAATTTCACCACCAATTAAGAGTATATTAAGAGAGAGCAAATTTTGGTGATAAAAGCTAAGAGAAACACTAAAGCTTGTACAGAATTGAACTTAAGGTAGGATTAGCATAATAGAGAAAGGAAAATCAAGGAAAGAGTATTTTACCTTCATAGTTGATACCAGTAGGGGAAAGAGAAGCAAAAGAAGTCTCCACCATTAATGTTAAAACCAACAGCCCCACATGCCACTTCCCCTCCATTCTGTAACCTACAGTACTATTTTCTACAATTTATTAGTAGTACCTTGTTACTTGCCTAACATTAAGAGAAGAAAAATCACTTCCTCTCAGAATAAGAACCACAAATCTTGCTGTTTTCAAGATTCAATAATTCTTCAAAATGGCAAACACCAAGATGCTAAAGTTGCTGTCTTTACACAATTATGCTTTTAGAATGAATAAAAATAGACTAATCTTGAAAATATGGTAATCTTGAGATCTGATAATGTTGGAATAGTCATGGTTGGGAACTGATCCCAACAAATTCCATTTGGAATAATATTGTTAGTATTGTGTTTAAGCTAAGCAACTTCAATGAAGCTCTCTACCATATCCATTCAAGATCATCATCAACACCTATCTCCCTCTATTATTATTCATAATATATACCACTAACATACAAACACAACACAAAAAGCCAAAACATAGGCCAAAAACTCACACATACAGAGATGTGGACTGTTTTTTATTTAAACAAAAAAAAATATTTAACTAGTTTAAAATGTGAAAAGAAATTAAATAAAGAATTGGGTTTTGGAAAATTTTGCTGTATATTGAGTGATTGGATAACATGTCTAAAAGGAAAAGCAAATTTTGTGCAGCAAGTAAAAAAGGCTTTTTGGCAGGTCACGTGCTTGGCTTGTCTTAGTCTTTGTTTGCTTTTGGACTTTTTAAATCATTTTCTTCTGTTAAAGTTTTTGCAGATATGGCCCACATTGCTACCTTGCGCCAGCTTTATAATTTTGTATGCAAATATTAAAAATACTACTCCCACCTTCTAGTAAAATTTTATAAGAAAGTCTTTGATTTGACAAAAAGAAAAAATGCTAAAGATTTTTAAAATTTGTGATCTAAAATAATTCATAAAATTTATGTGATTAGAAATTATTTCATTAAAGATATAAAGATAAGTTTAAAGATAAATTATTACTAAATATAGAAATGTGTTATTTTTTAAAATTGAGTTAAAAGAAAGAGCGTGATATAAACGGTGACGGTGACGGAGAAAGTATTACTATTCTATAGAGATAGTAGTAATTGATAATCAAACATTTGTTTTTTTTACTATTATTTTCTCTAAATCTTTTCATATATGGTAAATTATTAATTATACATATTTATAGTACTTTATAAGTACGTATTTTTTAAATATATAAATTTTATTATAAAATACTTAAAAAAATTTATTTGAAATTGAGTCAAAGAAAAAAATATTTAACTCCTAAAACTGGTTAATCCTCATATAAATTAGTACGGAGAACGAGTAATAACTAACTTACTATGACAATCTATTATATATAAACGGCTAAGAAGTACTAACAATGCAATAGCTACTTGTAATCAAAGGAATTAATTAGAAATTTTCTTTGAACAAGGGGACGACAGCATAGCATTAGCTTCAATTGAACAAGCTCGACCTTTCTAGGGCGTGACCTCTACCCTAACAGAACGACTTGCCCTTCCATGCGCTAAGCTGGAGCACCTTCTATGAGACTAGCTAAGAAGGCTCCTAGCTCTACAAAATTCAATTTCTAAAGTGTCTGACAGTTGAGCTCAATGACAAAGTCTAATTCAAAGTGGAGAAGGAAAAATTAAGAGAGGATGGTAAAAAACACACTTGAAGTATCATTTTTTGTAAATTTTCTACCTGAACTAACACGCGTTTACATTTTCTACCTGAACTATCACCAACTATTTATCAAAGCACACCTTAAAATTAATCAAAAACACATTTGAAGTATCAATTTTTTGTAAGTTTTCTACTTGAACTATCAGATGTCTGTGTTACCTATCTGAACTATTACCAATTATTTATCAAAACACAGCTCGACTAGTATCTAATGGTGCGTGATGTACACTCTCTTTGTTTGTTTAAAAATGGTGCCAAATGGAACTCCATGCAGATAATCAAAGGAATTAAGTAGAATTTTTCTTAAGACAAATTAAGAGAAAATGGTAAAAACACACTTGAAATATCATTTTTTTGCAAGTTTTCTACCTGAACTAGCACGTTTTTACGTTTTCTATCTGGATTATCACTAACTATTTCTCAAAGCACACCTCAAAATTAATGAGTCAGCTGACATGTGGGCGAAATTTTATGAGAATATTAAGTTGTCACGCGCTTTTTGGAGATGTATTCAAACATTTGGTGTAGTCAACTTCGAGGTGTGCTTTGATAAATAATTAGTGATAATTCAGATAAAAACGTAAATACCAGATAATTTAGGTAAAAAAACTCGCAAATGATACTTCAAAATGTGTTTTTGTCATTATTTCTTTACTTATTGATGAGATTCTGACCGTACAAAGCTCGCGTAAACCTAAGAAGAAGCATATTATGGTCAAAGGCGCAAGGAAGGAAAGGGAGGATGATCATGGCTTAGAGCATCTTGTTATTAAGAGGAGCAAGAGGGATGGAGATGATGGTGGGGGTGGTGGGATCGTATGAGCCTTAGGCCTAAGGTTACTCTAAAGCCTACCACATGTGGACTCATAGAGATTGTGTATATGTAATTAAGTTGTACAATTTAAGTTAATATTATATTTTTTAATGATAATTAGTTATTGTAGTCTTTATTATCGTTTATTAATAACTCGTGTGACATTCTAAATTAATTATGAAAAAAATCTCGACATATTCGAAATAAAGTAATGCCTTGACTAAACAATAAATCGCTTAAATCAAAGTCCTAAAAAATAAAACACTTAATCCAAACAAAACTTACTTCGGGCACTTTACAACCCCGAAAATGACGATTAGAACGTTTCGGTATCCTTGATGTGTTGAGCTTACATTATTGTTCGTAGAAAAAAATATCAGGTTCTATATAAAATATTGACATTCCGGAGTCTTAAGGCATGACTAATCTTTGGTCAAAGTATGAAAAAATGTGTACTTCAAACGTTTGAAATTATACAATGTGTTGGGAAAAATTGATCTACCTCTATTGCGCAATAAATCCTGCGCAACCGGACTTAACTGAGTTGTTACGGTGCAGGAATTTTTTGCGCCACATGTATTAATCTCACGTTCTATTTATTAGGGCATTTT
Organism: Anisodus acutangulus; assembly: GCA_029783415.1. Lineage (NCBI taxonomy): Eukaryota > Viridiplantae > Streptophyta > Magnoliopsida > Solanales > Solanaceae > Anisodus > Anisodus acutangulus. Next base: position 12,572,009 of record CM056493.1, on the reverse strand, counting down.
AGTTCAATGCCTCACTTTTTGAGTTATTTAAGTTCGAGACTCCACTTATACCGAAGCGGAATAGGAATTTTGAGCAAATCTAAGTTTCCTAAATAAATCCAGTGCGCACAAAGTAAAAGAAAAATTTCCTGCTATCATTTTCATCTTTCCATATTTATGTACTTAGAAGTTAAAGTCAAATTCCACAATTAAGTTAACATTACATGAAGAATAAGGTTTGGTTCACCTAAACATTACTTAATTCATATCAAAATGAGTAGGTGCGGTAGAGGTTTGAGATGTTCCTATATCTATGACTTCATGTTAACTAAACATGTGAATACTTGAAGGTCACATGTAAGTATTTCTATTTGGACAAATCACTTCCAACAAACCATATTACTGCACACCATCTGTCACAACTGTAAAATAAATATTATATTTTTTTTTCTTTTATACGCTCCTTAAGAAATTATAGATAAGAAGAGTATTTTTACTACATTATTCTTATCTCTTTCAAATTAATTTCACTCTAATCAATATTAGTTACTTTTCAAAAAATAATAAATGTTAAGGGCAAGTAGAAAAAACTTAATTAATTCTATCTTATTTTTAAAAAGTAATTAAGTAATTTGGAATGAATATTTTTAGTAATGTATCTAAGTAATATGAGATGAAGGGAGTAAAAACAATATTTTTAAAATACTTTAAAAATGCATGAATTCGCTCAACTCGTGGAACCCAAAGCTCCATGGTATTTTTGTCTCTTTGGGAAAGCTGAATATTCTCTAGTCTACACTTGCTGATGACTAGTTTTCAAAGCCCTCAATTTAATTAATTAATTAATAATCAATATATTATATCAATCTTTCTCTATCAATTTTGCTTTTACCAAAGGCAAATTGGAATTTCAGTCCCACACCCCAAGACTATTCTTTCGCTTTATGTCATTTGTAATGGCCATGGGGTATTTTTCTTGGCTTTGGAGAATGAGTTGTTTGAAATATTCAGTAGCTTTTATACATTGCTATATCAACCCCTTGGCCTTTTATTTATTAAGTATTAACCTTTTTCAACAACTAATAACCTACCAAGGTATGTAGGTTCCAAAAAGTTTATTGAGTTGATTATTTCACGTTTAGATGTAATTGTAGATAATTTAGCACTTTGTAAACTCTTTTCGAATGGTTAAAGTAAAATAGTGATATAATTTACCTTGTTTAGTTTTTTTCTTCTAAAAGATTTACATAAAATAAAATCATATTAGTACACCATTTAACGCCATAAGTAGGGACGAAACTAAAGGGAGGCAAGAGGCTTTTTTTTCTACTTGCTATAAGGAAAAAAAAAATCTATTGCAGTGGGAAGGGGGGGTTTCAAAAATTACTCTAGTTCATTTAAATCCCAAGTGCGATACTAGTACCTTTTTAATAAATTCTGACTCACCCACTAACCATAAGTCATTTAATTCTACAAATTTATAAATATATAATTTATATTATCTAGTTAGGAATATATGAGAGATATTTGTTTCATGATATAACATTTTTTAATTATGTCACTTACAATTTTTATAACGGAAAAGATTATTTGTTACGCCCCAGGAGTAGGACGTGAGTTGTACCCAAGATTTTATCTCAAGGGATTAGTAACAAAGAGAGTAAGTCAGTGACTTTGTTAGAGATTAAACTACAATTATTTCCACCGTCAATTCAAAGGTTAAAAAAGATTTTAAAAAAAACGATAAAAAGAAAAGTAAAGGCAGGTGGAGAAGACCCTGTATGAATTTGAATTTGAATTTGATGCCTCCATCTTTGAATAAAATCATTCGTATCCATTTTGGAATTTCTAGGGGTGGGCAAAAAACTTGGAGAACCGAAAAAATCGAACCGAATCAGGATTTAGTGATTCGGTTTGATTTTTTTATTTTGGATATAAATCGAGCCGAAAAACAGAATTAAATATTTTTTTTATTTTTTTATTTTAGGTTATTACTATCTCTTGAATCATAGTCATTGAAGCTAATCTATGAAGCTTTTATGGAAGTGGCATGCGACATGAACTTAATTAACATATCACGAAAACATTGACATAAAATGTAGGGAGAAAAAATAGTTGTAAATTGATAAAACTTTAAATGGTCATAAATATGCGCTCGGATGTCCCTTTTACCTGATTGTTTTTTTTATTTTGCGTATTTTTTCGAGACTGGGGCCGGTCAAACTGCCCAAAGGTGGTTTGGCACAGCCAATTTTTAGAAATACGTCCGTTTTTCCAATCAATTTGTGTTTTCCCCCAAATCGATTTCTAATTTTTCTTTTTCTTTAGTAAAAATCTCACGACACAAAATAGATTTCAACGTTGAAATTTCATGATAGTGTAGGTGTGAATGTCAATTTCAATTTTGGAAATTTAATTTTAAAAAAAAATCCCCGACCCGGCCCACTAGAAAAAACCGATATAATTCGATACGTTCGGCACATAAACCGAACATATCGGTTTTTTTAAAAAAAAGTTGTATTCTTTTTATTCGGTTCATATTTTTCGGATACAAAATCGAACCGAACCGATATACGCGGACCCCTAGAATTTCCTCTCAAGAATATTTAAACCATCAGATACAGTAGAATATGGGGCCCACCAGCCAAGTTATCAACACCTAACCAAAAGATAACAGTGAAGGAGAAATTAAAGTTGATTGATGTAAAAGAAAAGAAAATCTTTGTTCTTCCTCATCATGTCATGCATTGATTGGAATTATGCCATATTCACATTACGTTATTATTAAGCAAACCAGCCTTACATTGATGTGATTCTACTTTTTAAAAACTTTCTTATCCTCAAGAGGCAATAAAAATATTAATTTCTCCAAAAACTGATTTTTTTTACTTTTTGGTGTTCAGTTGAAAAACAGCTTTTTGAAAGAAAAAAAATCATTTTTTTTCAAATTTTGAAGCAAATACCGTAGTATTATCATTTTTAAAAAGCTGGCCAATTTATATGTTGGATATGATGGTAGAAAAGTTTATGAGATGACTCTATAATGTAATGAAATTTGAAATAATACAAGTTTGTTAGGAAAAACTTTGAGTAATGTGTGTTTGGTAGGAAAGAAAATGTTTTCTCTGGAAAAAAGGTGACTTTTTCATTTATTTTCTGGCAAATAAGTAAATAAATATTGTCCGATAGCACTTATGAAATTTATTTTACATACTCATATTAGAGAAGTCTTGTTATTATTAAAAAAATTATTTTCCTAAAGAAAATATTTTTCAAACTATTTTGATCGATTAAAAAAAAACACAATAAAAATGCTTAGAGAGCAAGAAATTCATGCTAACGGGAAGACTTCATGAAAGTGTGAATTTAGAGTTTGTGATTTAGATCTTGACAAAGCTCCATTATTCCGACGCTCTCAACTCGTTGAAAAATTGAAGTCCAACCTTGTCTACTTTGAGGCAACTAGAGGGGAAAAAGATGGGAAAAGGCTTAGGTATTTTTTAGCAATAACTAGTGAATTTGCTCGCGCGTTGTGAGATCGTAAAAATTTAATTATGAATAATTATCGTAATAAAATTTCTAATAGTTCTTTAATAAATTTTATCTAAACATATATTCTTCAATCATAACACTAACAATTCTTTCTTGTAAGCTTTACTTTTTCTATGTTTTATATATAGAGGCATAGAACTTTCAACTTCACGATATACACGGTCTTCCTTTTCAATTTACAAAAAGTTCCACGACTTCAACAAAAAAAAATAGTTTCAATATGTACACAAAACAAACACTTTGTGAGTCACAACTTTATGAGAAAAAAGTAAGTTAATATAATAGATACTTAGGGATTTTGGATCGTTATGGGTGTTGTACCCTCTTTCTATCGTTTTTCATAAGCTTAAAATAAAATAACTAATATTCAAAAAATTCACGTACCGATCAACAGAAGCACCCAAAATAAAAGAAGAATAGTTCATCATCCCTAGAAATTCCAATGAATAATGAAACATATATAACTATTTCTTATAGAGACGGCTGTGGAAGAATGGATGGTGTAATTAATACACTTGAAGGTATGAAGCTTTGTTTCCCTTCGTTAACAAAGAATCAAAACGATTCGTACTAACCGTTGCAATTTTTAGGAATTATTCATTTATTATGTACATTTACTATAATTTTTATTGCTTTTACATAAGATTTTAAATATAGTGAATGAGAAAAATGGTAGGAAAAAAGGAGAAAAAAAAGATAAATGGTTTTCTAGGCCATAGTACGTCTATATATATATATATATATATATTGATATTGATTGATTGATTTTTTTACCTAATATGTACAATCTCCAATAAAATCCATAAAATTAGGAATTTAAAAGATTTGAGATATTAAATTGCACAGACTATTCGTTGCTTGTTTGCGTTAGTTATGGTTGATATCATTCTCGAAGCCGAATGATCATAAACGACTTGAAACTTTTAATTGACTATTGTTTTGGTGATTAAGTCGTCTTTGATGAAACTTTTAAAGCTTCGAAGCTAAAATTTAGGGTTGACAATCTGAATCTTTTTCGATGGGATGTTGTTCCAAAAGTTTGAGAACTCTTGAGGAGCTTATATCTCAAGCTTGAGAAGGTTTGATACATATTTAGTGAGGTTTTGGATCAAATTTAATTTCAGATTGAACTTCGAGGTTGAAGAAGAACAGTCCCATGAATATCACTTGAATATCGTTTGTATGTCCGTGTATGTCAATTATATATTATACTGATATAAATGACACACATAGGATATATATAAGATATACACCTGACGTGCAATGACATACATATAATATACACAATTATCTTATTTGCAAAATTTGACCTCAAATTCTTTTTTATATATCAAAACCGATTCGAATCAGTTCGAAATGCACCCAAACTTCATAATAGAGTTCTCAAATATATTTCCAACAAGATAAAGCAACACCAATTGTGATACCATCGTATTTTGGTTGCATCAACTGTATTCAGAACCTTAGATGCCCTGCCATTTATCTAATTCTTCCACAGAGCTCTCTTTCTAATCTTCCTTGATCTAGCTACATTTCAGATTAACAACATTCAATAATCAAACAAACTGGAAATCGGGAGACGTGAGGTAGAGAGAAAGAGACAAAAAATGAATTGGAGGAAGAGAAAATTGAGAAGATTAGGAGAGAATTTTTTTTACCAAAAGTGGAGTCTAAAGTTGGCTTAAATTGATACAAAATACAAACTATTATCAAGTTGTATATTAACTTGAAAGTCTATAAAAATAGTATCTAAGGGTTCTATTTCGTATGCGGTATAATTATTTTTCGGGGACTTAGCAAATTTAATTTATTAGCAGGAGATCTTTTTCTATTCGTCTCAAAAAGGATAATAAGATTCAGAGTATGATAGCATCAACTTATAAATTTAGACATCAATCCTTTAGTTTTTTCTAAACCAAATATACAGGCTTGATCTAGATTAAAGTAACATAAATTATAATTTTTTTAAATTAAAATATGTATGTAGAAAATGTTTTTAAAATTGTAAAAAACTATTTGATCCCTAAATGATAATATTAACATACAAATTGGAACAATATAAGTTACTCCCTCCGTCCCAAAATATTGGCACGTTTCGCTTTTCGAAAGTCAAACTTCCTAATTTTGACCGTGTGTTAGAACATAGAATCTTTAATTTTTTTGAATAAAATTCACATATTTGAAAACTACGTAAAAAGTATTATAACCATAATTAATAATTTAAAATATTTAAAAGACATTTGAAAAAATTACGATCAAAGAACAACTCGTTTAACTCTCGAAAAATAAAAAGTGTCAATATTTTTGGGACGGAGGGAGTACTTATTATACTTCTACTTTTCTAAGGGCTCGTTTGGACATAATTTGGAATTATGATTTGAAATAAGGTTGATTTGAAGTTGAAATTTTATTTAGACATGCAAATTGAATTTCTTAAGTTGTCTTTTAAGTTTTATCTCATAAACATGAAAACCTTACAATTTGTGAAAACTATCAAAACTTTTCCAATTCTTGTTCAATTAGAACGAATGAGCAAACTATAGTTCATAACAAAGTATAATATGTTAGCAGAAGGTCTTTCTAAAAAGTACAACATTTATTAATCGAACTTTAGTTCAGTAAAAAGAAAAATTGAACATAAGTTGTAGTGTAAGTACTCTTTAATATAATCCTTCCAAATGGTACGGACAATCTCTTCACATAGAGAATGTATTTTTCGATCACAGTAAATATAAATATAGTTCGTAAGAGCAAACGTGTTTGGTAGATATTCTAATGGATCTTATTTTTACAAATATAAACTAATGGGTCAAGGTTTATATTTTTAAAAATTTAAAACCACAATTTGGAATTCCAAATTCTACTTTTTGGAGAATTTGGGATTTGAAATCATGATTTAAAGTTGAAGTTGAAATTTTGTGCAGATTTCATAAACAATTTGAAATCAAAATATGAAATTAGGCTTCTAAATCGCATGGCCAAACGCCTACTAAGTATGAAATTTGTCTAATAAGATATACTTCCTCCGTCCTAATTTATATGACATTTTTTTAGTCAGTCCCAGAAAGAATGACACATTTGTATATTTAGTAACAATTCAATTTTAATTTAGCTTTATACCCTAAATGAAATGATTTCTAGCCACACAAATTTTTATGGGTTGTATTAGATCACAAGTTTCAAAAGTCTTTCTTTATTTCTTAAACTTTGTACCAAGTCAAAGACCTTCATATAAAATGGAACGGTGGAAGTACTTGATTGGGATGATGAAAAATGTAATCTTAGTAACGAGTATGTTATAAAATCATAAAACTAAACCAAGAATATTATGGAGAAAGAGAGAATAGAGAATAGTTCTTTATTTCTCTAGAGGGATGAAAATACAATAAAGGGAACATCTCTCTATTTATAATAGAAACTGACCCTAACTTTCCTTGTAGAGATAGAAATCGATAATAATAAATAATATTTATAACACTCCCCCTTGAATGTCTATTTGGTAGATAATATGCCTCATAAAACCCTTACTAGAAAAAAACTCAGTGAAAAAATAATTCTTGTGAAGAAAAAAGAGTACACTTTTCTAATAATACACATTTTGGCCGCCTCATTAAAAACTCGCAAGGAAAATCCAGTGAGATAAAACCTTGTAAGGAAAAAAGAGTACAACGCATATTAACTCCCCATGATGTGAACATCAATCCAAAATTCGAATCTTCATATCCCAATCTTGTGCACCATCTTCTCGAGAGTTGCAGTTGGTAGAGGCTTGGTGAACAAATCAGTCATATAACCGCTCGAGCGAATCTGTTGCATGTTGATATCACAATTCTTTTTGGAGTCGTGTGTGAAGAACAACTTTGGTGAAATATGCTTTGTTCTATCCCCTTTTATGAATCATCCCTTTAGTTGGGCTATGTATGTTGTTGTATCTTCAGTCTTTGGATAGAGTTGCATCGGCTATAATATTGTTGAAATCACTCCAAGTGCATTCCTGACTTGCTTTATAAACAGATGTTATCTATATATGATTTGATTATCATGTAGAACAACATCGATGTAATCCCTCATAGGGATAACAAAATATATAAATGCATTAATTGCATAAAGATGACACTTCAGGACCAAAAAGTTCTGCAAGTTTCTCAATTCAACTTCTTTCAACAGATAATCTATTTCTTTTGAAAACTTTTCAAGAGTTCGAATAATATTCAAGTAATGCGTACCATTGGTCAATGAATACTCATTATGATAAATCGTATTCACCTTGTTTGATTTAATCCATATAATGAACATATTTTTAGAATATGTATATGTTTTAGGCATTTAAAACTTTTCAAGAATTTTCATATAAATTTCGTCAACTGACAATATCCATTAATATTTAAGTACGTGACATTTTATGTTGTCTGGACTGCAGGTCCAATAAGCTTGAAGCTTACCAAAATGCGTCATTTTACTTGGTAATACTGTCTACGTTAGCATGCTTTATAGACGTAGAATTTAGATCCTCACAATCTTTTACAATATTGTGCTATATTGTACCAAAGCTATCGTAGACAACATATCATTTGTATCGGTTCACAATTTGACATCTCATCGCTTTCATTATTTTAGATACCTAAACCTCTCATAAGATTTCATGAAGTGTTATGTCGTATACTATTCAATAGCGTATTACCTCCTTATTATGATAATTTGCTCCTCTTTCTTTTCAAGAATTATTGCATTTGAACCGATTGATCTACCATGCTTCATGCATGTTGTAGACTCTGTCCTTCAGGGACATTAATTTAATATGAGCATTTCGCAACTTAAATGTGAAATTAATTTTTGGTCAGCAAATGTTTCTAGCACTTGACTTGAATTATCTTTGAACGAGGATCATATTAATGATAATTTACAACATATTTATAACTGTTTATTCCTCCCCCTTATGTTAGAAAACTAAAACATATCACATCTTTTTTGGGGAATCCATCTTTATACATCATGATAGATATATTAATCATATACCACATATAAAAATCGTTAGATGAAAATATATGATTTCTAACCTTGGATCAATTGTGAGGGAATAATTTATCATAATTTATTGGTCTGAAGCATACAAGTGTTGTTGTATGCAATATATCATATTTCAGATCAACACATGAAGCTTTATTCTCATTAGCAATGATTTAGCTATATATCTGAGGCATTCAACGCTAAATCAGCCCAGCATTAACAAGATGAATTATCTTGATTACATAATCTGAAAATTGTGCTCTCAACTCAATTATTTTGAGCAAGTAACTTTGTATATGTCAAACTGCGGGTTGAAAATAAACGCACATGTGACCATCTTATCGATGCATCTATTTAAGACATCACGTAACATGTGAACATGTCCATATTCACCTTTTATATTTTTTCAGAATTTAGGAAATTCAATCCCAACATTAGCTAGTATAATCAGCGTATCATGAGAAACAACAAAAATAAATTTTTGACGAAGTTTCTAGTTCTTCAATATATTTCAAGTACTCAATCTGAACATCATATTTGAATCGAAATAGACAAATCGTTCATACCGACTAATAAAATTATTTATACTAGTAAACTTCAAGTTTATCACGCCATGTGTTATTTGTTTTAGTAAACTTCTGATTTACTATGACATGAATTATCTTTAGTATCAATAAACTTCTGGTTTATCGTGACATGTGATTTCATCATTTATATTTGTGTAGTACAATTTGAAGAATAAAGAAGGTAACCTTTCACATACATATTTCTTACCCACTATGATTTTGAAAATATCTAATCCTTCAATCATTTATAGCTCAATATGATAGTCAATTACTTTAGTAAACTTCAGATTTACTGTAACTTGTGTTTCGATCATAACAACTTCATATATTGCAATTTAGAACAAATGACATAATAATATATAAGCTCTTCATGAGCCTTTAATTTATTCTCCATAATTACATATTGTTTGGACACTACATGTCATGATCATCTAGATAAATAGTTAGCTCTTCTGGAGCTTTTAATTGATTTTGTACTAACAAATATTACCATGACATCGATGGTGTCTTGAAAAAAAAAATTACAACCAAATCAATTTTAAAAACATTTTTAAATTCACAAATGACAAAAACATCAAGTTTTACTGATACTTCTATCATCAACTTCTATGGTAAACATCTCCTTCAGGGAGAATACCATTGACATCCGAATATTTTGTATCAAAGCGGCAACCACATAATTATTTCTTTCTTCATAAAATTTTGTATGAATTGTTATTTTCCTCTAGAAAATCGGTAAGTAAACATAACAACAACTCAACTCCTCGTTTTGAGAATTATATATATTTTGGGACTTGTTGGCATGTTGGTTTGGGACCCGGGGTGCTCGGGGTGTTTTGGTGCAATTGGAACTTAGTTGACATAACAACTATTTTTTCCTGATATCAGGTGCCACCGCGATCACGGTGAAGGCAATTTCTGTCTGAAGCGCTATCACAAATTAGTGTTCACAGAATGAGTACACAAACTTCAATCTAGATCTGGATTCATTAATTGTTTATCTGTAAATCGGTATAGTTGAATTTGTATACGTGATCAAGGACACGTGGGTATCAAGTGACTTAGTTAGCAAATTGAGTAGCAAAGAAGTATAACAAACAATGAATAACGAAGCGAGATCAGAATATAGTTAGCCTAAGCCTGAAAGAAGCTTCTTGACGAGGCCTCCAGATTAGATATTTTCAATAGTATGAAAGCATAAGTATTGAGACAAATAGTATGAATCGAAGAGTAATGTTGTAATATCTTGAATATGATGCCCTTACAATGAGTTAATTGGTCCTATTTATACTTGGACTCATGGGTACACATTCCATGGATTATGCCCCTAATAATACCAATACATGAATGATGTATTAATTGGACAATTAGTATCTTCTTAAATGCCATTAATACACCCTTGAAAGGTGTATAATCAAGCAAGTAACGGTCGCCCATTGGAATTCAAATTGGCCCCCTGATCTGCTTGCTTTCCGGTACATGTGACCCTTTAATACCCCTGGTGTGACTTCAGCGCTACCGATCGTACCAAAAGGTGATTTGGATCTGACTCATCTCTTCCTTCCATGTCTCACGACATAATTCGTCCACATGTATAACACGAATTTTCCCCCATAAAGATAGTCCCCGCACTTTCTGAGCGCGCCTCTTGCTCGTCAAGGAAGTGGATTCGGTTACCGAACAAAATGGAAATCCTATCCCTTGGCATGAAAACTGAAACACAATGATGACTCGACTTCAAACATCAAACGTTGCAACCCCATTTAATGTTTCTGAAATGGCAGCAACCATCCAGTCATACTGATTGACATAAATATGTATGATCATGATGAGTGGCGTCTTTTCATCCCTCGATCATTACATTTTCCTTCCTTAAATAGGAGGCCAAAGTCCTTCACAAATATGCAACCAAAATTTCCCTTGGTTTCTCAAAACTGAAAATCTTTCAAGGTTCATTTCCTCCTTTTCAGTCATCTTCTACCATAAGGTCAACTTCCAAATCTTTTCCTTCACATTCTCCAAAGAACAACGATGACTCTCACCTGAGCCGTCGTCCAGAAAAAGATTCGACTTCTCCCAAGAGCCACCAGATTGACTTGAACTCTCTTGCTATAGAAATTCTCCATGTTGGGTTTGATTATCAAGGAGACTTCTGTGTCGAAGAACACTTTGAATCTGTAGAAGAGATAGAATCGCTGATAACTGCAGAGGTTCTCCCAAAAGTCATAAAGGACTATAATTTTGATTCCAACACCGATGTTAGGATAGTGAGTCCAACATCAAGAATGAACTACCACGTGGAAGGATTTTTGATGGTCCATACGTATCTATTTACCATCGAATTTCGCCTCCCAGTCCCAAAGATCATCGAGGATATCTGCCGTCAACACCGCGTATGATTACGGCAGGTCACCCCTCAAATTTGGAGACTAGTATAGTGCATACAAATGCTGGAAGACCAGGCCAATGTGACATTCACCATCGACCATCTTTTTCTCCTTTACTATCCTCGGTTGTTCCGGGGAGGCATCATTCATTTATACCCTCGTGAGAACCGAAGCCTCGTCAATGCTAAAGACAACTTTGACCGGGGCTGACTAACCAGATTTGTAATGATCCGGACATACCAAATTCACCAGCCATCCTCCGAACCTTTTCTGGAAGAATGGAACGACGCTCGTAAGTTTTTTCAATCACTACCCCATCCATTCCCTTTCTCATTTTTTGAAGAAAATATAGAACCTTTCCTTTTACGCATAAGTGTTTTTCCTTTGCAGGCATCCCCATCGAACCACAACTGATCGTGGGGATCTTTGAATGAGTGGTCAATCTTCTCTGTTCATCTCCTAATATAACCCGGACCTGAAAGATCATAACATTTGAGTGGTGAAAAGGAAAGTACCATGGTAAGATATAACCTTTTGAATTGATCGTGATACATTTTTTTCGAGATTCATCTTCATCATCTCTGTATTTCCTATAGGATTTCCGGTGAGAAATCCTGCCTCTCAGAAGGTGTCTTATTGTGCAGCTGCCCTGACTAACATAATTCAGTCGGCCTCCAGCAACCGGAAGTGAAAACATCAGGAAGGGACCGTCGAGATCCCAACGAGAATCGGCTCTAGAGTGAGAACCTGTCATAGGCTCACGGAACTCTGGAAAGAAGTGTAAGTAGGAGTTATCCACATTAATGATGAGGATAAGGCAACCGGAAAAAATGTAAATGTTAAAAAATGCACTATTCTTCGAAGCAAAGCTCTATCCCCTTCTCCGGTACTAAAGCCGGAACATCCGTTTCTTCCCCCTGGAAGTGCCCGAGTGCAACCCTAGAGGCTTATATTTCACACCTAGAGGATTTACTCCTTCAGGTAAAACCTTGTTTCCTCTTCATAACTTTCAAAAGTGCGACTTCTTGCTGACGTAACTCCTTCTTATTAAGGGGAATGCCACTGCTCTTTCTACGATGACTTTGACTAAGGCAATGGCCCGCCCCCTCACTGGAAGAAAAAAAGTTGTCAGATGAAAATCAGCACTTATGAGCCGAGGTAGAGAGTCTTCGAGCCGTGATCCGGGGAATGCCACTGCTCTTTCTTGTTTGTTGTATTTTGTTACTCTTTGTTATCTCTTGTACTTCAACTATCACAGAAGCATTGACATATCACAGAAGCATTGACATAAAATGTAGGGAGAGAAAGTAGTTGTAAATTGATAAAACTTTAAATGGTCATAACTCTGCGCTCGAATGTCCGTTTTACCCATTTTGTTTTTGGTATTTTTTCGAGACGGGGCGGCCCAAAAGGGCATTTTGGAGCATCCAATTTTTAGAAAAACATCTATTTTCCCAATCAATTTGTGTTTTCCCCCAAATCGATTTCTAGTTTTCCTTTTTCTTTAGTAAACATCTCATGATACACAATAGATTTCAACGTTGAAATTTCATAATAGTGTAGGTGTGAATGTCAATTTCAGTTTTGAAAATTTAATTTTTTAAAAAAATAAAAAATTCCTTGACCCGACTCACCCCGGCCCACTAGAAAAAATCGATATAATCCGATATGTTCGGCGATATAAACCGAACATATCGGTTTTTTTTTAAAGTTGGATTCGTTTTTTTTTTAAAAAACTAATTTTTATTCGGTTCATATTTTTCGGATACAAAACCGATATACGCCCACCCCTACTTTAGGGGCAATTGTCCTTAGTCATACTTATGCATGTATTAAAAATCCTTGTATTGCTAATATCTTGGTTTGCTATGTATTAGTTATCCATAGGATAATACTTGTATTAGTTATACATAGATCGAAAAAGTATACCAAACAAGATATTAGTAATACGCAAAGTTAATATATATTATTTTCTCTTATATACTCTATCAAACGACCTCTTATGCCATCATATAGCAAACGGAAAAGGGTAAAAAATACCCCAATATATGGAAAATGACTCATAAATACCCTTCATTCACCAATTGGTCTAAAAATACCCTCAACCTATTATTTTGGCTCAAAATAACCCTTAAGCTAACATTCTAAATCTGATGATTTTTTTTTCAATTTTAAAAAATCCACGTGGCTTATTATGATTGGCCAAATATATTATTTATTATTGGGTTTGGGTTAAAAGAAACGGATCGGATTAGCGGGTTTGAATTTAAAAGTGGGTGTTTACTTTTAAAATTAAATAATATATGTGGCCAATCATAATAAGCCACATGACTTTTTTAAAATTGAAAAAAAAAATAGATTTAGGGTGTTAGCTTAAGGGATATTTTTGAGCCAAAAAATAGGTTGGGGTTATTTTTAGACCAATAGGTGGGTGTAGGGTATTTATGAGACATTTTCCATAAGTTTGGGGTATTTTTGACCCTTTTTCGTTTCCTATATAATAGTACAAGCGGTCGTTTGGTAGAGTATATTATAGAAAATAATACATGCATTATCTTTATGTATTACTAATATCTTGTTTGATACACTTTTTTCGATCGATGTATAACTAATACATAACAAATCATGATATTAGCAATACAAGGATTTTTAATACATGCATAAATATGACTAAAGACACAATTTCCCCTAAAGTGTACAAAGCTAAAGAATATGGAGGATATTTTTGTAAACAATCAGTTTTTTTGTTTTTTTTTTAGAAATTATGCAATGCATGTTATTTTTAATACACCAGACAAAACAATTGATAAGAAATAATTTAAGCATAACTAATACCAACATATAATATCAGCAATACTAATACACTCTATTCAATATTATTCTTATATACCCTACCAAACGACCCTAAAACACACTCAGTTTAAGTAGGTGAATTTAATTAACAAAATACGTTGGTCTACATATTGCATTAGTTTGTTTTCTTACACATTGAACCCACACATTGAGAGAGTTTTGAGAGCAAAAACACGAAACAATAACCAAGACCCACGTTTGAAGTTCTTTTTCAAAATGTTCTACTGTTGGTCTAGTTATTATAGTAGATGTTTTGAGTTGTAACCTAATTCACTTTTTCAAGTACTTTTATTAAGTCTTTTCCACAAAAAAAATTTCTTTTGTTATTATGCTAGAGTTAGCTAAAAGTGTTGCTACAACTGAGTGATTGTAGACATTGAAGGGGCTAAAGGAAGTCTCTTAGATTACAGAATTCAACCTGAATTAGCCATAGTTTTTACTCCCTTGAGTAAGGAGGTTTTCTTTGTAAAATCTCCTGTTTTATTTATTTCCACATTATATTCTCTGCATAGTTAATTGTACAGTACTGAGAACCAGCTCCATGTACCTAAGTTCAACAGGTTGTTAGGCAATTTTTTACGAGGTCAAAAATTTGATAAGAAATAAATCACCCCCCTCTTGCGTCTAGGTGTGCTAAACTAACAGATTTGAAACAAAGGACAACACTTCTTCCATAGAATTCATGTTTACTTAAGAAACTGATAAATGAAATTCATTACTAGAGCCCATTTTCTGATGCTCATTTATGTAAAAACTGTCACAAGTACAAAGCAATCTCTTTTATCTTCGGCAAACAACATTATGCTAACACAAAGCTAAAAAGAAAACAAAAACAATTTATGATTGGAGAATGCAGAGTTGGTTGCTTTATGCAGCTGCAGTGATGCACTCAATAGCCTGTTTGCAGATGCCGGTCATGGTTTCCTCAGGTCCATATACCTACAGCAATAAAGTAAGAGATAGGAAAAGATTAACAACAATGGCACTTAAGTTGTGATATCGAAATTGCTTGATTCTATTGAAAAAGAAAAAAATGGTTTTAGATTAGTTATTGATGGATACCAATTCGTACCTCAATTGGGATGCCAATTTCCTCCCCAAGAGACCGCATCTTAGCGAGACCCTTTTGGTAGTTTGGGCCCCCTCTTCTGACATATATGTGCATTCTTGCAGCTTTAAGTTTTGATTCCTGTTATAAAAATGCCGAGTTAGGAGTGTCCAAATTACTGCAAGTCATATTGAGATGGCTATGACTTGTGATGGTTTCGTACCTTCTCCTTGAGAGCTCGAATTATACCACTAAATGTAGCAGCAACATCAGTGAAGTTGGCTATTCCACCACCTATCACAAGGGCTCTCTTACGGCCATCAGGATTTGTGGTTGCACACTGCAAAATTGGGAATGAAGTGAGCATCTTTCTCCTAATAAGAATGTTGTATTCATACTCTAGTCACATAAACACAAGAATATGCCACAGCAAGTTAACTATGATGGTATATTAGGTTCCAAAAACATATCTGATCATGTTAATTTATGCATAATTCTTTATGCTTACATCAATTACAACTCTGGCATACTGCAAGACCTCTTCTTCATTTGGAGCACCGCTGTATTCTGCATAGTTCCCAAGCTCAGAAGCATATCCAAGATCACCGACCTGAAGGTAACCGAACGTGGAAATTAGAGCATTGCAACAACAGAAGGGTAGTCAAAGTAACCAGCTACAGGGCATAAGTTTCGCAAAGGACAGAAACATACAGTATCTGCATAGATGACACTGGCGCCTCCACCAGCAACCATCGTCCAAATTCGTCCCTTGGGGTTCAAGACCGTGAACTTCAAAGACGCACTTGTCTGCAATAGAACAATGAGTTGAACAATTTTAGCATGTTATCAGTTGTTCATAGAACCATCTGCTACCTCGACTGACACAGTTTGGACTAGAAACAAATTTCATGCCCAAGAAACATGCAGTAGACGTCTATATTAAAAGAATCAGTTTTCATCTCTTCTTGAATTTGTATTACTTGAAAAGAGTCTAAAATTTTGATGGAAGAAAAAACAGCAGCTGTTTGTTTCCTTATGCATCTCTTACAATTCCCAAAAGAGGGACTATTTAGTCCGGGTAGCTATGTTGCTCGGACTC
This sequence comes from Anisodus acutangulus, assembly GCA_029783415.1. Classification (NCBI taxonomy): domain Eukaryota; kingdom Viridiplantae; phylum Streptophyta; class Magnoliopsida; order Solanales; family Solanaceae; genus Anisodus; species Anisodus acutangulus. The sequence goes on along the minus strand of CM056493.1, from coordinate 12,555,518 downwards.
TCCAAAGATGGAGCCGCACCCATGTTGGATCCTCAAAAACTGCACTACTTTTAGAGGAGCCGAGACACACCCGTTGACATTTTCAAAGAGTCCGAGAAACATAGCCGGGTGGATACATCTTTTGTTACTTCTGGGGGGTGGGAGAGGGTTAGCAATTCCGAGTCTTTTGTTCCCCATTCTTTTATTAATTAAATGCCAAAGTATCAAGAAATACCTTTTCATCTAGCCCATGAATAAAGCTCTCTGTAGCACTCATCACCCTTCCAAATGGCAATGGAAATTCAATATTTCCCCACCTGCAGAACGAAAGATATATTTTAAAACTACTGATGTGTGCATACTCTACTCAAATGTTATCCGGAAAACAGTAGAAAAGGTTAATTCCAGTATGCCAAGACATTACTTTTTGAAGTTCTTAAAAGCAGCAGTGTCATCAAGCTCTCCCCTCATATCCAGTGGATAAGGCTTTCCTTCGACCAATGTGAAAGGATTCATCTCCAGGAAAGTGAAGTCCAGATCTGATGGAAAGAAATTTCAGAGGTTAAAGAAAATCCAACGGCTATTAATGATGTGATAGCGAAATTTGGGCATACCTTGAAACAAAGTATAAACCACTTTGAGGAACTCCTCGATTACACCTTTGATCTGTAAAATACAAGTGAATTTCACATCAATGGTTTCAGATTACATTGCAGAAACTAATATAACAAATGAACACAGAATATACATCAGTACTTAAAATTGATCTTCCTTTTCTTGTTTTCCCTTTTGCCCTTCTCTTTTTGGAGAATAAGATCACTACTCAATGCTCCAACTTGACAATGAACTTTCAAATTTGTGGTTTTGTCAAACATTTACCTCTAATGGTAGAGTAGCAACAAGTGGTGCACAAACTTCTGATGTAAAAGATGTCCCCGTTGGCAGAAAGATTGTCTTAACCTGGATTTAACACGGTTGTCAGGTCAAATCAATATACATGTACAAAATACTGCACATTTTTTCTGTAGACTTGTAACAAAAATAGGCACATGTCACATACCTTGTCCCAGTTCTCTTCAATATCTATTCCTCCACATTCAGAAAAGCTAACACTACAACCAAGTCTCTCTGAAACAATGTTAAGGTAAAACTCCTCATTGTGGGGTACAAATGGCTCAACAATGAAGGTTGTGATGGGCCCTTTGCATCCACCCATCTCCACCTGTTAATGTGAAAATACATGAAAACAAAGAATCACTAAGAGTATAAATAATGTGTTTCTTGATATAGTATATAATGTGTTCTCTTTCTAACAATATCACCACAAAGATATAGTCCGGGAATATTTGAATCACCTCTTTGCCTAAGCGTTCCTTCACAAAAGAAGCAACTTGAGCCAGATCAAGATTCAAGGCGACTAGCCCACTTTTTCCACGCTTCCCAAATAACATATCAGGCTTTACCACCAATTGTGTTGAAGAAAGCCATGGCTCTTTCTCTACAAGCTCATTCAAATCAGTTGACTCTGTAACCTATGACATACAAAGGATAAATACCATCATCATATTGCACAGCGGAACAAATTTTCCGCGTTCTTATATTCTCTAAAATAAATCATCTAATGCAATCCATAATTGTCACAAGTAACATGAAAGATTGCTCCAGTCCCATCCACCTGAAATAAGAAAGCCTCTGGCTTCCTCCTTCTACCCCCATCACACAAATGAATCTAAGACAGTGTTGTATGGTGTGTGGACCATAGAATAAGCTCATTTTGCTAATTGCATTGAGGACCCTGGTTGATATGCAGTGAATAACACTCGAATAGAATTTACTGTTAGGTAAGATCCATTTCCTACTATTCTTCAGTTTAGTAGCTGTCTCATAGCTCATGATCCCAACATTCTGCATACATTACTAGGAGTGGCAAATGGGCGGGTCGGATCGGATCGGATATGGGGGGGGGGGTGAAAACGGTTTAAACAAAAGCGGATAAAATATCTGACCGGCCCATATTTAACACGGATAAAAAATGAATTAACTGATTGATTATCTATATTACCCATGGTTTCAAGTATAGTCAGGTGAGAACACAAGCTAAAAGTCAAGATAAGCTTATGTTGGAAATTAGCCTTTGGCGGGGAGATGCGTCCACCCATCTTTGATGAATTAAACACTAGTGTTCCGCTTGTTGGAGACCTTGTCTCTTCGCACATGCATGATCTACGAAGTGAGTAGATGACCGTAGGGCCAAGAATCGTCAAATTTCGTTGAGAAATGAAAGAGATATTGGTCCACGAAGTAAGGTGTTTGAGGCATGAAAATATGGTGTGGGACAAATCTACCACATCGGTGGGAATAGGAAGAATTGCTCTCTATATAAGTCTCTAATGTGGTAAAGGGTTTGGGACCCCAAGGGGTATCCCATGTGTTTAAAGGAGGAAAGACCTAGATGTGCTTGGGTTCAAGGCTAAGCCCACACGCGCGCCGCCACCGCCCGCCCGGTGTGGGCTGTGGGGACTTTCTGATATTATCTTTTTGGACCAGAGAACTTTGCCAGATGTACAGTTTGATCCCTAAAGTTTCTCATGTACAGTTTGGTCCCTGAAGTTTAATATTTTACAGTTTGGTCCCCATAGTTTCTGGAAAGTTGATTTTGGGGTGACGGAAGGCAGAAACCGTTGGACAGTTTCTGGAGCATTAACCAGCCATTATTTGGCTGATTAACTCCTCCTTTATCACCCTCCTTCATGTCCATTTTTCAGCCTTCTTCAATGGCCATTAACAGCCATTACTTGGCTGTTTAATGCCCTCATAATGGCCATTAACAGCCATGTTTTGGGCAGTTGTACAGCCCCTCCTCCATGCTATATATTGAGTCTCTCTTGGCTCAATTCAGTGGCTGAAAAATACGAAAAACAGACTGGGAAAACAGTGCAAAACAGAAGAGAAAAACTGCATTTTCAGCACAAAACAGTCACTGTTTTTCTGCAAAACCAGTGACGAAAATACCACAAAAACAGTGTCATATACACAAGATATACACAACAGAGACACACTATATACACAGAGACAAAACAGAAGAGAAGATAGAATCTCTTCCTTCCTTTTCCATATCTTCAGCAAGTCGATTCATATTTGTTTTATTCGGCAGGCTCAACCTATTGGCTTTGTAGCGTTGAGATTAAAGTGTTGTTTTATCTTGGGAGACTATTGCCCGCTAACGTAAAAACATATATACGGGGCAATCTTGTCTTAAGGACAGAGGGCAATCCCTCGACTCAACACACAACGTTGTAACCATCCAGATTTAGTTGTTTCTTGATTTCAGGATATCAAGATTCAAGACACAACAAGCTTGCGGCAGTTCTCAACATTGGCTTTGCAAGGTTATCAAGACTCAAGACACAACAAGCTTGTGACAGTTTTGAAGATTGACCATTTATTTATCCTTTCGAACACTTGTAATAGTTATTTACTTCCCGTACTGCTTTATAAAGTACAATAGAGTACCAACAACTTAGACTTCCAGAAAGCATACAATATGGGTATCCATTTTTTACTGGATAATATCCATATTTGATCCATTTTTGAAAAGTCAGTTATCCAACCCATCTCTAATGGGTCGGATTGAATGGTTACTTGTTTTTTAACCATTTTGCCAGCCCTATACACTACAATCAACCGGATCTGCTTTTCGAGAATTAGGCATCTCTTTATGAGCTTTAGCAATGAATCTGTACCTACATAGGAGTTTCCTCCCAATGGGCAAAGATAGATCTCAACATTAAAGGTGACAAAGAAAAGCATCTTTTTATTTTCATATGAGCTAGATTCTGCACCTAAGAAAGAACTGCAACTCGAATATTTTCAATTTTCCGTCTTTACTCCTAATAAATGCAGAACAGAACCATCCCATCAACAACAACATACCCACTGGGGAGGGTGGGGTGTACGCATAACTTACCCCTACATTTCTAATTCACTTACTCAAATCTGAATCCTCAAATACAGTGTGCAGATTTGAGTTAGTTGGACTAATTTTAACTTACATTAAGGTACTAGCAAAAGGGGTTCAGGTGAAGCAATGTTAATTATGTTACCTGGGCAGATTTGATGGACAAATCATAACCAGCAAGTCTCTTGAAGTGTTCTTTCAACAATCTCTTGGAATCATACTCTCTGATCTTCTTTCGGGCCATTTTTCTTTTCTTTTTACCTGACAAATACCACAGATCCAAAAATTCAGAAACCAAAATGGAGGAATTAACAAAGCCTCCAAATTTATCGATTTTTGTTTTTCAAATGCGATTCAAAGAATCTTTTTGCGATTTACAACTTGCTATAAATCTTGGGACAACACTGTCTCTATTTATAGTTGAGATATTAATGGAGATGGCTGCTGTATATGGAAAATAGTATAAAGAAAGATAGAGAAAATAGAATGATATATTAGCGGGAAGTAGTTTGTCTGCGTATGGACAGCGGACACATGAAGCACCAGGTAAACTACCTAGTACCTACCCACCAATCTGGACCAAAGCAACCCACCGGTAAAAAGTAAAAACTATGTTTAACTACCTTAGGACTCCCAATTTACGTGACACACAAATGTACAACTCAAATATATATTAGAGAGATTAACATATGTAGGTGTTTTGGGATTTAGTGCAGTATCACTTGTAACTCTGATGTATTAGTCAAACTGATTATCGTGTGTTAAACTAATTCAGTCAAAACTGCACTGCGTGGTGCCTCTTAGTATTTGTTTGACTATTGTTTTTGGCAGCCATCAGAATTCACTTCCGCAACTCGTCCATTTCTATTACTTTAATAACTAATCATTGGCAAGTTATGTTTCAGTTTCTTATTTTTCTTTTTCTGGGCGAGTTTTACCAATTTGGATTTAAATATATTTATATTAACGTAGTTTTATGATATCTACGTGACATATCACGTATACGTTACCAACTCATGCTTGCTGCAGATTATTATGTATTATAGCTTAGCATTTATAAAAATAGTACTGAATAGATTAAATAAAAAGATTAATAACGCGGAGATTATACTGAGATATTTTTTATTGATTGTCTGACGTAGTGAATTAAAAATAATATACATTGCATAACTTCTAGAAGAATTACTTATATGTTCACAAAAATACACTCCACATTCTTTGTCTTTGAGAGACTTTAAGGACAATTTTATCTTTAATCATGCTTATGCATGTATTAGTAGTCTTGGTTTTGCTGATAGCATAGTTTACGATGTACTTAGTTATACATGAGATAATACTAAATAGGTTGAAAAAGTATACCAAACAAGAAACTAGTAATACCAAAGCTAATACATATATATTTTCTCTAATACATCCTACCGAACAACCCCTTAGATGTATACTATATTTACGATAAAATCTACAATTTTTTCCACGTACAATTAACTAGGCAATGCTTGAAATGACATGTACGTAACTCCAAAAAAAAATTATTACGTAACTGATACAACAAATTTACCTATCATCTAATTTTAGTCAGTGTTTAAAAAGGCGGGGATGGGATCAATGCCAGAGCCAGGGTACAACCCAGTTGCACTTGTCAATTTGGAATTATCGATACCGATTACAGGAAATTTTAGTTAGTGTTTAAAAAGGCGGGGATGCAAGACGTTGGGCATTTTACTTTTACTTAACACGAAGCGAGGTGCAAGCCTCTAGTCATGAGGCATATGACCCATGAATCTTTAACTTTTTAATTTATATATTTTAATAAAATAGCATAATAACACGAAAATGTAGAAAGTACATTAAAAGATTAAGATCAGCCTGCTGAAGACGCGATTGAAGTTAGTGATGAAAATCAGGCCCTATTTAAATGAGAATTCAACCAAAGAAACAAAGTGTAGAGATCAACAGGGTTGAAGATGAAACTTCAAATTAAGACGAGCAGATGGAGAAAATCACAATGATAGTGAGAGACGGTACATAGATGATAGATGAGAGCACAATCTCAGATAGTAATTCACAACACAAGACGGAGGAAGTGCAAGGAACAAATGATATTGACAAGGAGAAACAACGGAATGGGAGTGAAATCTCTGCACAACAATTACAACAGAGAATCAAAGAACTAGAACAGTAACAAGCAATATGGGTGAATCATATTGAGATAGATACTAAGGGAATAGGAAGTGAGGATCAGGAGGAGGTCTACATGGAAGAAAACATTAAACAGGTTCCAAGGATGCAGATCTATCACCAAGGTAGCCTAATATGATCAGAGGTAGTAATGCCAAAACAAGAGGAAAGAACAATAAAAAGCCTACCCCCGCCATCAGACTATTACCTAAGAGGCTGGCTGACTACCTCTAAACCTAATCGTTAATGATGAATAAGATCCTCTTTTGGAATATAAGGTCAGTCAATTCTCAACAAGATTTGGAGAGAGTGACTAATCTTAATAAGAGGAATCAATCCAGTCTAATTGGTCTGATGGAACCTTTTCAAGATTCATCAGAACTGGATACATATAGGAGAAGACTTGGTCATCATACTGCTATAGCAAATTGCTCAGGGAAGATTTGATATCTTTATCAGAGGAATTGCAAGGAACATTAGTATGTGATGCTACACAACACTTCACAGTGAAAATAAGGCACAAGTCCCCTCTCTAACTCGTAAGAACAACATTTGCTCCCTCAAAACATTATCTAAAGGAAGTGTGCAAGAGATAGAAAATGAGTCTCAATAAACCAAATTTAAATGATTAAGATTCAAACTTTCATGTAGTGCAAGCAAATGAGGCGTAAGTCTTCTTTTTAACTCGTAAGAACAACATTATCTAGAAAAAGTGTGCAAGAGACAGAAACTGAGTTTCTCAATAACTGATATCTGAATGAGATTCAAACTTCCATTAAGTGCATGCAAATGAGACATAAGTCCTCTCTTTAACTCGCACGAGTAACATTTTCTCCATCAAACTGTTATCTAAAAGGAAGCGTGCAAGACACAGAAACTGAGTTTCTCCGGTTAAGCAAAATCCAACAGATCCGCTTCTTAACAGATATAAGTGGAATCACTATCTTCTTATTACGATTATTGTGAACTCTTGCAACCTTATATTCATGTATAAGATTTCGTGTTAAATCGTCAAACGTTCACATAACCACTGAAATTCCTCAAAACAATAATATGACCACAAAATAAGAGCAAGATTGGAAAGTTTAAAAAATTAAGCATCGACTTTCCGATAGTTATGCAAGAATCAAGGCAAATAGACCAAGTACCAACTTTTGTCAAAGCAAGGATCCGTTGATGATTATGTCTCTCGAATGGACGAGACAAACTCAAAATGATGGAAGCTCTGGGCTTAAAGTAAAGCAAGAATGGAAGTGCGAACCATTGATCTTACAAGCACATTTAACAGTCACAGTTTTTATCATCTCAAAAACTAAAGAGATTAAACGCCTTCCAATAATTAGAGGGGTTCACATTAGGGACAAAAAGAGGAAGTACAATCATTAACCATTAACAAAAACGTCATAAAGAACTAGCCTTTGTTTACAAATTTATGGAAGTATACTCGAATCTAAACAAACAGCATTACATATATCCAACCGTTGTATTACACAGCCATTTCATTAAGTCCTAACAAGATGCAAAATGCCTTTCAAGACAATGTTCATAACCACACTGACTTGGGGAAAGAAACCAGATAAAAACCTGCCTGCATCCAGGATCAACCCGCAAGAACTCTCCCGTTGCCTCAGGACTGTAAATAGAGGACAAAGGGGAGAAAACAATGAGCACGCGAAGGTGATCTCAACACCAAAAGGAAAAGATCCAAGCCTAATTTAATCATTAGGAAGTGTACACGTACCTTGCTAGCAATGTTGTTAGAAAGCCAATCAAGACCCTCATAAAGCCCCTCTCCAGATGTTGCACAAGTGCTCTGAATGTACCTAAAAGCAGCCGAGACAAAATTTAGTGCCTTCAGAAGTATGGGAAGCTGTCACAACTGCTAGCAGGGTGCCTACCAGTGACGCTGCCTGAGAGAGTGCAGTCCAAGCTTATCAGTTATTTCAGCAGCATTCATTGCATTGGGAAGATCTTGTTTGTTAGCAAAAACAAGAAGCACTGCATCCCGAAGCTCATCCTGGTACACAGAGCAATGACTATTAAACTCCACAAGTCAGCCGGCAAAGTCCAACTTAAGTACAGAATCCCCAGTGTATATTTCACTTTGTCGTTTAATAATAAATGAATGTAGCTATGAGCATAGTAAGCACAAGCTATAAGCAGCAAAAGCATTTTGGGTGCTGTGGTTTCCACATAGATCACTCCCTGATCCTACTCACCCTTCACTATTTTATGTATTCCTTCTTAAGAAAAAATAACACACATTGACCAGTGCATACATAAGGCGAAGTATTGCAACTTATCTGCCTGTTTGATTAGATGATGAGCAGAAGGAAAAGTCTGCTCTTTTACCTATTCTCCCAAAACTCTTCTAGATACTTCACCAACTAATGGTTATATCAGAAATAATCAACCGTCACATTCAACAATGGATCAAAGTTGATGAACTGTCTCAATTATGAGATTCATCTTACTAGCAATGACATTCTAAATATAACATATCAAAGACAGAGGGGCAAAAGGCTTAAGCGATAAGACACACTCCATTTGATGTTCAAGAGGAAAATGTTGACAATTCAGAATCACCTAAACAGCATCTTTGGCTCTTGAAGTTCCACAAATTGAACTGGATTAGGTGCAATCAATTCCGTCAAAAGTTATCCAGTTTTCAAAAATTGAATTGGATTAGGTGCAATCAATTCCATCACAAGTTAACCAGTTTTCTTTTACTGTACCTCCATCCTTGTTATAGAAATTTATAACATAATGCAGACTATCTGCGTAAGTATCAAAGTTTTGACATATTTTGTAAACGCAGATCAGAGTAAGGTGAATATCTAACTCAATTAACTCCCTCTAAATTGAAACTACTTTAACTTAAGGCAAATGAGATTAGAAAATTACCAAATTAAGATTTTGAAATTGGCTAATCAAAATAAAGAAGGTAAATTACCACACATTAGCTCCGTTTAGAAACTGTGAATTGCATCAAATTAAGTTATATCCAAGATTAATCTCAGCAATGACAAATTTAGTTTTTCTCTTCCATAATTTTGATTAATTATTAGTCCATGTTCCGTGATTTTCAGCAAATTAAGAGCTACCACTTTGTAGTTTATAAAAAGAACAACCAAAGGAAAAATAGTTCATTTCTTAGTTTAAATAATTGCTAAGCAAGTTTTAACTGACAAGATTGTGAGGGAAAAACAAAGTACTTCCTACATTTCAATTTATGTGGGCAGTTTGACTTGACACATAATTTAAGAAAGAAAGACAGAGTTTTATAACTTGTGCTTTTTAACATGCCGTGAGATTTTTGTGCCAATAAAAGCTTGTTACTGAAGGTACAATAGGAAGTATATAATAAAATTGCTTCAAAAATGGAAAGGTGCCCTTCTTTTCGGAGCAGACAAATAAAAAAAATGATCACATAAAATGAAAATGAGGGAGTAATTTATACTCACAAGCTTTGATCTATTATTCAGTCCATGTTCACTAATTTTCAGCAAACGAAGAACTGATTTACTTAGTAATTTATAAAAAGGGGGAAAAAGGAAAAACGGGTTCATCTTTTAGTTTGAATAATTGTTGTAATTCAAGATTTGATTAAAACAAGATTAACGAGAAAAAGTAATTAGTTCAACCCAAATCCCATGCGAAAATTTTATTCATGTCACCATAACTACTTTTTTTTATCTGCTTTGGATCTCCTTATCAAAATACTAATTTTGGATCTATCTTAAGAAATTCTATCATATGGTTACATTGTGCATCGTGATCCACCTTAATTACCTAATGTTGATATGCTTCAGTCAGTTACTCCCTCCGTCCCAATTTATATGAAGGTAGACCAATTTGGAGAGTCAAACAACTCTTTCTTTGACTACGATTTTCTCCAACACTTTTCATATATTGTGAATTATTAATTATGCAGACTTATAGTACTTTTATGTAATTTTCAAATGTGTACATTTTATTATAAAATACTCGAAGGATCTATGTTTGAATTGAGTAAAAGAAAGAGTTGTTTGACTCCCCAAATAGGTCAACCCTCATATAAATTGGGACAGAGAGAATATAATACATAACCTAACCCATAAATTCAAACGACACTAAATCATCTTTACTTAGAAACAAGATCATGCTAAAGCAAAAAGTTTACTTTTATTTTTGGAGAATGGTTAGTGGCAAAGCAAAGAAAATTTCTTCTTAAAAAGCTTGATGACATATAACTATGTAAAACTGTCATGTTTTAAATGCAAACTCGAGAGATAGAACAGAGCAAACATAAACAAGTTGTAATCACTCTTGAAGAAAACAACTGTTGCAAATGCTTGTGCAGCAGTTGTGCAGTAGTTTCAAGCGTTTGGGTATCGACTTTGAAGAGCTAATTAGTACACACAAGGCAGATTTCAGTACTATTCAGTTAAAATAGGCACATGGATTTTCGTTGCCATGCAGCTTAAAGCTTAAGAAGCTGAATCTCATTTCCTGGAAAAAATAAAAAAAAGTCCGAGAATTATTACCTCATTCAACATCCTATGCAACTCATCTCTTGCCTCCACAACACGGTCTCTGTCATTGCTATCAACCACGAAAATGAGACCCTGAGTGTTCTGGAAATAGTGCCTCCACAATGGACGGATCTGAAAAAGAAAAAGGAAGTGGCTACGCGTTAAGCAGTTGAATCAAAGGCCTCATTCTATGAGGCATAAGAGAGAACTACCAGGATTAACACACAGAAGTCGGAAAAGGGAAAACTAAGAAGAGCGAAGAAAATATAAGACTTGCTCCCCGCATACTACAAACAAATACCGAACTCTATGTTAACTTAGATTCTTTAGACACTAAAATCATCTATACCTTGTCCTGACCCCCGACATCCCAAACAGTGAAGCTGATGTTCTTGTACTCAACAGTCTCCACATTGAAACCTGCAAATTACCAATTACTATTGATACCACATCCAAGCAGTAATATTATAAGCATACAATTACAGAGGTTAGATTAAGCTAAAAACAGGGCTGATTATCTATTCACAGCAACACTTTCAACAAGTTGTGAAAATAAGAGCATAGAAGAAACAGAACATACTTCCTGTTTTTAGTTCATAAAAAACAGTCCCTCTTTTGGGTGCATTTACAGAAAGGTTTTTCAAAGAATCACAAACAACTTGCTCTCTTAAAACCAAAAAATGGCATTAGAAGCATAAATAACTTCCTCCTTACAAGTTATCCCCAACAAAAGAAAAATTAACCGCATTCTACTATGAAATGTTGACCTGGCAGACAATAGAACTTAATTAGCATAATGTGATTTAATCTTTCATGTCAGTGCCCCAAACAGAGCATGACGTACTTCTTAGTTTTTTAAACATGGAAAGCCAAGCAGTAGAATTGCTCCCTAAAGAATTTTAGGATATAAACTTAAAAGTATTATATGCATACCCCCTGCTCTATGCACCAGATGCCCATACTTCCTTTTTGTAATATACATCAACAGATTATGATAAAAGATGCTAATGCCAAATAATTTAAATTCAAATGTGACTTCTATAATGCCATTTGTAACAAGTCATAAATGAATGCTAACATTCAAGTTAAGCTTCAAAATTGATACACTTCTTTATCTAAAATTCTAGAGTTTCAGCAGAATCATTAGTTCACCTATAAAGGATTCCTTTTGAGGAAAGAAAAATCCAACCATACCATACATTTATGAATTTCTAAAGTTATTCTTTTAATACTTTATGCAGCAGAGGTACTTTAGACGCAATTTTTGGAAGTTATACAATACAGTTAAACTGTTAATTGTAATCACAGATTTACATGTAAGTGAAGTACATACCAATGGTAGGAATAGTAGTGACGATCTCGCCCAGCTTGAGCTTGTACAATATGGTGGTCTTACCAGCTGCATCGAGTCCTACCATGAGAATTCGCATTTCTTTCTTGGCGAAAAGACGGCTGAAAAGCTTGGTGAATGTCAGCCCCATTTCTTCTTCTTGTTGATGATCCCTATTTTATAAAAACACTAGATTATATAAACAACAACAACAACATACAGTGTGGTCCCACAATTAAGGTCGGGAGAGGGTGGGGTGTACGCAACCCTTAACCCACCTTTATGGGGTAGAGAGGTTGTTTCCGGTAGACCCTCGGCTAAAGAAAAACGGTTTTCAGAACAGGTTTGGAAAAAATGCACGAGTAAAAAACCTATGATGAAAATATTGAAGACAAGTACTGACTGCAAAAATAGTAAAGACAACCAAAGTAAAAGAAACAACAGTAGTAATAAAATTGAAGAATAAGACAGTGCTAGAATAAATCAAATATATTAACAAATATATATTTGATTCAAAACCAAGTTATATACGCCCCTCCCCAATATATATCACAACTCTCTTATTTTGGAATGTTTGAAATGTTCAACAACATTCTATTCTACACAACTTCCACAACAAGTGTGTGGTTTAAAGAAATACATTTTCCTGAAAGCAACGTTCCGTGATAGTCATTGTCTGATTTTTTTGTGTTACAAAAAGTTCTTTCATCAAAAGGGGAAAACTAGCTTCAATCACACGGAAAACATTTTCCTTCACAAGTATCTCAACCCTTACTCCATATTACTTGTTTCAACAACACGTGCCCATTATTATCGATCTTAACACTCAAAAAAATCATCAAACTGTCAATGCAAAACACCTTCAAATCCATTAAGCTATTCAAACTTTGACATGATGTCCTTCAACGAAACTGAATCTTCAAATATTATTATAATATTTTTCTTCCGTTATCACTGACATACTCCCCTGTCTCAATTTATGTGGCACAATTCGGATTTCGAGAGTTAAACTTACCGTGAATTTGGACATGAAATCTTTAAGTTTTTAGAACTAAAACTTACATATTTGAAAATTACGCAAAAAGTACTATGAAGTCGCCATAACTGATAATTCAAAATATCTATACAACATGAAAAATTACAGAACAAAAATCGTTTGAATCTCAAAATACGCAAGGTGACACATAAATTGGGACATAGGGAGTAATATATAACTCAAAATAACATCATAAACTCCGTGTTCTATCAAATATCCTCATATAAAACGTAACAAATAGTGTGCATCTGTTGCGAAATATAGTGTATCAGTAAATAGATCTAAATGAAAAATCAAAATTATTAGAGAAGCATAATTTAAATTCAATATTCAAAGCTCTCTACAATAAAATCCAATAGATCGAAGGTTAATACGATTCGATCTTCAGATCATACAACACAAATTAAAATCATAAATTTAAAAAAATGCATCACAGCTAATAACCTTAAACGTTAGATAAATAACCTCAAATCAAATGCAAAATCACCGAACACGGTAAATGTAGCCGAAAATTTTCACCTAAACGGTAAATATTTGAATTAATGAATATTTACCTGAAAGATGGTTTTGGGAAGAGGGATCTAATGAAGAAAGGAAGAGAAAACGTAGAGAGAAGAGATGGAAGCCTGAGATTAACGCGAAATATTGAGAGGGTTATTATAAGAAGACCAGAGGCAATAAATAAAGGGAAATGACAAGTTTCCGGCGCACTATATTGCCATTTCATTTTATGAGAATAACAGGAATGCCCTTACATTCTCGCGATTGGTACATTCTCTACCCTCTCTAATACCGGGTGACCAAAAATCAATAAAAAAAAAATGCTATTGATTTATCGGTATCATATTATTAGATAAATGGTTTTATAAATATCTTTATTAGACTAATGGTTTGATTTTTTATTTTGAGGTTTTAGTTAATGGTTAACCGATAACTCAATAAGATTATATTAAAATTATCTTTGTATCCCTAATTATATTAGTATCCTTAGATTTTAAATACAAACCCTATAACCTAAATTCTTACTTTCGTTCCAGGAGCCTAATTTCACAAGCGACACTCTAATTCTATCAAACTAGGGCTTTCGGCTTTCTGCCTCTCTCTCGACTGGAAAGAAAATAAATTTGTTTTAGTAATAACATCTTTGAATATGCTTCTGCTTATAATTTGTTTAGACTTTTATGTATGACTGCAATGTATGTACGAACAAATAAAAATACGAGAAAGCACAAAAAGTTAAAGCATTTTTATATCGGTTAAATTGAAAATCGAACTGTTAAGGACCCTAAATCGAATATTCGATAACCGATAACAAATATCTTATTGCTTTGGTTATCGATTTAGTGTGTTTACAAATCAAAAATTGACAAATCAAATCGCTAATACACAAAATCAAACCGAACTGACCAATAAGCACCCATATCTGATACAGAGATGTTAAGTAGGTATTTCTATGTGGGAGTATTTTTATGGATTTTAAGTAGTTTTTAAGTACCAATTGATGCCTTTTTTGTGTTTGAGCTAATTTTAAAAATAAGCAATTACGTAACTGAACAAAGTATTTAAGTTGAAAATAAGTAATTAATGTTTAATGGAAAAACACTTTTCCGTTAAAATGAACGTAATATTCTTAAATCTATTAATACTATAAAAAAGTTGATGTGCTACAAAAAAATAATTTAAAATTGATTCAAATATCTATTTTTAAATTTCTTAGTCACAAAATTTAAGGGCCCTTTGGTTGCTGATTAGGACGTAATAAATTCATGTATTAAACTCTTCATAATTTATACCATATTTTGTAGTATGTTTTGCAATGTATAAAGTTTAACACACCAAAATGGTGTTTGGTCTTCTGAAGTCCCAAAAATATTGTCTTAATTTGACCTAACATGAAGTTTAAAAATAAAGAAAGACTTTTTGAAATGTGTTGTTTAAAATAAGTCTTAGATATATGTGTGACTGTAAATTGATGTTTGGTAAAAAATGTATATATTTAGTCATTATTGCCTCACATTTTGATACTTTTAATCGTCTTTTGAGTACTATTATATTGATGTGTGCTTAGTATTATTTTTATTGTGGAGAAATAAAGACTTATAAAATTTAAAAAGATTTGGAGTAAAATTAAATAAAACGCGAGAGAAAAATAATAGAGAGGAGACAAGAAATAAGACATAATGATTGTTTCATCATTACTCCAATAACCGGAGCAATGATGAAACCAAAGTGGATAAAAGAAGGAATATTTACCTGGCGTAGAATACATCTAAGATATATTTATCTATAGTAACTATTGTTTAAATAAATTACAAATCATAACTATAATGTGTAATTGAATTACCTACTATAGCTACATTATTTATTTAAAGTAGAATATTCTATTTTTATTATTTTTATTCTTGACTGAGAATTTAGGATTAGTCTTTGAGATGCTTCTTCTCCCTCCGCTGCCGTTGGCCACCACGAAATCACCGTCGGAGCTCCGGCGAAACCCACTGCTCTCAGATCTGGCTGTAACGGTGGTGGTGGTGGGAGTGACGGTGGCTCAGATCTGGCATGTGCCTTCACCTGTCGGCGGAGATACATCAAGGGCTCAAATAGAGGAGATAACTTATGACCGTGAAGTTCCGAACCTTTGACCTAGACAGAGCTTGGAGCTGCCCTGGAGGCCGGAGTTATTGTGTTCTATCTTTTCTTCTCCTTACTACTAGTTTCTATGTTTCTTTATATGAATTATTATTTTTCCTCCATGTCTATGTGGAGCTAAACTTCGCATTCTAGGGTTGTGATATAGTCATGAGTATTGATGTTTGATGACTAGATCTATCTTACTACGAGTTGTTGATTTTGACTGTTTCTTTAATTCTGTGCATAATTGCTTGATTGTTTGGCCAGCAGTTAGGTTCTATTGACTATCTAATAAAAATGCTTGAGAAAGATGTTGTTAGATTAGAGAAGGGTTAAAGAGAGCGTGATCTGATTATTCCTAAAGTAGGACTAGGATAGGAATATACCTAGAAACCACATTTTATTAAATATCGTGGATGAATTGCGTTCTTAATAGGTCAATTCCATAGGAATATAGGCATCAAACTGTTTTGAATAGACGAGTAGTAGTTCGGGAGAATACTATGGGAATTAATAATCCAGTTAATTAGCAATTGTCGATAATTCGGATTAAGGAGATATAGTTTGAGAACTCAATAGGATTGGTGAACCAACTGCAACCCTAGAACATTCATCTCATTGATAACATAAAATCCACTCGTTCTTAGTTGAAGTTCATTACTTGTTTTCTTTTATTTTTATATAGTTTATAATTATAACCCTTGAATATATGTCTTGTTTAGATTATTATAATTAATTAATTTAGTTGACGGTTAATCACAGGTCCCTGTGGGTTCGACATCCGATTTTTAAAATCATTATATTACTTGTACGATCACGTATTCTTGCGTATGCGTTTGGGAGCAACATAAATCATCTCATAAAGTAAACCTGTTTCTAAATATAAAAATGCACCAATCTTTTTGTGACAAACTAATAAGGAAAGTAAGACAATGTTTTGGGACGGAGGGAGTACATGTATAATTACAACAATAACAACAACACACCAAGTGTAATCCCACAAATGGGATTTGGGGAGGGTAAGATGTATCTTACCTCTACCTTATATATATATATATATATATATATATATATATATTTATTACAAGGAAATATATATTATTTTATATATAATAGAAGATGTAATAACTAATACATGTAAAATTAAACCCTACATAACTAATTCTTTCTTAACTAATCCTTACATTATAAATAACTCTACCCATTAATCCAACGACCCCTAAATGATGAATAGATAAAACATATAAATAAAGTGGACCCAACTTTAGGCTCTATATACTTGTTATTTCCCAATGCTTTTACTTTAAAACATGATGGATACTTGATATTAAGTTTCAGTATGAAAATAGGAAAAAAGAATTCTCAAAAGTTTTATATTAAATCAACTTAATTATCGTGTAAATGTTCGTGCTAATGAATTTTGCCTTCTTCATCAGTGTTAAGTGTTATATATTCTTCTCCATTTAGAGAAACAGATAACAGAAAACTATTAATACAAAAAAGAAGAAGTTGACACCCTATAAGAAATCATAGAGATGTATTGTAGAGATGGAAGTCAAAAATAGAATAAGTTGGGGAAAGAATTAAGAACACACAAAAAAAAGAAGAGTAGTTTAGGGCTTTTATTTTAAAGGTTAATTTTAGAATTATTAAAAATTAAAAAAAATGAATATGATAGTAAAATACTTGGTTAAACATAAATATCTTTTAAGCTGAAAAGCCACGGTCAACTTATAATATGACATAAAAAAGGTTAAGTGCTTGTAAGAGCTTTTTAAGCTTGTCTGATTTGACTAGTGTTTAAGCTCATCCAAACACCCTCTTAAATACATTGACGATTCAGTTAACTTAGCACAAAAAATTATTTTGGCATGATATCTTAGTTAAACACTTATTGAACATTTCATGTATGTCTAAACTGCATTAGGTGTAAAATGAGTTTTAACTATCGTAAAGTGGATATTTTTTCCGCTAAAAATGGATTTTAGGAAAATTAGTTGAATTTATAATTTTATAGGGTTTAAAGACAAGTGAGTTGTATCCGATCCTAAACTCCTACGAAGACAGCAATTGAATATAGAAAACTGAAAGTATAAACAAGAAAATTTATCTTAACAATGCAAGAATAATCGCGTAAATATATACTAAAATCGGTACAAGAAGATGGTTCTTCGAGTGTATTTCTTGAGAGCCTTTTGATTCTTGGTTTACAAGTTTTCAAGATGAGATGCTTTCTTCCTTCCCCCCTAAGCGATCTTTATACAAGTAAAAATTAGATTTTTCTACCCTAAAGTACAAGTGATATGACATTTCAATAGTGCCAACGTTTCCTTATGTTGCGGCTCCGCAAATCGAGGCTGACATACGTGACTTGAGTTGGTGGAAGTGGGTAACAGCTGCAACGAAACCCCCGAATACCTCTCTTTCTCGGTTACTCCCGTCCGACGGGAGATTTTCCCACATACACAATTCACTCCATAAAAGATCGTTTTTTCAATATAAAAGGAAATTTTTTTCTGAGTCTTCCAATATTGACAAAATTTAGTTTCAATCCAAGTGTACTTGCATTAAATTCTATTCTTAATCCATATTTGAGAAGATTATAATTCTATAAATAATTTAAAAGTAGTATATTTCTTATATAAAATGATCAAAAGCACACCTTACAATATATTGAAGGTTGAACGTGCTTAGTCATATATCACCGGGAATAGAGATAGAATTTACTAATAATTGTGAGACCAAAAGTGTTATTATAGGAAGAGAAGCATCAATTGTCCATTTCTGTCTTTAGCAAAGAACCAGAAATAGGAGAAAACAACAATTTTTCATCTTCATTGTAGAAAACGTCCAGAAATTAAAGACCATAATTCAATTTTCTCCAAGATTGGAATGATAATAAAACTTTTTAATCTTAAGAATTCCATAAAATGGATACTACCAGAACTACAAATTGAACAACACAGGATTTTATTCCATATAATCAATCCATTTCCCGTACTTATAAATTTGTTGTTCCTTTGGGGTCTATTCATGAATGAAATTTGTCAAATCAGGACGACGATGTGTTGGCTTAATCCTTACACCCCAGAAGATGACAACTACTCCCAATTTCCTTCGCATACACTCAAATACGATGAAATAAAACGAGCGACGCGTGAATTTCATCTTTCAAGAAGGATTGGAAAGAATACAAGGAAACATGTTCTTAAATACTCTCTCCGGATAAAAATGAGTGTTCACTTAGCCATTTGGGGCTTTGGAACTTTTCTTTGTGAGCTTCTTAGGGGACGTTATATTTGTGCTCCTACAGAAAGCCCATCTGAAAGTTGCACAGAGTATTTCTCTCGTACTAGTGATTTGCAAAGGCACATGGATCCAAGGTTTAGGGGATCACTTTATGATGTTGTTGTTGCGAAGAAACTCGCGACTATAGCTAGCATGTGCTTCACAGAATATGTGGATCAGCGGCCCACAATGAAAGAGGTCATTGATTTAATGAATGACGTTCCAAAAAGCAGCATTGCTTATAGTTCTGAAGAAGAAAAGTATTTCTTACATTGATCTTTTTTAGAGTTCTATTCTTCATGATCATGTATATGTTACACAAGAATGTACAATGCCCACTCTCTTTTAATTTTTTTTTAAATAACTCTCTGTTTCAATTAATTTTTCATACTTTGGTCTGTTTTTAAAAAAAACCACTTTCCATATTTAGTAGTAACTCTTATACCCAACATCCTACGTAACATATTTAAGGCCACAAAATTCTAAGGATATATTTTTTTTAAAGCCAAAGACCACTATTAATAGTGGTTTATTCCATAAAACAAAAAGAATAGTTTACAAAGTGGTAGGGAAACAAACCAAGAAAATAAGAAAATACACTTGATCAAGGATCAAGTCAAAACTAAACTAGAAATACGAAAAACCAGATACGCGGCAACACTAGTAAGCTGAAAACTAGTACTGAACCTGACTACTAGCTACTAAAAATTCCAGATGCCTTGACTTGAATCCATCTTTCACACCTCCAAGCTATGATCAGGTGTATCAAAGTCATTTGATATATTCATGCTAGAAGCTTAAGATTGTTTTGTTGTAATCTTCAGTATCAGTTTATCAGGTATAACTTGTCTCATTATAAACCTCAAGATGTTGGATTTTAGCTTCTATATATGAGGATCCTCTTCTAGGGAATGAGCACATAGTGCTAATACCACCCTTTCAAAGTTTTCTATACATATCACCAAATCTAACTCTGCATAATATGATCTGGACATCAAAGAAATCATCTGCATCACTTAGCAGACTGCAGTTTCAGTATTTCTCACTGGTATGAATTGGTGTTGGTGTAGTATCTCAGATATGGAATTTTATAGCTATAGTTGGAAGCTCCCGAAAATTGTTAAAGTGCTGTGGACCTGCAAAATCAAAAATCAAAGTTAGCTAAATATTACCAGGCTATTTTCTTCTCTTAGGATATGTTCCACCATAATCACATGATCTCTCTTTAGTGCATGAATGTCCTTAACCACCATAGCAATACTCCAGGGCACTTCCCACACTCAATTAATCATCATCTTCATAGCTAAGGAATCTGTTTCCACAATGAGTGGAATTAACTGATGTCCAATATAGTAATCAACTCCCTATTTGATGGCTATAGCTTTTGCTATAAGATTACTACCATATGCAAGTCTCTTAGCTGCAGCATGAATGATGTCCTCTCTCTCATTTCTAATACAAAAAGTTGTTGAACTCGGACATGGATTCCCTCTAGTACATTTGAACCAAACTCCTGCAGGATAGTCCCATCTTACAGTTTTACACTTAACAAATGGCTTGATACCTTCAAAATATTGAACAATCTGATGCCATTTTTTTGGAATGTTATGCAGTCCTGAAATTCTAATTCTACACAACAAATAGATATTCATATTAATTTCATGAATCACTCTATTGAAGGAAATTATACCTCCATACACCTTAGTGTTTCTCCATTTCCATATTTACCATATGATAATTGTTGGCACTGCTTTGTATATATATATATCCTTCAGCTTGTAAGGACTTGCAACATTCCACCATGCATTAACTAGTTGCTTAACCTGAATACATGGACTAATAATTCTCAAGGCTGCATTAAAAACCACCCACACATTAGTAGCAAAATCACCTATCAAAAAAACATGATCTATAGTTTTCTGATGAGGAATAATATAACAGCAACATTTTGATACCACATTAATTTCAATAGTTGCCAGAACTTCATGCACAGGGATTTTGAACTTCCACAACCTCCACAAGAAAAATGATATCTTGAATGGGAGGCCTTTAATCCACATGTTATGATAAATATGAGACTTGACAGATCTTTGTCTTAATAACTCTCAAACACTTCCTACTGTAAATTTCTAGAACTAGTCATCATCCACCAAGGTTTACCTCATTTCTCAGTCCATTCTTTAGCTTCTAACTCTACAGTTATGTGATCAACAATCCGCTGGTAACCGTTGTTACAATTTATCAACATTCCATCCATCATCTTTCATGAGCTCCTTGACATCTATCACCCTTTCATCTACTTGAAACTGCTGAGGAACTACATGATACAAAGTTCTAAGTTTGGTCTAGTTGTCAAACCAAATATTAGTTGTTCCACTCTTAGATTCCCAATAGATCTCTTGTTTAATATTGTCCCTAGCTTCAAGTATCTTTTTTCAAGTCCGAGATCCACCCTTCCATTGCACAGTTTGAGAAAAATGCTTCTTACAATACTTACTCCAAGTATAATTGGCCCATACAGAGTTTGCAGTTATGAATTTCCATCAAAGTTTAGCACTGAGAGCTTTTGATACATCAGTGAGTGACCTGAAACCCAATCCTCCTTCTTGTTTAGGCAAACACATATTTAACCATGCTGACCATGCCTGTTTCTTCTTTCCTCCTTACTATTTCAAAAATATCTGGTAAATATCTTGTGCAACTCCTTCAACATATATTTAGGTGGTGTGATTGCTGATAACAGATGAATAGGAATACTCTGAAGAACACTATTGATCAACATTGTCTTTCCACCAGGAGATAAACGTCTACCTTTCCATGTCTGCAACTTATCCTTTACTTTTATAATCAGATCATTATAATAAGTTTTGAGTGATAGGACACCCCAAATAAGTTATAGGAAAAACTCCTCTTGTAAAACCAATAATTACTTCTACTTGCTGAACTAATGTAGTTGACACTTTTGAGTGCATGTAGAAAGAAATCTTCCTTTGTTTATCTTTTGACCAGAAATCCCTTGATACTCCTTCAATGTATCCATGATCAATGATAATGAGGTACTATCAGCTGAGGAAAAGATGATAGTGTCATCAGCATAGGCCAAGTGATTCAACTCACCACTCCATTTGGGAATTCCATATCCTTTGAAAGTATTATTTTCAAATAAAGAATTCAATGCTCTTGATAACAGTACTGAATACCAATTGTTTGCCAGCAGCCTCCAAACCATATCTATCCATTTTTCTCAAAACTTTAGTTAAGAACAACTAAGATACCTTATCATAAGCCTTGGTCATGTCTAATTTGAGCACTACATTTTCTGGTTTCCCTCTCAATCTAATATCAGTCACAATGTTTTGAGTAAAGAATAAATTTTCAATAATATTCCTCCCCTTGACAAAACCAGTCTGGTTAGTAGATATCAAAGAAGGAAGGACCCTATTCAATTTATCATTAACAACTCTAGAAATAACCTTATTTGTACAGTTGCTAAGACTTATAGGTCTCATGTTTGAGAAAGTCTTAATAATATTATTCTTAGGTAGCAAAACAAGGTTAGTATGATTTATTGATTTATGAAGAGTTTTTCCTTGAAAGAAAGTTTTCACCACATCAACTACATCCCAATAGGTTTGATAAAATGCACATGTTAATCCATCTGAACCACTGCACTGGTACTCTTCCCTGACAAAGCAAACACAACCTTCTTCACTTCTTCATCTGTTGGAGTACTGATCTTCAGTAGACACCATCTCAGGTATATGTCACAGTAAACTAAATCCATCTTGCTCCCCTTCTTGAGTGAACTGATTATGGTAAAAAGAAATTGCTTCTGTAGCCAGCTGATCCACCCCTTCTATCCAATTACCATTTGAATCATTTTTTCTTCCATTAATTATATTATGAAAGAACCTTGTGTTCCTATCTCCTTCTTCAAAACATGTTAGCCCTGATTTCTGCCTCCAAAGTTCCTCTTCATAATGTAGATACTTATTTATTTCTGCTTGAGCTAACTGTAGTACCAACAAAAATTATTCATTTTAGTCCTAGTTCTAGTTCAAGTTCAAGTTCAGCACATTTGTCTTTGTCAAATCACTAAGGCCCAGTTCACATATCAGCCCATTTTATTTCTTAATTCAAAGCCCAAGTCATATCTTTAATGTCCAAAAATCAGTTTTGTTACTTGGCCCAAAAATCTTTTTCTTTTTCCAGTTGAAAAAAAATGTCCAAACAGTTCCATTTTTTAACCGAAACAGTCCGTCACTTCCATTTTTTTAGATTTAAAACAAGGTTTTCGAAAATCATTTATTGGCGATCTAAACTAAATGATCTACGTATAGTTTGCCTATCCTAGATTCCAACCATAATAAGTTCTAATATTTATCAAAGTATTTCATTACAATCAATACACACACACATATATATATATAAATAAAATTGAAATGGAGATTGAGTTTAGGCTAGTGGGCCTACCGAAGACCACTAGTTGGCAATTTTTACCCATAGTTGGACCTTCTTGCAAATGTTAGCTTCCCTTGCATATTTTATCTCAGCAAGAAATATTTGATTGGGCCTCAGCCCAATCAAATAAGGTTGGAATGCATTGGACTCGATCTCGGTTGAATAGGAATGATGGGCCCGATAAAGGCCCATCTCGCAGCAAATGCAGCAAGACACACAAAGGGAAAAACAAAAATGCCAATTGGAAGTACCCAAATTACTTATTTTTAACTAATTTATGCATGAAGTGACAAACAAAGAGCCTACAATAACTTGGATTTGATTCAAGATAATTGGGCAAACAGTGGATCGAAGCCCAAAACAAACAACGGTATAGAAAGAAAAGAAGAACAGACAATGGGCCCAGTCTAATATGTAGTCGTGAAGAAGAAAAGTAGAAGTATCAGAAATGGGCTAGGCCCAACAAACATACATGGCATGTTTATGAGTGATATACAACCTGTATACTTTAATATACTAGGTATATTCAATATACAACTTGTATACCAAGGTGTATATTAATGTGCATTCACAAAAATCATAAACAATTAGATGCAAACATGATTTACATACCAACTTTCTTAATTTTCTTATAACGTTAAACACTCCATACATGCAACCAAAGTAATACTGATCCTACATATACTATCATTCATACAGGAGGAGAGAAAACACTCATGTTGCAACAGTAGCTATAAGGGAACAAAGACATAACACTGGTTTAGCCAACACATTGAATATATATAAGAGAAATTTAACAAACACAGTCTATGGCCATTGCATATCATACATCCCAC
Source organism: Anisodus acutangulus (assembly GCA_029783415.1). NCBI lineage: Eukaryota > Viridiplantae > Streptophyta > Magnoliopsida > Solanales > Solanaceae > Anisodus > Anisodus acutangulus. The sequence continues at coordinate 12,531,307 of CM056493.1, read as the reverse complement.
TTGCATTCCATATCATTTGTTCTTGCTGATGTGAACTTCATGTGAACGTTGTTGTTGGGTACACTTGCTTCCCGTACTCACTCTATGCTTGCTGCACCTTCTGTGTGCAAGTACAAATCTGAGCGCGAGTTGAGCATCGAGGTCTGAGCACTTATTGAAGAGCTTGATTTAGAGTTCAGGGTAAGATGTCGATGCCTTCCCAACACTGGATTACACTCTATCTTTTATTTTATGTCTCCTTTTATTTTAGTCAGTATTGCATTAGTATTTAGACTTGTAAATGCATTTAGGATGTTCTGGAACTTATGACTTCCAGGTTTTGGGGAATTTGACTTAGACTTATTTGTATTAAGTTATTAAGTTTTTTTCAGTACATTGGGTGTTTGTCTTTACTTTTATGAGCTTTACTTATGTTTTTGACTTGTATGTTTGGGGTTTGCCTACAGGTTCATGGTAGGTGCCCTCACATCACAAATAGGATTTTTGGATCGTGACATGAATGTTAAGGCACTAGTTGAATGGTTTGATGATATTATCAAAATGAATATAAATCTTCTTGTAGAGCTAAAGTTAAAATTTCTATTATCTGCACATATGGAAAGAACAAAATAGAATTGTGATTGAAAAGAAATCACTACCTATAGAACTTATCCGCAAACATATAAGTGATTATGCCAGGGAAATTGATGAAGTTTTCCCTAGGCATGCCACCATTGTCAAGAAACCTAAATTAATAGCTTGGTCTTCGCCTTGGGAAAGATTAAAGTGAATATTGATGGCAGTGTCAAGACTCAAATTGGAGATGTTATTTTTTGAGAAATTTTTAGAGTGATCAAGGAAAGTGAATTTAGGAATATTCAAGTAAGAAGAAGTCTACTTCAAGCCTCGTTACAGAGTTATGTAGCATCAAACAAGGACTAAAATTAACAAAAGAATTGGAACATAAACAACTACAAGTTAAAATGGATTGTATACTTGCAGTCAAGCTTATCAAAGAGGATGATATACAGACTTGTCATCTTCGGACCGTTACCGAAGACAGTAATTTTTTTCTAGAAACCACACTTTTATTACCCATATATGGATAAAGGCAAACACTTACGCCTACTTCCTTGAAATGAAGGTCACAAGCATGTTCAAGAGTAGAAAATCTGTGAAGTTGCTGAAGGAAATGAAGTTTCTTCTCCTATAAATTCTATCCAAGTAGTTTATGAAAGATTTAAGTAGTTTATTGTTTTTTCCATTGTACAAAAAAAAGAACACAATTTATACCATTTTGATCAAGAAATCAAATCTCGGTTTCAGATATTTTATTTGTGTCCAAAATATATTCATTCAACACAAAATTGATTAACTCACAACCTAACAAGAAATTATCTCATAACTCTATTGAAATACTTCCAGAAATACAACAAAATCAAATAGGAGCAAAAAGAAAGACAACTATAATGTTTTCTAATGCAAACATATGATAATGCATGAAAAAACAGATCCATTACTACCTCTATCAACATAAAAAACAGATAACAAATAGAAACAAGGTATACTAACTAACAATTGAAAAAATAACATCAATGCACCATTTTATGGACAAAAAAATAAAGAAGAACAAGTAGAGAAATCCTCAAATCTCCCAACACATTTGTTTGGCCCGCTCACAAGAGTATGTGGATCGCTAAAAGTCATATTAACATCGCAAAAATACTTCAACCCACCCAAATTGAAGCCGTTGTGTCCAACTCCTCCACGATAAAATATGTCAAACCTAATCTTGAACATCTCTGATCGATGCAATTTCTGGCTGCTAACAAGTGCCCGTGGCACATATATATCTGTCTCCATTTTTGCAGGGGCTGCTGATACGTTCAACAACGTTTTCTCACTAACTGCTTCATAAAATTCTCTAGTAGGTAACGTCCACAGAACTTTCTCGTCAAAAAATACCCATATCATGCCCTTATCATAGAAATATTCTACGTCTCTCTTGTTTGTCACCTTGAATGTCACATTGCATCCGGCTGTGATCGTTGAATTAGGTGAAGGTTGTAAGATATATATGGTCATGGAATCAAAAGCAATACCATGTTTTACAATGATTTGGTTGTTCATATAATTAGCTGACCCTGTCATACCAAATAAAAGAATGAACATTACCCCGAAACCAAATAATAAAGATCCAATTTTTTGAACCGCATTTAGATTCTCCAATTCTCTATCGAAGTCTGAAGAGTTTCTTGATTCTGAAGGGGGTGATGTTTGGATATATGTTGGTAACATCTCATAGGATGGGTTTGATGAAACTCTAAAAGCTTCCATTCTGAGTTTGCAGGTTTCAGAATGAAAGCTTCACATTGAGAGGCATAAAAGAACAATTGGAGGACATGAGTTTTATTTGGATTTGTAGGAGTAGGTTGCCTAATGGTCATTCGCAATTGTTGGGAATTTGTAAAGCCAATGCAATGGATAACATGATTAATGACCGTAGGGTAATGAATTTTATATAATCAATCTATTTTAATTGGTTAAACACTTAGAGTAGGTTATTTCCTATTCTCGAAATGAGTTAGAGTTAAATATATTAGTAGAGAGTTTTTCATTATTAATGTAATTTAATTATAGGTTTTAACCATTTTATGTAGCGGCGGAACTAGGATATTTATTAGGGAGAGGTTCAACATGAAGAACATTATAAAATAATATTGAGTGTAAAAGTAAAACTCTCAATGTTTCTCTTCTTACCTATCTAGGTGAGGCAATGACTTCATTCTATTGTCATGTTGTCATGCCTCAAAATCTCATAAAGGCGGTGAGGAAACTTACCCTAGGAGCACCCAATTTTTAAAAAAATATTTCGACAAACATTAAAAGCGAAAAAAGAAGAAGAATAACTCATAAGTCAATAATAAAGTCTCTTAACTTATAATACACGGAAATCTAAGTCATACACCTCCTAAAACCTGAAAGTTTGTCATGACCCCTTTTCAGAAATCGTAGTGCACCTATATATTCCACTGGTAGGCGAACCACTTCCGAATCATTCATATGATATGAAATAAATAAAATAAAAAATGTACAAAATACTATGTAATCTGTCTAAAATATAAATGCGGAATAATATAAGTTTGAAGATCAACATACATCCCCAAAGGATTAATCTGTAGATACAAGAGCACTATAAAAATAATATAAGTCTGAAACTGAGGGCAACAAAATGCCAAAACTAATACATAAACTAAAGATGTATGTCATGTCTCTCAAGTACAAGTAAAAGATTGAAATAGGGATAGAACACCCAAGAGTATGCTAGAGGTAGCATCCTTACCCCGAGTGCTGGAGATCAACTGCTCGAACTCAGCCACATGGTCTCGAGCTAGTGGTCAGATCTGTATCTACATGAAAAAAAGATGCAGCAAGTGTATCATGAGTACACAACAAACCCCCGTAGACATCATAGCCGACAACGATGAATATCAAATTTATACCAATAAATCCTATACTAACAGTTCAACTAACCTAGATAATGACACATATTCCACAGAACAGTTCACATAGTCCACGAATTGCATTAATTCAAGTAAGGTTTCATAATACTTAATTCATCTAGTTCCAGCGAAGTTCACTAATAATAATCCAATTATCATGAGCAGGTACAATCCTTTTATAACCAAAATTCAACAAAGTCATCAATAACCAATTTGAGTATCAAATACAACCACATGTAATCAATGATGTAATATTTGTATGATATGAATGCAATGCATATGCCTGATATCTTTTTCATCTCGTATATAGTACATCAAGTTTATATTATGATCGTACACCCATTGGGGACCCGCGAAGTTCATATACCCCTCCAGAATAATATCTATTGCAGTGTGCAACTTCGATCCCCGCGTATCATCATCATCTCAGTGTTGTCATAATCTCAATAGTGTTCTTACTTTTCCCGGTCCCTTAGACCCATAGCATAGTCATACAACTCCAATATCAATGTCATGAGAACCATGAGTGTATGAATGCAAATCACAATATAATGCCAGAATCATGATATAATTAGATGCAACCAAGTATAGAGTTGAACATCACATGCTTTCAAGGATCACAATAACATATAATCCAAGTACAATCAGGACATCATATCAAAGCATGTGTGATGAATAAGCACAACGATAACAAGTATGGTGACGAGCCCAGATAATGGCGACAAGCCCAATCAATTAGCAGTCGGAATCACCTTAAGCCTAATTCCCTAAATCACCCATCATCACAGTTCAACACCGGTGCCCACTCAATCATTCATCACAATCGTTTGAGTGAGACCCCAAAACACGCCCAATACCCTTCAATATTTATAATGAATTACACACTTCTATCGAAGTCTCAAAAAAATAAATCGTAGCCTACCTCTGGGCCAAACAGGTGTGCCTACAATCAAGCCTCAGTGACAGCCTTGCCCTTCCTCTGCGCCTCGCGATAATTGAAGTTTATTCACACATATATGATTCATTAATATAAGGCTTACACAACAAATAAGGATATAATCTTTGACAAAGCAACACTATAAATACCAATGTCAGGCCCACGGTACCAATGTCACGACCCAAATTACTAAGTCATGCGGGCACCTACCATTTCTCACCTAGGTAGGCGAACCCCCCCCCCCTTAAAGATTCACCAATAACATACATTATAATAAGAACAATAGGAGTCTAAAACAATAGATATCTAATAATTTGGAATACAAGAACTATCCAAAGGATCTGGTCTGAATAGTATAAGAACTTCTAAGTATACAATTTGAATGAAGGTTACAACTACAACCTGAATACACTTCTGTTTAGAAAGAGAATTAAACAAAAAATCTTGTTGAACTCTATGAGATCCTTGAAGGCTAACCAAACGTCGCTGAAGTTCCTGCAACAACCCTACACCCGGGAAAGGGTATAGCAAGAGTAGTATCAGTACAAACATTATGTACTAGTAGGTATCATAGGCCGACAACAGTTAGCTAACATGTATAAAGGAAGAAACTAAAGAATATACATGCTCGTAATCAAGTACAAACACTATCACAATCCAAGGACAAATAACCCAAGTGTAGAATATTAAGTCAGAATCCATGAAGTACGAGAATGAAGTAATCACTAAGCACATCTACGTAAGACTTGTAGTAAAGTGAACCATCCTTGAATCTCAATAGGTTACAATCATAGCCTAGGCAGAATCTCTACTCCTCAAATCCATTATGTGTCTAAGTATGAGATTAACAAGCACACAACATCTCAAATGAATAAACCACCAAGAAATCAAGGTTGAATGCATCATGCAATACAATGAATACAACAACTAGAATATGAAATATGAGTGGATGTAATATGAATGCATGTGCGATTCAATGCAATGAATGGCCAAATGTAATCTCTGTACACACATGCTCCTAGCAGAATATCTCTACGTCCCTGTAATCATGACCCATGGAGGACCCGCACAGTTCATGTACCACTCTGACCATCCCTGCAAAGACCTCACGCATTGGACAGTCTGACGGTCCCAGCAAAGACCTCAGGCATCAGACACTCATCTCTCTTTTACGCTCTCCGGTAAAGATCTCAGAGGCTACACTCTCTCACTTATCATCATATGAAATAAGAATGCATGCATTGCATGATATCAACTACACTTGTCATAAAGTAAAATTCACACTTTCAAGCCATTTTCATTATCCTTCCATTTATGATGATAAGTGAAATATCAAGAGATAGATGAATGCAAATACAAATAATACTATCAAGTGAATAATATCAATCCCAGTCGTGCCACACATAGACACATATCACAATATTAATATCAAATCTAGTATGTGCCTCTATCCGTGATAATATCGAGATAAGTGAGAAACACTATATGACAATCACGATAGGACAACTAAATGAAAATCTAATATCGAACATTAGGTAGAAAGCCAATAATCACAAGAGGTAACAAACCAATAATCAGACAACAGTACCAAACCTAAATAATCCATAATGACTTCATACCCGAAGGCGTACATGCTTTCTCCGATAGTAACTAACTATACATACACTTCGCTAATCGAAGTCTAACTAGAAGGTAAGTCGTAACCTACTTAGAAGTCCGAACAGGAATCACGAACTATCCAACTCGAGCTTTTTCCTCCCGAAAAATCTCATAATAAGCACAATCTAACAATTATGAATTTTACGTTAAAACAAGATTTGAAGGATACCCATAAAAGTCTTAGGAGAGTTTCGAATTGAAAAGTTAGTTCGAAAACACATTCCCCACCTCAAAGGGAAAAATAGTCATTTCATAAGAAAATCAGATTCAAGAGGGTCAAAACAATCTTCTAGGAAGTCATACGAATCCAGTGATACTCATATTGACATACTTTAAATCTGAACCCAAAAAGTCATCCAAAAAGTGATTTCAAGCCTAAATGGGCAAAATAGGAAATTTTAGTGCAAAATCAGTTTACCCATTACATATGGAGTCTACATACCAAAAATAAGTGAAATCCATCCACTAATTAATGTTTAATCGAAGAAAACTCAATTTCAAGCCTAGGATTTTAGATCTCCATTTTAATCCATTTGGAAATTCGTTTGGACAAAGAAGTTGAAGTTAGAAGCACTTACCCAAGTCCCAAACTGTGAAATCCCTTCATAACCATTTTATAAATTTAGTGGGAAATGGTCATTATCAACCTAGGGTTCACTATCATTAAAAACCCTTATTTCCCAAGTCCCAATCATGGAAGGAACATGTAAATCAAATGATGGAAACATGAAATAATACCAAAATAAAGTTTACGAAATTATCCCAATGAAAAATCTTGAATGTAGGACTTGAAATCACCAAAAACCGAGCTCTAGAACCGCAAATATCCAAAAATGAAATGTTCCCGTAGTTTTTCGAAATTAATAAACTGCCCAGGTGAATCCTTATTCATGAACGTTAGACCACCTCGCGAACACAAGACTGACTCGGCCTAATGCCTCGCGAACACAGCCAGACCATCGCGATATCAATGGTCAGCCAACCCGACCAGAACCCAAACTTTTCATCGCGAACGCAAGAGGCTTCTCACGATCGCGATGAAGCACACCAGATCAACAAACTAGAAAAATTTGGCACTTCCCATATTCACCCCTCGACTCATCCGGGACCCCCCGAACACAAACCGAATATTCAGCCTAACATAAAAATACACTACGAACTCACCCGCGCACTCAGAATCGTCATACGAGGTTTCGTTGACCAAGTCAACCCCCAACAGCCAAAATAAGAAAACCAAACCGAAAGACAGAAATGCCTTCAAGTCCTCAAGAACCGAACTGATCACGCTCCCATGACTAAAATCAACTTCTGGACCTAACAGAATCATCAAAATTCCGATTCGGACAAAGTGACACAAAAGTCAACTACCAATCAAATAATTTCCAATCAAAACAGACTGAGGAACTTCTAATCCTCAATTTCAACCAATAGCACAGATAAGAAGTTATCGGAGGGCATTTTGGGAAAAGTAAATAAAAGACCAGTAGTGATGGAATGGATCATTACATCAGATACCAATTACACAATCGTTCATCCTCGAACGAAGAAAGAGAGTACGAAAGCTGACGATAAACAAGGAATCCTCAATATAATAGCATGGAAGCCTCCACGGCACGAAGTATGCCAACTCACTACTCGATCACCTTATCGGTCAAAACTTTCTCTAACTTGGCTAAAAGGCCCAATTTCCATATTTCCATATTTCCATACTCGAATGTCTCTCACCACCGATTCTCGAATATAAGAACTGCTTTTGCTGGAATTATCTGATTCGATATAACCATACCTCTGAACGCGAGCGATAGGTCCCGCAACTATTTCTCAAAAAACACAAACATTTATATATAGACACCATCATAGCCCACTCTAAACCGGTAAAATATTCTGATTCTCCAAACTTTTTTCACCCTTTTACAGTCGTCATTCGCACCATAATTTCTTTAAAACACATAAGCCCGAGCCCGAAACCATTATTTACTCTTTCCAGAAAGGAATTCTTTCTTTATCAGAGCAACTCTAAGCAATTCCATCAAATTGATCTACTCATAGCTGACTTCGCTATCACAACATCGAAAGCATACCACAGAATATCCCACCGAGCCAAGTTCGTAGGACACAATCTGATCACTCTAAAGACCTCTCCCAACCATAGTACCTCCTTAAATCATTACCAAGTTCCGACGTAACCTATTATATTTGTCCAATTAGTTGTTCTCCGTAAAATATCACTAGTCCACTCGCAAATCCTGATAAAGCTCGGTAAACCTGTCATACCTCAAACTTGAACTGAAACTTATCGAATCTATGAAAATGATTTACTAGTAACTCATAAGTCCTCCTGGAAATATAAACATAGTCCATCAAGCTCTATTCGAACAATTCTGACCTGAATTGAATGCACAACCCTTGAATACTACCAATAGTCACTTGAACTGTCTCCAGCTTAGGTCATACCTCAAACTTGAACTGAAACTTATCGAATCTATGAAAATGATTTACTAGTAACTCATAAGTCCTCCTGGAAATATAAACATAGTCCATCAAGCTCTATTCGAACAATTCTGACCTGAATTGAATGCACAACCCTTGAATACTACCAATAGTCACTTGAACTGTCTCCAGCTTCCTGAAATCAATTGCAATATTACCACACATCTGTGGTGGCCAATTCCAATCTCTTCCTCATGGGGAAATCGATCATGTCAGTCACCCTCGACTCCAAAAGATGAGTCTTATTAAAGTTGTCAACTTAGTACCAAGAAAATATACCTTATGCTTGCAATCTTCATGATTCTCAACTCCTACCCGATACGTAAATTTGATATAACCTTGAACTTTTTGACGCTAAACCTGTACCTCGTCTAATACCCCTTAAACCATTGAATCCCCCATTGTAACAACTTGATATTGCCATAATAATTCTGAAAGTATGAAATCTTACAACTACCACTCTAAATCTCATGCAACTACTCCCAAGTCCTTAATATTCAAAAGTGCTCACCCAAGTTGTCCAGTCAATGTTACTTGCAACATAATACACTATCACGAATACGGTCTTAACTAAAAAATATAACTTTAGCCTCCACATAATAGGGATTTCCACAACTCCTTTCTCTTAAAACACACTAACTCATCCAGGGAAGAGTGTTACAAATTTACCCAACTGTGTACCACACAAGCCACTTCCATAAGCCTTAATATGTCGGTCACCTGAAATTTGCTTCTGACTAGTCATTGATCATGAAACCCCACTGAACTTCGTCATATCACTTAGTCCATTTCTGTGGAATCACACCTCGTCTGAAATAAGCAAGACAACAACACCATACCTCATGATGGCCCAAGTAATCACAAAGATGTACCGTATTTTTACCGATTCTCAATCAACTATACTCTTTCTAGACTATTCAATAATCCAACTTCAATCAAATCATAATCATCATCATCGTCTAGCCATCTGTTGAACCATCTCAACTCTAAACTAAATACTTTTTAAATCCAGCATATCACATACACAGTCCTACTAATGTCCCCATGTATCTCCACCTATGTATCCTAGCTCAAATTCCCTTAACTCAATTTCCGAAATGTTTTTTACAACTCAAATTAATTCAAACGTCATCATTGACTTACCACTTCAAACATACTAATTGTCAAACCAGAACACCTTTAATCATTCGCGCGATTATCCATTTCATCCGATCAACTCAACTGAGTAGTACACTAGTAGTAGCAGAAATAAGCCGAAACTTACACAACATGCGCAAGGCTCTCAATACTAATCTAATATTATATCACAAGTCACACAATTAATAGTATCCAAGATTTCCTCTTATTAATCCACTCTAGACCATTCATTCAAGAACGTTGTGAGACTACCCATTTGATACACCGCCAACCGCCAATCTATAAATCCTATCACATATGAGTCACCAATCCCATGGAACATATGTCGTAACACTTAGTTAGTTACTGTAGACCAACTCTTTCGAGCGTACTAGCAATTTTACCCCATTGGAAAGCAACGCCATCTTAATTCACATCTGGCTCAAGAGTTTTCCATTGCTTTGAATCCAAATTATCCCCTTTCTCGAAGAGATACCATACTCATTCCAAATTATCTTAATTTCTCAATTCACACCTTTCATTCAAACCATAACCACACTAATGACCGATCACTGCTCAAACTTGCTAATATTCTCATATTGTTTCATCGAAGTACCCTTGCCAAAATCCCTAACCGAAGTAATCCTTCTTCTATATTAGTTCACAAGTTTACTGACCTGATTATCGATATTTGAAAAGCCCTTAACCCCTAGTATTAGTCACACCGTCATAAATATGTTACCGTAAATAACCCCATTCACCAACACCTTATGCCATAGTCCTTAAATGATGTTTGCTTGCAAAGAATCAACCCTTACCTTATCTTGTTGAACCATAAACATCCAACTAACAGTGCAATTTTCTCATGTCCTTCGGTCAACTCCCAAGTCATTATACCAGTAATTCTAGAACTTCTCAAGTATTAACCTTTACATACCAATGCCCATAAATCTCATCCAAAAATTAGATGCAACACCTGGTAATCCTTCAAATACCTCCGCACTTGTCTAGCGCAAGAACTATTCCTACTAGTCAATCACTAGATCCTATTAGCCTATGATGTGTCCCACATACGAACATATATATGACTTCCGCCCGTGTACACCTTGAAACTTATCCCAACAAACACATCAGATACCAATTGTTCCCTTCCTATAGTAGAGATTGATCCTTCCAAATTCTCTTTCATCCGCGTGCTGGGAATACCTCTTCCGTGCGTCTTTCTCCTAGTGGGAACACACACATTTGTCCTATAAGGCAATTAGGTACTCCCACCATCCGGTCCTAAGAAGTCTTACTTCTCTACACGTTTCCCAAAAAAGTCATTATTTATGTCCTTATTCTCAACTGCTCCTCTTTATTACACGCGGTCACTATAATGTTTTCAAATATAATGATCCTCACTGAACTTATACTCATCCCTACATATCGACATTAATACCCTGCCACTGATAAATCGTTGACTTGCCATTGGGACACTCGTGTCATACACACTGTCATAATGCCTTAACGAGGTTGAAACTTTTCCCAAAACCTATCATATCATAGAACAAATCACTATTGGTAAGCCATAAATTCACTTCTGCAACTTTCAAGCAACCCCAACACTGAAAACATAGAGATCATTTGACCCTCCGTACCATCTCTCATATTTATCAAGGGAACCCCCACAATAAATGAGTCTAACCACAACCCTACACAACTAAATCCTCAAGCCATCGCTAGAAACTGAACTTGGTCACGCGTCTGAATCAAGATGACACATCTTGTACCATACCAAACCACGTCATAACAAAACCGCTCACATAAGACTTTAAGTATGAGTTCCCACCATTTGTGAGAGAGGAAAACAAGGAGATTCAGATACCAATTGGAATTGACCAGATACCAATTTGAGTAAAGTAGCACGAAAGGAATGAAAGAATAGAAATTCCGTAGATGTGCTATAGCTTCCCAATTATAAGTGTGGCATGCAACACACTCATAAGTAGGACTTTACTAGACATTGCTCTTGTACTTATAAACCGAGTAACCTAGTCCTCTGATACCAACTTGTCAAGACCCAAATTACAAAGTCGTGCAGGAACCTACCATTTCCGTGAATCCATTATGTGTCTAAGTATGATATTAACAAGCACACAACATCTCATATGAATAAACAACTAAGAAATCAAGGCTGAACGCATCATGCAATACAATGAATACTATAACTAGAATATGACATATGAGTGGATGTAATATGAATGCATGTGCGATGCAATGCAATGCACTGGCCAAATGTAATCTCCGTACACTCATGGTCCAAGTGGAATATCTTTACGTCCCGACAACCATGACTTATGGGGGACCCGCGAAGTCCATGTACCACTCTAATGTTCCCGGCAAAGACCTCAGGCATCAGACACTTTCATGATCCCGGCAAAGACCTTGGGTATCAAATACTCATCTCTCTTTTACGCTCTGGAACAAAGACCTCGGAGGCTACACTCTCTCACTTATCATCATTTCCAATCACAGTTCATAACAATTCATCATATGAAATAAGAATGTATGCAATGCGTGATATCAATTACACTTGTCATAAAGTACATTTCACACTTTCAAGCCATTTTCATTATCCTTCCATTTCCGATGATAATTGAGATATCAAGAGAGAGATGAATGCAAATACAAATAACACTATCAAGTGAATAATATCAATCCAGTCGTGCCACACATGGACACACATCACACTATCAATATCAAATCCAGTCTATTAAATTATCTATGATAATATCGAGATAAGTGAGAAACACTATATCACAATCACGATAACAACAACAACAACATACCCAATGAAATCCCATAATGTGGGGTCTGGGGAGGGTAGAGTATACACAGACCTTACCTCTACCTTGGTAGGTAAAGCGGATGTTTTCGCGAGACCCTCAGCTCAAGACAAAGTAAAGGCACAAGCAAGCAAGAGAAATGGTCAAACCCAGATAAGAAATTTAAACAAGTATGAAAATGCTGGTATTAAAAGCGATTAATCCATAATAGCGCATTCTTAAAAAAGAAGCAGTAACAACGTAGGTAAATAACATAAACAAAGTACACTAGAGAACATATAGCAGAAAAAATCAAATGACAAGGGACTATAAAGCAATATTGTGCCTACTAGTATGATAGGCTAAGCGGGTCTACAATAATAACACTATAACTACCAGTTTGTAAGCGTAAGTAGGACAATGCTGGACTACCTACTACCCTTCTACCCTAATCTGTGTCCTCTATAACCCCCTATCTAAGGTCATGTCCTCAGTAAGTTGCACCTGCGCCATATCCCGTCTAATCACCTCTCCCCAATACTTCTTTAGTCTACATCTACCCCTCCTAAACCCTTCAATAGCCAACCTCTCACACCTCCGCACTGGGGAATTTATGTCTTTCTTCTGCACGTGCTCGAACCAACTCAACCTCACTTCCTGCATCTTATCCTCTACTGATGCCACTTCTACTCTCTCTCGGATATCATCATTTCTAATTTTATCCCTCGTATGCCCACACATCCATCTCATCATCCTCTTCTCCGTAACTTTCATCTTTTGGGTGTGCAAAGTCGTGACTTGCCAACACTCTGCCCCATATAACATAGTTGGTCTAACCACCACCATATAGAACTTGCCTTTAAGTTTTGGTGGAACCTTTTTATCGTAGAAGAATCCAGATGCGAGCCTCTATTTCATCCACCCTGCCCCAATACGATGTGTGACATCATCGTCAATCTTTCCATTTCCTTTGATAGTAGACTCGAGGTACTTGAAGCTTTCTTTCTTTGGAATGACCTGAGTACTAAGCCTTACTTCCACGCCTATCTCGAGGTCGCTCCCGTTACTGAACTTGCACTCCAAGTATTCTGTCTTGGTCCTACTCAGCCTGAACCCTTTAGACTCCATAGTCTGTCTTCAAACCTCTAGCTTAACGTTCACTTCTCTGCGAGTCTTATCAATTAGGACTATGTCATCTATGAATAATATACACATTGGAACCTCCTCTTGGATTTGTCATGTCAGTCCATCCATCACCAAAGAAAATAAGAATGGGCTAAGAGTTGATCCCTAGTGTAGCCCCATCATCACTCGAAAGTGCTCTGAATCCCCTCCTGCTGTCCGTACCCTAATCTTGGCTCCATCATACATATCCTTAATCGCCCTAGTGTATGCCACATGTATACCTTTAACCTCCAAACATCTCCATAGAACCTCCCTTATGACTTTGTCGTATGCCTTCTAGAGGTTGATAAAAACCATATGTAAGTCTCTCTTTCTCTCCCTATACTGCTCCACCAACCTCCTAGTAAGATGAATGGATTCTGTAGTCGAACGCTCCGGAGGAATCCAAACTAGTTCTAAAAAATAGACACGCCTCTTCTCACCCTCATCTCTATGACCCTTTCCCAAGCTTTCATAGTGTGACTTAACAACTTAATACCCTTATAGTTGTTGCAACTCTGAATATCACATTTCTTCTTGTACAAAAGAATCATTATACTCTACCTCTATTCTTCGGGCATTCTCGCCATCCTAAAAATAACGTTAAACAACTCATTCAACCACTCCAAACCTGCCCTACCTACATTCTTCCAAAATACAACTGGGATCTCATTAGGCTCAGTCGCTCTTCCCCTACACATCCTGTGAACAACACCCTTAACCTCCTCAACCTTATTGCTTCTACAATACCCAAAATCCCGATACCTACTAGATTGCTCTGGATCTCCCAGAACAATATCTCTATCTCCTTTTTTGTTCAAGAGTTTATGAAAGTAAGATTGCCATCTCCGCCTAATATGCGTATCCTCCACCAGTACTTTGCCGTCCTCATCCTTGATGCACCTCACGTGATCCAAGTCACGGGCCCTCTTCTCCCTCGCCTTGGCTAGTCTGTACAACTTCTTATCCCCGCCTTTTCCCTCTAATTCCACATACATACTTTCAAAAGCCGTTGTTTTCACTACCGTAACCACTAGTTTTGCCTCCTTCCGCGCCATCTTATACAATTCCTTATTCGTCCACTTCTCCACCTTATCCTTGCTTTATATCAATTTCGCATATGCCGTTTTCTTCGCTTCCACCTTCTCTTGAACTTTACCATTCCACCACCAGTCCCCTCGATGCGCACCACGATTACCCCACGAGACGCCTAGCACTTCTCTAGCTACCTCTCGAATGCAACTGTCCATCATGTTCCACATACCGGTCGCATCCCCACTACTCCCCTAAGCCCCTTTGGCCATCAACCTTTCCCCATCTCATTTGCACTAGCCACGGTCAAACTCCCCCATTTGATTCTTAACCAGTCATCCATAACCATCCTCTTCTTATCCATCTTGATATCCAAATCCATCACCAAAAGCTTATGTTGGGTTGTAAGATACTCTCTCGGAATAAACTTGCAGTCTTTACAAAGACCGTTATCAACCTTCCTAAGGAGCAAGAAGTCTATCTGAGTCTTAGCCACCGAACTACGGAAAGTCACCAAGTGCTCCTCCTTCTTCAGGAACCTCGAGTTGGCTATCACCATCCCAAAAGATTTAGCGAACTCCAAAAGTGAGACATCTCCCCCGTTCGTATCCCCGAGGCCAAAGCCTCCATGTACATTATCATAACCCCCCTGCAGTGACCTACTATGTCCATTGAAATCCCCTCATATAAATAACTTCTCAGTGGGTAGTATACTTCTCACCATTTTATCCAAATCCTCCTAAAAGCGCATTTTCTCTTCCTCGTCCAAGCCTGTTTTTAACGCGTACGCACTAATAATGTTCAGAGTGAACCCTCCAACTACCAACTTAATCGACATCATCCTGTCATTGACCCTCCTAACCTCTATCACCTGATCCCATAGCTCGATATCTACCAAAATGTCTACCCCATTCCTATACTTTGACCTACCCGAGAATCATAACTTATACCCGTCTACATCCTTAGCCTTAGGTCCTACCCATTTGGTCTCTTAGGAACAAGCTATATCAATCCTCCTCTTCTTAAGAGTCTTAACTAGCTCTATGGAACTCCCGTTAAAGTCCCATTATTCCAAGACCCTATTCTCAGCCTAGCATCTCTCTTACCCCACTTACTCCTCCTAACTCTCGCCCCCGTCCCCGACAGAGAACATGCCCCTAGTCTACCATCATTCACCAAAGCCACTAGAGCAGAAACATACTAGTCAAAGGTTAATGCTAACACACACGGGAACCAATACTAAAGCACAAGTTCACAAGAATCTAGAGGTGAGTCAGGCTACTTCATACCATAATGATAAATACAAGACAAGAAGGATAAAGGCAAGAATGTAAAGTCAAGATTCAATAAAACGCAACACACAAAAATTTAACTACAAGGCAACAAGCCAATATATCACAATTACGATAGGAAAACTAAATGCAAATCTAATAGCAAACACTAGGCAGCAAGCCAATAATCACAAGAGGCAATAAACCAATAATCAGACAATAGTACCAAACCTATATAATCCATCCCGACTTTATACCCGAAGGTGTACATGCTTTCTCCGACAGTAACTACCTATACATACACTTCACTATTTGAAGTCTAACCAAAAGGTAAGCCATAACCTACTTGGAAGGCCGAACATGCATCACAAACTATCCAACTCGAGCTTTCTCCTCCTGGAACATCTCAGAATAATCACAATCTAACAATTATGAATTTTATGTTAAAACAAGATTCGAAGGATACTCATAAAATTCATAGGAGAGTTTCGGGTTGAAAAGTTAGTTTGAAAACTCATTCCCCGCCTCAAAGGACAAAATAGTCATTTAGTAGGAAAATTGGGTTCAAGAAGAATATTTTTCTAGGAAGTCATATGAATCCAATAATACCCATATTGACATACTTTAAATGTGAACCCAAAAAGTCATCCAAAAAATGATTCCGGGCCTAAAAGGGAAATTTTAGTGCAAAATCAATTTACCCATTACTTATGAAGTCTACATACCAAAAATTAGAGAAATCCATCGACTAATTCATGTTTAATAGAAGAAAACCTAATTTCAAGTCTAGGGTTTTAGATCTCCATTTTAATCCATTTGGAAATTCGTTTGGACAAAGAAGTTGAAGTTAGAAACACTTACCCAAGTCCCAAATTGTGAAATCCCTTCATAACCATTTACAAATTTAGTGGAAAATGACCATTATCAACCTAGGGTTCTCTATCATTAGAACCCTTATTTCCCAAGTCCCAATCATGGAAGGAACATGAAAATCAAAAGAAGGAAACATGAAATAATACGAAGATGATGTTTAGGACATTACCCCTATGAAAAATCTTGAATGTAGGACTTAAATCACCAAAAAACAAGCTCTAGAACCCCAAATATCAAAAAATGAAATGTTCCCATCATTTTTCGGATTAATACACTGCCCAGGTGAATCCTTATTCGCGAATGTGGCCAGACTATCGCGATCGCCATGGTTAGCAAACCCGGCCCAGAACTCAAACTCTTCATCGCAAACGCGATGAAGCACACTAGAATGGAAAACCAGAAAAATTTTGGCACTTCCTATATTCACCCCGAGACTCATCTGTGACCCCCCGGACACAAACCAAATATACAACCTAACATAAAAACACGCTATGAACTCACCTGTTCACTCAGAATCGTCAAACGAGATCTCGTTCACTAAGTAAACCCCTAACAACTAAAACATAAAAACCAAACTGAAAGATAGAAATGCCCTCAAGTCCTCGAGAACTGAACTGATCACGCTCCCAAGACTAAAATCATGTTTCAGAACTAATGGTTAGTATCTTTTGTAACCAGATCACTTTCAGTCTGGAAAATATGAATGAAGAACTCTTCATTTTTGCAATTCTGCATAAGGCTATCACCGTTCCTTTATTTTCGGAAGCAAGTATTAGTTACAATTTATTTGCAGGTTTATAATTACTTGCTTCGTGAATTAGGATCTTATTTCGAGGCTCATTTTACTACTACTAGAAAATGCTAAGCTTTGAGAGTTTATCAACTTTTCGTCAATCTTAATTTTACTCCGAAAATGTATTTTCCTTTTCATATTAGACCGGGGCTATTTCATGGCCTTTATAATTAGTTTCAAACTTGACTCGATTCCGGTAAACTTAAAACTCGAGTACTTTTAGGATTCGGAACCTTAACTTTTCTTTTGGTTAAGGTGGTCCTTATTTTTAATGGTGCTGTAGAAGAGGACGTCTCATGTTCATTATGGCACAAAATTTTTGATATATTTAAGACAACATACGTTCTATGCTCGTGATGGCAAAGATTTATTAATCATAAAAAAAGAAATTTTATTGATTCCTTTGACTTACAAATGTGAAGACAAGTGCAAGAATAATCTGACGGTCATCTAGTGTGGTCAGTCCGGTTACATGTAGTTTGAACATCTGAGCAGTCCCCAGTATCGGGTTCTTATGTCCCCCCAGTGCCTGGAAGTTCATGCTATGAAGATTCGGACACTGAATAGCTCTCTTCGGCAGTAAGACAGTTAACATGCTTATTTTGTGGTGCTGCCTCACTAAAAACCTTATCGGAAAAACCCATTGGGATAAAAATCGAGCGAAGGGAAAAAGAGTGTAGCGCATGTTTTGTCCTACTACACATAGTACTTATTCAAATGGATTACATTCCAATTACTAGGAAGCTTTTTTCCTTGTTGGTATATCAGCCGGTAAGCTCCTTTACCGGCAATACCTGTGACCGTATATGGACCTTCCCAATTTTCACCTAATTTCCCTGTATTAGGCTTCCGATTACTTTGGTTTACCCTCCGAAGCACCAAGTCCTCGAGTTTGAAGTGTCAGAGATTTGTGTGCCAGTTGTAGTCACATTCCATTCTTTGTTTCTGGGATATCATCTGGACATATGCCAGGTCCCGACGTTTCTCGAGCAAATCCAGGTGCACGAAAATTGACTCTATATTTGATTTGTCCTCAGCCCGAAGATATCTCAAACTAGGAGTTCCCACTTCAACCGGGATTAAGGCCTCTGCACCATAAACTAAGAAAAAAAGAGTTTCTCTAGTACTCATTTTCATCGTGGTTCTATATGCCCATAATATTTCTGGTAGCATAGACGGCCAGTATCATTTTGCAGCTTACAGTTCTTCTTCAAATTCTGGATTATAGTCTTGTTTGTTGACTCTAGGGCTGGCCAACGGGGCAAGTCCCAGCGGGAAGGGACCCGACGGGACTGGGAGGGGAGGGCGGGACCGATCTTCCGGTCGGACTGATGGGCTGGGACTGCCGGGATCCGTCGATGTCCCATCCCGTTCCCTGTCCCGTCGGAAAAGGGGACATGTCTTATCGGGCCGGGGTGGGGTGGTGTTGGGTCGGGATCGGGTTTTCCAATTTTTGTTTTGCACTTAATTTTAAAAAATAACATATATAAACACCTCAATAGCTGAACAAGATATTGTAATAAAAACATTCCAAGGTTGTTTTTGTGCCTCTTATATTATTTAATAGAAATGTGATTTTTTTGTAATACAATTTCAAAATTGCAACTTTGTGGTTTGAAAGTTGCAAATAACATAGTAAAATTGCAATTAAAAAAATCACATATTTATAAATACCTTTTCTAGTTTCTTCACAATGTCTTGTGATTCTTCGGTTGGGATTGGAATTTGTTGGTCAAATTTCTCGACGTCTCTTCCACCTCCGTCGGATAAGATTTTATTTTAGTTTTCATCGTCTTCTTCATTGATCTCCGGTTGACCGCACCTTCTACGCTCTACTCGTATCCAATATTTGAATAAAACTGCAATCTCTGAGTTGTCTCCCGCTAATGAGTGTCTGTGCTCTCCTATTTGAAATCTTTCGGTAGAAAAAGCGCTTTCAGACGCTGTTAATGACGCTTGAATGTTCAACACATCTCGGGCCATCTTTGATAGTGTCGGAAATGTCTTCTCATTCTCCCTTCAGTATTTCAGCAAGTCTTTACGTTTTTCTTCATTCATTGAGAACTGTTTGGTACGGTACAACACCCTGCAAAAAAAAATCAAACTCGCTAACTTGATTAGTAATGGTACCACTAAACATTCTATTTCTAAGGCTTTCAATACTAGCCGCAGAAACAACATGTTTTTTTTTAGGTTGGATTGAAGAAGAAGAATATGGTATGGAAGTCGGTTGGTTGCTAGCACTTTCTTGTTGGTAATGCGTATATACTTTTTTACATTCATCGTGTATGCTAGACAAAACTTCTTCTTTAGTTGGTTCCTTAGGTAGCTGGTCTATGCAATCATAAATAGTTTCAACAAGTACTTTACAACCGTTTATTTTAATAGTCGGATTTAATATAGCACCAATAATATAAATAGTGAGAATAGAAAAAAAATATTTTTTTAATTTGATAAACATTTTTTAATAAGTGTCTTATAAGATGGTTTTTTCATATATTCACTAAGTAACAAAAATATTAGAGCTATATAAAATAACAAGTTGAAATAGTAGGATAATAAATATCGGAAAATTCTTTAGTAGCTTGAAAAAATATCTCTAAAAATACAATAAGTTCTGAATTTTTTTCTCAATCGTTATCTACAACCATATCAGTTGGATTTCGATTATGGGCGTTAAAAATAGAGTTATGGGTCTTCTATAATCATAAGCAACAAGTAGTTGTTCATATAAATAATTTCACCAAGTCGCTACTTCTTCGGGATGTTTCTATAAGGTAGTCCACAATAGTGACGAGTTTTTTATATTTTTTTTCTTTGTATTCTATTACTTCTAAAAATAAAGTTTATAACAAATTGTACTTTATTAAGAATGTTTTCAAAAAGTGATAGACCATCCTTTACAACTAACTACTTGATTCTCTTGGTCCCTATAAAAAATATCTCATGCAGCAGATTTTAATTTTCATTATGTGGGGCCTCGTCTCATACTAGGGGGAATATGAGGCGTTCCAATTTCAGTTTGAGGTGCACTAGTGGGTGTGTCATCTAGATTAGTGAATGTGTCATCTAGATTATCTTCTAAACTAAAGTCTGGTTGAGTTGCATAATATATCTCATCGTCTAATGGTATATCATTAAAAAATTCAGTTTCATCTATATGAATGTAATCAATCAAATCATCCTGCCGAGGAATATGATGACTAGAAGAAGTACTCCTGCCATTGTTACCCTTACTAGATGAAGCATCCTTACCTTTACCCTTAAACATACCTCTTAATCCTTCCATTTTAATTATGCAAATAAATAGTTAAAGTTAATGAAATTAAGTGCGATAATTAAGATAAAATAACAATAACAATTTAAATAAGGAACGAAGGTACCAAACGCCGATGTAACATCGACTTGTAATCGAGGTTGAAAATTAAAACTTTGCTCGATGGATGATCCTCAAGCTAGTTGCCAACTTCACTCCCAATTTTTTAACTTTGATATAAATGAGCAAAAAAATATAATATTTAGTAGGCAATGTATAATTATAGAGAGATAAATTGAGAGATTAGAGAGATTGTTGGAAGATTTGTGAGAAAGATGAAGAGAAAATGGGGTATTTATAGTTGGAAAATTGGGTTAAAGTATAAATATATTAACTTAGGGGTTAAAAATAAATATTAAGGGGGTAGGTGGTTTGGGGGGAGGCAAAAAATGATCGTTGCACAACGGAAAAATATAAAATGGTCGTTGTGCACTGGTTATTTTTTGCAAAGAGGATCTGGGCGGGTTGGATCGGGGCGGGTCAGGGGGGATCAGGCCTGGGGCAGGACAGTCCCGTTCCAATTTTTTTTGTGGGATCGAGGCTGGGTCGGGTCGGGATCGGGCCTAACCGGCCCACTGGCCAGCCCTAGTTGACTTTGCTTGACCATTTGGATGATAGGGAGTGGAGGTGATCCGCTTGATATTCAAGTCATCTAGGAACTTTGTGACTTTGGCCCCAATGAAATTCCGACCATTGTCACAAGCTATCTCTTTTGGGATGCCAAAACGACAGATGATGTGTTGCCAAATGAAGTCCTTCATCTATTTCTCCCAGATATTTGTATAAGCTACAGCTTTAACCCATTTAGAGAAATAATCAATCATAAATATAATTTGACATACCTTCCCTGGTGCCGCTGGCAAGGGTTTGACTATGTCCATCCCCCACTTCATGAATGGCCACGGGGACACTACCGGATGCAGTTTTTCTCCCGATTGGTGTAAAAGTTGTGCATGGCACTGACAGTTATCGCATTTCTTTACAAACATTTTTGTATCTTCTTCAATCTGGAGCCAATAGTAACCGACCTTCATGAGCTTTCGTATTAAGGATTCTACTCCTAAATGGTTTCCACAAATGCCGTCATGGACTTCCCTCATCACGTAATCGGCTTCACCGGGGCCTACACACCTAGGTAGGGGACCATAAAAACACATTCGATAAAGTTTTCCATCTACGACACAGTACCGGGCAGCTTTGGTCCTCAAAGCTCTGGATGTTTTCGGGTCCTCCGGGAGCTTTCCGTTCACAAGATAGTCCAAGAATTCATTCCTCCAGTCCCAAGTTAGGCTTGTTGAATTTACCTCATTTGTACCAGACAAGATCCAGTACCGAATGCAATAGCTGAACAACCGACTTGGTTTTAGAACCCTCGACTTTTGTGGTTGAACCTAAGTTAGTGAGAGCATCTGCCTCTTTGTCTTCTTCCCGGTGTATATGCATCTATTCTTAAAAGTGGGACAGAAGCTTCATAGACTTCTCGAGGTACATGCGCTCTTCTTTGGCCTCGAGTACCTCATGAATTTGGTTCACTACCAGCAGCGAATCACACTTGACTTCAATAATATGAGAACATTGGCCCCGAGCTAGTTCCAAACCTACAACCAAAGCCTCATACTTGGCTTCATTGTTAGTCAACGGAGTGCTATGTATTGTTTGCCTTAAAATTTTACCGGTTGGAGTTCGTAATACTACTCCCAGATTGGTCCTCTTGACGTTGGAGGCACCATCTATATAAAGTGTCCAAATCTTGGAGGCAGTCCCCGAGACCAGGATAGCCTATTTTTCTGCCTGTGGGATTACTTCCGGACTGAAATCGGCCACAAAATCTGCAAGGACTTTTGACTTTATCGCAGTTCGAGGTCTATATTCAATATCAAACTCACTTAATTCTACCGCCCATTTATCAAAGCGCCCAAAAAGTTCAGTCTTATGCAACACATTCTTAAGAGGGAATGTAGTTACTACAGCAATTGGGTGCCATTTAAAATACGGTCGAAGCTTTCGTGATGAAATTACTAAGGAAAAATCCAGCCTTTTGAGTAACGAGTACCAGGTCTCAGCCCCTGACAATACTCTACTTACGTAATAAATAGGAAATTATGTACCTTTTTTCTCATGTACTAGAACTGCACTTACCGCGACCTCCGAGACTGTTAGACATATGAGTAGTTGCTCTCTATCCTTTTGCTTTGACATGAGCGGAGGACTGGATAGGTAAGTTTTTAGGTCCCGTAGGGCCTGGCATTCGGGCATCTATACAAAGTCGTTCTTCTTATTTAAAAGTGAAAAAAACCCGTGGCATTTTTCTGATGAGTGGGAGATAAACCCGCTCAGGGCTGCTACTCACCCGGTCATCCGCTGTACTTCCTTAACATCTTTAAGCGTGTTCGGTCTATCTTTGATAGCCTTTATTTTATCAAGGTTTATCTCGATCCTTCTCTGGGAAACCAAGATACCCAAAAAAATTCTGGAGCCAACCCCAAAAGCACATTTCTTGGGGTTTAGCTTCATATTGTACTTTCTCAGCACCTCAAAGGTTTCCTGCAAATGACTTAAATGGTTCTCTGCATGAACACTCTTAACAAGCACATCATCTATGTATACTTTCATTATTTTTCCTATTTGCTCTTCAATCATTTTATTTACTAACCTTTGATATGTAGTCCCGACATTCTCTTGATCTTCCGGGTGCATCCTTATTTGATTATATCCGGAATACACATTGAGGAAACTCATTATCTCATGTCTGATCATATCATCGATAATCTGATCTATGTTCGGCAATGAAAACGAGTCTTTCGGACATGATTTATTCAAATATTTATAATCAATACACATTCTAAATTTATTTCTCTTTTTTGGTATTACGACTATGTTTGCTAACCAGTCCGGGTACCACTTCTTTAACAAACTGGTTGCGAAGTTCAGCAATTGGTCATTTTTTCTGCCGCACGGGAGGAAAACTAAGATCCAGACTCAACTTATGAGTTATGACTTCTGGAGGGATACCTGTCATATCTTCATGAGACCATGCAAATCAATCAACGTTAGATATAAAATATTTGAGAATTAAACTCCTGAGCTCCGAGGTTAAAATTGTGCCCAAGTATACATTCCTATTGGGAGTTTCCGAGTGTATAGCAATCTGTTCAAGATCTTCTACTGTGGACTTGGTAGCATCTGACTCATCCGGTACCTGAAAGTATTTAGGCACTTGGTACCGATCTGAAAACTCCTCATCGGGGTAGGCCGATTCTAATTCTGCCAACGTAACCTGGTTAGCAACCACCGATTCTGGCACCGCCTCATGTAATTTCTATTTAGGATTTGTCACCACTTCTGGTTCTTCTATGATGAATATTTCCCTAGCAGCGGGCTGTTCACCTCAGATTTGTTGAACCCCTTCTGGTGTAGGGAATTTAATCAATAGATGCATTATCGATGGGACTGCCTTCATATCATGTATTCACAGCCTTCCAAATATTGCATTATATCTCATGTCACCATCGATGACATAAAATTTTATTATTTTAATAACTCCCATTGTGTCCACCGGTAGATCTACTTCCCCTTTTGTGGTCTCGCTTGACATATTGAAACTTGAGAGGGTTCTGGAAGCCAGAACTATTTTGTTTGCCATATTCATTTCCTCTACCACCTTTAGCCGGATTATATTAGCCGAGCTTTCGGGATTGATCAGGTGTCTCTTTACCTGAAAACAATCGATAGGTACCGTGACCACCAGTGCATTGTTGTGACGGAAGATTACACCACCAAGGTCTTCTTCATTGAATGTGATAGTATGTTCATCAATTATCTTCCGGAACCTCTTCTCCCGGGTCACCGAGATTTTTGCCTTTTTTACCGCTGTAAAAGATGTAGCGGCAATCATTGACCCACCAAAGATCGTATTTATAACATGAGGTGGTCCAGACAATTTGATTTATTTTTTATAGAAGGTCCCCGCTCATAATTGTTGCGAGTTCTCTCGCCCAAATATTCTCGGAGGTGGCCCATGTTTAGCATTCCTGCGACCTCTTCTCGTAGATATCTGCAATCCACAGTTTTATGTCCGTGAGTGTCGTGGAAGTCACACCAGATAGACTGATATCTTTTGCTAGGTTCGGATTGCAATGGTTTCGATGGTCAGAACGCTGGGTGAGTTCTTAGTACCGCCACCATTTGTTCTTCGTCGATGTTGAAGTTATACTCGGATAATTTTGGGTACCCGATACCCATAACAGAGTTAGATGAGTTACCTTTATCGGAATTCATCAATCCTTGATTGTTCCCGTGGTTTCCTTTATTGTTTAACTATTCAAAGAAAAGAAAACCCTATCCACCTCCCTGCTTTTCGGGGGTAGGATAAGTTAGAAGCGATTTTTTGAGGAGTTCTGGTCAGCTCCGGCTAGGGGTGTGCATTTAATTTTTCGGTTCAATTTTACATTATTCGATTTCGGTTTTTGGTGTTCGGTTTCTAAAAAGCACAATCCAATCTGAACCAAAATAGTTTTATTTGGTTCGATTTTTTCCGGTTTTGTTATTCGATTCCATCATATAAGATAATTAACATAATCAAATATATATATTTGAATGATGAAAAAAATAAATATTATAGAGAATGAGAAGTAATCATAGCAAATCTCTTAAATATTTTTCAAATATAAGTCACATGTAAAACTTTAAAAACAGAACATTTAAAAGTATATAAACACATGTCCATAACCTAACTATTGAGAACGAGTCATTTTATACTTTAATACAAATAGATCGCTAAGTAAGAAAGGTTGAAAGTGGTAAAACACTTAAACTCAAACTCCATTAAATGGTACTATATGTTAAATAATAATAATAATAATATATATATATATATATATATATATATATATATATATATATATATATTAATATGGTTTTTTTAGTTTTTCAATTTTTATTTTTCTAAATTCAAAACCGAACCAAAAACCAAAAATTTTAATTTCTCAATCCAAAACCAAACCAAAAATTCAAAAAATCAATCCAATTTAAAATTCGATTTGTTTTTTTGATTTAATCAGAAAAATGCACACCCCTAGCTCCGACTCCTTTTCAGACTTCTTAAAAATACTTCTGGCCTTAGATCCAAGCATGTCTAATTCAATCCGGATCTTGGATTCATACCGGTTGTGTACATTTTCCCGAGTTGTAGCCTGAAATTCCAAGAGATTTTCCTTGAGCTTCTGAGAGGCATCTAAACTTGAAGGATTCAACCTCTTTGTGAAAGCCTCTGCAGCCCATTCACCTGGGACTACGAGTGGCAGCATCCGCTCCTTCTAAAACTGTGACATGAAGTCCCTAAGGAGTTATGTTTCTCCTTGCGCAATGCAAAAGATATCTGCATTGTGTGTCTTCACCTTCCGAGCCACCGCATGAGCTTTTATGAACATGTGAGCGAGCTGGGCGAACGATCCAATTGAGTGCTCAGGGAGTTGTGAATAGCAAGTGTTTCAACAAACTTCTTGATCAGAACCGATTCTATTTTGTGTTCCCTTAGATCATTTCCGTTTATGGCCGTAGTATAGGACATTATGTGCTCTTGTGGATCAATGGTTCCATCATATTTGGCTATAAAAGGCATTTTGAACTTTGTGGAGATCAGTTCGGACGCAGCCTCTGGCTTATATGCCAACTGAATATATTTCTTTGCGTCTGGACTGTCAACCACATGAGGCCCCCTCAGTAATGAACTGAACCGGTGCCGAAACTCCGTGGTGATTTTCTCCACCTTTTCTGCGTTGGTGTCGACTTTATTGGTCATCTATTACATGAACTTCAAGACCTTTTCCTGAAATGAATTTTCAGGGGTGACTTCACTTTCTGAACCATCATTTATTGATCTACCCTGGTCATTATCGATTTCTCCATTAGCATTTGATGGAGGCACTGGTTCATCTATTGGAGTACTGCCAACGTTCTTGGACATTTACTTCGCTTGAAACCGCATCAGACGCTCCAAATTCTCACTCATAGCAGCATTCTGCATCGTAATATTTTGTGTGGCTTCTTCAGGTGTTTCACCAGTGGGAACATCCTCATGCCGAGTATGTCCGCCTTCGGAAGTGGCTTCATCCACAAAGATCGTGTCCTCTGGTATCGTGGTTTCTATTGGTAAACCATCCGGTCCTAGTGGGACATTGCTTGTATTGTCCTCGATGTTGCGACTGCTTCCGTGTTCTCCTATTCTTGTCATTTGTTTGATCTGAACAAAGAACAAGACTTAAAGGGAAGATTAGATTAGTAAAGGGGTCACTTGTGACACCACAATTGTCCAGGCCCCGCAGTGGGCGCCAAATTATTTACCCGTAAAATGGTACAGTTAAATTTGTATACGTGGTCAAGGACACGTGGATCTCAAGTGACACGTTTGATAATAGTTCAAGATAAAATATACATTAATTAAGAAATAATAAGATAAAGAAAAACAATGATTAGCTTGAGCCTCGTGATAGATTTTGCGCAAAGTTACAACAACTTGAATGCAAGCACAAAAATTGAGAGAATATGAGTAAGTGTATTGTGATAACTTGAATCTGATGCCTTTACAATGGAACTATGTGTCATATTTATACATGAGCTACACGGGTACACAACCCATGAAATCAGCTCTCATTAATGCAGGAGAATGAATGTTGTAATAATTGGACAATTAGTATCTCAATAAATGCCATCAATGCGAGACGTACAACCGGAATTGTAACGGCTGACCGTTGCAACTCTAAACGGTTTCTCCAGGTCTTTTGTGTCATCGGTGCCATTCATGCATATGATGGTTCTGGTACTACTCGTATCTAATCGGTAATGCCTCAGGCTGACGTGGACTTGACTCAACACCATGCTCTACGTGTCTCACTATAATTCGTACAACTATCTTATACGAATTTTGCCCCATATAGTGCTATTAGTTAGCGTTTGGACATAGATTTTGTTGAAATTTGGAAATAAGAGTTTCTGAAGTTAAAGTTGAAAATAATATTTGAAAATAGAAATTGCGTTTGGACATGTATTTTACGTTACAAAAGGTCGATGTTTTGTGAGTGGAAAATATTTTTCGCTTAGAAACTGATCAAATTTTAAAAACTCATTTTCAAAACTAACCAAAAATTCAGTCCAATGTATAATCAAATAATGTTTTGAGAAAAAGTATGTCCGAACGGTTTCTCAAGTTTTCTCAAGTCTCCAAATATGGGTATTGCGATGGTTTTCTCTTAGAAAAAAGTTCAAGTGAAGTGAGGCAAATGCACTCAATTCCTATGAATAGAAGCTTTAGTTAAACACCCCGACATGTGAGTTAGGCTCAATGCCTAATTTGACAAAATGTACTCCATTTCTTATTGCCACTGAAATAGAAATACTATAATAATTAATTGGAAAATTCTTTACTTTCAAATTGAGGGACATTAGATACTTGAGGAAAAAACAAAAACTCATTATCAGTACAGTTTAAACTATTTTTAAAGATTTTTGTAGGTTACACTACAATGTCTAAAGTACTTCGTTAAATGAGCTTAATTAGTTTGTCAAAATAGAAAGGAAAGAGTTAGATAAATTGACATGGCCATTGCCAAGATCTCATGGCGGTGAAGTTGAAGCATTCCACCTGTTGTGTGAAAATGTCCTCTGAAAAGGATTTTGCAACTTTGAACTTTCTGAGAAACCGTGGGAAACATGTCTAGTTTTGCACATTTCTTAGCAAAAAAATAATAATAATACTCCCTGTCATAATATAATTCTCTTACTTTTTTTGGTTTATCTAAAAAAGAATAGTTTTTTAACAATTTAAATATCCTATGTGACAAATTTATAATCACAAGATATATTATACATATCTTTAATTTAAAACTATAAGATTGAAAAATCTCTATTTATTTTTTAATCTCTATATTTAATTAAAGTAAGACACTAATCAAACTAAGAAACTTAAATATAAATAGAGGAAACTATGACAGTGACATATTAGTTAGTTCAAAGTCAAGTCAACACTAAAAGGTTGTCTTTTTTTCCCCCAATTTGTTGATGCTATGAAACTTCATAGTTTGTAAAGTTTCCATCTTTTCACCCAGAAAATTATGACCCACTAATTTTATAGCCATAGAAGTCAACAAGAAAGAAAATTTTCTTCAATTCTCACAAGATTAACCTTCACATCTATGGTGTCAACATGGCACCTAGAGGCAGAAAAATCCAAGGGATATATGCCCTTTAGATAACACAGTGCATAAGGTTTCTTGGGTTGTAATTCAATCTGTTCAATAAAGATTCATAGTTCAGCTAAGTATTGGAAACAGCATTCCACATTTCTAGCTTCTTCTTTGTCAATATGGAGATAGCTTTCGCTGCACATACAATTCTGGAGAGGATAAGCTCGAAACGAGTTTGTGAAATGGCCTTGAGATGGAATTTGCAAGGTCAGCTTGACCAAATGCAGCAGCATCTGAAGTCAGCAATGCAAGAAAGCTTCCATGACCAGAACCAAGTGGTGGAGTTGCTAAGGGATGTGCTTTCTGAAGCTGATAAGATCTTTGATGAACTTGAAGTTCACACTTTGCAAAGCCAAATGCAGCCTCTTCAAAGACTTAAATTATCAAAGGTGAGAAATTTCTTCTGTAGCTTACAAGATCTTGCTTTAAGAGTGCAGATAGGTTCAAGAATCAGAAGTTTGAACAGTAGATTAGTTGAACTACAAATTTATTGGACGCATAACTTGCGTCTGTTAAGGCTTTCCAATCAACATGACAGGGTTCTCATGCACAGGCCATATCCAGTCCAGCGTATTGATGTTTTTGGAAGGGAACATGATAGAGAGAAAGTTGTGGAAGCTTTGCTGGGGTTGAGAAATGAATCAGCTATATCTGTCTTACCGGTATATGGAATTGGAGGCATTGGAAAGACTACTCTGGTAAAAATGGTATACAATGATGCCAGGTTAATGAGGCAATTCCAGCTGCGGATATGGGTTAATGCATCTCGTGTATTTGATGTGAACAAGCTAGTTGAGAAAGTTATCAAATCTGCCTCAGGAAACGAAGTCACAGATTTGAGGAATCTGAATGAGGCAGAATTGCGGACCATGTTTTGCAAAGTTTTGCTCACAAGGACTTATTTACTTGTCCTAGATGACCTTTGGATTGACAACGAAGGACAGTGGAGTGAGTTAAAGAGGTTGTTGGCTGGTGGACATGGAAATATGATACTTGTGACTACACGCAGTGAATCCGTAGCTTCGATAACTGGCACAGTTCCTCCTTACCATTTAGGTGGCCTCTTGGATGACGATTGTCTAGCTTTATTCCTGAGAAAGGCTTCCGGGGAAGGTGAAGAGGTTCAAAACAATCCTAATCTTTTGAGAATCGGTGCTGAAATCACAAAGAAATGTGAAGGCGTTCCGTTAGATGCAGTTGTCTTGGGGAGTTCTCTGTACAAAGAGACGTCACAATGTCATTGGGAATGGATAAGGCATCATCATATATGGGACTCCGGTCGTAATGCTATCAGCACTTTGTCAGCATTGAAAATTAGCTATGAAAAGTTGCCCTGTTACTTAAAAGTCTGTCTAGCTTATAGCTCAGTTTTCCTGGATTCCGACATTCAGATAGATAAACTGATTCAACTGTGGATGGCACAAGGGATAATCCATCCTTCAACTGGATGCCACGAGCCTGAAGAAATTGGCATGCAGTATTTTGAGGAGTTGAGGTCAAGGTCATTTTTCCAGGAGATGGAAGGAACTCACCCCTTGTTTATCTCAGCTTGCAAAATGCATGACCTAGTACATTATATTGCGGAGGCAGTAGTGGATGGAGAATGCGCAACTATAGTATCTCATTCCCAAAATATTTCCAAGTATGTCCGACACATTGCACTTTCTGATTATGATCTCTCAGGAAAAGAGCTCCCGAGATCCCTATCAGACCACAATATGCTGCGTACCATCCTTTTTCCAGTCCAAGGAGTTGGTCCTACTAGCACATCGTTTGTCGAAGCGTGCATATCAAGATTCAAACATTTACGGTTACTTGATTTGAGTGACTCATGCTTTGAGGTATTGCCAAACTCCATTGAGGAATTGAAGGACTTAAAATATCTTGATGTTAGTGCAAATGGCTACATGAGTTCACTACCCAATGCTATATGCAAATTGCAGAGCTTGCAAACGCTTCGAGTTGCTTATTGCACAAAATTAGAAGTTTTACCTAGTTACACAGAGAACATGATCAACTTGAGGCATTTGTACATGACTACCAGACAAGAGGTTTTCTCTGACAAGGTAATGGGATGCTTGCATGCTCTTCGATCTCTATACATTTACAGCTGCAAGAATCTCGTATCTTTGTCTGACGGACTGCAGCATCTTACTAGCCTCAGCACATTGACTATTGTAGATTGCCCAAGGCTGACATTTCTTCCAAGCAGTATGAAGCACCTTACTGCTCTTAAAAGCCTATCCATTATTGATTGTGAAGAGCTAACTTTGTTGGAGTGGCAAGATATTGAAGGTATTAAAATGCTTAGATCCCTGGTTATTGGGGGGTTACCACAGTTAGAGTCGAAAGATATACAATGCCTCAGGAGCCTTCAATTATTGGTTATTTCTGGGCTTCCTCATTTCGCTTCTTTGCCTCGGTGGCTAGAAGGTGCAGCTTGTACTTTACAACACTTGAGGGTCGAAAGGTGTCCCAACTTCATGGCTTTCCCTGAGTGGCTTGGAGATCTCACAGCACTCGAACGGATTGAGGTTTCAGAATGCCGTAAATTAACTTCCTTGCCTGAAGGAATGCATGGCCTGACTAAATTGAAAGAGCTGACTATTGATAGCTGCCCGAAATTGAGCGAAGCATGTCAAAGCATGGATAAATCTAAGATAAATCATATCCCAAAGATTACTATTGACAGAATATTCATCAAATGATCTTATCTTTATATGGGTATGCATCTAACTTTCTATATGAATAAAAATTCTTTGTATCCCCTTAGTCAATTTAGGAACAAATGGAAATAATATTCATGACATATGTATTCTTTCCTGAGAAATCACTTAGTGTCTGAGACAATCTTTTGTACAGCCTCAGGGTTCTGTTCTTCTAAATCCTTTCAACTAGAATAGGACATGAATTAGAATGATTGCTTTCTTCTTAAAAATATAAGTATATTTGACTGCATACTGCTTAACAATGAGCTGCCATTGAGTACCTTCCGATCATCTGGAAAGTTTGAGAGAAGAATGTGATTTGAAATGTCAATGCCTTGAGTTTATAAATGATGGTAATTCTTATTTTTCTTTAGTGTCTATTATCTTTTTTGCTCTATTGCATTCAGACACTCTACCTTCAAAAATTTCTCACGAAACCAGTAAACTTTCTGTTCAGAGGTCAAGTTGTGTATGTTAATGTCTAAAAGTTTTCTTGAATGTTCAATTCCTCTCTTTTCAACAGATGTGAATTAATAATAATCTCCAGTTTTTGATTTATTCAAATTGATTATAGTCAAACACCAATAAACTACAACTACGACTATGCCTCAGTCCCAAACAAGTTGGGGTCGGCTATATGAATCCCCACTTCTTCATTTAAGCTCATTTTATATCATCGGATTTGGAACCAATAAAATACATGATTACACTTTGTGAGTTCTAGAAGGAAACAGGAAAGGGATTTTACCACTTTTACTGGATATATCATTCTTGTTCGGACTAAAAACTTAAAGATACATAAAAACAATGATACATTTCACTACCCTTATTCACACCTGTGTTCACCTGCTTGAAAAGAGAAAAATGTGTTCCTATTAAAACTTGTCTTGAAATTGACCTTTACTGAGTATGCTCACTTCCGTCTGCTTATTTACGGACATGAACGAGACTAACATTATTGATGACAAGTCTACACATGTAATGATTGTGAGAATCGTCAAACACTCCCATCAGTTTAGAATATCTTTGGACTTCTGAAATTGCAAGAAGTTAGTCAACATGACAGAGTTGGACAACCTCCCTTCAATACAGAAGTTCAACATGCTTAACTGTACTCCTCTTCAGAATCCATTCAATGAAGGCTTCTATACTGCACCTGCTCTAGCATGCGATCCGGTTAGTCTCTCTCTCTTGCCATGGGTTTATTCATTTATTATTACGTTAGTTCCTTGTAACTTGAAGTACTTATGTCACCTTCTTTTCCATTTTTGATAAATCGTGATAAGGGCTAGAACTCACAATACTTGGTTCAAGAATTTGAGATCTGGTTCTTTTTTGGATATGAGGGTATGAGTTCATCTCCCTTGGTCAATGTTTCTGCTGCTACTTTAGACTTCATAAATAGAAGATTTTATATTCTATTCAAATAAGAAAGTAATGTGAAAGGTGAAGCATACCCATGCTTTACCTGAAGAGGTCTATGATTTTCAGTCTGTTTGGGGTCTATTCACATAAGGTGATACACCTTGTTTTGCTTTATTTTGTTAATCAGCTACAGTTTCTGTGATATTCAAATTTATCCTTATTATCTCGCCCATTTGGGAATTCTTAACAGTCCTCTTTGTGACATAAAACAGCAGTTAAGATTTGGTTGGCAGTCCTGTATAACGTTGTAGTGCATTTGAGATCTTAATGTAATGTTGGACAGATTTCTCTGCATTCGATAAACCATCTGTAGCATCGTAATCCTCACTCATCTAATTAGAAGACACATATTTCGATATTTCTCATCTATATGAGTGAGGATTACGAGTCTCCTTACTTTCCAACTCTCTATTCAATAGGTATGTCTTCTCTACTCAATGCTGAGTGGTTTACAGGAAAAATCTGCACAGAATTTCTATTGATGTTTCTTAATCATCATTTAGTGGGAAAACATGTTAGATGAATCAGCATGTATAAGGATATTTCTCATTTGATTGTTGAAAAGTTGGTGAAAATAGATCTTTGAGCTAAAAGGAGCAAAGGAGTCCAGGTCTGTTATACACACCATTGGCTTAACCATTCTGCAGAATCTATATGGCATGCTATAATTAGGTAGTTTCTGAAGTCAATTTGATTATTTCAATGTTTGATAACGAGGTTACTCCTGCAAGATGGATGTTGCATTGAAGTTCTTGAATCACATAGATTCGAAAATGATTGGAGTATTGCATTTCTTTAACCCATTGTTTACCAATTTCTTGGTCTCCAAAGTGATAAGGATATTTGAAAAAACAACTTATCAAAAAAAGAATGCCTGGAGACACAAATCCTTGTGCTTTTGATTGTAACTGGTATATCTTGAACACTGATGTATCTTTAGCATACGGGTGGATCTAGCTTATACGTTACAGGTTCACGTGAACCCAATAGCTTTTTCTTAGACCCTGTATCGTGGTAAGAACTCATAAACTTCAAATTCTGGATCTGCCTCTATTAGCATAGATTTTCGAGTAGTCATTTTGACAAACACCAGCAGACAGTTTTGCATGAAGGGAAGTGTCTTAACATACCTTACTATAGAAATGCCAGCTATTAAAAATTATTCTATACCCCCACAGGAGGGAAGCTCAAGTAATGCTTCTAAAGAAAAACATATTATATGTTCTAATCCTATTAAGAATCAGCACTCATGTTCTATATAATGTAATAGGGGTCAGCAGAGCCTTGCCGGCCACACAAATGAGAACACCAAATTATATACATGATAATAATACGTGTCACTATACTTAGCATTGATCATAATCAGCTTGAGTCGTGCTGCTTGATGGCTTGCCAACTTGTAGACATTCAATTGGGGGATGGTAGGAGTAAACTCTCCGAAGGTGTGCCAACGGTACGGGTCATATATGTGGTATTGCTCTTGTAATGGCTTTAGTTGGATGTCCGTCATGGTCACTTCTATACAGGGCATAGTGTCACTGCATGCAAGATGCACGGGTTTTACTGTATATGTTCCTGTTATTTTTTCGTAGTTAATTCCTGATAAAGCCACTGCTGATGTCAGGTTCTTGCAATTGCTCTTGTCACAATAGAACTGATCAATTATAATTGGTATTTGGACTTCAGAACTTGTATGTTTGAGAACATCAGTCCTTTCACATGTTAGCATGATGGACATGATATTGTGAATATTGGAAACATAAATAGTGATACTCTAGATATATGAAAATATACTTAGAGATATTTTATATTTATTATAGAATATTGTGTAACATTAACTATAGAATATTACGTAGAATATTTAGTAGGATTTACATTAAGTGTAAGATATTTTTCTTCCTTTTATCTCTTACTCTTGTGTATAAATACCTATGTAGTATGATGTATTAGATCAACAAATTGAGATAGTCATTCTTCAATTTCTCTTTTGCTTTTCTCTGTTCTTGACATGGTATTAGAGCCATCTTTTCACTGTTGAGTCTTAGTTCTTTCATCTGTGATTTTTTTTCAGATTTGTTTGAAAGTCTTTGTTCTCTTGATTGTTCATCAAAAGTCAGTCCTACACATCTAGGGCTTTTGGTCTTGGTCATGGTCATTCTAGTTATTTTATTGGATCATTGTTGTTTCTGGTGTTATTAGCTAGTTAAGAACATGACGTCACATCAGTTTGAATCCTTCAATGTTCGTTTCACTCGAAAAAATTATTCTGCCTGAAAATTTCAATTTCAACTATTTGTCACCGAAAAAGAATTATGGGGCCATATTGATGGAAGTGATCCTGCTCCTACTGATCCTACAAAGTTAGGTCAATGGATGGTTAAAGATGCTCGGGTGATGACATGGATTTTAGGGTCAATTGATCCTCTGATAGTTCTTCATCTCAGGCCGTACAAGACTGCTAAAGTCATGTGGGATTATTTACAAAAGGGTTACAACCAAGACAATGCCGCAAGACGTTTTTAGTTAGAACATGGAATTGCTAATTACTCTCAATGAGATCTTTCTGTTCAGGATTATTTTTCTAGATTTCAGAACTTATGGGCTGAATTTACTGATATTATTTATGCTAAAATACCTGTCGAATCTCTCTGTAATCGAGGCAGTTCATGAGCAGAGCAAGCGAGACCAATTTTTGATAAAATTACGATCTGAGTTTGAGAGTGTTCGCTCTAACTTGATCAATTGTGACCCGTCTCCCTCCTTGGATGTTTGTTTTAGGAAATTACTTCGTGAAGAACAGCGTCTTGTCACACAAAATGCTTCAAACAAGAAAATGTTATCATTGTTGCATTTACTGCTCAAGGAAAAGGAAAAGGCAGAGATATGACTAGAACTCAATGCTACAGTTGCAAGGAATATGGTCATATTGCTAGCAATTGTGGTAAGAAGTTCTGTAATTATTATAAACAACAAGGACACATGATCAAAGAGTGTCCCACGCGCCCTCAAAATCGCAGGGTCAATGCTTTTCAAGCTGGGATAAAAGATTTCACTACCGATAACTCATATTCAGCAGGACAAGTTCTTACTCATGAAATGGTACAACAAATGATCGTGTCAGCCTTTTCAGCTTTGGGGCTACAAGGTAATGATATTACATCTATTTTTTGGCTTGTTGATTCTGGCGCTTCCAAACATATGACCAACTTAACTAGTATGCTAAAAAATGTTTGTGAGTATCAAGGTCCCTCACAAATTCAGGTTGCCAATGGTAGTAATTTACCCATTACCAAGGTTGGGATATTACTCAAACTTTCAAAAATGTTTTTGTATCACCTAAGCTCTCCACTAGTCTTATTTCAGTTCGTCAATTGGTGGATAACAATTGTGATGTGATTTTTTCTCGTAATGGTTGTCTTGTGCAGGATCAGGTGCCGGGGACGATAATCGCGGAGGGGCCTAAAGTTAGAAGATTACTTCATATACATTTTTCCATTCCTCGTGTTCTTTTGCTTGTTCGTCTACAACTAGTAAGACTGAGGTTTGGCATAAGCTTTTAGGACATCCAAATTCTACTAAGTTGTCTCATTTATCGAATTCCGGTTTATTAGGAAATAAAAATCAATTTTCAGTTGCTTCTTTTGATTGTTCTACTTGTAAATTAGGCAAAAGTAAAACTCTTCATTTTCCTAATATTGGTAGTCGTGCTGCAAAATGTTTTGATGTCATTCATAGTGATGTTTGCGGTATTTCACCAGTTATTTCTCATGCTCATTTCAAGTACTTTGTGACATTCATTGATGATTATAGTCGATTTACATGGGTGTATTTTCTTCATTCCAAATCTGAGGTATTTTCCATATTCAAGACATTTGTGGCTTACATTGAGACTCAATTTTCTACTTCTATCAAAATATTAAGATATGATTCTGGTGGAGAATATGTGTCTCATGAATTCAATGATCTAATACTACCAGGCAGCGCCGCAACGCAAATTGGCTGGCCAGTCACTGGAGCCGCGGCGCTTGGGAGGCAGAATGCTGCGACGGGAAGTTGGAAAAATCTGACGTTTGGGCTGGTTTTGGAGCATTGATTCTCCATTACTTGGCACATGAATTCAGTCATTATTTGGCTAAATGTAACCCCGCAATCAAGTGCAATTACATGGCTATTGAAGGTCATTAGTTGGCTAGTTGAGGGGTCTTCTACTTACACTATAAATTGAGGCATTAGGCTCAATTGAACAACACTCAACACTTAGAAAATACTCCAGAATTTTCCGAGTTCATCTTCTTCTTCCTCTCTAGCAAATTTGCTATATTCAAAGTTCTTCAAGAGTAACACTTGAGTTTCCTTTGCTCACTTGTTAAAGTTGCTATTGTATCTTGGGAGACTATTGTTCAACATCGTAATAGGAGATATACGGGGTAATCTTGTCTTAAAGAAAGAGTGTCATCACTCGACTCAGCAAATCACACATGCAGTTTGTAAGGTTTTGATTTCCAGTTCTATTGTAATAGTTTGTTTATCCTTTCTACTATTGTAATAGTTACTTACTTCCCGTTCCCTACAACAATTGTATCCCAACAAAAAACAATATGTACTAGCAGAAAATCGCTGATTTCTGACTGAATTCGTTAAAATTTGGCTCATCGATAACGTTTTCAACAAGTTTTTCATCAAAAATCCCTTACCGACGAGCCAAAATTTTAACGGGACATCTATCGAGAATTAGCGATTTTCTAATAGTAACTTTTACTTTCAAGGGGTGTGGGTTGAATCCGCCTATGCATGTAAGTATGTATGAACGGACTCTTCCAAGTCTAAATTAAATATTGCGTGTTCAATTCCCTGATATAGGGTCTTGCCCATGTACCCAGAAATGACCATTTCTGTATCTCCTATTCAGTATGGTCAGTAGGGGTGGACATGGTATGGTATGGTACGGTATTTGAAATTTCGATACAGTAATTGCAGTTTTCGATTTCTAAAAATATGATACCATTATCATACCAAATTAATTCGGTATGGTTCGGTATTTTTAAGTTCGGTTTCGGTATTTCACGGTATGGTAAATCGGTACCATAGTTTGTTCGATTTCGACATATGTATACTCATATAATAGAAAATTATGACTTCGGTTATTTAAAAAATATCTCAATTATATCGTACTAACACATTACACATGTAAAAATATATTCAAAAGAATGTACAAGCAATCCCCTTCGTAAATCAATTACACAAAAAGGGCAATTCAATCAAGATAGATTAGTCAAAATTTCAACGTCTAAAAAATTAGCTTTGTACTAATACTACTTTATATATTTATTAGTATTATAATATTAATATATATGAATTGTATAAGTAATTATATACTTCGGTATGATATTCGGTATTTTGGTATTTTTTTTATAAATATCAAATACCGTACTGTATACCAATTTTTTTAAATGCATACCATATACCGTATCAAATATCATAATAACGAAACCGTGATATAAATTTTTTTGTTTCCACCCCTAATGGTCAGTTATATGGACAAAAACAGGAAAAAGGTATTGGACTATTTATCGAAGTCGCATTAATATGGTTGATAAAGGGTACTTGGACAGAAAAGTAACACAACGGTATTGCCAAAGTTTTATAAGGTGGGCACACAGGGCTAAGCTTATAGGAGTAGTAGCATGGGAGCATTGTCCATTGTAAACTAAATTAATATAATACAACTGAACTGGCCTAGTGTCCAACTTCCAAAAATTTAGTGCACAAAATATCATCAGCTTATGTACAAAAAAAGTATCACATGCTTTAGCTCTTTATGGAATGGTGGGATTAGATCAAGTTTCTTTAGGGTAGTTGTGTGGCTAGCTGGAATTCATCAAAGTCACAATAGAATGTAGGTAATATTCTACATTTCATGTGAATTGAACTGCCTTAATTGATTGTGACCAAAGAATTACTAAAAAGAACCTTCGATGCTCCAATAGCATTTAAACCTAAATTCTATGATTACTTTGTATTCCAACCAGACATTTTCTTTTTTTCTCTTACCTCTTTATGAGTTGCAATCCCCTTTGACATCACAAAAGAACCAAATCATGTGACGGAAATGTATCAAAACTTGTGACAATGTCATTTATTTGTTGCAGTTTTATATGCTTAATTTACTTATACCAAGTAAACGTATACTTCTTCTACCATAATTTATGTGACACTTTCCTTTTTAGTATGTCCAGAAAGAATATCATTGTTTTATATTAGAAATAATTTAACTTTAATATTCTCATTTTACCTTAATTGAGATGAATTATAGACACACAAAGGTCTAAGACTTATTTTAGACACACAAATTTCAAAAGTCTTTTTCTCTTAATTAATTGTATGCCTAGTCAAACGGTGCTACATGAATCGAAAGGGATGTAGTATTACTTTTCTCCGGCTCCAAATTATTGGTTGGCAAATTAAATTTATTTCAAAGGGGTAAGTGAGTAAGGGAGATGCTAGGCTGAGAATAGGGTCTTGGAACATTGTACTTTAACAGGGAAGTCCATAGAGCTAGTTAAGATTCTTAAGAAGAGGATTAATATAGAATGTGTCTAGGAGACCAAATGGGTAGGACCTAAGGCTAAGGATGTGGACAGGTATAAGTTATGGTTATCGGGTAGGTCGAGGTATATGAATGGGATAGGCATTTTAGTAGACAGTGAGCTAAGGGATCAGGTGGTAGAGGTTAGAAGGGTCAATGACAGGATGATGGCGATTAAGTTGGTAATTGGTGGGTTCACCATGAACATTATTAGTGTTTACGCGCCGCAGACGGGCTTGGACGAGGAGGAGAAGAGATGCTTTTGGGAGGATTTGGACGAAGTGGTGGGTGATATACTACCACTGAGAAGTTATTTGTAGAAGGGGATTTCAATGGACATATCGGGTCACTTTCGGGGTTATGACGACGTGCATGGAGGCTTTGGACACGGGGACAGGAACGGGGGAGGCATATCACTTTTGGAGTTCTCTAGAGTTTGTGGGATGGTAATAGCCAATTCGAGGTTCATGAAGAAGGAGGAACACTTGGTGACTTTCCGTAGTTCGGTGGCTAAGACTCAGATAGACGTTTTGCTCCTTAGGAAGGTTGACAAAGGTCTTTGTAAAGACTGCATGGTTATTCCAATGGAGGATGTTACAACTCGACATAATATTTTGGTGATGGATTTGGAGATCAATATGGAGAAGAAGAAGAGGGTTGTGGATGACATGCTAAAAATCAAATGGGGGAGTTTGACCATGGCTAGTGCAAAGGAGATGGGGGAGAGGTTGATGGCCAATGGGTTTGGGGGAGTAGTGGGGATGCGACCGGTATGTGGGATAGGATGGACAATTGCATTTGGGAAGTAGCTAGATAAGTGCTAGGGGCCTCGTGGGGTAACCGTGGTGGGCATCGAAGAGACTGGTGGTGGAATGGTAAAGTTCAAGAGAAGGTGGAAGAGAATAAAGCGACGTATGCAAAATTGGTAGAAAACAAGGATGGGGTGGAGAAGTGGATGAATAAGGAACTGTATAAGATTGAGAGAAAGGAGGCAAAACTAGCGGTCACAGCAGCAAAAATGGCGGCTTTTGAACGCCTGTATGTGGAATTAGAGGAGAAAAACGGGGATAAGAAGTTGTACAGACTAGCCAAGGCAAGGATGAGGAGGGCCCGTGACTTGGATCACTTGAGGTGCATCAAGGATGAGGATGGTAAAGTACTGGTGGAGGACACACATATTAGGCGTAGGTTGCAGTCTTACTTCCATAAACTCTTGAACGAAAAAGGAGATGGATACATTATGTTGGAAGATCTGGAACATTCTGGTAGGTATCGGGATTTTTGGTATTTTAGAAACATTAAGGTTGGGAGGTTAACGGTGTTGTTCGCATGATGTGCAGAAGACGAGCGATCGGGCCTGATGAGATCCCAGTTGAATTTTGGAAGAGCGCAGGCAGGGTAGGTTTGGAGTCACTGACTAAGTTATTTAACGTCATTTTTAAGACAACAAGAATACCCGAAGAATAGAGGTGGAGTACAATAATTCCTTGTACAAAAACAAAGGTGATATCCAAAGTTGCAACAACTATAGAGGTATCAATCTATTGAGCCACACTATGAAAAGATTGGGAAAGGGTCGTGGAGATGAGATTGAGAAGAGGTGTGTCTATTTTCGAGAATCAGTTTGGATTCATGATGGGGCGTTCGACCACAGAAGTCATTTATCTTATTAGGAGGTTGGTGGAGCAATATAGGGAGAGGAAGAGAGACTTACATAAGGTTTTCATCGACCTCGAGAAAGCATACGATAAAGTCCCTAAAGAGGTTCTATGGAGATGTTTGGAGGGTAGAGGTATGCATGTGGCGTACACTATGGCGATCAAGAATATGTATGATGGAGCCAAGACCAGGGTACCTAGTTCATCGCACGGAAAACTATAATCGAAATCCTTTTTATCTGGCATTAACTTGGAACCACGTGCATCTAAAGCACCTTTTACTAAGATTAATGTAGTTGTATGTAAACCAAGAGCAATAGCATGATGAACCAAAAACGGATAGTAGGAGGAGACTCGGAGCACTTCCCAGTGATAATGGGGTTGCACCAGGGATCAGCTCTTAGCCCATTCCTATTTGCTTTGGTGATGGACGGACTGACGCGGCAAATCTAAGGGGAGGTGCCATGGTGTATGTTATTCGCAGACGACATAGTCCTGATTGATGAAACTCACAACGGAGTGAACGCCAAGCTGGAGGTTTGGGGACAGATTCTGGAGTCTAAAGGGTTCAGGTTGAGTAGGACCAAGACAGAATATTTGGAGTGCAAGTTCAGCAAATGGAGCGACCCTGAGACATATGTGAAGGTGAGGCTTGGTACTCAGGTCATTTCAAAGAAAGAAAGCTTCAAGTATCTTAGGTCTATTATTCAATAGAATGGAGAGATTGATGATGATGTCACACATCGTATTAGGGCAGGGTAGATAAAATGGAGGCTAGCAATTGGAGTCTTGTGTGACAAAAAGGTGCCACCAAAACATAAAAGCAAGTTCTATAGGGTGGTGGTTAGACTGACTATGTTGTATGGGGGGAGTGTTGGCCAGTCAAGACTTCGTACATCCAAAAGATGAAAGTTGCATAGACAAGGATGATGAGATGGATGTGTGGGCATATAAGAAGAGATAAGATTAGACATGATGATATTCGGGCAGAGTGGGAGTGGCCTCGGTGGAGGATAAGATGCGGGAAGCGAGGTTGAGATGATTCAGGCATGTGAAGAGGAGAGACACATATACCCCAGTGCGGAGGTGTGAGGGGTTGGCTATGGACGGGTCCATGAGGGGTAGAGGTAGGCCAAAGACGTATTGAGGAGATGTGATTAGACGGGATATGGCTCAAGTGCAGCTTACTGAGGACATAACCTTAGATAAGGAGTTGTTGAGGACACAAATTAGGGTAGAATGGTAGTAGGTAGTCGAG
This sequence comes from Anisodus acutangulus, assembly GCA_029783415.1. Classification (NCBI taxonomy): domain Eukaryota; kingdom Viridiplantae; phylum Streptophyta; class Magnoliopsida; order Solanales; family Solanaceae; genus Anisodus; species Anisodus acutangulus. The sequence goes on along the minus strand of CM056493.1, from coordinate 12,488,492 downwards.
CGTAGTCCTACTAATGCTTACAAAATAATAGTTGTAGTGCTATTACTGTAGGTCCGATTAGCCTATCACACTTATAGGCACAGTATTTTAGTGTACTTTGTTTAGCTTATTTACTTGCGCTAGCTACTGCTTACTTTTTTAGAATGCACTATCATGGCTTATTCTCTTTTGTTATCATCATGTTCATACTGCTTTAATTTCTTGTCTGGGTCTGATCGTTTCTCTTGCTTTTCTTTGCTTGTGATGCTTTGTCTTGAGCCGATGGTCTCCCGAAAACAGCTGCTCTACCTACCAAGGTAGAGGTAAGGTCTGCGTACACTTTACCCTCCCCATACCCCACGTTATGGGATTTCACTGGGTATGTTGTTGTTGTTGTTGACATGTTAGAAAAACAAAAAAAAATCAATCAGGATTTTTCTCTTTTTTCAAATTTACCCCTATAGTTTTTACTAGTATAATATTAGTTATGTGAAATATATCTAAAGAAATGTATAGGATAGCTTGCACTAATACTACTCTAATAAAAGTTAATAAATATCAATCTAAGTGCAAAAATCTGATTAGTTGTGGCATTGAAATGAGGCAGTAGCTTTTAAAGCTATGACTTATCTCTTGTTTGGTTGCACTAAATATCTTGAAATGGAAAATGTTCTCCTCAAAATAGGAGAAAATCGAGGATAATGTTTTTCTTAAAATTTTGAGGAAAAATATTTTTCGGATCAATAAAAACACACCAATGCGTCCCCCAACGCACCCCCATCCACCCAACCTACCCTCCAGCCCCACCGACCCCTGCCTATCCCACACCCACCTCTACCCCTCAACCCACCTTACCCCTACCCAACCCCCTACCTACCCTAACTACCCCACCCTTCCCATTCCTACCCCCACCACCAAAAGTTGCACACTGAATTCAAAACTCTCATAGTGTTTTGCTTTAAATATATGCAAATGCTCTTAAAATGATATATTTCAACTTGCGTACCAAACACAAGAAAATGAGTAGGGAAATTTCTTATTTTCCGAGAAAATATCACAAAGGAAGAAGTGATGGAGCATCGACAAGCCTATATGTCTTTTCCTCGTTGTTTATGAAACTTTTTTGTGTATTGGATGTTTTTTGCATTGTTATGATGGAATATGTGGCGGTTATGGTGACTTCTGATGGTGGTGTGGCGGAGGATGTGTGAAAAATGAGAGAAAATGATTTTTTTTGTGTTAAGGGTGTTGTCTACGTTTTATGTATATATTGTATATGTCAAATGTACATCATTGTATGTCATGTGTATATCTTGTTTATATCTTATGTATGTCCTGTGATAAATATTATATACATGATATGCATATGATTTACGAGTGACATGTATATGATATACAAGTGATATATGATGCATATCATAGGTATATTATTATATGCCATGTGTATTTCTTGTAAAAATCCTACGTATGTCATGTGCATCAGAATTATATACATGACATAAATGTGACATATATATGATATACAAGTGATATAAATACGACATACAAGTGACATACACATGACTTAAAGTGTCAACGACCTTTTCCAGCTCTATATATAATTTGACTAGAGAGTTTGGAACTATGGCAGAGTGCCCCATGAGAGGGTACTATTGTGCTACATTATTAGCATGGCTGAGTCTATTAGATGTTACTCCAATGGCTAGTTAAGGGCTAGCTAACGGCTAGTTTGACTCCATTAATGTAAGATACCATGATTTACGAAAAAATAGGTAAATGTAAAAAGTCATATTTGTATTTGTTTTACAAACCAATGATGGACATTCCCTTCTGAGATAACACTAATTTTTCTAACAATACAACTGATATATACATGTCAATTTCTCTTTATCCTGTATGTGAACTATAACAAGTTATCCGATGAATTAATATACAGACACCACCGTCATACAAGAACACAGCACCAAGAACCAAATTGCTGATTGCTGCGATCTAAAGGCACGATCATTTTGTCATAGCAACTTGTGCTAGGCCCCCTATATGCCACAGCCCACATGAATGATAATGACAGCCTACATTCCATTTTCTTTTCGCTGTTTCTTTATTGTTCTTGTTCGGACTAATGGTTAGAGTATAATATACCCTTGATTATTTTAATTAATTGAAAGGTTATATATACAAGTTACATATTACCATAATAGGAGAATTCTATTCCTATTCTATTTCTAAAACCTTATTCTACCATAATTTTACCTATACAATTATGGTAAGTGTATAACACTAATTAAGGTAACCTTTACACTACAATATACTCCAAATATATATACCATATATACAATATTGTCATGCATGTAATCTGGCCGAGAATTGTTTTGTTTAACACACCCCTGCAGTCATAGCGGGCGGTTTTTGAACGCTGAAACTGTCCCTAAAATCTTCAAAGAGAACCGCTGGTAGACCCTTTGTAAAGATGTCTGCAATTTGATAACGAGACGGGACATGGCATACGCGAACTTGACCCTTTGCAACCTTTTCACGGACAAAGTGAATGTCCATTTCGATATGCTTGGTGCGCTGGTGTTGAACTGGGTTACCTGAAAGGTAGATGGCACTAATGTTATCGCAATATACCAAGGTTGCCTTCTGAATGGGACAATGAAGCTCCAAAAGCAAATTACGTAGCCAACATGACTCGGAGACCACATTCGCTACCCCTCGATATTCTGCCTCTGCACTGGAGCGTGACAGAGTTGCTTGACGTTTTGCCGACCATGAGACCAAGTTGTTGCCAAGGAACATACAGTAGCCAGAAGTCGACCGTCTGGTGTCGGGACAACCACCCCAATCAGCATCCGTGTAAGAGACAAGTGTGGATGTAGATGACGGATACAAGTGCAACCTATAGTCCAGTGTCCCCTGGATATACCGAATGATGCATTTTATTGCATTCATGTGCTCAACTCTGGGGTCATGCATGAATAAACACACCTGCTGAACCGCATACGTAATATCCGGTCTGGTAAAGGTAAGATACTGGAGAGCCCCTGCAAGACTGCGATACCGGCTCGGGTCCTCGTATGGTGCACCTGCTGCGGCACTTAGCTTTGGGTTTGCATCAACTGGCGTGGAAGTGGACTTACAGGATGACATCACAGCCCTCTAGATGATCTCAGCAGCATACTTCCGTTGAGACAGAAACAACCCTCCTGAATGACGTTTGACAGCAATTCCCAAAAAATAACTCAAGGGCCCCAAGTCTTTCATAGCAAATTCAGAACTGAGCATGGCCATGATAGACTGGCGCAAAGCATCGGAGGAGGCAGTCAAGATGATATCATCCACATACAACAGAATGTAGGCCAAGGACGAACTACGGCGGTAGATGAACAAGGAATTGCCTGACCGGCTATGAGTGAACCCAATAGTTGAAACAAAGTCAGCAAACCTCGTGTACCAGGCCCTCGGAGACTGCTTAAGCCCATATAAGGACTTCTTCAACAAACATACATGATGAGGACGGTTTGGATCCCTGAAACCCAAAGGCTGATGCATATAGACTGTTTCCTTGAGATCACCGTGTAGAAAAACATTCTTGACATCCAACTGATGAATTGGCCAAGTCTTTGACAGAGCCAAGCTAAGCACAGTGCGATTGGTAGCCGGTTTGACCACCGGACTAAACGTCTCACCACAATCAATTCCAACCTGCTGAGTTCTCATTATGAGCAAAAATCCACATAGACCTGATAACATTAATACCATATGGACGGGGCACCAACTCCCACGTCTTATTATCAATAAGAGCATTATATTCATCAGTCATAGCAATTTTCCAATTATGGTCATTTAATGCTGACACAGGATTGCGGGGCAAGGGGGATTTAGAGACATCAGAATGTAAATTAAAATGTCTTTTAGGTGTAAAAATACCCCGCTGACTACGAGTGACCGGTCTATGACTCGAGGAAGAATTAAGAGAATTTTGGGAATTTTCTGGGCTCGGGATGGGTAGCCAAGCGGTGGGCTCTTGGCCCAAATCGGTAAAAGCGAGAATCGGCTTGGACCCGGTTCAGGTGGGCTAGTCTGGCCCAATAGCTGAACCATTCGATGTTTATGCTTCTTTGGCGTGGCGATCTTGTGGGTCGGTAGGCGATGGGCCCACTGGAGGATTTTGGGTACGGGAGATGTCCGAAAAATTCTGAATAATATACGGGGATATTTGGTCATCCAAAAAATTATATGACTTAGGTTCGGGAGTATGAACTTTCGTAAATGGGAATTGAGTTTCATCAAAAATGACATGGCGATTGATTATGATTTTCTTGGAGGATAAATCAAAACACTTATAACCACGATGATTTGATGGATAACCCAAAAACACACACGGGGTAGACCAAGCCTGAAGTTTGTTAAATGTGGTGGATGGGAATAACGGATAACACAAGCACCCAAAAATCCGAAGATGAGAATAAGAAGGTTCTTATTATATAGGATTTTGAGGGGGGAAGAATATGTCAGACCTTTTGAGGGAATTATGTTAAGAAGATATGTGGCCATTTGTAGAGCATGATGCCAAAAATATAGAGGTATGGAGGCATGAATTAAGAGAGTTCGGATAATGTTATTGATGGAACGAATTTTGCGTACGGCCTTCCCATTTTGTGAAGATGTATGAGGACATGAAAACCGAAAATTGATCCCATTTTTAGCATAGAAATCCCGGAACTCCCTATTGTCATACTCTTTTCCATTATCACATTGAATATTTTTTATTTCTCTTTCGAATTGAGTACGAATGAATGCTCTAAATTGGATGAAGACGGAAAACACTTGTGATTTATTCGCAATTGGAAACGTCCACAAAAATCTAGAATAATCATCTAAAAAAGAACATAATATCTATGACCCAATGAACTGAGAACATGAGACGTCTATAAGTCACTATGAATAATATCAAATGGCATCGAAGTATGAGAATTGGAGTCTACAAATGGCAGCTTAACAATTTTCCCTAATGAACAAGACTGACAAAGTGGAGTACGGCTCGTACCCTTACAGGAAATAAAGCTATTTTTATCTAAAACTGATAAAATAGAAGATCCCGGATGACCTAGACGAGCATGCCACATGGAAGGAGAGATGGCTGCAAAGGCTGATGGCATGGTTTGACTCGATGAACTGAAACTAGGCATGATAGGATATAGATCCCCCCTACTACCACACCTCATGAGATGACTCCCCTTCTTGAAATCCTTCACAGAAAACCCAAAAGGATCAAACTCAACGGAAACGGAATTGTCAGTAGTGAACTTCCGGACAGACATTAAATTTTTAATCAATTTAGGAGCATGTAAAGTATTTTTCAAGAGAAGGGGTGGATTGGGGGGAGACAACGTTTTCTGACCATAACCCTGAATTGGAATAGAGTTGTCATTACCAACAATTATACCCCGAGGGGTGCTCAAATTGGAATAAGATGAGAGAGTACCTGATTCGGAAGTCATGTGAGTAGTCGCCCCGGTGTCCATGTACCAATTTGGGTCCGGTTGAGTCAACCCCAACGTGTGCATCGCGGCCTCGATATCAGTCTGAGTGGAGCCTGCTGCATGATGGGCTTGCGGAGGACGGGGCCCAAGGACTTCATTCCGTGATCTTCTTTGGGCCGTAGGTCGGAGAGTCTTCTTTGTTGGGCCATCGGCGATGGGCGCCACTGCTCGGGCGTTGGGCCTGGGCGTTGTTGACCATCGCCGTGAAGCTTCTTGGCTGTTGTGGATGGTACGGGTTCCACTGCCATTGGCCCCACTACTGGGCCCATGGCGGTGGTGGGCCACTGTACCCTGGGTGGGACCACCGCCTGTTTGTTGACCACCGGAACCGCCACCTGTACCGCCGCGTTTGCCCCTGCGATTTTTATTATTATTTTTGCGATTATTCTTGCCGCCACCATTATTATGTTTTGGTCCGAATTATTCACAAAACCTGAAGAACTAGGGGAGGACGCCACCATGACAACTGGGCTTGCTCCGGTAGCCGCCTTTTTAGCCAAACCTGCTTCTTCCAACATAAGCATGGAGCGGGCTTGATGAAAGTCTGGAAGAGGGTTGCTTTGGCGAAGGAGAGTTCCAACACCATTATAGGCCTCCGAAAGACCGACAACCAACTGTAGAACTAGATGATTATTTGTTACTGGGGCGCCAACATTACGGAGTTGATCCGCCAACTCCTTTAGTTTCTTGCAATATGCAGAAACGTTTGGAAATTCGTCCATTCGAACGAGAGAGAATTCCTGCTCGAGTGTGACGACACGTGAATGTTGGTTGTCTTGGAATATGTCACGCAATCTATTCCATGCAGCCATAGCCGTGGTATCCGGCTCCATAATCGTCTGTAGAAGATCCAGCGAAATAGTGGCGTATATCCACCGAAGAACGGTAGCATCAAGTGTAATCCATAACTCAGGATCCTCCGCACGAAGGGGTCTAGCGGGAGGAATGATGTGATGAAGAACTTGATAAGATATAGCGTGAATTTTAAACAACTCTGCCCACGTTGCATAATGAACGTTTTCCATCTCAAGAACAATAGGGATACTTAGCTTGATATTGGAAACCGTGAGGGCAGGGTGAAAATTGTTCTTAGACATATTGTAAGAACAAAGAAGGAGGGGAAATTTAAGAGAGGTTTTTGAGAGCGGAAGACGAGATTTTTTGGAGAGAAAACCCGAGGGGGGGGGGGGTCTCGGCCAAAGGAGGCAAAAGTTTGAGAGAAGAAAACTTTTGTTTAGACCTAGTCTCTTGATACCATGAAAGAAATAATCCCCTTGATTATTTTAATTAATTGAAAGGCTATTTATACAAGTTACATATTACCATAATAGGAGAATCCTATTCCTATTCTATTTCTAAAACCTTATTCTACCATAATTCTACCTATACAATTATGGTAAGTGTATAACACTAATTAAGATAACCTTTACACTACAATATACCCCAAATATATATACCATATATACAATATTGTCTTGCATGTAATCTGGCCGAGAATTGCTTTGTTTAACAATATATATAGTCGTCTTCTTAAAGATACTTTTTGGTCTACTGAAAAGATCAAAAAAACCTAAAGTAGCCATTTTGATGCTCAGATTAGGTAAATGGATGGTTTGATTTTCTTTCAAAACAAGTTTGTGCCACATAAAAAAAATCCATATATTCTACTCTTTTACAACACAACAATAACTCCATGTTATCAGCCAATGCATCTTCTTGCTACCCCAATACCGATGTCGATAATCTGACCTTGGGCTATGTAATTAGAAAATTATTAGAAAAATTCATGCACATTATTCAACTTCCAGATGAAAAAGAATCCGACCAGTGTTTCTGAGTATATTGCAATTGCTGATAGAATGTACGCTACTCATGAGCCCAGGGTTGAGGGGCATGATGAATGTTCAGAAAGAAATTGGAGATGAATCAAAACATATAAAGAAAATGAAAATTTTCGGACTTTTTGTTCATTAGAGAAGAGGAGTGCATTAGTATGTTTAATGAAAAAAGGTCTAGTCATGTGTAACCAGAATGGTATAGTGAGATGATAAGAGTCCCTCCATTCTTAACTAGAATTCTTGAATTCGGAAACACTTTAAGTCTTTAACCCTCTCCCCACTCCCACCTGTTCTTAATAGGCATTCCGGCACAAATCTAAATTAGTTGGGACAGTGAGCTTCAAATGCCGGATACTCCAAACACAAGAAAAAGGGCTCTCTGTTGTGTACATGCGTAGATTGTCTCCTCAATTTAGATACCACCCTTGGTTAATATATTTTCCGTAGAACATACGCCCCACTGTCCCTTTATCCCACCATAGTGAGGAAGCACCTTGTACATAGGTAAGACCCTTTTAATACATTGTGCTTCTGGACATAGAATCCTTGAGAGGGAGTCCTCATCATAGCTAGTACTCAGAAAATATTAATGAGGCTCATAGAAGTCTCATGAAACATGGCAGTTTTCAGTCGAGTTCATTTCAGGATTATATAGTGGAGTGGCAGTTGAAGTTCCGTTAGGAATTTGACAACATAAAAAAGAAATGAGAAACTGGCCCTAGTAAGGCTTCTCTATATATTTGCACATACGTGTATTACATTGAACTTACCATGGAAGAAAATTAAGTATATAATATATCCATCGTATAAATATATTTAATGAATCCCTGTAGAACAGTATATAGCTGTTATCTTACCTAGTTAGGAATCTCAGAATCTGAGATACTCAAATCAGTAAGAACCTAAACTACGAGATGTATATTAAAAATATCTGCTTCAATAACCATCATGTTGGAGTGATGGCATGTGGAACGCAATTCATAGCTCAGTATGAACGATGTATTCTTCCCTTGATTCGTCAATTCCAGCTTCCATTTTCTGGATAATTTTCTTGTCATCAGAGTTGAGACACTCTGCCGATGGATGAATATAACCATAACCAATCCCTGTGGCAGAGTTGCAGTAGACCTCAGCAGTACCATCTCTGGTCTCTAAGTTGATGTTATTCAGAACAATGTGGCTGCAGGGCACGTTATCGCTACATGCAAACTTGATTGCCTTTTTGCTCTTTGAAGTACCACTAACATTCCGGTAAACTATCTCAGTTATCTCAACTGCAGATGTCTATGATGTCAAATAACAAATGACACTTTGTCACATCAACTATTGGAAAGAACTTATTTTCTCCTTTTGCCAATTAATACATTATCAGTTGAAAACATGACAATTGAGAAGAATACCTGATTCTGGCAAGACTTTGGTGAGTCACAATAGAACTGGTCAATGATGATAGGATTGGAAACATCTTGCATCCTTACATTTTGGAAGCGCACTGCACGCACATAACCTGATCCTCCCTAAGAGAACAACATTTTGTCATTCTGATTCCGAGATGAAAAGATTTTTTTTCTATATTAGAAGACAAAATCTAAGTGCCACTGTGAACCGGGCAAGCTTTTTCCTCGTCAGGGCTCAGATTTTTGTATAAATAAAACGATCTTTTGCATGACAAGGTCACTGGGACTGTAGTTGTTTGCTAATGAAAAGGAAAGTTGCTGTAAAATCAGCTTAGAAAGTCTTAATTTTAAAACGATCATGTGGGTAATGCCATAAATAAGGATAAATTCAAGTGCTACACACGACATCCCACGTCATACCTGCCATGTCTTGATCCGCAGACCATTTTGGGTACCTCTGAGAAATGCATTATCAAGTACAACCCGAGTAACTATACCAACAGAGTTGTCCTTACCAAGGCTCCCGATGCTGGTAGGCATCATTCATGCAACAGAATCAGTTTAGAAGGCAACGTGAGAATGATATTTTCGCTTATTCTTTCATAATCAGACAGAATTTATTTATTGACTCCTAGATCCCTTCTGCAGAACTTCTAAAGGAAATTTTACAAAAAGGGGAACGATAACTGGAAAAATGTGTTACCTGATTCCGTGGCCAGGTCCACAGTAAATGCCCTTCATCTTGATATTGGAACTAGCATTGACAATAGAGACACAATCATCACCTAAATAAGAAAGGAAGGTAATCAGTATTTATTATTTGATCATAAAGCATATTCATGATATCAATAGAGGCACGTTCATTATGACAGTGCATGTGAAAGTTTATTTGAGAAAACATAGAGCATGAAAGGAGGGCTTGTACATGTTTGCCAGCTAGCTTTTTCATGTAGTAAAGTGAGATGCACAGATCTCAAGCCGAGATTTATGATACATATGAAGTTCCTTGTTTGAAAGGCATATTTAAGAAAGCAATACAGTTGCACACTAAAATGTTGTTTTCAAAAGAGATACTTTTCTGCGGTCTGTCTTATCCCATAGACAAGAATACATGGTATTGCAACTTTCGTTCATGAGGTTTGCATCAGTCAAATAAGTAGATTTGAATGTAGATAATATGAGAGATGTCGAGACCTGTTCCAATTTTGGAATTCTGGAGTACAACATTTGTAGATTCAGTTATATGGATTCCGTCAGTATTAGGACTGTCTTCAGGAGCAGAAACCGTAACACCAGTTATTCGTATAGATTCTGATCGAGAAATGACAAAATTCATCTGTTGACCATTTTGGATTGTTAGGCCCTTCACCCTTATACCTGAGCTTGCGTATATAGTTAATGCCTGCAATTAGAATTCTGTGTAAGTTGATTTGACAATTCTGATAGAGTTACACACAAGTTCCCCGTGGTAGTCCACTTACAGTTGGTGCTGCTCTGCAAGACTGTTATCGGGATAAACCCAGAAAAAGAAAAACAAGAAAGAATAAGACTATCATCTTTGTCTGTCAAAACACAAAAGTACATATAAGTAGTGCGTGTGTCAGTTACATTAGTCTTGTTCTTCTTGCATGAGGCTGCCCACCATTTGCTGCCTGATCCATCAATAACCCCTCCTCCTTGGAACAGAACTCCAGTCAAGTTAAAGAAGCCAAGCCAAATTCGCCCATTCTTTGTAAAATCCCAGTTCTTAGGATCATCTGGTGCTACTATAGTTCCTTCAATCTGCTTTTTAATCACGTTTCCAGTTTATGACAACAGTTAGGTACGCTTGAGCTGGCTTAATAGATGCTATAAGGGAAACAATAATGTTTTCAACCAAGTATAATATGCATAAGTTTCTTCTAGAGTAAATACTAGCAAAACGGGGGACAAAATTTGAAACAAGACATGAAATAGATGCAATTAGTTTAACCTGGATTCTCAATCTGCCAGCACAAGGCCCTCGGAACTTTGTTGCATTTACTAGATAACTGCGTCCTGCAGGGACCAAGAAGACTGATTTTGGTGTTGAACAAGCTTGTTTCCACGCATCAACGAAAGCCTGAGATAGTACAATTGACAAAGTGGGAGAAGGAAACTTGCAAATTGCACAGTAAAGAATTGCATTGGTCGTCTATGTTGTGCATCCCACTAGAAGAGGAGAATTAAACAGTAAAGAATAGAATCAGAGTGGAAAGACAACCTTGATGGTCATATTTCAACTAGCCTAACACTCTTCCAATCCATTAAATGACTAAATTTTAATGAAAAAACGTGTAGAAGTCGATCAGCATATATTTATGGTGAACATTCCAGTTTATAAAACATTAAAACGAATTACCTTAGTGTCATCTGAAGCCCCATCACCAACTGCACCAAAGCTATCTACATTGACAAGAATCTTGTTTCCACGATGGTAAAAAAAATCTGCTTCATCATCACCTTCTACGTCAAAATCCTCAAACTCTGACAGGATGACTTCATCTGATAAATCGGTTTTTGCAGCTCCATGAGCCCCCATTAGCAAAACAAGAAACAAACAGATGGTTATCTTAGCCATGATTTAGGGGATTCTGGTTTTTTTTTTCTGTATTTCTAGATTCACTTAAATCAAGGGATACCATAGAGTATTAATTTATATGTATGTATTAGTGCTGAAAATGGAGGATTTAGTGGGGTTATATGGCTTGGCTTGAAAGTAGATAAAGGTGTTTCATTTTCTACAAGACCACACTTCAAGTGTAAGAATATCATTTAAGAGATCTTTGCTTTACTCCTCAGCCATGGTTCAATATACTATTCATAAGTGAAAAAGTGCTCCTCTAGATTCTTTCTCACCCATACAGCAATAAATATTGCAGCGCCGATCTTCAAAATTTCCCCTTTCAGGCAGTCACATTATCAATGGAATAGTTTTATTTCATCAACAAAGTGAAAATATTGAAAAAGAAAAGTAAAACCAGACATAAGGTGTTTAGTGATTGGACATACCAAACAAGGCATATAAATTTCTTTGGAAACTTGTATTTTGGTGGAGTCGGTTAACAAGTAGCACAGTGTCCTTGCTTCAAAAGTATAGTGGCAGAGGAAGTCTCTCCATTCTTTAATATATACTTTTTGAAAGAAGAAGTATACCCAGAATGTCGTTTTTACACTATCTTTTATTTAAGTGTATATTTAATGGCACTCATGCACCCGAATTAAACTATAGCCAATATCTCTAGTCATCTTCCTCGCGACTGCAACCTCTCGAATATATATTGCAGTCTCGAACTCCCCAATTTCAGAATAAAAATTTGAGGCCTGTAACCAAACAGAAGGATCCTCTGGCTCAAGATCCATTAACTTTTTAGCTGCTCTTCTTCCAACATCCTCATTTTGATGAATCCTGCAACTTCGCAAAAGTGAGCTCCACATGACAGAATCTCCTGTCGATGATGCATGATTTAGCAACTCTTCTGCCTCACTGACTAGACCTGCACGGCCTAGAAGATCCACCATACATGAATAGTGCCGCCTGTCTGGATAGACCTCATGAAGAGTTCTCATTGAATCAAAAATCTGTTTCCCCTCTTCGACTAGACCTGAATGGTTGCAGCCCAACAGTATACACAAGAAAGTTACATCATCTGGTTTTACACCCTTTTGGATCATTTCTTCAATCATTCCAAAGCATTCACTTCCCATTCCTTTCCGAGCATATGCATTAATTATTGAAGTGAAACAGATGATATTAGGTGAAGGAAGTGCTTCAAAAATCTGCTGAGAGAATCTAATCTGTCCAGATCTTGAATATGCATCAATCAGAGCACATAAGACCATACTATCAGAATCAAAACCTGATTTTATCGCACAACAATGCAACAAAGCACAGCTATCCAATCTAGGAGAGGAATATAATGATAATGCCTTTATTGTTGAGAACAAACTCACTTCATCAAACACAATATTTTCACAAACCATCTGACTAAAAAGCTCAAACACATCTTGGAGGAAACCAAGAAGCAGAAAAGATGTCATCATTGAATTACAACATTCGAGACTTGTCTCACGGGAACTCTGGAATACAGTAACCGAACTTTCAATATCATCATTTTTCCCATACATATCAATCAAAGCCGACTGAATGAGGACACTTCCATAATCAATACCCAATTTTATAACAAAATTATGTATTTGTTTCCCAAATAGCAGTTCCTTTCTGCGACTTGATAAATTCAACAACGCTACGAAAGACATAGCAGATGGATGTTTGTCCCACAATCTCATCTCTTCTACGACTTCAACAGCTTCACGCAACAAATCATTGGCAGCATAAACAGAAACCATTGAATTCCATGAAATGACATCCTGAGGTGGAATACATTCAAATGCTTTATCGGCATCAACCAAAACGCCACAAGCAGAGTAAAAATCCACCAATGCATTCGCTAAAAAAATATTCGATTCTAACCATCCAATCTTAATCACATGTGAATGTAGCCGCCTTCCCTCGTCAACAAGTCTCTCTTTACAACAACCATGAATCAAATAACAAAATGTAAGCCCATTAGGCACCACATTCTCCAACTTCATATCACTATACAACCTTAACAACTCATTCGACGGACCCAATTCACAAATTCCACGTAAAACCAAGTTCCATACAGGTAAGTTTCGTTTTGGTAAGTCATAAAACAATTTGAAAGCAACATCTAAAAGACCCATTTGTATATACATATTAACAAGTGAACTAGCAATATATAAGTTCATATTACATCCCAAAACAACTACTCTACTGTGTATCTCAACCCCTTGTTTGTATAAACATTTTTTAGCACATATACTCAATATAGATGACAGAGTGGATGAATTCTCCTTTATACCTTGAGAAACCATTTTATTATACAAGTGCAGTGATTTTCTTGGAAACCCATTATGATTATATCCAGAAATCATAATATTCCATGTAATTACATCTCGTTTAGGCATTTCATCAAACAGGTGGAGTGCAGAGGTTAAAGATCCACATTTGACAAGATCATGTAATGTTTTGTTTAGTGAGTAAACATCATAGTTGCGAGGTAGGGTGGTGGCGGGTTGTTGGCACTTGTATATGCTTCTAGCAAACGACGGTATAGTAAGTTTGCTCTGCATTGGTAATGAATTTTAGGGGGTAAATACGGAACAAAACAAAATAATAAGTAATGAGCTAAGACATGGGAAGATTTTAGTCACCTAGGAAGGGCGGGCGGATATCGGTTCGGTTCGGTTTTGTATCCGAAAAATATGAATCGAATAAAAATTGATTTTTTTTAAAAAAATCGAATACAATTTTTTTTAAAAAAAAATTGATATGTTCGGTTTATATCGCCGAACGTATCGGATTATATCGGTTTTTTCAAGTGGGCCGGGTCGGGTTATATCTAATTTTCCAAAACTGAAATTAACATTCACACCTGCACTACCATGAAATTTTGACGTTGAAATTTATTGTGTATCGTGTTATGTTTACTAAAGAAAAAGGAAAATTAGAAATCGATTTGGGGAAAAACACAAATTGATTGGGAAAACTGACGTTTTCGTAAAAATTGGTTGCGCATGGCGGTTTGGGCCGGCCCCATATCGAAAAAATAACCAAAATAAAAAAAATTGGGTAAAACGGACATCCGAGCACAGAGTTATTACCATTTAAAGTTTCATCAATTTACAACTACTTTCTCTCCCTACATTTTATGTCAATGCTTCCGTGATATGTTAATCAAGTTCATGTCACATTCGACTTCCATAAAAGCTTCATAGATTGATTTCAATGGCTATGATTTAAGAGATAGTAGTAGCCTAAAATAAAAAATAGGAATAATTATATATTTAATTCTGTTTTTGCGGTTCGGTTTCAAAATTTAAAAACCGAACCGAATCACTAAATCCTGATTCGGTTCGATTTTTCAAAATAGAGAAAAACCGAACCGAATTTCGATTCGGTTCGATTTTTTCGATTCTCCGGATTTTTTACCCACCCCTACTAGGAAGATGGTGCGCGTAAAAACTTAGGTAAGTTACAAGGTTAAATATTTACATTTAATGATGTTAAAATATATGTCATTTAACTACTATTAATTATTAAGAATATATGTACAAATACATGTTATACATTTATTAGTTTGATATAAGTATAAATAATTTTTTGCCTACTATAATGACATGTTATCAACAGGGCCGGCTGATGGGTGAAGCAACTATAGCAGTTTCTTTAGGCCTCACCCTTATGGGGCTCCAAAATTTTATCCACAATAGACATAAATTTGTATCGAGTATTTTAAGTAAAAAAGATACTTTATTCATATCAATTTATTAGATATAATTTTCTTATTAGATCATTTTAAATAGAATGAAATATTTTTATATTTAAAAATAATTTAATTTTAAATTTTTTATTTTACGCATTTCACCCTTAATTAATGAGAAGCATTTGTAGCCCATACAAATGTTATGGACTCACAAAACCTTTTATCCTTTAAACTTTTAAAACTACAAGTTTTAAAATTCTTTTTTTTTCCGTGTCGAATCAAACTCTCACATATATTGAAACAAAGGGAATACACTCTTTATAAAATAAAAAACGAAAAATAACATTTTGATTTTTGAATGATTCTATTTTTCTCTCTTTACTTTTCCTCAATAGAAAACTTGACCATTTTATTATCTTTTTCTTGAATTCTCTAAGAGTCAATCTCTTTTATACATTTCTCATAGGATTGTGTAATACATCATATGTAATCAACTTCTTTAGTCATATATTTTATTATTTTACTTTTCTAATTTTTTTCATCTAAAATTTATTATTTTTCATATTCTTACTTCATAGATATATATTTAATTTCTCTTTATAATTTATTATAATTTAAATATGTCAACTAAACGTAATTGCATTACTAGAAATATATATGATTTTATCAGTAAAGGAATATTACTACAAATTTAAGAGATCTATTAGTAAAAGGGACCAATTCAATTGACACAAAGATTTTTCAAAGGATAAATTCTTCATGGCCTAGACAATGAACTAATGTTGGTAAATGGATTGACTATATATCAATTGAAAAATTATTAGAAGAAAGTTATTATAAATTTTTTGTATAACTTTACATCTCAAAATGATAACAATATAGACTTAAAATGAAAATAGATATTATTTTTTTCAGAAGTTTAAGGCCTCCATTTAAAGATTGGCTTTAAGCCACCAAATTATGGAGCCACCCGTGATTATCAACACGAATCTATTGTAAAAGTTATGTGGAGAGGTCCAAATTTGTAGTATATTACAAATATTATTTTAGTTGTATGATGTTTTTTATAGGATATCAATAAAAAATAATAAAAGAGGTTAGTAAATAAATACATAATATTTTTGAAACGTCATCCTTTTCCAATTCAAATTGTAAGTGCACAACAAAATTATTTCCTCTTGAGTTGTATGTATTGATGATATAAATGAAATTTACATAATAAAACACCATAACTAAAACACATGAAATTATTATAAGACAATTTTTGTGTATTCAAATTGTAAATGGGAATAGAAATGATATCTTATTTACTAACTATATATATAGCTTGAATCTATAGTGAGTAATTGAAAATATGTTGTTTTTTAACGGCCTCTTTATATTGAGAAGTTGATCTAATTTCGTTATCAAAATTTGACAATATGAAACCTTTTTCTTTTCCCTTTTGATTTTGTACGTATCAAAATTTAGAATTTCAAAAAGAAGTCATACTTAGCATTTGATATATTCATCCCAATTGATAAGTGATTGCCAAAAAGGAGGGTATTGAAAAAGAAAAGGAAAAAACAAAGAACGATTTCCTCATCTAAGCAAGGATGAGTTCACTTCTTACTAACTATAGCCATAGTTGTTTCCGCTAATACTATCTACTTTAAATGATTGATATAGCGTATAGGGTGTTTTAACAACAAACTAAAGAAATAAAATCACATTTAATATTTTTCCCTTAAAAAATTGTTGATTCTTCAAGTCATTGATTCTCGGGTTATGGACTCATCCTTTATTTAGCATTGATTATGAATCTCCTCACATTGTAGATTGAGTTGAGGTGGTTTGGAGGATTACTGGTATTGAAGACTCAGCGGAGGCTGCTCTTCCTTCTTCCTCTCTACCCTCTAGCATACCTCATCTTCATCCCCACCTCCATAACCCCCATCCCACCAACCCACACCCTTACCCCCACAACCCCTCTCATAGTATTTGTCTATATTATATGGAGTATATAGAAAAAGAAGGGCGGCTCGATGCACTAAGCTCCTGCTATGCATGGGTCACGAAAAGACTTTTTAGAATAATATTTCATACCAAACACAAGAAAATAAATAAGAAACCACTTATTTTCCTCGAAAACATTTTCCTTCATACTGAACACACCCTTAGTAAACATTTATTTATCCATTCATAACTTTCTTGTTCATGTTTATAATTTTGAAACAGGAGACTGGCGAAGATGCTGGAAAAGAATTTGGAGGGCACACAGTGAGATCTCATGGAGCTAAGGTGGCCAAAAAACACAAATGTGACTGGTTGATTTTACTTTTGCTTATAGCAATGGATGGCTTCTTAAACTACATCCAGCCTTTTAATCGCTATACTAACGCAAAAATGTTAGAAGATCTCAAATATCCTTCAGAGAGCACGACACTATACCAATGTGGGCAGTTCCTGTATGTATTTTACTTCGGATTTTAACTTATATATACTGCTAACAATGTACATACAGTAATTATTATCTATCAACGTAGTTTAACTTATTGTAGCAAGTTACCTGACTTATTTTTTCAGGTTATTAATCCCATTTATTATGCTTTGTTACTTGTAGCTACCTTTAAGGTGACCTAATAGCATAGAAAAGTTTTTACACCGCCAATAGTGTGCTGAAGTTGAACTCTACTACTTTTATGGCTTTAAAAGTTCAATAATTCCCATACCTCCAAATGATTATATAGTCCCTTTGTTACATTCTTTTGTGTTGTGGTAGAAGTCAGTAATTCTACCGTGCACAGTGTTTCTCATTTACTAACACTACAGGAGGGATGTTTATGATTTGCATCATGGGATATTGGGTGAGTTTTACTTGATGTTTTATAAGTAAGAAATAGTCTTTGGTTTTCTTGGATTTTAATTGTAGTCGATACTAAGAAATTGATGAGCTTTTTCTTGTGAATCTAGGCATCATGTATTCTGTTCTAGTGACTGCAGTAATCACCGATAGCATCAAAGATGCTGTTGGTCGTCCACACCCAAATTTATTCTATAGGTGCTTCCCGGATGGAGTCGCGGTGTGTCTCCTTTTTCACACTTTTAACATAACATTGTGGCTTGAACTTTGGATATTTTTTCACATGGTCCAAATTAACCTAAGGTGGATAATATGTGAGGTCTGTGCTAGGAGCAGAATTCAATTTTTATTGTTCATGGCAACGTGGGAATTGGAAAAACACATGGCCTTAGAGTTTGAGAGTTCATGAAATTGTATTGTCTTGCTTTCATCGTAGTTTAAATTTCTTTATGTTTTGTCTGAGAACATATACATATCAGCCGAACCTTGTAAATCTTGTGTTCATTTTTGTCTGTTATTGCGAGTATGTCATAACATAACAGTTAACTCGAAAAGTTTGACTTCAACTCTTAAACAAACTTTGCATTAAGATACATTTTCCAATTCATGTGCAGGCCTTTGAAGCTAATGGGAATGTTAAGTGTCATGGAGACCCTAAAATTGTCAAAGGATATAAAAGCTTTCCCAGTGGACATACCTCATGTTAGTAGTTTTTTCATTTATTCTTACTGTCTTCGTTTTCGTTGTTCTTTTTCTACTTGTTAATAAGTTTACGGTTGTCAAAATGTAGGGTCATTTGCTGGCCTTGCTTTCCTGTCATGGTACCTGTGTGGAAAAGTGAAGGCGTTTGACAGAAGAAGCCATGCTGCAAACTCTGCATTGTTATGCTTCCTTTACTATTTCTGCATTACTCGGAATTTCTCGGATTGTTGACTATTGGCATCACTGGACAGATATATTCACTGGATCCATTATAGGTTGGTTCAACTATTCAGTACATGTGTGGATTCACTACTTTGATATATTGTTTTCGAACTGAATTTGGCTTGTATTCCTTATAATATAAAAACATACTACTAGTATCATGGAGCAGGTTAACCACTATAGACATTGCCCATAGTTGGCTTTTGAATGACCTGATAGTGTGAAAAAACTTTACACTGTCAGTGCATGGAGTTAAACTTGGACCTTTTCACTTTGTAACTCTCCCCTTTCAATTGTCAAATTCGGACTATGCTATTATGAGAAATAGTGCTGCTAAACATCTCATTGTTTTTTTTCTTCCAGGAACCGTGGTTGCCTCTTTATGCTACCTGCTTTTCTTCCCATTCCCTCATGATATAAATGGTACTAGCTGAAGTATGAAAACAGAATTCATTATTGTGAGTCTCTTAGCTCAATGTCAACGGTACTAGTTATTTTCTAAATCTTGTTCCTTATTCCTCGATAACAGGATGGACACCTCATGCATCTATCAAAATGAGAGAAAAAAATTTCCAGTCTACATCAATAGCAATGGACTGTGTGTAATGCAACAAGAGTACAAGAGGGAACCCTCATTA
Organism: Anisodus acutangulus; assembly: GCA_029783415.1. Classification (NCBI taxonomy): domain Eukaryota; kingdom Viridiplantae; phylum Streptophyta; class Magnoliopsida; order Solanales; family Solanaceae; genus Anisodus; species Anisodus acutangulus. The sequence continues at coordinate 12,469,020 of CM056493.1, read as the reverse complement.
ACCAGGCCTGAAAATTAATGCAAGATCCGGAAGTTGTTGGAGATGGAAGGAGATACCGAATTCAGATCTCCATAGTCTCGTCGAAAGAGCAAACATATCATGTAAACATTCTGTCGTCTTCTTTTTGTTTAGTCCGGTTTATGTTGGCTCGGTTTGGAGTCATACCTGTATATCAAAAGAGCTGTACAACATCGAGGGGAACATGGTTCCTTACCTCCTCATTTTCTATGAGAAAGAACAGGCTCAAGCTCTCACAAAACATTGTCTTTTTGTACATTTACATCTACTATGTAGAAATGTAAGATCACTAAAACTACCAACAGATCGATATCCGTGTCGTAAAAATGTAAAAGCAGGGAATTCAAGCTTCACAAGACCTTTTACCTGCATTTGCGGTGAGTCAAACTTAGCAAAAATAGCTTCTTGACTGAGTCATGTCTATACTTAGCAAGGGCATGATCTACTTTTGCCCTTTCGCTGCATATCTACTTTGCATATGAATTAATACGTGAAGCACGGTCCTCAAAATGTTCTACTTCTAATTGATGGAGTTTAACTTCTACTAACCAATAACAACATACCAACATACCAAGTGGGGCTTGGGAGGGTAGAACGTACGCCGAGCTTACCCCTACCTTTGTGAGATAGAGAGGTTGTTTAAATAGACCCTCAGCTCAAAGAAGTGTAATCAATTAACTTCTACTAACCTAAAAATAAAATATTATATAACGTTATGCAGCAAATTAAATTGCATTGATCACGTAAATTTTATTACAGGGACAGTAGATATAAGATTAAATTCAATTAATATAATATATGCATGTGCCCGCTACACAACACTAGCCTATCACACTCGGTATAGTCAACGAGGCCTCCTGTTGTATTCTCATAAACAAACATAGAACATGTCACAATCAGCAGAAGATTAATTAGCACAATTTGATTTTTTTGTTATCAGGATTGAAAATGTCAATAGCTAAGAATCTTTACAATGGTAGTGAAAATAATTGAAAACTGTCAGATAACATATAATCTGGACAAAGAAAATTGTAAGACTTGAATTTTGTCAATCGTTCACTCTTAACTCCACAAAGCAGTATGACATTTTGTAACATCAAGTTTGCACAAAGAAACCAAAACAGTTGTTCTAAGTTCTAACCATATAACCACTAGAATATATAGTTTAATGTGATATAACATGGTTCTACTTTCTACTCCACGGGTGTAGTATGTCGAAAGTTGGTCAGTCGAACACCCAACGTCAGAAAATTATAGGTCAAATGTGTTGTAAACCCTAAGCACAAATCAATTCACAGAAACATATCTGAATGAAGAAAAATGTAATGTATTTGAAACAAGTAGCTGCCTTACAATGAGATAAAGTAGGAAATAAACAACCCACATTTACTGGTTCTAATAATGTGGTAACTAGCTAAGGAAATGGTCAAATTCTACCTACATATCCTAATAATAGGATTTATTAACTGAATGGACTTTGACAACTTCAACTATAACTCTATCAACCCCAACAATTCCTCCCCTAAACTGATTGCAGTAATGCTTTCAGTTTACTCGTGGTACCACACATACACACATTAACTCACGCAGCTTCAAGAACACATCCAGCTTAAGTGGTTTTGTCATAATGTCTGCAACTTGTTCTTGTGTGCCACTGCTTCAGCTCAACAACTCCATCTCTGGTCAAATCACGCAGAAAATGAAACCTTACATCAATGTGTTTGCTGCTTCCATGCATAACTGGGTTCTTGGATATCTTAATAGTAGAACTGTTGTCACATAACACAGTGGTACACTTGCCTTGAGAATGACCAAGCCTCTCCAATACTCTTCTCATCCACATCCCTTGACAAGCGCAAGAGGCAGCTGCCACAAATTCTGCTTCAGTAGTGGACAAAGTGACCACATGTTGTTTTTTAGAGGACCAGGACACAGCTCCTTCACTGAGTAGAAACACATAACCAGAAGTGTTTTTCCTGTCATCTACATCTCCTGCATAAACACTATATGTATATGCCATCAACTCTCCATTGCCCTCCTTTCGATAAAAAACTCCCAAGTCCACAATACCTTTCAAGTATTTTAACACCCTTTTCGCATCTTGCAAATGCAACTCAGTTGGACTTGCCATGAATCTGCTAATGAGACACACCACATACATCAAGTCTGGCCTTGTCGCAGTTAGATACGTAAGACTTCCGACCAATTGTTTGTACATGGTAGCATTTACATTGACTCTTTCGTCATCCTTCGTTAGTCTGACACCAGGAACAATGGGATTCTTCACACTATTACTCTTCTCCATCCTAAACCTCTCCAAAACTTCTTTTGCATACTTTCTTTGACTGATATAAATGCCTTCAGGATTTTGTAAAACTTCCACACCGAGAAAATATTTCATCTTTCCCAAATTAGTCATATCAAATTCAAGTTTCATAGAATTCTTGAACTTAACAAACATATTCTCATCATTACTAGTAAAAATTAGATCATCAACATATAAGCTAATAATCAAAATTTTACCTCCATCTCTTGTTTTTATGAATAAAGTGTGTTCACAGCTGCACCTCTCAAATCCTTCTTTGACAAAGTATGCTTCAATCCGGTTGTACCATGCACGAGGAGCTTGTTTAAGGCCATACAATGCCTTCTTCAATTGGTACACCTTATACTCTTTACCTTTCTTCTCATAACCCTGTGGTCATTTAGCTCTCCGTGCAAGAAAGCGCTTTTGACGTCAAGCTGATACACACTCTAACCATTTCGAGCTGCTAAAGCAATTACCATTCGAATCGTATCCCACCTAGCCACATGCGCAAACACCTCAGTATAATCTATGTTATGCTGATGTGCATACCCTTTCGCCACCAACCGAGCCTTACACTTGTCAACCTCGCCATTTTCGTTGAGTTTGGTTTTGAAAACCCATTTTACTCCGATCTTCATCATTCCTTTAGGCAAATATGTTAGCTCCCAAGTCCCATTTCTTTCAATTGCTTCTATCTCCAAGTCCATGGCAGCTCTCCACTTGGAACTCTGAACAACTTCTTCAAAGGTAGAAGGATCTGCAGTTGAGGTAAACATAACCAAATTGTTATGCTCAGTTTCTTCTTCTTCTGAAAATTCTCTCACACTCACATAATCTTCCATCCAAAACGGTACTCTTCTGTTCCTCCCTTCTGGTGAGCTTACTTCAGATGTTGGAGGATTCTCTCCAGGTGACTCACTTGAAGACAAGCTATCCTCTCCTCCTTCTTCTTCTTCTGCCACATCCTCTTTAGATTCTTCTTCACTTTGATCATGTTCACTTCCTTCTTCATTACTATCTCCCCACTCGAGGATATCAAGTATTTCTTCTTCATTACTTCTCCCCCAATTCCAGCACTCATTTTCTTCAAACACCACATCTCTGCTTACAACTATCTTCTTGGACGCTGGATCATAAAGTCTATATGCTTTAGACTCTTCCCTAGCAGCACACACTGAAAACTCTTATCATCCAGCTTCTTTCTCTTACTGTCTAGCACATGAACATGGCCAATGCTTCCAAAAACCCAAAAATAATCAACATTGGGTTTGACACCACTCCAAGCCTCTTCATGAGTCATATCTTTCACTGCCAATGTAGGGCTTCTATTGAGCACATGTGCTGTCCAATTTACTGCTTCTGGCCAGAAATTCTTCGGAACTTGCTTCTCCGATAACATACTTCTAACCATGTTCATGATTGTCCTGTTCTTGCGCTCCGCTACTCCATTTTGTTGGGGAGTGTAGGCTGCAGTGAGCTGCCTGCTAATGCCATTAGCTTTACAAAAAGCATTGAACTCGTGAGATGTGAACTCTCCACCCCTATCTGTGCGTAGACAACAAATAGAAGCTCCTGTCTCTTTCTCAACAAGGTTTTTATAATTCTTGAAGATAGTAAAAGCTTCATATTTTTTAGTAAGAAAATATATCCACACCTTGTGACTGTAATCATCAATAAAGCTTATGAAATACCTCTTCTTACTATTGGAAACAGGTTTGATGGGTCCGCATATGTCAGCATGTACCAACTGCAATCTTTATGATGCTCTCCATAAATTCTTCTTTGGAATTGCATCCCTGTGTTGCTTTCCCACTGTGCAATCAGTGCATATTTTGGATGGTTCCTTCAACTGTGGTAGCCCTCTCACCATTTGCTTATATTGCAATGTTCTCAGACCCTTGAAACTTAGGTGCCCATATCTGCAGTGCCAAAGGTAAGTGATGTCTTCAACAATTGTTTGGAAGCAAGTGGGAGCTTTCAGCAGAATTCTTGCAAGCAGTATGAACATCCTGTTTGTAGACATTGATGTTTGCATAATAAGGCCTTTCTTGGGATGATATACTCTACATACTCCATGTTGTATCAAAATAGCTACACTTTTTTCTTGCAATTGTCCAACACTTAATAAGTTATTTTCAACTCAGGTATATATAAAACATCAGTGATTACCTGAGTAACTCCAGCAATTTGCATTTTTATGTTACCCTTTCCCAACACATCCATAAGCGAATTATTTCCGAGCTTCACAGATTGCCGAAGTTCCTCATCAAGATCCGAGAACCACTACTTATTTGCACACATATGATTGCTACACCCTGAGTCAAGGAACCAAACATCTTCTCTCCTTGATTGATTAAGTTCCACATATGACATCAATAACATTTCTTCTTTCTCCTCAAGCTCAGCATAATTCGCTTCCTTCTCCCATTTAGGACACTCATATTGAAAGTTCCCTAATTGATGACACTTATAACACTCAACTATAGCCTTTTTGAATGTTTGTCTGCCTCTTCCTCGGCCTCTTCCTCGAAAGGCTCCACGAGCTTGACCGCCTCCTCTTCCACCAATTCTATCATCGTAGGACTTTTAATGCCTGCTCATCTCTTCCATGCCCGTTCATCCTTTGCTCATGTACCAGGAAGCTGCTCTGCAACTCATCAATAGTTAAGGTGTCTAAGTTATTAGACTCCTCAATTGAACATACAACATAGTCGAACCTTGAGGTCATTGATCTCAGGATCTTTTCAATTATCACCACTTGCTGCATGTTTTCACCATGAATTTTCATCTTGTTTGCTATGGTGAGTGTTCGAGCGAAGTATGCATCAACACTCTCACCCTATTTCATCTGTAGAACCTCAAACTCCTTCCGAAGAGCTTGGAGTTGTGCTCTTTTGACTCTTGTGGAACCCTGGTACTTCTGCTTCATAGAGTCCCAGATGTGTTTGGCAGTGCCCCTGTTGAGGATCGTCTCCATAATGGTTCGATCGATGGCTTGGAACAGATAATTCTTTACCTTCAAGTCTTTCCGCTTCTGGTCTGCCATTGATTTTTGTTGTGCTTCAGTAAGCTCCACTCCTTCTGCTGCAGCAAGGACTCCAGTCTCCACCAAACTCCAATACTCCTTTGAGCGAAGAAAATTTTCCATAAGCATGGACCAGTGATCGTAATGGCCATCAAACTTAGGGATTGCAGGTTGAACAAAGTTATTTTCAGCTGCCATACTTCGATTCTCTCTCTTCTCACTCTTTCTTCTCAAGAAACTGCGGTTTCTTTTCTCTCACAATCAGGTCCCGTGACAGGGCTCTGATACCAAATTATTGTAAACCGTAAGCACAAATCAATTCACATAAAGATATCTGAATGAAGAAAAGTGTAATGTATTTGAAACAAGCAGCTGGCTTATATAAGCCTTACAATGAGACAAAAGTAGGAAACAAACAACCCACATTTACTGGTTCTAATAATGTGGTAACTAGCTAAGGAAATGGTCAAACTCTACCTACATATCCTAAATAATAGGATTTATTAACTGAATGGACTTTGACAACTTCAACTATAACTCTATCAACCCCAACAAAATGTTACTTTTTCATACATATATACTATAAGCTTAAAACTATCCTTGAACACCTTCAACAAAATTTCTGACTTCGCCGTTGTTCTACTCCTATCATTCTTTCTTGTTCTCATATGCCTGTGGATATCCAGGATCAGGATTATCAAAGAAGGTTAAATCTTCTTCAATCAAGGACTCAAAAGGTCCATCCAATGGTGACATTGCAGTTAAATCAGGATGTAGCGTCCACTCAGCATATATCGGCGTTACTGCTGCTGAGGAAGAGCTTGGGATATAATGAAGACGATTAGCAACTACATTCTCGATCCCCGGGGATCGATATATCCTGAGAATTTTTATTACCCAAACTAATCTTCCTCGTAATCCTGTTGAAGTTTCTACCACGCGCAGATTTTTTCTTCAAGTGAGTAAAGAAATAGTTTACAAGATGAGCACTACATAATAATTCACATGGTTTCTTGTTAGCATACAAAGTCTATATGTCGAATATGATTGCATTCAATAGGCTTTCAACAAACGAATTCCCGTAAATAGTTTATGAGATCTTCATCACCGTACGGCTGAAATTTAGTCCCCATTGTACATGAGGAACACTTTCTTTTTGTATTTGTTTAAATGAAAAGAACTTAGGAATAATGTGAATTCCAACTTTTGATACAGAAAGAAGAACGTGTGAGGATGTAGAAATATGCAAGAGCAAGAAAATATATCGCAATAAATAGAGATCAAGAAAACTTGAAAAATATTTCCTAATTCAAGTAGGAAACTATTCGGAGTTGTAAAAACAAATTTGGAAAAGTTAAAATTATTTCCTAGTTCGAATAGGAAAGTGTAGTTGTAAAAACTAATTCGGAGAACTTAAAAGTATTTCCTAATTCGGATAGGAAACAATTCGGTGTTGTAAAATCAAATTAGGAAAACTCCTAGATGGACATAAGGTATTATTATGATTTATTTAACATTATTTTATTCCTATACAACTTTTACAGCCTTTAAGAACTTTGATTCATTAAATTAGCGACGTTTTCTCTACCAATTTAACTTTCCAACCACTATTTTGATATTTATCTTACATGGTTTCTAACATAATATATGTCAATCAATCAAATACAGAATATAAATGCAGCAGACAGAATAATAATTTGCTGACACACTATCAAGAACTCATTTATTTGCACTTAATGGAGGTCTCATCTTAATTATTTAAATTCAGCCTATTAAATGTATTTATTTTAAAGGTCTGAATCTTAATCATTCAGATTCAGTCTATTAAGTTCATTTATTTTCTTTTCTTATGAAACATCTTAATGAGTTTGAATGGATCTAAATGAATGTAATAGAGTCTTAACACCATTCATATTTATTTAAAATAATCTTTTTTCACAAAATCTTTCACGGCTTCTCTTCTCTACAAAAATTTTACGCCTCTAGCTATCATTTCTCAACCAAATATTATCAAGAACTCTTGTTGCCGAAAATATTAATTGATTAACCGTAACAACAACAACAAAAAAGTCTTGAAGTTTTTTTGAATTTATCAAAAAATTTATTTGAAATCTTATGTATTTTTACCCAGTTCATGTTCTATTTTGTATTAGAAAATAAACGTGAGTGAATCCATCTTCTCAATAAATCGCTACCTTCATTTCTCAATCTTTGAAAGATCGCAGTGAACTCTATAATTTAATGTTTCTCGAAATAATAACAACGAATTGAAAAATAATTGAATACTACATAACCCTCTAATCAAATTTGGAACTAAATACATAATACCAAGCTTCAAGAAATAACAGAAAACGCTTAGAAATTGTGTCAAGTATTGAAAAGTTTCATCCTTTTTATCTTATTCTAACAAAATTTCTTTCTAGAAAACATCTTGTATGATTCAGTCATAACATCTCTCTTTGAATCACTTTCAGTTGAAAGAGAAAGGTTTATCATTTTAATAATAAGCACAAATTCTTAAAAATTTCATGTTATCTTGTTACAATAATTTTTTATATTAATGCATAAATTTTATTTGCATTTCAGATAGTTCAAATTTTATCTTTATAGAAAACAAAAAAGGAGATTGTTCAAATGTTTAATCAAATATAAATATTCAAAATGTTATTTTCTATCAAAAAATAAATTTATTTTGCTGAAATGAAAATTTTATGATATTTTATAGATATTGTGGTTAACTCCATATCCACATTTAGATATTGAAAAGGAACAGTCTTAATCATCCAGTATTCAGATCTAGAGACAACATCTTAATATTCAGATGTGTATTTAGATTCAGACACCTAGATCTTAATGCACATCTTAATATTCAGATGTGTATTCAGATTCAAACGTCTTAATCTTAATGAAAATAAATGAGGCCTAAGTGTGGAAGTCGGAGTAGCTCCATCTCAGTACGTACAATTTTTTTAGCAACCACCGTTATTTGGCTAAAAAAAAGCAATAAATAAATCAATGAAATTATAATAAGGGACTTAACACTATTTAAACATGAAACTAATTCTTTATTATACTATATGAGATTTCCCATCAACTGGACACATGATCTAATGAGTTTGAGAACAAGTAATAGTCCTCAAAGCATTACTATTTGGCTAAAAAGGAAATAAATTAATTAATAAATTATAATATGAGACTTAACACTATTTAAACATGAAACTAATATTTTATTATATCATATGAGAGCTCCCATCAATTGGACACATGATCTAATGAGCTTAAGAACAAGTAATAGTCCTCAAAGCATTACTATTTGACTAAAAAGTAATAAATAAATAAATTAATTAAATTATAATAAGGAAACTTAATACTATTTAAACAAGAAACTAATCGTTTATTATATCATATGAGAGCCCCCATCTACTGGACACATAATCTAATATTTTGAGAATAAATAATGATCCTCAAAGCACTATGGTAATACTTATAGAATTTTTAAATTTTTTTACCGTTGGAAAATACATGTGGTTAGTGAGTCAAAATAATACTAAGTGTACCGGCTCTATAAAAGATCACTTGAAAAACGAGCATAGACTGACTATAAGTTGATGAACGACCATCAACAATGAGGAATGAAAAGTAGCTTAGGGTTTTTTCTTAGAGAGCGTAAGCAGTATTTTTCCGTTATAATGCAAATTAGGAGTTTACAAACAAAATCGATAAATTAAATCAAAATAAAAAAATAATCGATTAGTGATTTGATATTGAAAAAACACGATTATAATAGATTTGATTTGATTTTAGGTAAAAAGAAAAAAAGTCAAATCGAAACCATATCAATCCGATTATATGTTAAAATTTTAAAAATAATTTATACATATATCATTTTTTTAATAACTTTATCAAAGTTTTAAGTTTCATAATAGTTTAAAATCAGGTTTGGACTAATATATTTAGCCAATATTACTTATAGATGTCCAATAAATTTAGAAAACTTCAAATCAAAATTAAATGGGAAAAGAACATGAATATCCTCTGAAAGTAAATTATTTACACATACTTATCCTTTTACTTTTGATGACCCCAAAATATTTATCGGTGCCCCATTTTGCTTTTGGGCTAATATTATCGTGATGTCAGTGTTGCAGTAGTCACGTTCGCAGTGCTTTGCTTCTTTTCTTTGACTAATTGTGCAGCGCTTTGTTTTGTTGTTTTTTGTCTTTTGTTTTTAGTTTCTTGGACTTTGTTTTTGTTACTTTAACTTTTTTGTTAATTTTATCCTTTCTTTTTTCTCTTTTTATCTTAATTTTTAAAAATAAAACTAAAAGATACAAATAAATATATTAATTAACTATGTTTAGACTAATAAAAATATAGAAAAATTAAATAATTAAATTAGAACAAGAAGTAATTAAGAAATAATTCTAAAATTACTAGCTTATTTATTAAAATCTAAAATAATGAAAAATATATTTTTATTTCTTTTTTCTCCTTTCCAAATTTCATATATTTTATATAAATTATTTTATTCTTTATTCTTTTCATAATCTTATTCTACACACCTTTTGATTTTATTTATATAAATAAAAAAGAGTAACTAATATAAATATTTTTTTATTTTTTTTATATCTCAAAAATACAATAGTTTAGCATATAGTATACCAAATCAGTAGCAGTTAAAGTATACTATTGCAATATACTATGATACTCACATGATATATACGATATACTGAAAGAGTATAGCAGAAGATTAGATCATTTTTTTCAAAAAATACTACTCACGCCTCTATGATACCCAAGTGGTATATCATATACTGACAGGGTATCAATATACCATGTGGGTATCATATGTGACATATTTTAGTATATAGTATACCAAATTAGTAATAGTTGAAGTATACAATGATACCCACATGGTATATATCATATACTGTCAGAGTATCATAGAAGATTAGATCATTTTTAAAAAAAAAAATACTACTCAACCCTCTATGATACCCAAATGATATATCATATACTGACAGAGTATCAATATACCATATGGGTATCACGAGGTTATAGTATACCAAATCAGTAGCAGCTAAAGTATGCTAGTGCAATATATTATGATACCCACATGATATATATCATATACTAGCATGGTATCATAAAAGATTAGATCATTCTTCAGAAATACTACTCAACCCTCTATGATACTCGAATGGTATATCATATACTGATAGGGTATCAATATATTCCATATGAGTGTCGTAGGGGACTGTCATTCCTTCAAGAAAAACACCCAGACCTCTATGATACTCACATGATATATATTATATACTAACAAGGTAGCATTGAAAATTGAATTATTCTTTCAAAATATCTACTAAGTCTTCTATAACACTCACACGGTATATAATATACTGACATGGTATCATACATGACTGAGAGTTCATTCCTTCGAGAAAAACACTCAGTCCTCTATGATATCAACTTGATATATATCATATATTAACGGGTATCATAGATAGCAAATTTTTCCAACACTACTTAGTCCTCGATGATGTCATATGGTATATATCATCTACTGATAGAGTATCATAGAGGACTGATTTATTTTTTTCAAAAGACAATTACACTCCTCAGTCATCTATGATACCCACGTGATATATATCATGTACTATATTCTGATAGAATATCATGGAGGAATGATTCATTCTTTCAAGAAAAACACAACTCAATCTTTCATGATACATACATGATATATATATCATATACTGACATTGTATCATGGATGACTGACCCACATTATATATCATATGATATCATAGAGGACATTCATTCCTTAAAAAAAGATCTCAGTAATATATGATACTCACATGATATGTATAATATACTGACATAGTATTATAGAGATTGATTCACTTCCTAAAAATTACATTCCAAAATTACAAAAAAAAATTATAAAAATATAACAAAATAGGAAAAGAAAAAAAATAACCCAAAAAAAACGAAAAAAGAGTTATTAATAGAAAAAGGACAAAAGGAAAGAAAATAACAAAACCGAAAAATAAAGTATTAAAAGAAGGTGAGAAAAGAAACAAAACAAAAATTAAAGGAAGACAAAAGGAAAGAAAAAACCATAACAAAAAAATAAAGTAATAAAAGAAGGTGAGAAAAGGAACAAAACAAAAAGTAACGGAAATGAACACTACCTGCAGATGCACGTGACTTCAACAATTGAGGTCACATAGACTTCGGGTATAATTGCAGGGAAATTGGGGGTCATTTGAGTAAAAATATTTTGCCGAGTAGGTAAGTTAGTAAGTAATTAATTAATATAGGGGCAATTTCATATAATTATTTTATTTATAGTGTGTAGTTGGCGAACTTTTCCCAAACTAAATTTACACCCCTAAAGTCCTAATTGTTAACATAAGATGAAGAAAATATCAACTTACTTTCACTGCTATGAGCTATCGTTGAAAGTTGAAAGCTAGAAACATTTTTTTGTTGTACAAGTGTTTGAATGTTTGACTTGAAAAAAGAAGCTTTTTATTCATGATCAACAAAGCAAACACTGGACAGATATAAAAAGGGCAAAAAAAAACCTTATTTTTGCTCAAAATGTTACTGTAAGATGTTTCGCATTGAACCACAAAAAAATAAAAAACGCCGACAAACCCAAAAAAATCAAGAAAAATGAGATTGAAAAACTCGCCTTTTATAAATATGGTTTTGTTTATAGATTTAAAAATTCAACATAACTAATTTGATTTGATATTTTAAAAACCCGATCCACATACACCCCTAATGCAAATAATAAAACTTTCATTATTTAACTAAAAAACATTCGTAAACGCATTATGCTTGACTCACCATTCACCAGTATGGTTCCTAATTAATTCCAGAATTTTCAGTTTTTATTTTTATGTTCCCTGAGTGAAATATTTTAAAAGAGACATAAAATTTCTTCCGCGGTTATCTCATAGCCTGTCCTTCGGAACATCCAATAAAAAGATCCCTATTAGCCTTTCCGAAAGACTTAATTATATTGTATGTTAATTAAAATAGCAATGCTATCAAAATTGACCTATCATTTTAAATTTTACAAAACATGACCCCACTTCCTCCCCCCTCTCTGCTCGCAAACACTGATCTCCTTCTTCGTTGGACCATAATTGTCGATCGTTGTACCTAAATCTCAGAAAATTTCTCACGACGAAGCGATCGGCACCATCGGAAAGGGCTGACACCGTGGAAAGAATAACATGAAGAATAAGGTCTTCTCAACGATCAGGTGGCGGTCGGCACCTCCTCTCCTCTCTCACTCCCACTCAGATCTGGTGGTGGTGAGCAAGGTGGTGTTGCTGGTGGTTTTAGCCGGAGATCCGACGTTGCTGCTGCTCCGTCGTTGGTGGTGTTGGAGTTAGTTTTTGTATAATAGTGTATAATATTGTATATGAGTGTATACACACCTCTTATACACTCATATACATAATGTATCTATTGTATAAAAATGCAATTCGTATTCAAAATCAGTCCAGATCTATGTATTATACCTCTTATACAATATTGTATAAATGTGTATAAGTGCGTATTTTCGTGTATAATATTGTATTATTATTTTTAAGGGTATATACCTACACACTTTCATACACATGTATACATAATGTACATGTCTTTTGTATGTAAGTGTATAAGTATAACATTATATAAAAGTAATTGTTAAGCTATACTTTTATAATGTAAGTTTTGAGCTATATTTTTGCAATGTAAGCTGTACTTTTTTGAAATTTCCTCTTTCAGAAAATATCCAAAAAAATCCGTTTTTTTTTTATATATGGAATATTCGTTCTTATATTTCTGAGTATATCTTAAAGTACAATGACAGGTTATAGGATAAATGAAAATTTATGTTTGAACTTTGTCATTTTTGGATATTCTAAGGCTAAAAGACCAAAAGAGAAAAAAGAAATGAGGTTATCTATTTACCATAATTGAAATCTTATATATCGTGTTGAAAATGCTATTAATTTGTCTACAGAAATTTCAAGATTACTGTAATTAATCATGTTTATATTCACTACTGCATATTTTCTAATGAATTTCAAGACCGAAATATATGTTTCAATTACTACTAATGCCAAAACATAGAGACTGGAAATAATATGCATTATTTTATAGATGGATCAACAATTAGAGACACGAGTGATTATGGGTTTGTTAATCTAACTAATGAAAAATGGTTTTATACATTAATCTAATTGATGTCAAATGTTTTATTTTTCAATTAATCTAACTGACAATTAGAAACAACAGGAGAAAGAAAATCCCTCTTGAAGTTCCATTTGAAAATGATGAGAGTCCTAAAGTTAATAAAAAAGTTTCTACATGATGAAAACAAAGCACAATAAATAACAACATAGATATAAACTAGTACAGTAATACCTTATCTGATAAAGGTAGTAAATGCTAAAACAATTGTGTATGAAGGCCTATACAATTATTTGGCCCTGAAACCTTAATCTAGTGCCTTCATACCTTTACTCATGAACTGGAAGTTTGTATTAATAAAGACAGTAATTCTAACCAGAATAATAGAATGTACAATATCACGGTTCTTTCAATCATTTCTTGGCATCTTTCTTATTTCATATGCCTGTGGATATTCAGGATCAAGCTTATCAAAGAAGGCCAACTCTTCTTCCATCAAGGACTCAAACGGTCCATCAAATGGTGGCAGTCTTTCTGCAGTATATAACGGCCACCCATCATATCTCGGTGCTACATCTTCTTTTTTATGACTACCGTGGGGTGAACCTTCAACTGATGGAAGTTTAGGGACTGGCCCTGTAGAAGTATTTTGAGGCAGAGTAAGAGGAAGCCTAGTTCTCTGAGATTTTGCATTCGGCATCATGAAGTCTTGATCAGATGCAGGCGGTGGATGTGAATCACGCTTACGTCTGCGACGCTTATTTCTAACCACATTGTTTGTTGCTTTCTGTCCACCAGTAACTGTACTTCTCTGACCATGTTGAGTGGGAACAATAGTTCCTTGGTCATGCTGAGGCAAAGAATATGTAACGGGTTTGTCAAAGTTCGAACTTGAAGAAGAGTATGGCATCGTGCTGCCTTGATCAGTTTCAGGCAGAGGACAGCTACGACCATTACTACGGCCAGTGCCCTTATCATCAATTAAGTCATTTGCTTTTGGGCCTGCAAGAAGAAAAGGAGGGAGCATTATTTCCTGATCAGAGTTGCTAATACCACGTTGCTGATCAAGCAATTCAAAGAGTGCCTCAAAAACTAATTACCTTGAATTGTGTGGTCCGTGCTAGATACCCCAACATTTGTGGTGGCTTCCTTCTCCTCTGCTGCCAGGAACTTGTCACTCGACTTGAATAACTTGCAAAATATCCACTTTTAAAATGGGAAACAATTAGTACCAGAAAGGACAATCCATATTTTATCTTCATTAGAAATGCAGAAGCTACAACACAATTTCAAATTAGTTTCTTCTCCCACTTCTACGCCAGCTCTGTGAAGAGTAGTTGCGAGCACAATATGTTGCACAATTGTAATTTAAAATCTGGGCACATCAGCTTCTTGGAACCAGACTTCATATAAATGAAATAGGTAAATGCCATATCCGCTATGTAATTATAACAGGATATATCAATTCAAGTACATCCAATTCTAGTTTCTTATACTGTGTGGAGTCCATAAGAAACCATAGAGCTGCACAGCGTATTTAAGGCACTAAAAGTTTGTTGGTTCGAGGAAGGATAAGAGAACAGCAGGAAGGAGGGAACTCTTGATTTACTTCACCAACAGGAAGAATTTGCTCAGGTTGTTTCATGCAAAGTTCAAGACATAAAAAAGGCCATCTCGCTTTGGGGAAAACAACTGGTGCTGAGGGGTTGCCTGCTCAACTTTTACAACCTCCTATTGCACACTTTTCTTCACCCTAACAATTGTATGTGCTAGCTAAAAGCCCATTAGGAGTCTTAAGTGCGGATATCAATTGTCCTCAAGCTCGCAACATCATTATGTACACCTAAATTCCCAACTCCAACAAATACGTATGTCCTATTACTTAATTTAGAGCAAGTATACCGCCGTACCTGCATGCCGTCAGAAGTAGTACCAGTTCTTACATCTCTGATCCTATCCAGTCTGTATTCATGTGTTAGCCATTCAGTCCTCTTCTCATGCTTCCCCTCAATGAAGTTTAGTGTCCTTCGGTATCCAATCAGCTTATCATCCTTGTGGATGGGAGAAACTGTTCCACAAGGTTCCCAGTATCCATCGGTGTTCGAGCTGTTACATTGACCTCCCTCTGTATACTTCTTGCTTGCTGGGCTCAGAAAGTACCATTCTTTCGCATCACAAGGATCGTACATCTCTGTCAAAATGAAACTAGCTTTTTTCACTAAGTGAGATATCTAAACCAAAAGCAAGGCAACAACACTGATGAGATTGGGAAATTCTTGATGCTACTATAGAAGACAACAGCACCGAGCTTCTCGGTCTACCACATCCAAATTAGGGCAAACAATAACAGATAATGCCTGAGAGACGTAGACATGGATATTTATCAAAAACATGAAAAGAGATGAAAAATCATTGTCGGTAAGAAACTTTGGGGTTTCCAATTACAGCTAATAGAATAAATAAATATTCAGAACCTAAAATTTATTTGGGAACTCAGACAACCATACAATAACTAGATCTCCAATTATGCATATCTTCGTCGCTACAAATGGATCCTCTTTAGGTGATACATCATGCATTGCAAGAACCAAGATTCTCTGAATTCGGAGAAAAGGTGGTGTTTCCAAATGTTAAACACTTAAAGTGCAGCAATCTAATAACTGAAGTTGCTCAGATTTCAGATCTGTCAGATATACTCATCGTATGAAACCAAGACTTCATCAGACACTTTCAGAGCATGTTTGATACCACAAATCCACAAATTAAATTGGAAAAGAACACCTTTCACATGATAAATTAAGGATAAAAAAGATATACGCGAGAAAGTGCACTATACGAGAAAGTTGCTGAGGATGGTACAAGAAGAAGTCGACTTCATGAATAGTGTGATCGGGAAAGCGCTGGTCCATTATTTTCTTATCAAGATAATGAATTATCAGCTCTTCATCTGCATAAGAGAGCTGATCACCAACCACCACTTCCTGTTTAGGGATGACTTCAATGTCCATACAATTCTCGTTCATACCGCCAGCGGTATCCGTCCCCTTTTCTTCCTCTTTTGCACCCTAGTCACATAAATAAGATCAATAGAAAGATAAATGGCTTCTCAATTTTTGATATAACAAAAGTGATAGGAAAAAGTAAGTGGCAAAAAGAATTAAACAAACCAACTTCTGAGTTGTTACTCATAGCAAAATTGATTTTAAGAAATGAAGCTTCAAATGCCATACCACATGTCAAGAGTTTACAGCTTCTTCTATAGTAACATCAGTTATCTTCCCTTTGTTACCAATTTTGTACCGTTTCCAGTAAAGACTTTATTTTCAAATTGGGATGGATAGGAATTTAAGTATGTTTTGACTACTATTTCCTTCTGCGGAGTACTTAAGGATATATAATATTTTCAAGATTAATTTGTTTTTCTAATAAAATTGTACTCCCCCTATTTCAATTTGTTTGTCTTAGTTTGACTCGGCATGGGGTTTAAGAAAATAATGAAGACTTTTGAATCTTGTGGTCTTAAATTAAAGATGTGTGTAATGTACCAAAATGTCCTTTTAATCTTGTGGTTTTAAATGTCATGTAAGATGTTGCGTGTAAAGAGTTACTAAATATAGAAAGTGGCATTATATATATATATATAGTAGAATCAACTTCTTATTTTTTAAGAGTGGTGACTTGCGCACACCTCGACTAATCCATCAAGAGAGTATTTTTGTGGTATGAATTCATTGAAATGAGGCACAAAAACTCATTGTCCAAAAACAAAGAAAATGCAGAAGTCAATTCAAATCACTATTATAAAAATTAGATTATAATATGAAATGCAAATCAGCCCAAAAACCTTAAAAGTGAAGAAGGTGACAAAATGCTCAACATTGAAGGGCTTTTTCATTTAAATGTAGATAGAGATAAAGTTTGTTACCTTGCAAAATTGGAAAACTCCAATAACTACTCATTACTCACACGGAGACTAATTGAAATGAGGAGTGATTATGGATGACGTTAGCAACTGATTTTTCACTGCACTTAAAGGTGTATTACCCAACAAAAGGAAATATCTGCAACGCTTCATTGATTCCAAAGCTTCAAAAGAATGTTGAAGTGAAGTTGACCAGAATATCAAATGCCTCCAAGGCTCCAACCTACAAGAACTCCGTAACAGGTTTCTCTGCAAACATATGTATAGTGTTTGAGTTGAAGTTGATAAAACGAGTAAATGAAGTCGAAGTAGAAAAAAGCTTCTCGAAGTTGAAATTGTACAGACATGAACTTGACTAGCAAAAATATAGTGAAAGTTGAAGATTTGTGCGAACAAATATTTCACTTGAAATGCACCTTCAAACCAGTATCCAATATTTCAGTTGAAATTCAAAAATACAGAACTTCAGTATTTGCAAATACTCGTGGCCAAACTAGTATTTGTGAAATACTAAACATCAATATTTGCGAATGCTGAAATAATATTCATGCCTAAATGGGCCATCAATAAGGTACTTCATCTGCAATTTTGTGGGTATAATCACCAGAATCTATACTCAACTTAAATGGTTAACTTAATTAAGCACCTAATCCATAACAGGAAAACTGATTATTGGAGATTAAGTCTTGGCACTAGTTAAGCACTATACAATCGACTATTAAAGCAACATATATTGTAATTACTATTTAAATGATGAAGCAACATATACTACTTAATTGAGAAGCAGAAAAATGATTTAAAAGCAGCTGGAATATTGAAGATATACTTTGTTGTTATCAATCTATGTTGTATGGGGCAGAGTGTTGGCCGGTCAAGACTTCGCACATCCAAAAGATGAAACTTGCGGAGATGAGGATGTTGAGATGGATGTGTGGGAATACAAGGAGGGATAGAATTAGAAATGATGATATCCGGGACAGAGTGGGAGTGGTCTCGGTGGAGGATAAGATGCGGGAAGCGGGATGAGATGGTTCGGGCACGTGCAGAGGAGAGACACAAATGCCCCAGTGCGGAGGTGTGAGAGGTTGGCTATGGACGGGTTCAGGAGGGGTAGAGATAGGCCGAAGAAGTATTGGGGAGAGGTGATTAGACGGGATATGGTGCAGGTGCAACTTACTGAAGACATGACCTTAGATAGGGTGTTGTGGAGGACACATATTAGGGTAGAAGGGTAGTAGGTAGTCGAGCGTAGTTCTACTTATGCTTACAAACTAGTAGTTGTAGTGTTATTATAGTAGGCCCGCTTAACCTATCATACTAGTAGGCGCAGTACTTCTTTATAGTCCCCTGTCGTTTGATTTCTGCTGCTATGTGTTCTCTAGTGTACTTTGTTCATTTTGTTTACCTGCGTTAGTTACTGCTTCTTTTTTCAGAATGCGTTACCATGGCTTATTCGCTTTTGATACCAGCATTTTCATACTGCTTTAAATTTCTTGTCCGGGTCTGACCGTTTCTCTTGCTTTGCTTGTGCTTGTGATTTGTCTTGAGCCGAGAGTCTTTCGGAAACAGTCGCTCTACCTGCCAAGGTAGAGGTAAGGTCTGCGTACACTCTACCCTCCCCAGATCCCACATTGTGAAATTTCACTGGGTATGTTGTTGTTGTTGTTGTTGTACTTTGGTGTTATCAATGAGATAGAACCACGATCCTCCACTGAATCTATTTACAAATTAGATCAAGGGGTAGGAAAAATCACTAACATCTTATCTGTTTGGTATTAGTTAAAAGCTGCAATGAATAAATATTTCTACATTTAAAGCTGCGATAGACTATTTCTTTTGGATTAACAGTTTTATGAAATGACCTTCTATGTTTAAATAGTGCAAACATAGTCATTTCTGACTTTAGTATAAATTCTTCCATTCTTTTTTTTATGACGAGAACCCGCAGCCGCTACCCTTCGGGTGCGCACAGGTAAACCCGCTCATGTGTAATAGAAAGTATAAATTCTTCCATTATGAGTGTGCTTTACTTTAACTAATAGTTGTACCAATTAAGTAATAGTCTTTTGTTTGTCCACAGGTATGACCAAACTTAATTAAGTTAGTGACTTGATTATGTGCTTGAGTCTGATTATATTCATGTTGTTATTATTGTGTCACAGTTGTAATCTGGTCAGCCATATTGTAAATTAGATTATACAAATCCAACATAAAAAAAAACAACCCTTAAACAAAATCATTTTTCTCCCAAACTACACAAATTGTACTCTATACTTAAAGAAAATAAATCAATAATGATAATATGTGCACAAGCCATAAAAGAGAGTATCCATTAATATCATTTACAACTCAAAAAAACTACTATTAACACAATAGAGAACTAAAAGAGGAGTAAAGATTGTAAATTTACCAGGGAAAAAAACAGCCAAGAATTGTTTGAGTTGAAATTTGCAATTCCTCAACCATTTTCTCTTATAGTAATGAACAATTTGCTCTTTGGCACTGATGTAAAGAACCCATCTTTGGTGGTGGATGTGGTGCATTGCTCCTCCTTAACCAGGTCTCGGGTTGGATATGAAAAAGGGCTCTATCCGCCACGAATCCGGATATAGGGCTCCAATGCGACACCAAACACGG
The DNA here is from genome assembly GCA_029783415.1 of Anisodus acutangulus. Classification (NCBI taxonomy): domain Eukaryota; kingdom Viridiplantae; phylum Streptophyta; class Magnoliopsida; order Solanales; family Solanaceae; genus Anisodus; species Anisodus acutangulus. The sequence continues at coordinate 12,448,914 of CM056493.1, read as the reverse complement.
GGTGGGAAATAAAAAAAACCATCCTTGTGATGATTTTCTTCTTCAAAAAGTCCTTGAGTTTCCATAGCAATCCCCTGCTTCTTCATCTCCTTGGGAAATTATAATGAGAAAGAAAAAAATGGATTCTTGGAAGAATTGGGTTGTCATATATTTGATTAATTTTGACAGCAAAAAGGTTAATTAATGAAAACTGGGATGATTCTTGATTCAATGTTATAGAGTTTGGTCCCTTTAAACAATTTTATTGAAAAGTAAAAATTAATAAATTAAAGGGAAAAATATCAATTTGGTTTGTTTTTTTATAATTGAACAAAAGCGAGTTTGAATGAGTATACTTAGTCGGGGAGCATTCCGAGTCTTTGCTTTAGAGATGGTTCGTGCGCATTTTCTTACTTTATAGCAGTTATTACTCCAGTTCCAGAATGTATATCTCTCGCCTCAGCTTTTTCTTTTCAATCGGAGACTTTATGTACTGAGCTCAGAACCTACAAGTACTTGAGAATTTGAACAAATCAACTGAATTAGGATGGTGGAATTATATTTAATATTTAGCTCCAATATGGAGTATATTTTTTTAAAAAAATGGATGAATCGGATAGGGATTGATACAATATTAATTAAACCAATCCAACCCCAAATTTATGAATACATATAAAAAGTTACAATTCTATTTCAGGTTATTAGATATTTATTTGAAATTTTAATTATTTTGTTGATGATTTCAGTTTATTTTGTTAATAATTTATTTAATAACCTTTATTATACATTGATTAATGAAGATTATGAAGTGATTTTATTTTAAGTGTTGAGATATTGCGTCAGTGCTATACGCATCTTAATAAGGCAGACAATTGGATTTGAAAATTCGAAATATTTATCCGAACTAAACATAAAAAATGTGATCCTATTCTATCCAAAATTAATTTGGATTGAATTCGAATTGCATTTTACAAAATCTAAAATTCGATATTATAATTCGAAATGTGCTAAATTCGATCGGTTCCTAACTTCCTACCGATGAAAAGCCTACATACAACCTTCTACTATAAGGGGAAGTTAGCATAGCAGGCACGTCAACAACGCTTGCTTAGGATTTAGGGACAATTTGGTCATTTAGTTAAATTAAGTAATATGATTGGCTGAAAAAAATATATATTGCTAAGCATAAATTTAAATGTCCTTGACTAATTTGCCCAGCTGCTTATGTCATCATTTGTCATGCCCTTTAAAACCCACAACGGTGTTTACGTGAGAGAATCTTTCTTTGTGCTCCAACTTTTTCTCTCCAGCTATTACATTTGGTTATTTTACTTTTATTCTCTTTGATAATCACACACGGCTTAAAAATGGAGCCATTAAAGTACATGTTCTCACCAATTTGATTATTTCCTTCTTTTTCTTCTACTTTCAATCAGCAATTACACCATATTACTGAAAAAATGTTTACTTTCCCAAACTAACATATATATAATTGAACTGTTATATCTTTGGAAGCAATTGGATATTAGTTTGGTTATTATTATTTCTGTTTTGAGAATTCATTTGTTACTTATATTACGTGTTAGATTATTATAAATATTGTCATCTTAAAACTGAAAAAGTGCATAATTCCATTCATTACCGATGTTAATTAGTTTGTTATATTTCTAAGTTTTGGATTTATCTTTTTGTTTATATTAATTATATTTCATTTGTTTATGTTAATTAGTTTGGAACATTGAGACTTTAACGAGAAAGTCTATAGAGCTAGTTAAGATTCTTAAGAAGAGGATGATTAGTATAGCTTGTGTCGAGAAGATCAAATGGGTAGGACCTAAAGCTAAGGAGGTGGACGGGTACAGTCAAATCTCTCTATAATTATCATTCGCTATAACACATTTCACACTTCTTTATAATTGTCATTTGCTATAACAACATTTCACTATAAAGGCCTGATTTTCTTCGAAACCGATTTTTCATGTTATATTTTACTCCTCTATAACATCATTCTACCTATAACAGCAATGACATTTATTATAGCAGTACACTCTTTATAAAATTATCTCTCTATAACAGTCATATTCAAATATTGTGTAGTAATATTTGTAAGAAGTATATTATGTATAAAAAATAAAATATTAAAATATTTATGACAATCATAAAAAAAACACTACTTTAAAATACCGACACGAGCCCATGTCATCAAGACTCAAACTTTAATACTCAAAAACCCTTATTACATACTAAGTAATCAAATTCTTAAGTTAATTGAAAATCTATACACAATTGAATCTCCAATTGAACAATAATTAAAAAGCCCCAATTTGAAACCATAGAATTTTCCCCTTTGAAAACAAGTTTCTATAATCAAATTAAGCTTAAAACATGATTATCTATCATCATCCAATCCGGATTCATAATAATCTCAATTTTTAATCCATAAAGCTCTATTAAAATCAATCATATAACTCTCTTATTCTCATAAACACATGAAGGTCTTTTCCCTCAACTTAATATCATGCTAAACCACCATTAAAGAGTTTATAAACATCACTTAAGCCATAAAAACGAAAGGGTCTATTACCTCAAGGTAAAAAATGCTCCTAAAGCTATGAAATTCCTCTAAGGTGGCGTTGATTTCGAGGGTTTGCTATTTGGAGAAAATAAATCTTACCTAAAAATATTTATAGGACACCTAAACAGTATTTTCGCCCCAGCAGAATCGACTCCACTGGAGCGGGACCCGCTGCGACGGACAAACGCATCATTGGGGCGATGTCACTTGACACCTCACTCATCGCCACGACGGATGCTACTCCGTAGGAGTGAACTCGCCCCTGCGGACAGACCATCTGCCACATCAGAAATCCATAATACTCAACCTTCCGCTTCGACGAGCCAACCTCTTGCCGAAGTGGACACACCTGAGCGGACATTGGTGCCACTGTGGGGGACACCAGACACCAGACACCAAATCATGAACAACAATTCAAACCTTCCAACGAACGCTCAAAACACTCCCGGGACCACTCGGACACAAACCGAATTCGCTCGTCTATGGTGAACACTGCTACGAACTCGCTCGTACCCTCGGATTTCACAAATAACTGAGCAAAGACATACTTTTCTAAAGAATCGTCCACGAAAACCAAATAACCAAATTTCACAAATAAAGTTACAACACACATTCAATTTCCTCTGGAAGCGAACCAATGACTCGACTAAGTCATATTTCATAATCATATTTATTCAAAATATTAAAACTTACAAAGATTTATGTCAAGGACATTTATCTTGGGAATTTCCAAGGTATTTTGGAGAATTTCGTTTAAGGTATTTGAGGTCATATGAGGGGAATTGGAATTTATGTAACTAAAGGAATTTAGAGTGAGCATACACTTCTCTCTAGAATCTGAAATCTATGAAAGAAAAAGCTTGTCTATCTAAGTTAGAGGGGGTCTCCTTTTATAGGAGTTTTACATGGCATTTTGGTAATAAAAAAATCCACTATTCATCCGAGTGGAGAATGACATCATTAATTTCGGCATTTTCTCGAATTATTGTTGGAATCTTTTGCTTTTAATTTTTCCTTTTTGAAAGTCTCTTTTCGGGCATTTTTTTTGTCGGAACTTTATTCCGGGTATTTTGTCTTCTTTTGACAATCTTTTCTTCAGAATCCAATGTTACCAAAAATTGGACTGTCTTCAACGTCAATTTCTGGTTCTTCTTCTTCTGATGAAGAACTTTGTTTTGATGAAGACGGTGCAAACTTCAGAATTACTGCTTGCATTTCTTTTGCATTTTTGGCTGCTGCAAGCATTGAGGCCATTAGGGATTTCTGTGAAAGAAACTGGGTGTGCTCCGGTGTGTGTAGTGATGCATGTGATGTTTTTAGTGGCACCTGTACCTGAATGGATTTCTGGGTATTTAGTCATTCTTGGAATTTCTGTGGTGCGAGACTTGCTGGTATTTTAAAGCTGTCCCACCATCTGATTTTGAACGTTCTTCGAATTATTGGAATTTTATTTTCAGAATAATCTAGAAACCATGTGAATACCCATGGTAAATAGAATTTAGATACCAAACTACGGCCGAGGATCTAAAGGGGATAATAGACAAGGAAGGAATTGATATATAAGGGATTGAAGAATTAAAAGATAATTGAAATATGTTGAAAGTAAAGAAAGATTAACTTACAAATTAAGGTTCCAGTTAAGGAAACCATAATTCAAAGGATCTGCAAGAATTTAAATTAAATAGGCGGTAGAACCGACCAAGTATTTAATGCAAGAATTTAAAGAATTTAAAAGCATGAATTTATAAAGATTAGGAGGTAGCACCTTCCATAATCATATTTATTCAAAATATTAAAACTTACAAAGATTTATATCAAGGAGATTTATCTTGGGAATTTTCAAGGTATTTTGGGGTATTTCGGTTAAGGCATATGAGGTCATATGAGGGGAATCATATGAGGTGAATTGGAATTTAGCTAACTAAGGGAATTTATGGTGAGCTTACACTTCTCTCTAGAATCTGAAATATATGAAAGAAAAAGCTTGTCTAAGTAAGGGAGAGGGGGGTCTCCTTTTATAGGAATTTTTACATGGCATTTTAGTAAATAAAAGGAATCTAATTATTCATCCGAGTGGAGAATGACATCATCCATGACATCATTGACTTTGGCATTTTCTCGAACTACTGCTGGATTTTTTGCTTTTACTGTTTCCTTTTTGAAAGTATCTTTTTCGGGCATTTTCTTTTGTCGGAATTTTGTCTGAACTTTATTGGGTATTTTGTCTTCTTTTGGCAATATTTTCAGAATCCACTGTTGTGAAAAACTGGACTGTCTTCAATATCAATTTTTAGTTCTTCTTCTTCTGATGAAGAGATTTGTTTTGATGAAGATGGTGCAAACTTCAGAATTATTGCTTGCATTTCTTCTGGATTTTTGGCTGCTGCAAGCATTGAGACCATCTGGAATTTCTGTGAAAGGAACTGGGTGTGCTCCGGTGTCTGTAGTGATGCCTAGGAAAAAAATATCAGAAGAATTGGAACCTCTAAATAGGACTTTCATCTGGTCTGGATACCATATCTAAAAAGGATAGAAATATAGAGAAATATGATGTCCAGACCAGACCAAATGAAATTCATGTTTAGAGGTTCCGATTCTTCTGAGGTTTTTTGCCTAGGATGGTTCGGGGTAGTAAGTCCTCAAGAGTGTAAGCAGTCAGACTCCGTGAAACGCCTAGGATTGTAGGAAGAACCCGAGTTTCAAAACTAGGATTTTTATATACATGAATCTGTTTCTTAATAGATCTATTTCTTGTGATTTTGGTTCAACATCTTCCATGGATTCAAAGAAGATAATAAATTCAGAATAAATCGTCATACAAGATTTTGAAAAATCAATTGATAATTGGGAAATATCGAGAGTAAATAGAGATCAAAATTACAAAAATTCCAAATACCAATTTTTCAAAATCGATTTCACTATCAAAACAGAGGAAAGAGATATTCAATTATCTCAACCCTTTGAAACAATACAATTACTTTCTCAAAATTCCTTGAAAAAACATAGAGAAGGAAATTACAAATACATCCATATTGGATTAGTCCAAGTAGGGATAAAACCTCTTACTAAGGAAGGATTAAACACCTCAATCCTTGCTATCTTAAGAGATGCATAGCTGTAGAGGAGCTCTAAGCAACTCTCTTGACTATAAGGAAATAGAGGCGCAGAAAGTCACTTGTACTTGCTTGACTATAAAGTTGGAGAGGATCCCCCATTATAGTGAACCTCTCTTTGTGATCGGGATGAGGTAGATGCCTCCCAGCCGGGGGGCGGATTGATAGGCCGAAGTGTTTGGCCTTTCCTTCTCCTAGCCCGCTCAGGACATTAACATTGAATCATCATAAGGAAGTCAAGTAGTCCGTGACTGACTAGCCGACGCTTCTGCCTTTCCACTTTCCACGAGTCAAAAAATGTAATGTGAGATGCTAGGTTCTCAAATTTTGAAGATTCCTTATTGAGTCTAGTCTCTGCACATGGCCAATATCTTTTGATTGTTACCCAAATTTCTCAGTTTTCCTCAATGATAAAAATATCTAAAAATCCCTTGTCTTACAGATAAAGACACACAATTACCAAATGTTTGAAGGATCAATTCCTGTAGCAATAATTTTTAGAATCCATTATAGAGCTATGACATCTGCTTTTGCCATAAAAGTCAGATACCATAGTAAGAAAGGTGAAACCTTTCTTTTACAAACATATCTTTCCAGATCTAACACCGTAATACCAAGACCAATTAGGTGGAAGGATATTACCCTACCATAAGAATGGATTTTGGAAGGTGTAGTAAAACCTGAACATGTAGAGACTTCCCAACCAAATACCCATCTTAGAGAAATAACTCAATACCAGGATGGCAGAGTTAGTCTATCGTTCCATAGAAGATCTACGAGTAGTAGATATGATGATACTAGTTCCGTAGAAACCCTAGACTTAGGAAGAGTCTCACAGATTCCTTCGGTAATAAATACTCCTTACAAAACAAAACCTAGACATTCTACGTCAGATTTACCCAATCTAAGAAACGTAGACTACACCAATGAAATATCTAGACCCGTTTATGAAAATTCCATTATTAGAGAAAGATAGAGGACCAAGAACCTACTAGTCCGACATTTTTTTTCAATAACAGAGAACATAGCAAACTAAATTGGTATTTTAGAAAAAGAATTCCAAATTGATAAGAAATTCTTACAAAATGATTTTTATGAAAAATACAACCTAGAAAAAAGAATTTGGTTCTTTAAAAACTTTTTAAATACTAAGAAACAAATATAGAAAAAATTCTATGATTTTGTAAATGAACATTGGATAAACATACTATTTTTTGACTGGTTTGATATATATTCCTCCGAAAATTCGATTGATTATCCCTTTTCTAAAATGGTAAATCCCGTTACGACTACGAATAAAACACCAGAGTGGGAAACCCTAGCTGATTCTAAGGGTGGCCGGTGGGCCGGGACGGCCCGACCCGACCCCGACCCCACCCCGACCCCGTCCCGACCCCGACCCCGCCCTTTGTCCCCCCATTGCAAATATGGTCGTTGCACCAACGACCATTTTAGATTTTGGTTGTTGGCCAACGGCCATTTTAGACCTCCCCCCTCCCCCAACCCCCCCTACCCCTTAATATTTATTTTTAACCCATAAGTTATTATATTTACACTTTAACCCAATTTTTCAACTTTAAATAACTCATTTTCTCTTCATCTTTCTCACAAATCTTCATACAATCTCTCTAATCTCTCAATATATCTCTCTACAAGTCTACATTGTTTACTAAATATTCAATTTTATTTATTCATTTGGGAATTGGGAGTGAAGTTGGCAACTAGCTTGAGGATCTTCCATCGAGCAAAGTTTCAATTTTCAACCTCTCAATTACACGTCGACGTTTGGTACATTCGTTCCTTCATTAAATTATTATTGTCTGTTTATTTTATTTAGCGCACTTAATTTTATTGTCTTTAATTATTTATTATCATAATTAAAATGGAAGGATTAAAAGGTATGTTTAAGGGTAAGGGTAAGGGTGCTTCTTCTAGTAGGGGCAACCAGGGCAAGGGTACTTCTTCTAGTTATCTTATTCCTACACAGAATGATTTTGTTGATACTCAACATTTTCCTACAATACCATTAGATTTAGATGAGGAGCTATTTTCTGGAACTCAAGAAGACTTTAATTTAGACGATGATCTAGATGATACACCCACTAATATTGATGACAACACACCCACTAGTGCACCTTCAACTGAAATACCTCCTATTCCCCCTTGTATGAGACGAGGTCCAGCAAAACGACCATTAAAATAAGATGCATTGACATTTTTTGATAGGGACGTAGAGAATCAAGTAGTTATATGTAAAATTTGTAAAAATGTTTTAAAATTTAAAATTGGAAAAGGTCACGGTGGGACGGGGGGTTTAATTAGACACGTAATAAGTGTTCATCCAGCTAGGTATGCCCAATACCAGGCTTCAAAACCGGGTGCGCAAACGCCGCTCCATCGGGACAAGGTTCACATCATCGACATCGTCGGACCAAATCTGTGGTCAAATTAACCCTATGACGGGGGGAATTGTAGGCTCTAAATATAATAAACATAGAGATGGGAAAGCAATATCAAAATTAGTTGCTGTGTAGGGTTTGCCTTTTTCATTTCCTTCATCTTTTGGTTTTATTCATTACATTAGAGATATATATAATCCTGCTTTTAACGATTTTCCTAGATCAACTGTTAAGAGAGATGTATTTAAATTCGCGCATGAATATCAACAATATTTACGTTTTTCATTATATCATTTTAATGGCAAAGTATCTATCACGTCTGATATAGGTCGTAGTACTAACAGTCATGATTATTTAACTGTAACTTGTCATTGGATAGATTATAAATGGTCTATGCAAAAACGTATTTTAGTGTATAGATATATAGATGATAGGCACACTGATACTTTTATTGCAGATAATATTTATCAAGTGTGCCATTATTACGGAATAACCGATAAAATTATGACTATTACATTAGATAACGCTTCTTCTAACAATTACGCAATTACAATTTTAAAAAATAGTTTAACTCCATCTTTTCCAGATCATTTTCATATAAAATGCGCGTGCCATATATATAACTTAATTGTAAAGGATGGTCTATCACTTTTTGAAGACATTCTTAGTAAAATACAATTTGCTATAAACTTTATTTTCAAAAGTAATAAAGTACAACGTAGAAAAGAATATAAAAAAACTTGTCACGATTGTGGACTACCTTATAGAAAAATTCCACACGAAGTATCCACTAGGTGGAATTCTTTATACGAGCAACTACTTGTTGCTTATGACTATAGAACACCTATAACTTTATTTTTTAACTCTCATAATAAAAATCCAGCTGATATGATTTTAGATAGTGATTGGGTAAAAATTTCCGAACTTATTGTATTTTTAGAGAAATTTTTTCAAGCAATAAAAGAATTTTCCGATATATATTATCCTATTATTTCAACTATGTTGTTTTATATAACTCTAATATTTTTATTACTTAGTGAATATATGGAAAAACCAGTTTATAAAGCAGCTATTAAAAAAATGTTTGTCAAAATAAAAAAAATATTTTATTCCTATTCCCTCTATTTATATTATTGGTTCTGTAGTAAATCCTACTATTAAAATAGACGGTACTAAATCACTAATTGAAACTATTTACGATTGTATAGAAGTACTACCACCTCCAAGTCCCAAAAATCTAAATCACCCACCACCTATTGAACAAACTAAAGAAGAAGTGTTGTCTAGTATAGAACACCAAGGCAAAAAAATATATAGATTTTATCAACAAGAAAATGCTAGTAACTTACCAGCTTCCATACCATCTTCTTCATCTTCAACACAACCTCACAAAAGACATGCTGTTTATGCGGCTAGTATTGAAAGCCTCAGAAATAGAATGTGCGGCCGTACCTCTACTACTAACCAAATTAGCGAGTTGGATATTTTTGTTTTGCAGGGTTCTGTACCGTATCAAGAAGTTATCAACGAAGATGGACATGAAGACTTGCTGAAATACTGGAGGGGGAATGAGAAGACCTTTCCGACACTTTCATTGATGGCCCGAGATGTTTTGAACATTCAAGCGTCATCAACTGCGCTTGAAAGCATTTTTTCTGCCGGCAGATATCAAATAGGAAACCACAGACACTCATTAGCCGGAGACAGCTTGGAAATTGTTGTATTATTCAGAGATTGGATATGAGCGGAGCGGATAAGGTGCGATCAACCGGAGATCAACGAAGAAGAAGATGAAAACTACAACGAAATCTTAACCGAAGGTAGTGGAAGCGACGTGGATCAATTTGACCAACAAATACCAATTCCAACCGAAGAACCACAGGAAATCATCAAGCAATTAGAACAGGTTTTTTTGAGAATGTAATTTTTTTAATTGCAATTTTATTATGTAATTTGCAACTTTTGGACAACACTACAAAGTTGCAATTTAGATTTTAGACAATTGTATTTGTATTACAAAAAATCATGTCTATTAAATAATATAAGAGGCACAAAAACAGCCTTGGGATGTTTTTTATTACACTATCTTATCTTGTTAATTGAGTTTTTTTTATACATATGTTATTTTAAAAAAAAAAAGGAAAACCCGTCGGACCCCGCCCCGACCCGACCCGATACCGACGGGATCGGGATCGGGACGGGACTGGAGCAAGTGCCGCCAGACCCGACCCCTTCGCCCGTCCCGCCCCGACCCCGACCCCGCCAGACCCGAGCCCGGCCCACTGGCCACCACTAGCTGATTCTAGAAAAGTCCAATTCAACCACCCTCTTCTACAAGGTATTAAACTAAACATTCATGGCTGCCCTGTAGACGCAATTCCTCTTAAAAATCCAGCAGAGGATAAAAAAATAAATACGAAGAATATCCTCGCACATAATAATTTCACCAATATTAGTCTAAATACCATAGGAAAACAATTAGATCGAGTAGAAAACACATAAAACCCACCCTTTAGTCACCATAGATTCCCAAGAACGACTAAGGATATGAATTTGAAAAGCCCAATCTTTAAGCCTTTTCAGGTGTCTAAAGATTGTGTTAAAAATATCCAACAAAATAAGTCTGAGATCATTCAGGCTATACAAGATCAATTGAGTGAAATTGGGACTTCCAACAGTTCTAATACGAAACCAATTATTCCAGATACCCCCACAATCTACCAATAAAATAACAACTCTAACGTATGATTCCGATAACAGTGATACTTTAGAGAAATTCTAAAATAAAACATCACTTGTTAACAAAATGGATTGGAAACAACCCATACAACAAGTACAACAACAATTGCAAATAATTCCTACTCCAGACCTAGGAATAGTAAAACCCCTAGCTCAATCCCGTTTTAACGCCTCTTTCATTTATGATTGGAACATAGATGGGATGACTGAATACAATATCCTTAGCTTCCTCCAACAAATTAACATGGCCGCAAATGCCTACAAAACGCAAAATGGTACACAAGATAAGACCATTGCAGAACTGCTCATCACAGGATTCTCTGGTCAATTGAAAGGTTGGTGGGATAATTATCTCACTGATCAACAAAAAGAAGACATCATCAATTCCTTGATGAAGAAGGAATACCAATCCTTGATGAACAAGATGAACCCCTATAAGATGCAGTGTCAACCTTGATACTCACAATCTCTTTGAACTTCATAGGAGATTATTCGCATCTGAAGGATAAAAATGTCGAGTTACTTTCAAATCTCAAATACAAAAAACTTAGTGATTTCCAATGGTACAAGAATATTTTCTTAACCAGAGTCGTGCTTAGGGAAGATTCCAACCAACCATTTTGGAAAGAAAAATTCCTAGCCGGACTACCTACCCTTTTAGAAGAAAAGGTTAGGAATAAAATCAAGGAGAATTGTGGAAAACAGATTATACCTTACAGTGAGTTTACATACGGACAATTTGTTAGTATAACCTAACAAGAAGGTCTAAATATCTGCCAAGACCTAAAATTATAAAAACACTTCAAGTGGAAGCTAAAAAGAACTAGGTGCGAATTTGGTACTTTTTGCAAACAATTTGATACAAATTCCCCAAAACCCTCTCCAAGTTGTACAGTAAACTGTAGCAAGACTTATAAATCTCATATGAATACATCAAGAGGTTACAAGAAGAAGGATTTCAGGACTAACGATGAGTATTATAAAAATACTCGTTATTTCAGGAACAAACCAAATCCCAAAAAGGTTCATTCCAAATACAAAGATATTACATGTTACAAATGTAATAAAAAAGGACATACATCGAGGTACTATAAAATGAATAAAAAATTACAAGAATTGAAATTAGATGATGAAGTGACCCAAAAAATCTCCAATCTTCTAATAGATTCCTCCGATTCAAACGTCGAGTCAGAACATGACTATTTTTCTCTGTCTTCAAAAGACAATAAAGCTCTTCAAATAGATGAATTGCTCACAAACAGTTCATCTGAAAAATCTGATAAGGGTAAAGGAAAACACGTTTGTGTATTAACCAAAGATCAAGAATTCATGTTAGATATGGTTAAACACATAGATACCCAACACCAAAAGAATTATTTGAATAAACTCCTCAAATCTTTTACGAAGGAGAAAAAAGATTATAAAAATACGATTTTGCCCAATACTTCCAAAAATACCTATGACTTAACAAATATCCTGAAGAAGGGTAAAACGATGAAAGAATCCAAAGAAACACCAATTCTTGAACTACAAAAAGAAATAAAACAAATAAAACTAGAGATCAAGGTTCTAAAATAAAAACAAGAACAAGATTCTCTATTAATAAAAACCATCCTTTCAAAATATACCCAGGAAAGTACTTAACCATCCTTTCAAAATATACCCAGGAAAGTACTTAACCATCCTTTCAAAATATACCCAGGAAAGTACTTAGTCTGATAATTCTGATTCTGAAGATCCAACAGAACCGGAAGAAAACAAAATCTAGAAGAAAACCCAAAAGAATTCCTTACTGTCTTAAGACAGATCACGTCAAAAAAATACCTAGTAAGAATAACCCTTAAATTCCCAAGCAATTTTAGGATCACGACAATTGCTTTTTTTGACACGAGCATATTTGAATTGCATAAAAACAGGTTTAATACCAGAAGAATTCCACGAAAAAACTCGTGAAACATTAGCAGGAGCTAATAATACTAAATTAGAGATCAATTTCCAAACCAGTGCGTCTATTATTAATGACGGAATTACTCTAGCAACATCATTTGTTCTAGTAAAAGACATACACAATTCCGTCATCTTAGGAACACCGTTTATAAATCTTATCACCCCTTATAAGGTAGATAACGATTTCATATCTTTTGATTTCAATAAAAAGAATTTAAAATTCCATTTTTTGATAAAACCAACAGCAAGAGACCTCAATCTGATAAAAACTTATTCCTATCACCTAGAAGAATTGAGAAATGATTTTTTAGATCAGACACCTGAGTCTCCTAGGACCTATCCTATTTGTTCTATCAAATTAATTGATACATTTGCATGTACAATTTTTTTGAAAAATGATTTACAATATCAAAAATATTTTCAAAATATTGCACTATATATTTTTTGCAAATTGATTCCTAATATTTTTTACTTCAAAATCTCTTAACCAGTTATTTCCTCAAAAACATGAGAGAACCCACAAATTCCTGATACTGGTTGCAACGCAGAAATGTCCTATCACTGTCCCTTGCCCCATTGTTTGGGCTACAAGGACAAGATATCCAGGAAGGACATGCGAGAATCTGGACAATACTGTAATCACGTGATGTGTGGAGCCTTACTCCAAAAAAAAGGATAAAGTTTCTCTACCAATAAATACACCAGTCGTTGCACCACAACAACAAACAAATTCCATGACCCCTAAAAAACCCATAAACTCCACCACATCCAAACCAACAAAAGAGGAAAAAGAAAAATTCCCTGCCAAAACTCCTACCGAAAACCCCATGACATGGTATGACGCAGTCATGAAAGAAGAAAATAAAAATGCAAACACCGCAGAATCTGCGCAAAAAATACCAGCAAATCCTGCACAGAAAATAACTGCTGAAAACCTTCTACATCTCCTTACAAAATCCCAGAATTACAACAGACATTGTTACAACTTCAAATTCCTAAACAAGAAGTTGTTCAAAGCTTAGTAGAGGATAAAACCTCAAAAAAGTTTACCAAAATTGAGAAAGGAGAATCTTCAAAAACCCTCTCTCAAAAATAATTTTCAAAAAACCAACTTGTGGTACAACAAGTCCCCAAAAAACCGGTTTCTGAATTTTTTACTAAACTTTTTTTCAAAATATTGTAACTCTTGAAAAAGGATTTTTGATCAAGACCCTTTTTTAGCATTACAAAATTATTTTGGACAAGGATGGTTTTACAAATCATGGGATATTTTAAAAACCCCATATTTTATCTAGCTATCCTTGAAATATCAGGATCAGCAACAATTAAAAATATTTATTATAAAAATAATCAAGATCCCTCTTACTCTATTTGCAAAATATTAGGGGTAATTGCTCCAAGCGATTGGGGAATGAATTGTCTCAACTCCCAAACTTCTCAGATACCCATCAAAATACCCCATTTTTTAATATTTCATTTAATTACTAGGATTTCCAACAAGCTTGGTTCAATTCTTTTTTTGTTCACAATACCGGACGACGCCATATTTGGTTTTTTCATTTTGATACCTCATGTATTCTATCTCAATTCCCGACATGGTGGAACTCATGGTGGGAGCAATTTGGATGCACCCTTGAAATACAAAAACCCCAAGTCACTAAATTTTTTAGCCTCTTTAAATCTCTTTATAAACCCATGGAGGAAGAAAAAAGATATGTGAAATTACACCTTTTTCACACTAAATTCCATTTACCATGGGTATTCACATGGTTTGTATATTATTTTGAAAATAAAATTCCAACAATCCGAAGAAGGTTCAAAATCAGATGGTGGGACGGCTTTAAAATAGCAGCAAGTCTCGCATATCCTTGGGATTACCAACAATCTTGGTTCAATTCTTTTTTTGTTCAAAATACCGGATGACACCATCCTTGGGATTACCAACAAGACTTGCTGGTATTTTAAAGTTTTCCCACCATCTGATTTTTAATCTTCTTCGAATCGTTGAAATTTTATTTTCAGCATAAACTACAAATCATGTGAATACCCATGGCAAATGGAATTTGGTGTGGAAGAAGTGTAATGGCACAAATCATTTTTCATCCTCGGTGGGTTTATAAAGGGATTTAAAGAGGCTAAAAGATTTAGTGACTTGGAGTATTTGTATTTCAAGGGTGGATCCAAATTATTCCCACCATGAATTCCACCATGTAGGGAATTGGGATGGAATGCATGAGGTGTCAAAATGAAAAAGCCAAGTATGGCGTCGGTTGGTATTTTGAATGAAAGGGGAATTGAACCAAGCTTGTTAGTAATCCCAGTAATTAAATGGAATATAAAAAATGGGGTTTCTAAGATATCCCATGATTTGTAAAACCATCCTTGTCCAAAATAATTTTGTATAGCTAAAAAAGGGTTTTGATAAAAAAAATCATTTTTCAAGAGTCACAATATTTTGGAAAAAAGGTTTTATAAAAAATCAAGAAACATGGTTTTTTAGGGACTTGTGGTACCACAAGTTGGGAATTTAAAATTGTTTTTAGAAAAGATTTTTGAAAATTTTTCTTTCTCTAATTTTATAAAACTTTGAGAGAAAATTTATCCTTTCTTGAACTTTGGATGATCCAATGTTCACGAATCTGTAACTATATCAACGTATTTGTGAAGGAGTAAAAGGCTTTCTGCAGGAATTTTTTCTTTCTTTGTGGGTTTTCTTAGGCATTTTCTTTATTTTGGAGGAATTCACAGGTCAGGAAATCTAGGATAGAATTTATTTCTCCTTTAATGTATTCAATATCGAAATCAAAAATGCTAAGAATCGCTTGCCATCATGCAAAAATCTGTTTTGATGTAAGGTCTTGAACATCTTTTTGTAAAACCTCTCTAGCGCTTTTGCAATCAATTCTGAGTAAAAAAATTTGATTTAGTAAATCACATTGATTTTTGTATGCATAAGACGATGCTCAAAATTTCTTTTTTTATGGTAGAATACTTTTTCTGGGTATCATTCCAATGGGCAGAAGTATACTGTATCATACACTCTTTCCCTCCTGGTTTTTCTTTCAAGATCCCTCCATATCCTAAGCGTCTGTTTCTACTATCTTAGGTAGTTGAGGTCTGCTATATGGAGACATGGGATTTCTAGCACTTTCTTTTTAATTTTCTGAACACAAATAGTATGGTTATTAGTCCACGGGGCAGGGTTTTTTCTTTAGTCTATCATGGAGTAGTTTTGCCATTTTATTAATCTCTGGACAGAAATCTAAAACATAGTTTAGGCTTCCTAAGAATCTCTGTAATTGGGTTTTATCAAAGATTTTATCAGAAAATTTATTTGCGAATTCTAAGGATCTTTCTATAGGGGTGATTTTCCCCTGGGATATATAATGTCCTAGGAATTAGACTTATTTTTTTATTTGAAAATTACCAAATCATTTTTCTGTGTAACATAAAGAAAGTTTGAAATGTTCTTCTACTGAATTTGAGAAGATTAAGACATCATCAATATAAACTATACAAAATTTGGAATAATCATTGAAGATATCATTCATTATTCGTTGGAATTCTGAAGGGGCATTTTTAAGACCAAACGACATTACATTTCACTCATATTGTCCAAAGGGGACTGTAAATGCGGGTTTTTAACTATCTTTTGCAGAAATTTGGATTTGCCAAAAACATGATTTCATATCGAATTTTGAGAATATTAAAGCATAATGTAATTTTTGTAATAAATCATTTTTGTTCGGAATAGGGTATCTGATCCATTTTAGGGCTGTATTTAAGGGTTTGTAGTTTATTACTAATGTTGGAGTTCCTCTTTCTATTTCGGAATTTTTGTTTACATAAAAAAACAGCACAACTCCAAGGGGATCTTGATTTGGAAATTAATTTTTTCTTTTCAAGATCTTGAATTTCTTTTCTGCTATGTTGCTCAAGGTCACTATTCATTTGGATCTGTCTGACTTTTGTTGGAATTTGTCTTTCGTCAAATTCTTTTTCATAAGGAAGTTCTACGATATGTTATTTTCTACTCCAAAAAGCATTCGGAATTTAAGAACATACTTCGGATTCAAAAGAATTTTGGAGTTTAGATATTTATTCTTTAACTTCAGGTATTTCTAATTGTGTGTTTAATCTTTTAAACGAAAAATCTTTTTTCAGTTCTTGTAGATGGTATGATTTTCCTTATATTTTTGCATTTATACTATCTTTGTGTATTGAACAAGCTCTTATCAGGTTGAGATTTCTTGTTTTTGGTTTTGTTATAAAATAGAATATTACTTTCTTTTTATTGAATTTAAAAGATACGAAATCGTTATCTACCTTATAAGGGGTGATAAAATTTATAAACGGTGTTCCTAAGATGACGGAACTGTGTATGTCACTTGTTAATACAAATGATGTTTCTATAGAAACTCCGTCATTTTCAATTGACGCACTGATTTTGGAATCAATTTTGATTTTAGTGCTATTAGCTGCTGCTAATCTCTCACTGGTTTTTTCTCTAAATTTTTTTTGATACTATACCTGTTTTTATTATATTTAAATCTGATCATGTGTCAAAAAGTGCAATTGTTTGAATTTTAAAGTTGTTTGAGAATTGAAGGATTATTTTTATTAGGTATTTTTTGACGTGATTTGTCGTAAGACACTTAGAAAGTCTTCTGAGATTTTTTCTGAATTGGATTCATGAGAATCAGAATTTTGTGGTATAGTTTTTGTAAGGATTACTTTTATTAATTTAGAATCTTTTTTTGTTTCTCTTTAAATTCTTTTATTTCTGTTTTTACTTGTTTAATAACTCTTTGTAATTCTTGAGTAGTTATTTCATTGTTTGCCTTTTTCTTTTTTTTCTTGTTCTTTGGTCAAAGCACATATGTGTTTTCTTTTATAAACATTTGCAGCCATGGTCAATTGTTGGAGGAAGCTGAGGATATTGTATTCAGTCATTCCATCTATGTTCCAATCGTAAATGGAAGAGGCGTTAAAACGGAATTGAGCTAGGAGTTTTACTATTTCTAAGTCTAGAGTAGAAATTATTTGTAATTGTTGTTGTACTTGTTGTACGGGTTGTTTCCAATCTATTTTATTAACAAGCGGTGTATTATTTGGAAATCACTAAGTTTTTTGCATTTGAGATTTGAAAGTAACTCGACATTTTTATCCTTCAGATGCGAAGAATCTCCTATGAAGTTCAAAGAGATTGTGAGTTTCAAGGTTGACACTGCATCTTATAGGGGTTCACCTTGTTCATCAAGGATTGATATTCCTTCTTCATCAGTTTTGATGGAATTGATGATGTCTTCTTTTTGTTGATCAGTGAGATAATTATCCCACCAACCTTTCAATTGACCAGAGAATCCTGCGATGAGCAGTTCTGCAATGGTCTTATCTTGTGTACCATTTTACATTTTGTAGGCATTTGCGGCCATGTTAATTTATTGGAGGAAGCTAAGGATATTGTATTCAGTCATGCCATCAATGTTCCAATCATAAATGGAAGAGGCGTTAAAACGGGATTGAGCTGGGGGTTTTACTATTCCTAGGTCTGGAGTAGAAATTATTTGCAATTGTTATTGTACTTGTTGTATGGGTTGTTTCCAATCCATTTTGTTAACAAGTGGTGTTTTGTTTTAGAATTTCTCTAAAGTATCACTGTTATCGGAATCATACGTTAGAGTTGTTATTTTATTGGTAGATTGTGGGGGTATCTGGAACAATTGGTTTCGTATTAGAACTGTTGGAAGTCCCAATTTCACTCAATTGATCATGTATAGCATGAATGATCTCAGACTTATTTTGTTGAATATTTTTAACACAATCTTTAGACACCTGAAAAGGCTTAAAGATTGGGCTTTTCAAATTCATATCCTTAGTCGTTCTTGGGAATCTATGGTGATTAAAGGGTGGGTTTTATGTGTTTTCTACTCGATCTAATTATTTTCCTATGGTATTTAGACTAATATTGGTGAAATTATTTTGTGCGAGAATGTTTTTTGTGTTTGTTTTTTCATCCTCTGATGCATTTTAAAAGGAATAACATCTACATGACGGCCATGAATGTTAAGTTTAATACCTTGTAGAGGAGGGTGATTGGACTGGACTTTCCTAGAATCAGCTAGGGTTTCCCATTCCGGTGTTTTATTCCTAGTCGTAACGGGAATTACCGTTTTAGAAAAGGGATATTCTATAAAAATTTTGGAGGAATATATTTCAAACCAGTCAAAGAATATGATGTTTATCCTATGTTCATTTACAAAATCATAGAATATTTATTATATTTTTGTCCTAGTATTTAATAAGTTTTTGAATAACCAAATTCTTTTTTCTAGGTTGTATTTTTCATAAAAATCCTTTTGTAGGAATTTCTTATCTACTTGGAATTCTTTTTCTAAAACACCAATTTTGTTTACTATGTTCTCTATTATTGAAGAAAATATCGGACTAGTAGGTTCTTGGTCCTCTATCTTTTCTCTAACAGTGAAATTTTCATAAACGGGTCTAGATATTTCATTGGTGTAGTCTACGTTTCTTAGATTGGATAAATTTGACGTAGAATGTCTAGGTTTTGTTTTGTAAGGAGTATTTATTACCGAAGGAATCTGTGAGACTCTTCCTAAGTCTTCTACGGAACTAGTATCATCATATCTACTACTTGTAGATCTTCTATGGAACGATAGACTAACTCTACCATCCTGGTATTGAGTTATTTCTCTAAGATGGGTATTTGGTTGGGAAGTCTCTATAGGTTCAGGTTTTACTACACCTTCCAGAATCCATTCATCTGGTAGGATAATATCCTTCCACCTAATAGGTCTTGGTATTATGGTGTTAGATCTGGAAAGATCTGTTTGTAAAAGAAGGGTTTCACCTTTCTTACTATGGTATCTGACTTTTGTGGCAAAAGCAGATGTCATAGCTTTGTAATGGATTCTAAAAATTATTGCTACAGGAATTGATCCTTTAAGCATTTGGTAATTGTGTGTCTTTATCTGTAAGATAAGGAATTTTTGAATATTTTTATCATTGAGGAAAACTGAAAAATTTGGGTAACAATCAAAAGAGATTGGCCTTGTGCGACTCAACAGAACTCAATAAGGAAACTTCAAATTTTGTGAACCTGGCATCTCTTAAGATAGCAAGGATTGATGTGTTTAATCCTTCCTTAGTAAGGGGTTTTATTCCTACTTGGACTAATTCAATATGGATGTATTTGTAATTTCTTTCTCCATATTTTTCAAGGAATTTAGAGAAAGTAATTGTATTGTTTCAAAGGGTTGAGATAATTGGATATCTCTTTCCTATGTTTTTATAGTGAAATCGGTTTTGAAAAATTGGTATTTGGAATTTTTGTAAATTTGATCTCTATTTACTCTCGGTATTTCCCAATTATCAATCGATATTTCAAAATCTTGTATAACGATTTCTTCCGAATTTATTATCTTCTTTGAATCCATAGAAGACGTTGAACCAAAATCACAAGAAGTAGATCTATTAAGAAACATATCCATGTATATAAAAATCCTATTTTTGAAACTCGGGTTCTTCCTACAATCCCAGACGTTTCACGGAGTCTGACTGCCTACACCCTTGAAGACTTACAACCCCGTACCATCCTAGGCAAAAAACCTTAGAAGAATCGTAACCTCTAAACAGGAATTTCATTTGGTATGGACATCATATTGCTTTATATTTCTACCCTTTATGACCGTGATACAAAACTACAGCCGATGATCTAAAGGGGATAATAGTCAAGGAAGGAATTTATAAATAAGGGATTGAAGAATTAAAAGATAATTGAAATATGCAGAAAGTAAAGTAAGATTAACTTACAAATTAAAGTTCCAATTAAGGAAATCATAATTCAAAGGATCTGCAAGAATTTAAATTAAATAGGCGGTAGAACCGACCAAGAATTTAATGCAAGAATTTAAAGAATTTAAAAGCATGAATTTATAAAGAACATGATTTTTTAAAAGATTATGAGGTAGCACCTTCCATAATCATATTTATTCAAAATATTAACACATACAAAGATTTATATGAAGGAGATTTATCTTGGGAATTTTCAATGTATTCTGGGGAATTTCGGTTAAGGTATTTGAGGTCATATAAGGGGAATCATACAAGGGGAATTGGAATTTATCTAACTAAGAAAATTTAGAGTGAGCTTACACTTCTCTCTAGAATCTGAAATCTATGAAAGAAAAAACTTGTCTAACTAAGTGAGAGGGGGTCTCCTTTTATAGGAGTTTTATATGGCATTTTGGTAATAAAAAAGAATCTAACTATTCATCCGAGTGGAGAATGACATCATCCATGACATCATTAATTTCGGCATTTTCTCGAATTATTGCTGGAATCTTTTGCTTTTACTTTTTCCTTTTTGAAAGTCTCTCTTTTTCGGGCATTTTTTTTGTCGAAATTTTGTCTGAACTTTGTTCCGGGTATTTTGTCTTCTTTTGACAATCTTTTCTTCAGAATTCAATGTTGCCAAAACTGGACTGTCTTCAACGTCAATTTCTGGTTCTTCTTCTTCTGATGAAGAACTTTGTTTTGATGAAGACGGTGCAAACTTCAGAATTATTGCT
Organism: Anisodus acutangulus; assembly: GCA_029783415.1. Classification (NCBI taxonomy): domain Eukaryota; kingdom Viridiplantae; phylum Streptophyta; class Magnoliopsida; order Solanales; family Solanaceae; genus Anisodus; species Anisodus acutangulus. Next base: position 12,427,568 of record CM056493.1, on the reverse strand, counting down.
TGCATTTCTTCTGAATTTTTGGCTGCTGCAAGCATTGAAGCCATCTGGAATTTATGTGAAAGGAACTGGGTGTGCTCCTGTGTTTGTAGTGGAGCCTGTGGTGTTTGTAGTGGCACATGTACCTGAATGGACTTCTGGGTATTTAGTCATTCCTGGACTCTTTGTGGTGCGAGACTTGCTGGTATTTTAAAACTGTCCCACCACCTGATTTTGAATCTTCTTCGAACCGTTGGAATTTTATTTTCAGAATAATTTACAAACCATGTGAATACCCATGAAAAATAGAATTTGGTGTGAAAAATATGTAATGGCGCAAATCTTTTTTCATCCTCAGTGGATTTATAAAGGGATTTAAAGAGGCTAAAAAAATTAGTGACTTGGGATTTTTGTATTTCAAGGGTGGATCCAAATTATTCCCACCATGAATTCCACCATGTAGGGAATTGGGATGGAATGCATGAGGTATCAAAATCAAAAAGCCAAGTATGGCGTCGGTTGGTATTTTGAATGAAAAGGAAATTGAACCAAGCTTGTTAGTAATCCCAGTAATTAAATGGAATATAAAAAAAATGGAATTTTAAAGATTTCCCATGATTTGTAAAACCATCCTTGTCCAAAATAAAAAAGGGTTTGATCAAAAAATCCTTTTTCAAGAGTCACAATATTTTGGAAAAAAGGTTTTATAAAAAATCAAGAAACATGGTTTTTATGGACTTGTGGTACCACAAGTTGAGAATTTAAAAATTATTTTTGAGAAAGGATTTTTGAAAATTCTTCTTTCTCTAATTTTATAAAACTTTGAGAGAAAATTATCCTTTCTTGAACTTTGGATGATCCAATGTTCATGAATATGTAACTATATCAACGTCTTTTATAGTTTTGGGATTTGTGAAGGAGTAAAAGGCTTTCTACATGAAATTTTTCTTTCTTGGAGGTTTTCTTAGGCATTTTCTCTGTTTTGGAGGAATTCACGGGTCAGAAAATCTGGGATAGAATTTGTTTCTCCTTTAATGTATTCAATATCGAAATAAAAAATGCTAAGAATCTCTTGCTATCGTGCAAAAATTTGTTTTGATGCAGAGTTTTGAACATCTTTTTGTAAAACCTCTCTAGCACTTTTGCAATCAATTCTGAGTAAAAAATTTTGATTTAGTAAATCACATTGGAATTTTTGTATGCATAAGACGATGCTCAAAATTTCTTTTTTATGGTAGAATACTTTTTCTGGGTATCATTCCAATGGGCAGAAGTATACTGTATCATACACTCTTTCCCTCCTGGTTTTTCTTTCAAGATCCCTCCATATCCTAAGCGTCTGTTTCTACTATCTTAGGTAGTTGAGGGTCTGCTATATGGAGACACGGGATTTCTAGCACTTTCTTTTTAATTTTTTGAACACAAATAATATGGTTACTAATCCATGGGGCAGGGTTTTTCTTTAGTCTATCATCGAGTAGTTTTGTCATTTTATTAATCTCTGGACAGAAATCTAAAACATAGTTTAGGCTTTCTAAGAATCTTTGTAATTGGGTTTTATCAAGGATTTTATCAGGAAATTTATTTGCGAATTCTAAGGATCTTTCTATAGGGGTGATTTTTCCCTGAGATATATAATGTCCTAGGAATTAGACTTATTTTTTTATTTGAAAATTACCAAACCATTTTTCTGTGTAACATAAAAGAAAGTTTTAAGATGTTTGAAATGTTCTTCTACTGAATTTGAGAAGATTAAGACATCATCAATATAAACTATACAAAATTTGGAATAATCATTGAAGATATCATTCATTATTCGTTGGAATTCTGAAGGGGCATTTTAAGACCAAACGACATTACATTTCACTCATATTGTCCAAAGGGGACTGTAAATGCGGGGTTTTAACTATCTTTTGCAGAAATTTGGATTTACCAAAAACATGATTTCATATCGAATTTTGAGAATATTAAAGCAGAATGTAATTTTTGTAATAAATTATTTTTGTTCGGAATATGGTATCTGATCCATTTTAGGGTTGTATTTAAGGGTTTGTAGTTTATTACTAATCTAGGAGTTCCTCTTTCTATTTCGGAATTTTTGTTTACTTAAAAAGCAACACAACTCCAAGGGGATCTTGATTTGGAAATTAATTTTTTCTTTTCAAGATCTTGAATTTCTTTTCTGCAATGTTGTTCAAGGTCACTATTCATTTGGATCGGTCGGGCTTTTGTTAAAATTTGTCTTTCGTCAAATTCTTTTTCATAAGGAAGTTCTACGATATGTTGTTTTCTACTCCAAAAAGCATTCGGAATTTCAGAACATAATTCGGATTCAAAAGAATTTTGGATTTTAGATATTTTTTCTTTAACTTCGGGTATTTCTAATTGTGTGTTTAATCTTTTAAATGAAAAATCTTTTTTCAGTTCCTGTAGATGGTATGATTTCCCTTGTATTTTTGCATTTATACTATCTTTATGTATTGAACAAGCTCTTATTAGGTTGAAATTTCTTGTTTTTGGTTTTGTTATAAAATAGAATATTAATTTCTTTTTATTGAATTTAAAAGATCCAAAATCGTTATCTACCTTATAAGGGGTTGTTGACACTCAATTTTGTCCCCTCTCTTCCGATTTTTGTTTGCAATTTAAAATATTTTTTGACACCGCAAAATAATTTTTATATATATATACATATAAATAATATCGTTGTCTATTATCAATATTATTATTATTATTATTCTCATTTTTTACTATCATTTGCATTTTAATATCAGAATCATAGTTTTACCACAATATTCTATAAAACCCCCCTTTGTTCTTCAAGAAAAGGGGCCGAAATCTGTTTTATTCTTGATTTTTAGCATTCACCTTCCTTGTTATTCATTTCCAAAAATTCCGAAATTGAAAAAAAGAGAGGGAGAAAATCAATCCGAAAAGGTGAGTTTTTTTTAGGTCCGAAAGTCGAAAATCCATCTTGTTCTTCATGTTTCAGGTCGTGTCGGGGGATGGGCGGGATCGGGACGGGCGGGACGTGCCCTAGTCCCATCCCGAGTCCGATCCCCTATACCGACCGTGGATATCCATATATTTTTTTGGGGGGCGGGTCGGGGCGGATTGCGTGCTGGGCCGGAGCGTGATCGGGTCGTCCCGGCGCACTGGACACTCTTACTTTTAAATACTATGGTTAAAAAAAGTCAGAGGTATTTGTATGGTTATATATAATCTCTTTAAGCATAAAAAATAAAATTTAAAGTTAAATTATTATTAAATAAAAATAAATTATTATCAAATAAAAAATATGTCATTTATTTTTTGTAGTAACTAAAAAGAGAAGTGTCTAGTATAGATTGAAAAAAGAGTAATTTTTGGTACGGAAATCGGGGTCGGGTTGACTTGATGATGAGGCAATCCTTTCATGTCCTTGGGTGATGCTAAAGCAAAGATGAAAAGAAGCAACCATAAACAAAGTACAGAAAGATAAAGGAGAATTCAACGATCAACTTGCTTAGTAGGTTCTTCTCTTCCACCCCCTTTATATGTGTGTGTATGTATCCGACTAGTTGTTTCTTCTGTTGTGCTTTTTTTCATTTTTGTCAAAGTTATTTTATATACTGTTTTCAGTTTCCTGAATAAGGAAATGATTTCCCATGCCCAAGATTATTCAGCTGTTCTTCTATTGGACTGGTGTTAAGTGGGCTATCAGCTATAAATCATGAAAATCTTTACTATTTAGAGTAGACAGTAGTAGTAACCTAGAGATGGTATTGACAATCAGATGTGGCAGAGGCACGATTTCACCAAGGGGCTAAACACTACTATATACTCCCTCTGTCCCAATTTATGTGATACTTTACGTTTTTTCGATGTTCAAACATCGTAATTTTGACCACACTTGGATATAGAATCTTTTAATTTTTCGAAATTAAAATTTACTTATTTAGAAACGATGTAAAAAGTACTACTCCATCTGTCCCAATATAAATTTATATGATATTCTTTTTTTTAGTCCGTACCAAAAAGAATGACATAACAATTCAACTTTAAAATGTTCATTTTACCTTTAATAAAATGATTTACAACCATACAAATATTTATGACTCATTTTAGACCATAAGTTTCAAAAGTCTTCATTTCTTTCTTAAACTTCGTGGCAAGTCAAACACCTTCGTATAAATTGGGACGGATGGAGTAGCATAAGTTACAATAATTAATAATTCAAAATATTTAAAAGAAATATAAAGAAATTATAGTCAAAGAATAATTGTTTGACTCTCGAAATCCGAACCCCCCACATAAATTGGGAGCGAGGAGAGTATACAATAAAACAAAATTGATCTTGAAAAACTTAATTGGGTATGTTGCTCTGGTTGTTGTACCTTTCTTGCCCTTTCCTTTAATGTATTCCAACTTCCTTTGGATCATGATAGTAATGTGAAATATTCCTTTTGAAGTTGCATATTGTGATGAATTTTATTAGGAAGTGATCAGAATGTGAAGGGAAAAAAAAGAGAGGGAAAAGAAAAGATAGAGACTTTATGATTGGAATGTGAAGGGCCTCAAAAATAGATGTGAGGTTCATTGTTAGACTTGGATACTATATCTTGTACTCAACTAATCAAAAAGAAAATGATTCAATTGGTTGCCATTAAGAGCAAGATTTCTGAACCTTATCTACCTTTAAGTATGACCTCAATGTTCAGTACCTTTGTGTCCAAATTCTATGCGCTGTATGGATGCATGACTATGCAAGAGACCACCAAGAAATGCTGTCTTTCTTATATTAAAGTTGAGCTTTACTTTTAAATATGTGTTTATGTTTAGGGATTTTTTTCATTTTTGGCCCGTAGGCCAAAATTAATTACAGGGGCTAGGCGAAATATACAAAACCTACACTAATTATGCATATTATATGTATATTTATGTATATTGCATCTATATTACATGTATATTATATGTATATTTATACTTATTATACAAATCCTATACATTTACTGGCTATTTTGTAAATTAGATCACCGAAAGGCATTGGAGTGTAATTATCTCTTATATTTATTCTGGTTACTAATGCAGACCTTTGCGTACTATGGTTAGTAATGAGACCTTTGTGAAAAAAAGAGTGAAAAGCCCGGCTATTCCTAAATGTTGTGGAAACGTTATTTGGATTACACTTTTTGCAAGGCTTGCTTTGTTGAGCTGTTAATATTTAATACATAGTAGCATAATCTTATTTCCGTTGTTTATTGTTACTAGGTAACTTTTGCTTAGAAATGGTCGGCAAATCTGAGCACGTCTGAATTCCTCGCAGCTCATGGCTGGTGGAGTATGTTGCCAGACTAATGTGCATACAGTTTCACAGACTGCTCCTTCTCCCGGAATCTCGTTGATACACATTTTGCCTCATGAAGCTGAAATCTCAAGTGTTGATTCATCAAGTGGCCCTTCAAATTATTCACGGGCAGCATCTGGGCCTCTCAAAGATGTACATGTAGTAAGTACTCAATTTATGAATATAACAAAGCAACTTTGTCCAGCAGTAGCCTAAATAATTTGCTTCACTATTTTCCTTCCCGTGGTACCAAAACCGAGGGTGCCGTGCAGGGCATACAAGGTCATGCATGATAATAAATCCTTGATAAGGTAACACTTTTTTTTTCTTAGCCGACAAAGTTGATGGAGAATTTTCTGGAAATCGCCAGCGACAACACTAATAAGGATATAGAGACCTGTGGAGTTCTTGGTGCCATCTTTGTAAGATCACTAGTATTCATTTTGTTTCTGGAATGATACTTTAACAACATTGTTGAATAATGAATAACACCTCTGGTGATATCAGATTCTTCTAAATTTATAGTGCTCTAGATTTTGCATTCTGTACGACTGGTTATGGAAATTTTAAGCGATGCATTGTAGAATGTCAAACCTGTAAATTTTAATCAACGTGTTCTGGAGCATTTGGCGTCAAACCTTTTCATTATTTGCCATGGAAAACGATATGACTCAAGGTATACATATCTGTAAATTTGTTCCATTTGAAGTATTATTGGTGCTTGAGCTGAAGAATACTAGAGTTCTCCATCTCTGCTTGATTATCTCATCCTTTCATTACGAATCCAAGCCAGATGAGCTCATTCTAGTGCTGAATGAAAACCGTGTTCTGTTCTCATACTATTAAATTATAGGGACGACACATCTTCTATCTGTTCTTTTGAAATTAAAGTACATGTATTGAATAACTATATAGCAAGAAACTGGTTTCTAAGTCTTAACATATTTAAATACACCAATTTTTTTCCAGTATAAGCAATGCTTTTATCTTCTTTTATTCCTTTACTGATATTCAAACTTTGAAGTTAAAGTCTTCAAAATTACTTGTATTATGTGATCAAGTCCTACATGATATTCAGATCAGGGCTGCACTTTCTCCAAATCTTCTGCTTTTGCAAAGTACTCAAGTACCGATGATGTTGGATTGTTGAGTGTCTAGTTCTAATTGCTAATACTAGTCCTACAAGTTAAAGGGAGTGACAGTAAATATTAGGTAGTGGAGATAAAGCACCTCAAAGAAAATTTTCTGAGTAGTCATCATATAACTCAACAGAGGAAAGGAAGTTCTCGTAGACGTTGGCGAAAGTTCCTAAAGCATGTGAATTGCTTCACTCTAATGGGAAAACAATGTATTTGTGAAATATCAGAATAATACATCTAAAGCTTGTCTTATACAATGACAGAATTTCACCTTTTGGATGCAAGTCATTTGAATATTGCAGCTGGTACAGTTTAATGGAGCCTAGAAGAACAGAACTAGTGATGCATAGTCTGATATTATGTAACTTTAGTCCTAATTTTCTATTAGAATCTTTAGGAGATGCTTTGTAGGACCATGTTCATTGGCTGTAGTTTTGGGGCATCAATTATGTACCTGTTCAATGACACCTTCCTGCAAGCTTTTCTTCCTTTTGTTTTTCTTTTTGATGGGTAAACTATTTGCCTTTTTACTGGCACCTTCCCGCAGGATTTTCTTCCCCTTTTGTCATTGAGAATGTTAGAGTAGATTGAAACTGAATTTTTCATGCACTGACTTTTGGCAATTTTCCTCCATAATTCATGCAGAAAGATGACACCTTTTTTATTACCTCTCTAATAATACCAAAACAAGAAGCAACCTCCAATTCTGTAAGTAATTCAACATTTGAAAATAGTAATTTTATTCATGGCCAAATCGGTAAGCAGAACAAGATTCTAACTCATTTGTACTTACTGCTAGTGTCAAGCCCTAAAAGAAGAGGAGATGTTTGCCATACTACATGAACATTCCCTCTTTCCAATTGGATGGATTCATGTAAGTTAACTTCTCTTTCTCAATTTCCTTTAATGTGCTTCATATATATTTGGATGGGATTTCTCTATAAAAGAGTCCTATTCTGATGCTCATTATTCTGAAATTAAGGCGATAAATAATTGAAAGAGAGCTGAATTTGAAGCGACTTAATGCATTTAGCGCCAGACCTGTTTATGACTTGTTGATGGCGAATATGCTGCAAGCTCTGGTTTGAGTTTTTTTATATTCCATAAAATGACATACAAGAGTTTAAAGAACCGTTTATCTGTTCATATGGGACTTTATGTTCGACTTGAATAACATCTAGATAATTAAATATGTAAGAAAATCCTGAACTCCGATATTATAGAATCTTCAGAGCATGTGTTAAGAGCTATAGTTCCCTTTAATTCTGCACCAGTAATTAAGATGTATCCACCGTTTTATGTTTTTGATTTTCGACAGGGAAGATTCTTCTCTGTTATCAGCTTCATGCCTTCATCTTTAATAGTCTACAGGGACGCCTTAAATGTGAACTGGCTAGATCGAATTGATTGTCAAGTTTAATACTCTTATTTCCATTATCCTTAAGGTAGTAGCTTAAAATATGTTCACATGTTTCAGCAAGCACATAACAAAGGGCATATAGCTCGGCATAATTTAATGTGTGACCCTTCTATTTTTTCTCCAGACGCATCCATCTCAGAGCTGTTTCATGTCATCGATTGATTTGCACACTCAATATTCGTATCAGGTACGTTTACTCCCGATGGATTTATACCTTTGTGCATTTCATTATTGGAGATAATTAAAACTATAGTGCAATACATGATTTAGGAGGAATAGTAACCTTGGCCTTTGGATTGTTACAGCCGTGCAGGACCATAGAAATTTAATCTAAAATATTTGGAGTGCACATGGTAATGCTGCACTTTTAAACTGAGAGATCAAGAAACTCCCCCTACCAAATGAACTTTTGGTCTTGTACTTATTACTTTTGAAACGCTAACCTTGATTAATTGTTAATAGGGTGTCATTACTCCCTTTTATGTGCTATAAATTTAGAAAAGAAAATTTAAATGATATTAGCAGTTCTAATCCTTCATTTCTTTTTCCATTTTAGTGTCCATCTGTCAACTTAATAGTTCACTTTAACAACTTCTATTTATACACCTATGTCCATTTGGAATTGAACTCATTAAACCATTTCGTGTGTTATGCTGTCGAAAAGTCACATAAATGATATCAACTAAAGCAGTATTCTTAGAATTCCACATTTAACATATATCACCTATGTGCTTTGTTTTTAGGCCGCGGAAGTTTGAGGCAATAACAGGTCTGTGATGCCCTTAGATGTTCTGGGCCGCATGCGCGCTACACTGATGTATTCAACGAGTTTATAGCCTTGGCCGACCGGCCCGGGTAATCTTTGAAATTTCGTGGGAATAGATCATTGCAATTGTTGGTCTTCAACGAGGAATTCCTAGTAAGCGCGAGTCATCAGCTCGCGTTGACTACGTCCCTTCCCTTTGTACACACCGCCCATCGCTCCTACTGATTGAATGATCCGGTGAAATGTTCGGATCGCGGCGACGTGGGCGGTTCGCTACACGCGACGTTGCGAAAAGTCCATTGAACCTTATCATTTAGAGAAGTCGTAACAAGTCCGTAGGTGAACCTGCGGAAGGATCATTGTCGAAACCTACACAACAGAACGACTTGCGAACACGTTTAAACACCGGGGGAGCCGCGCGGGCGGGGTGCTTTGGCGCCTCCTCCGTACGTCTCTCGTCCCCGGCGCGCGCTCGCGCGCGCTGGGTGACTAACGAACCCCCGCGCGGAAAGCGCCAAGGAATACTGAATTGATAGCCCGCCTCTCATGCCCCGTCACGCCCCGTCCGCAGCGCGCCGCGGACGGACGTGTGCTTCTTTTGAAACAAAAACGACTCTCTCCCAAGATTTTCCTCTAAACTTATATGAAGTTATTGTGCTGCAATACACCTTGCCCTTGTAATTATTTACCTCAGTGCTTTTTGCTTATATTTTCACTTCTGATTTTTATTTTTTTAGGTAATGGTACCAGAGGCTATTGGAATTGTCATGGCTCCTACCGATACATCAAGGTATTTTGCTTGTTCTTTGCTCAGTTATATTTGCATGTTTAGTCTAAAGAGTACTTGTCAACTTTGAGATGCTTCCTTGCCCTCAAAATTCTGGTACATAGCTGGTAAAAATGCTTCAAGTTAAATCCATATCAGTAGTAAACCAATTTATTCACGAGGATTCCGCTGTCAGTTTTGCTATATGAATCACTCTATTACATCTCATAAGGGTTTAAAGAAAGCACATCTATGACTACTGCCTAATGGATTAACCTTATTTCCTATTGAACCATCTATTAATTGCAAAAAAACTTTTAACAATTTTCTCAAAAAAATACTTCAGCAATAACTTCTACTTCCTCGGTACCAATTTATGTGACACTCTTTTTTTTTTTTAGTCAATCCTAAAAAGAATTACATCTTTCCATATTTTGTAGCAATTTATTTTCAAACTTTCCATTTTATCCTTAATGAAATGATTTGTAGCCTGCGTGGCAATCTAGCTAAAGACTACATAGAATCATAAGGAAGATAGTGGCCACCAAAGGTTTCTTTGGGAAACAAAAGTTTCTATGACTTATTTTCGACCACAAGTTCCACAAAATCTTCCTTTTTCTCTTAAACTTCGTGTCCAGTCAAACACCTTCACATAATTGGACCGAAGTGGAGGGAGTAAATAGGAACTTATGAAAATTCATTACTCCAAGGAAAAGAAAGAAAGGGATATTTGCTTCATGGTTTGACAGTTTGCAGGCATTAAGCCACTTTTTTTTCTTCTAGTGAGTTGAAATGTAATAGTCCTTGTGAAAGGTATTAGAAAACAAGTAAAAGTAGTTTGAAACACAGAAAACAAGCCACTTATCTGCTTATCTTTAATTGGATTGTGTTAGGGCATACGGAATATTCCGGTTATCTGATGGTGGAAAGAAAATCCTCAAGGACTGCCCAGAGAAAGAATTTCATCTTCATAAAGAAGCAGTTGATGGGAGTCCTCTCTACGGGGATTGCTCCAATGTCTATATTAATTCATGTCTTAGACTAGAGATATTTGATTTACAATGATGTACCAGTAACATGCATTTAGCTAAACCATAATTACAAAAAAGGGTAGCCCAGTGCACTAAGCTCCCGCTATGCGCGGGATTCGGGAAAGGGCCGGATCACAAGACTATGTTGTACACAGCCTTACCTTGCATTTCTATCAGACTTATGCAATTATAAATAAAATAAGATTTTCTGGTTTAGAATACAAGCACACTGACAAAACCATAGTGATAAAGAACTAGTAATGCTGTACTGGTTAAGAAAAAAAGACTAGTGGTGGTTCTGGTGGAGGCAAAATTGAATCATGGGTATAGTGAAAGGGTAAATCTTGTCCATTTTAATTTAATTAGGACCGGTGGTAGATCATTTCGAATAAAAATGTTAATTAAAAACAAATGAAAATAGGATCCGTTAGTCCAAGGGGGCAATTGAGTCAATTTGGTCATGACGGGGGTAGATTTAAGACCAACTTTTAAGAGAGGGTAAAGATTGTTCTAACATAGGCCTAGAGCAGTTTTGACTCTTTTCTATTTAAAATAGGATTAAAGGTAAAAAATACACATCAAGTATTACTTTCTTTTGAATTTTCTATTTGAACTATCAAGTGAGAGTTTTCTATCTAAATTATCACCAACTAATTTGCAAAACACATCTTAACTATCCGTTGTGCACTTTTTCTACTTGAACTATCACTAACTAGTTTGCAAAACACACCTCATTAAAAGTGAACAACTACAGTTGAGGTGTGTTTTGCAAATTAGTTGGTGATAGTTAAGGTATGAAAAGTGAACAACTTATAGTTGATGTGTGATTTGCAAACTAATTGGTGATAGTTTAGGTAGGAAACTCACAGAGATAACAGATGCTCATGTATGATAGGAATTCGCTAAACCTAAACTCACGCTTTTGATTACCGACGTTGGGCTAATAGGGGGCATCTAGGACCCTTTTTTTTCTCTATTGACTGAGTTCCCCTTTTTAGTTTGCCTTTTCCAATATGTGAGATGTGGGGCCTTCGGCCCCCCTCCCTTGGAGCATGGGGAATTCCTTAGGTCAATACTAATAACCAATTTCCTATTAGCTTTCCGTATCTATAATAGTCCGGGAAAGC